>CM053622.1:273364440-273397617 GCA_028646595.1 Phalanger gymnotis | reverse complement strand
TGGCTCTGTTATTATATTTTTTAAAAATTGTTCCATATCAGAACAAATATACACCTTCACTCAAAGGTAAATCATCTAGCACACACCCTCTATTCTATCTCTTGACATATCCTCTAGAAATTTTCTCTCTGCGCTACACCAGCATCTTCATTCTATTTCCCTCTCCACCCCTTCACTGGTTCCTTTTGTTCTGCATGTAAGCATGACAGATCTTCTACTATTCCAACAACAACAACAAAATCTTTCAACTGACAATACTGTTCCACTTAGACACTATTATTTCATTATGCACCCTTTCAACCTTCTCTAACTAGTATTTAACAGGCCCTACTTAAACCTCATCCTCATCTTCTCTTTCCTTAAATCTCCACAATATGGCTTCTGACTTCTCCATTCTAAAGAATTGTTTTTCTCCAAGATCACAAATCAAAACCTAATTATCAGACCCAAAGGTTCTTCTCAGTCCTTATTATCCATGACCTCCATAATATTTTCAATTGTTGAACATTTACTTCTTGAAAATTTCTCCTTCTCCAGATTTTCATGAAATAACACTATAGTTTCAAATCTGGCCTCAGACACTTGACATACTTACTAGCTGTGTGACCTTGGGCAAGTCACTTAACCCCAATTGCTCTGCCTTCTCCCTCCAAAAAAACCCCCAAACAAACCAAAATAATACTATAGTGTTCTCCTTTACCATGTCTAAAAACTTTCTCCTTCATAAAATCAGCTTTTCCCTTCTATTCCTTAAATGCTTATATTTTAGTCCTTTGCCCATCTCATTCTCACAGCTTAAACTTTTTTGGTATATGGATGATTCTCAGTTTTCTACTTGTTAGCCTGACTTCTTTCCCTACTCCAGTGCTTTTTTGTCATCTGTCTGCTGGGAATTTCTACTCACAGAATCTCAGAATCAGTATGGTACTATAGGTCATCTCATCCAATCGTCCAATTCACATAACCCCTTCTACAATATTTCTGATAGATGTTCATTTAGATTAAATATCTCTGCAGTAGTACCTCACAGCACATTACATTTTTTTTCCATATAAATTGTTAGAACAATCTTTAATTTTTGTTTCAGTCTCACTTGCTATAACTTCAACGCTTTGATCCTAATTGCTCTCTGAATGTCAGCACCGTGGACAGTAGCAAAACAGCAGGGAGAACTGTTATTTGGTTTAGAACATGTAGAGGATAGTGCTTAGTGAGTTTTAGCATCTATGCCTTACACTTCCTTTGAAAGAATACACCAGAAGCATATGGTAGACAAGGTATGGCCATATTGTTGAGGCCTCTGAAAAATTCTTCTGACATTGGCTTGTCAGAAATAACAACTCTTTGAAAGACTTTGAGGGAAAGTGTGTGTGTGTGTGTGTGTGTGTGTGTGTGTGCACTTTCCCTCACTGTGGGGATCTTTTTTTGGAGTCAGCCTTACAATGTTAGCCAAATATAGGATGATTTGGACTTCCTCAGATATCCAGGGGCTAATTCTCTGATATAGCTTCTGAATCTTAACCCAATAAATCTCAGGAGGGTGTTTTGGGAGCTGCAGAGATCACATTGCACATTGAATTTACCCTATGAGCATAAGTGTAATTCCTTTTCTCCAATGTATTTAAAGATGTATCCCTCTAATTTTCTCTGATGCAAGTTTGAATATGCTCAGTTTATTGAAACTGCCTGCATATAAAATATTAAGTCTCCTCATTATTCTAGTTACCCCTTTGAATAAGTTCCAGTTTATAAATGTATCTCTTAAATTATGGTACCATTGTACTACAGCTGGGATCTTACCAGTAGGACTATGATTTTTTATGTGAGTACTCTGATTCTATTACTATTCCTATTATTTCATTGACTTCTTTTAAGCAACCACATCACAATGTTGATTCATATTGAGCCTACCTCATTATAATATGTTTTCCACCCACATTAACTACTATTGCTTTCCCCAATCCTACATGTACACTTTTGTATTTTTAAATATAAAAGCTAAAAATTGCTTCTATCTCTATTAAATTCCATCCTGTTAGATGCAGTTGTTTGTTCTAGCTGGATGGAATATATTTGGATATTGATTCTATTTTCCATTCATTATACTCCTCAAAGGTCTGTGTCACCTGCTAATATGATGAACATGAAATTGGTGTTTTGTCCTTAGTCATTATTTGAAATTGTGAGTAGGAGAGCTCAGGGATAGAACTGTGTGGCATGCTACTAAAAAATTCTTTCCATGTTGGCCTTAATTGCTATTCACTGAATACAGTTATTCTACCAGCTACAAATGTTTTTGGCTGTACTACAATCCAACCCATGTTTTTCCACACTCCAAAATATATCTAGAGATATTTTCTCAAATGCCTTATTAATATCCAGGTCTATTAAATACAGATTATTTCCCTAAATGACCTGTCTTGTTGCTACCTCAAACTCCTATTTCCCTTCTTAGCCATATTTTCTTCTTGTTTTTTCTTCCCCATTTAGATAAACAGTACCCTCATTTTTCAAGTTCCCCAGGGCTGAAACTTTGAAGTTATCTATGACACTAACACACACACACACTCTCTCTCTCTCTCTCTCTCTCTCTCTCTCCTTCTCTCTCTCTTCCCCTCCTTCTGTCTCTCTGTCTGTTTCTCACCTCTCCCTCCTTCCCTCCTCCTCCTCCTCCTCCTTCTGCTTCTGCTTCTTCTTCTCCCTCCCCACCCTCTCCCTCTCCCTCTGCCTCTCCCTCTCCCTCTCCCTCTGCCTCTCCCTCTGCCTCTCCCTTCCCCCCTTCCTCTCTCTCCCCCTTTCTCCCCTCACTCTTAATGTTGGTCCTGTTAATTCTTTATCAATAACTTTCAGTGTTGTCTTTTCCTTTTCATTCCTGCTTCTGTTATCCTATTACATGCCCAAGTTATACCTGCACTATTAAGAGAGCCTCTTTACTGGCCTTCTCACCTTCCTTTCTATCTGTCCAAATCTTACCATACTGAAGAACTACTTAGATCCCATTTTCTCTATAAAGTTTTCATCAATCTAAAGGTCTATCAAATGGACTTCTAGGTCATTTATATATGATGAATCATATGTGTCACATACATACATCTATATGTCAAATTCATCAAGAAAATTTTCATACACTATCTTGAAATATCTATTGCTATCTCAAACTATTATTTTAGATCTCATATCTTTATCTTTTAATTTTAAACATATTATACTGATCATGGCAATTAAACTATTCCACATAGTCAGGAAATTCTATTTACTTATATCTCCAACAGTGCCTTTTACACAGTAGACATAATAATAATTTTATTTGAAATATTTTCAGAACAAGAGAACATGACAGGAACTTTATTTAGAAAGGAAATAAATTATACACATATTTCATTTTATGAATGAAGTTTAATCTTCTATAAGCCCTTCTTTACCTCTTAAAGTGGGTAGGTAGGACTTGTTTCTCCAGACTAAGGCCAATGGTACACAAATTCTAAAAGGTCATATGGAGCAGAAAAAACTTCAAGTATAGCATGGCAATGGATTTTATGTTGTCAAAACACAAAATTTTCCATATTCAATGGGGCTTATAATTGAAACATTTGCCACTAGGTGATAAGTGAGTTGGTGTGGCAATGCATGAAACACTACAAAGATATAGAAGGATGGTGATTTGTGTAGGTGGAAAGAGTATCCAAAAGCACAATACTTCAATAAATATACTTTAAGTAAGTATACAAGGACTTTATTCTTTATTCTAAGAAGGTATACATTATTGGAAATGATTTGAAAATATTTTCCTTGGAAATTTCTGGACTTTTATCATCCCGATTCAGATTAAGTAGTTTCATTAGTATTGTGGGAAATAATATTCTCTTAATGTATTCAACTAACATGTGCGTGAGTGGGTATTTCTTAGTTATTGAATGGGTTTGGCCTTGGATAAACTGAGACCTAGGAAAGACATTCGTAATATTTTTTAAATGTATTTCATTTTTAATTTATGGAATCAGACAAGCATTTCCATAGCATAGTAGAGTAAGAAAGATGATTGCACATGAAACTGTGAATCTATTATGCATAGCTTGCTATTCCTTTCAAATATACAACATTATCATGTAAATTCCTTTTTTTCTTTTCTCTTACCCTAGAGATGGCTACCATTAGACGCAAATAGATATACATATGTAAAATTATTCAATACATACTTCTCTTTATCAGTTCCTTTTCTGAATGAGACAGCATCTTTCTTCATATGTCCTTTATGGTTATTTGGGTACTTCTAAAAGACGAAATAATTTATTTGCTCAAAATCATTCTTAAAACAATATTGCAGTTACTGTATATAATGTTCTCTTGGTTCTGCTCATTTTGCTACTTATCATTTGACAGAAAGATAGTGGAGTCAAGATGCAGAGTAAGACATATATGGTGAATATGACCAATGTGAGAATTTGTTTTGCTTTACTTTCTGTCTACCTCCCCTTCTCTCTATGCCTCCCTCCCCACTCTCATACAGGTTTTCCAAAATGTATCTTTGTGTTGGAAGGTCTCTGTCAATTTTACGAGTTTCAGGAGAACTTTGTGGCATCTGTTACCTTTCATCCTTCAGTGTGGCTGGCAACTCTCGTTAGATATACAGACACATGTATGTATGTGTGTGTGCACACAAATATATATACATATATATGTATACATGTATACATACAACTATATATATACATGTACATGCTCGTTATAAGGTCTTCATTTTATTACTTATTTTTCCTTTTTCCACTGGAGGTCATGGTAGGGAGAAAGGAAGAGGAGAGGTAGGGATGAGGTATCCTCAAAAAAAAAAGAATAAAAAAGAAAAAGAATGTGAATGAAAGAGTACACTAAATCAATTTTTTTTAAAATACAAAAGAGTACAGAAAGAAAGCCAATGAGAACAAGAAAGCCATAAATTGAATTTCTTGTAAACTTAAAAAGAAAACCAAGTTGTACAAAAGAGTGATTTGCAGTTTCATATACAATCCTCTTTCTTCTGTCCTACTATGTACGTAGAAATGCCTGTTTAGTTTGGTTTAAGTTCAGAATAGTTTTTTTTTAAATTAAATGGTTCTGTTTATCTGTGCTTTCCTTTTTCTTCTACTGTCCATTAAAAAACAAAAAGTACCATGGCCTTTTTGGAGGCATTATTTTTACTAATCTCTCTTCTAAGTCTCAGAATTAGAAATGAAATGGGAAAAAAACTAGTACCAAATAAGCATAGTCAAAGAGAAAAACCCAAAGAGTCATTATGTCCAAAAATACATATGTCTTTGGGAATCTTGATTATATCACCTCTCTTCTGGGAAGTGGATAACATGATTCATCGTAGGTCCGAAAGAATAATTGTTAATCATCTCTATATTCACAGTTCTTAAGTCTTTCAGAATTGTTTTACTTTACAATATTGATGTCTTTGTATGAATTGCTCTCCTGATTCTTCTGTCTCCAGGTCACATCACTCAGATTTTCTGAATTTCATTAATGATTTCTCATGGTACAATCATATTCCATTGTATTAATGTTCCATAATTTGTTGATCTTTTCTGTAACTGATGCGCACTCATTAGATTACAATTCTTTTTTTTCTTTCCTTCTTTTATTTTTTTGTTTGCTTTTTTCTATCTTTTAATCCCTTTATATGATTCTACTTTCTGAATTAATTTTATTGGAAGATAATTGTAAATATTTTAGAGTTGCAAAAAGTCTTGTGACAACAACTGTATATGGTAGGCCTTCAATAAATTCACCATTTTTTCACTATCTTCTTTTTGCAATGGACAAATTAAAGTGAATTTTCAAGATGACACTTGGCATTGGCACTCTTTTTCTTACGTTAAAAAGCACAGTATGTTAACTTTGAACTTTTTTGTGATTTTAGAGGAGAATTCTGGTTTAACAGTACAAACCGAATGTAACTTTTTAGCTTCCTCATAATATTGATGTTATTTTAGTGATAATGATTTTTTTGACCGTTCACAGATATAATGTGAAATTTATGTGGTTGTGGTGCTAACAAATGCATAGAATGTGGATCACATGATCTTAGATTTGGAAAGGACCATATATTTCAACTGTCATCCACATCAAGATTCCTGGTTACAACATCCTTGACTTTATTGTCCCAGACCTTGCTTTAAAGCATCTAGTTGTAAACATCTTACTACAATGTACTTCCATACTTCTGTTTATCGGCAACATCTGTGATCCCATTGAAGTGGAGGGCGGGGGAGTGCTTGGGGGGGGGTGTCGGGGGTGGCTTTCATTCTTCAGTGTGGATCAAAAACAATCTGACCCTTTTAAACCTGTATGATTCTTGTCTGTAATATCTGATAGATCTTCCAAAGGGCTCTCTGTGTTGGAGGTCTTTGCACATTTTGTGAGTATCAATGTAACTCTGTGGTTGTCCATGTTATTCTCCTATAATATGGCTAAAACATCTCCTTGGCAGGTCATAGATTTCCTTGACTTTCCTTCTATGATGAGGCATCTCTGGAACTGTGTTACAAACTACTTTTATCTTCCACATAGTTCTCATTCACCTTTGGGTCACTTGAATGAATTTTATATTTTTTTCAAAAACTGTGGTATTTAAAGACTTGAAACTATGTGGCATTACTGGGACAACATATTTAAAATGATTTAATGAAATAAAACTACAAATGTACTACTCCCAGGAAGTTGACCCTCTTTCTGACTGATAGGTGGCATGTAGCATTAATGATTATTTTATGCTGAAATATTATTTAATGAATTTTATTTACCAAAATTTTATTTAATGAAATTTTACACTAAAGTACATCATTGATATGGCAGATTTAGAGATGGAAGGAACCTGAGAGACCATCTCTTCTAATTCCTACATTTTACAGATGAGGAAACTGAGGTTCTATAAGGTAAATTGACAAGGCCATAAGAGAAGTTAATGGCAGAGCCAGATTTTGAACTCAATTCCTTGTATTTCAAACTCATTGATCTTTCTACTGTGCCATATTGCCTAATCTGAGGAAATTTAAATATTTTCCAGATGGGCCAGTCTTAGGCTACACAGATTCATTACCTTGGACCATTTTAATCTCCAGCAAGTGAGCTAAGATTCAATTTAGAGGCTAACAGAATTCCTTTGGATGCAGGAACTGCAAAGCTGAATATTCGCCAGTCATTCCAGTTGTTTCAATCTATGCATCTCCTCATCTCATTTAGCGAAAGCACTTTGTCTAATGAGCTTGTGCTATTTTCCCTAAATCTTTGACCCAGCAATACCACTTCCAGGGCTATATCCCAAAGAGATTACACAAGTGAGAAATGGACCAGTATGTACAAAAATATGTATATCAGCTCTTTCTGTGGTAGCAAAGAATTGGAAATCAAAGATATGCCCATCAATTGAGGAATGGCTAAACAAATTGTTGTATATGAATGTAATGGCATACTATTGTGCTATAAGAAATGAAGAGCAGATGGACTTCATTATGACTTGGAAAGACTTACCTGAACCGATGCTGAGTGAGGGGAGCAGAACCAAGAGAACATTATAAATGATTACAGACACATGGTTTCTGTAAGGACTACCTTTGATAGACTTGGTTCTTCTCATCAATGCAAGGTTCAAAGGCAGCTCCAAAAGACTCATGATGAAAAAAAGCTATCCACATCCAGAGCAAGAATTATGGAGTCTGAATGCAGATTGAGGCAAACTATTCACTTTCTCTTTTTTTTCTCCTTTTTTGGTTTCATTTCTTCTTTCTCATGATTCATTCCATTGGTTAAAATTCTTCTTTATGACTGGACTATTACATAAATAAGTTCAATGTGAAGGTGTATGTAGAACCTACATCAGATTACATGCCATCTTGATGGGGAGGAGAGGGAGGAGAGAAAATTTGAAACTCAAAAACTTGTGGAACTGAGTGTTGTAAACTAAAAATAAAAAAGTAATAATAATATAAAAACCTAAACATTCCTAGTTATGTCAATCATCACCCCTAATGACAGGGTTTTAAGGTCTATTATTCTCCAAGTATACCACAATTTATTCCAGTTCATCAATAAAAAGTACAATCATTTCACTTTAGTTTCATTTTGTTTGCTTTTGATTCTATGATAATACCATTCCAGGTTTGCATTAGCCTTTTTTTTTTGGAAAGACAAATTACATTTTTTTTCCAAAAAGAGCTTGCAAACCCACACAAATTCCCAGATCAATAGCACATGAATTGCTTTCCAGTTCCATCTCTTTCATCTTCTATTTGAATTCCAAAACACAAATTTGATTTATTCCTATGAAATTTTACTTTGTTATCTTTAGTCAACTGTTCTAATCTTTTGAGATCTTTATTAACCCTGATACTATCATCCAATTTATTAGTTATTTATCTGACCCTCTTTAGTTTGAAGATGGTAGTTGAGTCATCTGTAAATATGGAAAATAATCTATTTCTTCATCAAGTAATGGAAAAAAATGTTAAATAGAACAAAGTCAAAGGCAGAACTCGAGTGCTACATTAAAGATCTCTCTCTGGTTGATAATAATCCCTTATTTAGTATTCTTTGAATTTCTTTGCTAACCAAATCTATTTACTATCTGGCCCATATTTCTCTATATCCTTTAAAAGAATATCATCAGGCAATTTACCAAATTCATTGCTGCAGTCTGGATATGCTATGAGATCTAGAGACTGTCAGAAAAATAACTTATGATAGACTGGCATGAATATTTATTGACCTTCCTTTTCCTGTGTTCAAGTATCATATCTTTAGCAATCTGTTCTAGAATTTTTGGGAGCAACCTACATTGATCTCTCCAGGACATCTATGTAGAACCTATTTTGTTTTTGTTTTGAAAATCAGGACATGCCCATTTCCAGTTCTATAAAACCCTTCTTGCTACCCATATATCCTCAATACCCAGCAGAAGTAATTTAGTAATAACATCCATAAGTTATTTTACTAACCTGTCATATAGTTTGTCTGGCTCATTGCGACAAACTCATTTAGGGCTGCTCTTTTCATTACCAGCCTTGTCTTAGATTTCCTTTCCTATCTAACTCTTTTCTTCTCTCCTTCAGTGGTCATTCCCCACAGTAAATTAAAAAGTAACAGGCATTTCAACACTTCAAAAGATGCTTTATTTTCTTAGTTGAGGAGTCTTCTTCACCAACACACTTTACTCCATTGTAGAGACAGTCTTCACAATTACCAAAGTTAAAAAATCACCAGGTGGCCTAAGTTTTGGTGACAAGGCAATGTGAATTTAGTGAAATTGGTCCTTGAACAAAAGGCATAGTTCACTATTGTTATTATATAATAAGTCCTTCTATAATAGTAGCTCCTAGAATTTATAATTTGCTGGCATAGCATTTGGTTAGATACCAGAACTAGAGTTAAGTTGTATTTTTTAGGAAAAAATAGAACCATTATAGTAATTGTATAGTTGAGATTTTTCTTGATTTTTAAAAATCACTATTCTTTCCATCCATGCCAAATATAATTTCTAGTTCCACTTTATTTTTCTTTTTCGGTCATAACTTTGGAGGGTGGGGGTCTTTACTGTTTATCTTGTGCCATGACATATTATTTCCCCAGAATCTGGGAAACAAATTGCTTGTTATCTTCATCACAAATTCAAAAAAGTAGCATGACCATTGCTTCTTAAAGTCGAGGCATATTCACTTTGGAAACCAGTAAATGCTAATTGTCTATAATCAGTTTCAGAAGTCTAAGAATTCTATGTGTTGCCTCCATATTCTTCTTAGTATATGAGAAAACTACCATGACCACGGCATGTGACTAGATATAAAGTTCAAGCTAGGAATGAATTATGAGGTTGTCATGCTCTCAGCACAGAGCACATACACTTTATGAAGTCATGGATAGGATATAGAATTTTTTTGCCAATTGAATCTGTATTATAGCATAGTACCTGGCACAACATAATTATGATGCTGTTGGACTAATAGAATATAAATATAAGTAGGTCAGCTGATTTATATCAAATACAATATATTTCTAATATAATCCACATCTATAGGTAGCAAGCTAGAAAAAGTTAAAATTATTTCTCAGTGTGAATTTAAGACAAGTAGTGGCATCAACAACAGGAATAGTAGTTGTAAAGATGAGATTCAAATGATTCTACCAATCAATTTCCCCTCCCCAAAGTGGGGAAAAAAAGTGGCAAGATGGCGCTTTACACCTTTGTCAGGTGAGAACAATTAATCCAGATTTTTTGGTTTAGAATTCTTTCAGTCAAACCCCACAGAAGGAGTAGGAAACACAAGGAAAGGCAGATTAAAGACTTTACAAGAACAGTAGAGGAAGAAAGATAAAGGAATGTTAAGACCCCTAAGAGACCAATTCGACCACAAATCCCCAAGTAAATCTTAAAATTCACTAATTAAAAAATACTGAGAATCACATGTATATTCTTTTACCCAGCCCAGTGATACATGGAAGGATGACTGGAATTGTGTAGAAAACTTGGAATAGACAAGTGGTGGGGGTAGGTGGAAAGAAACTGGAGAGGTGTTTTTAGTATAGTCCAGTACAGTGGAAGCACTGGAGCTTGGCAGCCTCAGGAAATGGTCCTGGGCAAATTGCAAAGGCAGGGTCAGAGAAGCAGTTCCTAGAACCTATGTCAACAGGGGTAGCCTAGAAGCAGCCTTGAGTCCCTTAGCAAAAGCCCAGAAAAAGGATAATCTGAGAACTCAGCTGTACAGGAAGAACTCAGTTCAGGTGTGGCCCAATGGCAAGAAAAAAGACCTGCAAGAAGAGAAAGAGCTGAAAGGAGAGGGGCCTTGTGTCTTTCAGCAAGGGGAGTGGCCCAGGGCTCCAAGTTATGGGGGAGAAGCTCCTAGGTTGAGGTGGAAAAGCCCAGGAGTCCTGAAAGAAGCAGAAGAAAAAGGCCTTGGTACCAGGTCCACTTGGAGCCCTGGCCGCAGTAAAGGAAAAGTCCCAATAATCATCCAAGCAATCCCAGTCCAGCTTAGCATCTATATAGCCTTTACCAAGAACTACAGCAAGAGGCAAGGCAAACAACCTCTCTTGGAGAGGGACCTAATCTTGGTCACCATATTCAGGACTAGACAAAGCTTGTTCATGCCATTCAAAAATGAATAATTGAAAAGTGACCACATCACAGGGATCGCAACCTAAACAATGAAGCTGCTGACATGAAGAAATGACAATATATATAAAAAAAACTACGAGCACATATTTTATGAAAGACTTTTAGGAGGCAAACCCCAATAAAAGAGTAATCTCACAAGAAGTCCAAGTAAAGCTGCAGAGGAAAAATTGTTCTGTCCACAAGGATGATGAGTAGCTAGAAGAAATGAATCAAGAGATAACAAATGAAATACCTAGGGATGAAAGAGTCATAAAAAGAATTTCCACCTAAGAAGAGATGGTGAGAAAGCCTACACAAGATCTGAATGCCTTAAAAATTAGAATGGGCCAAACAAGAAACAATGATTCAATAAGACAAAAAGAAGTATTAAAATAAAATATAATTGTTAAAAAATATAAAATTCAAAAAGAAGCTGACTTAGAAAAAGGTCAATGAGAAGTAACCTAAGAATAATCGGCCTACCTAAAAATGTGACCCACCCAAAACACTTGGATACCATATTACAAGAAAATATAAATGAAAAATTTTCATAACTCTTAGAACTAGAGGTCAACGTGAAAAGAATATGAACCAATGTTTTCAAAGACAGAATCCAAGCTTTTGAAATCCATATGAAATGTTCCAAATAACTAATAATTAGTCAATGATCAATAAACTTTTATTAAGTACCTACTATGTGCAAGGCATTGTGCTAAGTGTTGAGAATGTAAAGAATGTAAAGAAAAGCCCTCAAGGAGGTTACAGTCTAATGGATAAGGACAACACATTGGTTGGTTGGTTATTGTCCTTCATTCTCAAAGAGGACCAAAATGACATCACTATGCTAAAGTCAAGTTTCAGTGTGTCTGACTGTGGCTGATCAGACCAATATGAGCTCAGAATGCTCTACCACAGATCGGGCACAAATTGTCCCTGTGAACACAAGGTGTATTCTCTAAATTTATACATTCTGCATTTCCTTTGAGCTGTTTCAATTCTGCTTTGCTCATAGAGCACAGCACCTTCTCTGATATGGGCACACCATGCTGAGCAGTCCTGTGCCAGTGTCTCTCATGTCATACAATCAATACCAAAATTCTTAAGAGAGACTTTGAGAGTGTCCTTGTATTGCTTCTTCTGACCACCATGTGAACATTTGCCCTGTGTGAGTTCTCTATAAAATAGTCTTTTTGGTAAGCATATGTTTTATATTCAAACAACATGGCCAATCCATTGGAGTTGCACTCTCTGAAGCAGAGTTTGAATGCTTGGCAGTTTAGCTCCAGCAAGGACCTCAGTGTCTGGTACCTTATCCTGCCATCTGATCTTCAGAATCTTCCCTAAGACAATTCAAATGGAAGCAATTCAGTTTCCCGGCATGGTGCTGGTAGACTGTCCAGGTTTCACAGGCATACAACAATGAGGGCAACACCATGGCTCAGTAGACCTTCAGTTTGGTAGTCAGCCTAATACTTCTTCTTTTCCATACTTTCCTTTGGAGCCTCCCAAACACTGAGCTAGCTCTGGCAATGCATGCATCAACCTCATCAATTTGTACATCCCAGGAAAGTACACTACCAAGGTAAGTGAACTTATCCACAGTGTTCAAAACTTCTCCATTTGCTGTAACCAATGGTTCCACACATGTATGATGTGGTGCTGGTTGATGGAGCACCTGTGTTTTCTTGGTGCTAATTGTTAGGCCAAAATTAGTGCAAGCAGCAAAGAATTGATCCATACTTGGTTGTATCTCAGCCTCAGAGGTTGTATTGAGTGCACAATTATCTGCAAACATAAAATCATGCAGCATTACTCCCTCCACTTTGGTTTTGGCTTGTAGCCTTTTCAAGTTGAAGAATTTACCATCAATGTGGTAACTGACCTTGATAACATGTTCATCCTTATTGAAAGCATTTCACAACAAAACATAAAAAAAAAGCTGAAGACCAGGAGGAGGGAGGAAAGGGATAGGGGAGATTTCTAGAGTAGGGGCATGATAAATGGAATCCAGAGAAATGCAGCTAGATGGGAAATGATGAGATGGGTGCCCTGGGCTTTTCTCCTCAAACAGAGGCTCTGGGAGAAGAATTAAGTGAGAGAATCAGTTAGATAAATGCAAATTAAGGCAACACTCTGGCTCTACCTCACATATATCAAAGATTTGATATAGATTGCATAAGAGATTTTTCAAAAGATTTCATAAGAGAAAATGACAATATTCAAATGTTTTAGGAAAATAGGTACCCTGTTACATTGCTGGTGGATCTGAAAATCGGTCCAGTTTTACCGGAAACCAGTATAGGAGGAAATTAAAATTTTAAATTGGAAACCACTTTAGAACTACAACTTTAAAGATACTAAAATGCTCATACTCTTTGATGCAGGTATACTGCTACTACTATCAGACTTTCAAATAACAATTTATTCAAATATTAAATAAACTATTTACAAAAAGTAGAAGACATCTGTCTAATATAGTTCTATTATATAAATATGATTACAATACCTAGACCAGGGAGAAACAAAGCAGAGAAAGAAAAAACATAGAGACAAATATCTACTGTCTTTCTAATATCCTTTCAAAATTTAATAGGAGACCTATAATCCAAGGAAATTGAAGACTGAGGGAAAAGACCAATCTATACATTATATATGTATACACATACATACATATATATACATACATATACATATATATATACACTTATGTACATATACATATACAAACATATATATCCCAAACTGGAAACTGAGGGGATGATCATTGATTGCAGAATGATAAAACAAGTTGAGGTATATAAATGATACAAATGTAAAAAAAAATCATAAATAATGAAATGGTACCCTAAGTCATATAGTCAGTCAGTCATATATTTATCAAGCACCTACAACATGCCAAGCACTGTGCCAAATACTGAGGATACAAAGAAAAGCAAAAAAAGTCACTACCCTCAAGGATCTCAAAATCTAAAGAGTTGCCAATATACAAACAAGCATTTATAAATACATCATATAAGGAAAAAAATGGAAATAATAACAGAGGGAGGACAGTAGTATGAGAAGGATTTGAGAAAGGCTCCTTGTAGAAGTTGGAATATTATTTGTGACTTGAAGGAATCTGAGGAATCTAGGAGCCAGAGGTGAGAAACAAGAACATTCCAGACATAGAAGACAGCCAGTGAAAATGCACAGAGTCAGAGGATGGAGTGTCTTGTTTGAGGAACAGAAAGGAAGCCAGGGTCATCATTTTGCCAAGTATGTGAGGGAATGGATAATTTCAGAAGAAATGAGGAAATCCTTTCTGAAGTGATGCATAGTGAAGTGAGTAGAATTAGGGCAACAATTTTAAAAATAACAATAACATTATGAAGAAAAACAAGTTTAAAGACTATACCTCTCTGATTAGTACAATGATAATCCAAAATTTGAGAGGACCGAAAACTCACCCATTTCCTGCCGTGGAGGTGATGGACTTAAAATTCATGATGACACGTACATGTTTAGATGTGGCAATCATAGCAATTTGTTTTATTGCATTATGCACATGTGTTATGATGGTATTTAAAAAATCAATTGGGAGTCATTCAGATGGAATAACAAATGCCTATAAAAATGAATAAGCACAAATAAGAACTCAAAGAAAAAAATGGAGAAAACCTTTATCATGGAATATATTGAGTACTCTAGAAAAATAACTTCAAGGAACTGTGAGTTAATTCCTTTGCCATCCGGGGTGCTTTCTAACTTCATCCCACTTTCCCCAGAGTGTAAATGTATTTGTGAGAGATTGTGTCAGAGACTTTTGGGGGGATATTTTATACCAACTGAATTACTGGATTAATGCCCCTTTCTAAAAGTGAATTAAATCTAACTGGGCACTAGAAGATATGAAACAGCAACTTATGCCTATCCCATAAGCCCTGAGGGGAAACATAGATCCACACTCTGGAAACCTTGCCTGATAGTGAAAATAAGCATTTGGGAGATTAGTTTCAGAGTAAGTACTATATTTGTGTGTATATTAAAATATACACACATACTCATACAAACATATGGAAACATTTATGTGTATGTATGTGTGTATACATGTATATGTATGATGAGGTGAAAAGAGAGATGAAATAACATGTGAATGGCCATACAGCTGGTATATGTCAGATCTAGGTCTGGAGTCTTTTGACTCTAAGCCTAGGGCTTCGTCCTCTTCTTTTTATTTATGTTGGTCTGCAATTAGAGATTTTAGTCATTAATTTGAGTTAAATCTTCCAAGCTTTGATTTACCTGCTGTCGATTTTTATTTTTATTTGGAGGGGGGAGATACTAGGGATATGTGATCAATACAATCATAAACCAAGACTCAAGAGAATTGAAGATGAAATATATCATGAATGCGATGTCAAGATGAAACATGAGTGTAGTAAGTAAAGATTTATAAAGGTTCAAAACACAAAAAAGTAAAATTCTGCTTTTGCATGTCAAAATAGTAGATCTTTACCTGTGGAGAGGCAGAAGCTGGTCTCTGAAATATACACGTTATAAGCTAAATATTTCCTTATGCCTGCAGAGAATACTGAGAGAACTCAGCCTGGAACAGGGCTTGATCTTAAAGGTGAATCTGCTCATACATTTTCTTTGAAAATTTCCAGAGTTAGATTTTATACGGATATCATAAGGAATGCCAGTTCTACATGGGAAATTAAATAGTTTTAACTGCTTGATTTAGAGACTGAGATAGTGCTTTCAAGCAAGTAATTATTTTATAGAACTCAGGACTTTTTTCAGTTGCCCTTTGCATATTTTCCCTTGTGATCTTGAGATTTATATTCCTTGTTTTCTTTAACTTGTTCTCTGAAATTCTGATGAAAAACAGACACTTTCTCCCCTGTCTTGTGAATAATTGCAATGTCGTTTTGAGATAATATGGCGGTCAGCCCAAAACCACTGTGTGGGCAGATGTGAGTGATGTAATCCAAAGTATTGGTAACACAAAAGTGAGAAATTATGGAAAATAATTTTACATGTCTGGAAATTTCCATTGTTTAGACATGTAAGCAATATGCTATTTCAATGACATTAAACATTTCTCTTCATCATCTCTTTCTCTTCTTTCTACACTCTAAATTTTTTTTTTATAGAATGCTGGTATTGATTTTTTTCTAATTCTGGATTTTCCATTCATTTGCTGATGGTTCATTTATTTCCTATTTGAAATGCCAAGTATTTTTTTTAGAAAAAAAAGACTAATGTAAAAACAATATATCAACAATCTTTAGTCTAATTTTTATTTGAGCTGCTCTAGCACTTCGGATGTGTATTATTTCATAAATCCAGGAAAGCAGAAATTTATGCAGATTCTCCAGCAATTTGTTGTTATTATTGGGTTAAAAGTGGTAGCATTAGATGTTGGCATAAGTCCATTGACTTGATAAATAGCTTTTTCACTGGATTTTTGGAAACATTTGATTGAAATAGAGGAGTGAATTTTAGCATAGTTGAAGTACAAGGGTCATTGGATTAATCCCTTAATAGATGAAGGTTGAATGGCTTACTTCAAACCATCTGACTAATTTTCAAGGTGCTTTGAAATGCTAGAACATTTAACCCATCTAACCACATTCTTTACTCTACTATCATGTAACCTTAGCAATCATCAGTTCTATTTTCTAATCCTCAGATACCACACACGTGTACCTGCCTCTCAAAATTTTCTCATGCTTAAATCCTCACCTGGTTTGTACCTATCTAAATATTGTATATCCTTCAAGGGACATTCAAAATCTCAATGCATCCTGAAGCTATTCCTGAATTATCTAGGGAAAGAATTTATGACTTGTCACAAGACCTGAATTCACAAAAGTAATTTATTATTCACTAGGTGACATTGGAAAGAGTTACCCCATGTGAGTGAGCCTCAGTTTCTCCATTTATTAATTAGTTATAATTATATTTGTGCTACACACTTTAGAGGGCTGTTGACAAGAAATTCCTTTGTAACCTTAGAAAGAACATTTTATAGTGGTAGAACATTGGACTTGGAGCCTGGATAACTGAATTTGCTAAATATAAGATACTCAAGATTAGGAATTGCTTTATTCTTTGTATTTGTATCCTTAGAAATTAGTACAGTGTCTGGCACACTGAAGGCATTTAATAAATGTTTGTTAATTGATTGATCAAGCTTCAGATACTTAGCTGCAGGACTCTGGAAAAATTGCTAAAGTTCCTTGAATCTCAGTTTCTTCTATAAAACAGGGATAATATTAGCACTTACCTTACATGGCTGTTGTGAAGATTAAATGAGTGAATATATATATATATATATATATATATATATATATATATATATATATGTATATATATATAAAGCTTTGCTATATAAATGTGAGCTATTATTAGCCTGCTAAACAAGAATTATATTGTCATTAAAATCTACATTGACCTCTACCACAAATTCTGGGAACATAATTATGTATTTTACAGTTAATATTTTGTGAATTCCTCTTGTCTTACTGATGAGATTACAAACTCTTTGAAGACAGGAGTAAGCTTTCCTTGAAGCTTTATTAATGTTTACTCAGCCCAGCACTGAACTCAAAGTAGCCCATTAGTACTTGTTGAATTAAGCCAATGGTAACTGAAACTTGTTCTGGTACCTATAAAAAGGAGATGTTATTTCTTAGATGAATAAGTATATAAGCCTCCATATGGTAAAGTGATTTTGCTGTGGGTAGTAAACTCATGAAATTTAATTTGAAAACTGAAATATGAAACTCTAGTGTTTTTATCTGTGAACATTCTCAGAACTTTTCAATGCCTTTAGGACTCTTTCTATGACCTTAGCATGTACCTAAATTATTTGAAATTACCATTAGAATCAAGGGAATTTAGGGTATTTTTAAGTATCAACAATATTTCCAGAGAACTCATGATTATCACACCTATGCTGGGCTAAATATTTTTAAAAACTTTTAGATGTTTTTAATCATCATATCTAATGCATCTCTCCCTTCCCCTCCCCCTCCTAGCCATCCTCTATGACACAGTACATTTTTTTTTGAGAGAAAAAAGTCAGCAAACTGATCTATATATTGAGAAAGTCCAAAAACATGTGCTGTTCATTTTCAAGTAATCAAAGTTATCTATTTTATCTTTATAATTGCCTCTATCTCTTGTTTGATTAAGAATATATCTCTTACTGAATACAAATTATTTCCCAATTCATATATGGCCAAAGCATATGGACAGACAATTTTCAAAAGAAGAAACTGAAGCTATTTATAATCATATGAAAAAATGCTCTGAATCACTATTGATTAGAGAAATGCAAATTAAAACAACTCTGAGGTACCTCCTCATCCCTATCAGGTTGGTTAATATGAGAGAAAAGGAAAATAACAAATATTGGAGGAGATGTGCGAAAAATTGGGACATCAATACACTGTTGGTGGAGTTGTGAACTCATCCAATTATTCTGGAGAGCAATTTGGAACTACGTCCAAAGGGCTATAAAACTGTGCATACCATTTGACCCAGCAATACCACTGATAAGTCTGTATCCCAAAGAGATCAAATAAAAAGGAAAAAAGATTTGTGTGTACACAAATATTGTAAGTAGCTCTTTTGTGGTGGCAAAGAATTGGAAATTGAGGGGATGTCCACCAACTGGGGAATGACTAAACAAGTTGTCGTATATGATTGTGATAGAATACCATTGTTCTATGAGAAATGATGAGCAGTAGTTTAAACAAACCTGGCAAGACTTACAAGAACTGATGCAAAGTAAAGTGTGCAGAACCAAAAGAACACTGTACACAGTAACAGCAATATTGTCATGATCAACTTAGTTACTGTCAGCAATACAATGATCCAAGACAATTCTGAAAGATTTATGATGAAAATTCTATCCACCTCTAGAGAAAGAACTAATTGAGTCTGAGTGCTTTAGATGCATACCAGGAATTTTAGTATGTTGTTTCATCATTTTTTACATAGTTATTGTTTCTATGATGTGTTCTTCAACCCACTCTATTTAAGATTTCATTGTTAAGTCTCCTTTTGAGTCTATATCTTTTCTTTGTGGTTCCAGAACCAATTTACATTCTTATTTCAATAAAGCTTTTAAAAGATTTATTCATTATTTCTGCCTTTTTACATTTGTTTTAAGTTTGTCCCCTAGTATATGGTCAATTTTTGTAAAAGTTCTGTTTGGTGCAAAGAAATATGCATAGTCTTTTGTGTTTCCATTTAGAAGATGCCATAAATCTTTTAACACTAGTTTCTCCAGGAAGTTCTTCAGTTCCATATTTCCCCTTATCTAAAACTGATAGAGGATATTGAAATAGCCTCTAGGTATTGTTACTGAATATGTCTTCTTAAAGCTCAGATAATCTTTTCCTTATGCATTTAGATTCTAAAGCACTTGGAGTGTATAAATTTATTACTGATATTCGTTTATTGCCTACAGTTCCTTTCCGCATCATATGGCTTCCTTGTTTGTCTCTTTTTATTTAAATTGTTTTTGTCTTTTGTCTGATAGTGTGATGGTAACTCCTAATGTTTTAGATTCACTTGCATAGTAAGCTTTTTCTATCCCATCAGTTGTATTTTGTATATATCTTTGTGTTTGAAATATGCTTTGTGTTTAAAGCAACAGATTCTAGGCTTTTGTTTTCCTATCCAACCTGTTAACTTTTTTTTTTTAATTAAGGGTTTTATTTTTAGTTTACAACACTCAGTTCCACATGATTTTGAGTTCTAGATTTTCTTCCTCCCCGTTCCCCCTACTCCTCCAGATGGCATGGAATCTGATACATCTACATATAACTTTGCATTAAACTTATTTACATAATAGTCAAGTTGTAAAGATGAATTATGACCAATAGAATAAATCATGAGAAAGAAGAAACAAAAACAACAACAACAAAATAAAAACAAAAGAGAAAAAAAAAACAAAAGAAAAAGAAAAAAGGAGAGCAAATAGTTTGCCTCAATCTGCATTCAGACTCCATAGTTCTTTCTCTGGATGTAGATAGCTCTCTCCATCATGAGTCCTTTGGGGTTGTCTTTGAACCTTGTATTGCTGAGAAGAGTGAAGTCTATCAAGGTTAGTCATCACAGAATCAATATATCTGTGATTGTGTATAATGTTCTCCTAGTTCTGCTCTGTTCACTCAGCATTATATCATGTAGGTTTTTCCAGGTTGTTATGAAGTCCATATCATCCCCATTTCTTATACCACAACCTGTTGTTTCTTGTTTTATTAGACTGTTTAATTCATTCATATTTAAAGTTATGAGTTAAGTTTATATTTTCCTCCATCTATCTCTAAAATTGTTTTTAAGTTGTGATTTTTCCTAATTTCTGCTGTTAGCACAGTATTATGTTCTTTCAATTATTTTACTTTAGTCTCTTTTAGTGTGGCCTATCCCCAGTGGCTCTCTTTCTGCCACCTGAGATCCAGTGCTCTTTGGAACATATTATTCCATTCCTTCTTTATTTATCTAATGGGTGTGAAATAGTCTTGCATTATTTGGATATTTTTTCCTTTTTATTTGAAGGTCTTTCTCCTGATGCCTTGTAGAACCTGTTTTAGAATTGAATTGTTAAATCTAACCACATTTCTCGGAATTTGCAGTTCTGGGCTGCTTTTTTTAAGGTAATCTATGAATTCTTTCAGTTTGAATTTCATTTTTTCTATGTTCAGAATTTCTGGGAAATTCTCTTCTATTATCTTCATCATTATGGTATTAAGGTTTTTTGTCCTGTTGTGTTCTTCTGGGAGACCAATGATCCCTAGGGTGTCTTTATGTATCCTATCTTTGAGATTTCATATATTTTGCTTGCACCGTGAGAATATTTTTTAAAACTGTCTTTTTGGCTTCTTTACTAGGTTTTGTTTCATTTCTGTATGTTTACATTCAAAATCTATTGTTCTCTCTCTTTTTTTTTTTTGGTGAGGCTTCCCATTACATATTCGATAGTTTTTTTTTCCTATTCTGCTCATTATTTTCATATGCAGGATATAAATTCTTCTCTCATGATTCTTGTTCTCTTTTAACCATTCAAAAACAGTGTGTTGTGGATTCATGTTCTCCTCAAATTCTACAGCACCCTCTGTTTATCAAGTGTTGAATCATTTTCCTTTATTTTATGATTTTTATTTACAAATGATTGAACTCATTTACTAGAGCTGGAGGTCATATTCCCCTCTGTTACTGTTTTTCCTGTTGATTTATCTGTTTATATTCAAAGTCTTTGAGATTTCTTTTTCCTGAAATCTTTGATATTATCAATCTTCACCCCCTATCACTTCTTTTTCCTTATCACTCACTTCCTGACCTCCTCCCTTCTGATTACAGTTTTCTCGGGGGCCGGTTCTCAACATATTTCAGCTTCTTCTCATACTGGACAATTCATATTTCACCAGACTCTAGATCTCTGCTCCAATTGACTCTTGGGTGGTCAGAACTGGCCTCATATGGATATTGTTCTCTTTCCCTCAGTCTTGGTGGTGCTACACAGTTCCACACATTCATGCTTTCCTGTCCTGGTAACCTGTCTCACTCCTTGTGTTTCTTAGTTTTTTGGCCTAGCAACAAGAGTTTAGAGACTGCTGGCTCTGGCAGTTTAGAGCCTGCTTTCCCTGGCAGTGGTAGTTCAGAGCTTTGCAGTACTAATGCTTCTGGGTTGCAGACCCAGCAGGTTTTTGCTTCTGATAAGCCATGAACAAGCTGGCTATTGACTCCCAAGCAGACTTCGACAGCATGGAGCAGATTTCTACAGCACTGGAAAGAATAAGGAGAGAATGGGGTGAAATGGTGGGCTTTGATGTAAGCTGCTTTTTGTCCTCAGTTCTGATACTGCAGCCTCACTGCCAGTAGCATGGTAGTTGGAACAGGGACACTGAGTGAATTCAGAGTCAGTGAGTATTAGTTCCTGGGTTTTGTTCTGTTTTCTTTCTTTTGGATTCTAGTTGTCCTAGGCAATGGAAACAGATGAAGTTGCTTTATTTTTGATGCATACTTTCCATTTTGGTGAGGTTTGAGACATCATGGAGATCAGAGAAATGTCTCATCCACCGTAGTATATGTGTGACCCAGAAGTCATCTGCACTGAATTTAATAGTGAAATTAATTTCTTTTTAATTCATTTTCATTGATGTATTATGTAAACTGTATGTGGAGAAATGGAAGGACTGGACTTGGAATCATGAAATCTGGTTTGAATCTTAGTTCTAATCCTGAGTAGCTATTTAACATCTTTGAGCATTACTTTCCTTATTAATGAGTTGTTCCCTCTCCATCTTCCACTCCCTACATATACAGAAAAACATGCAACCATCTGGTACTTGGCGTATGCCTCCCTAAGGTGTTCTTGAGCCTGGAGTCCTCAACCACTTGACCATCCCAATCAACTTCTGAAATTGTGCCTTGATTTAAAGGCCACAGGGGTCTTGCCCTTGTTGAATGAATCATGACATTTCATTGTTTATATATTTAAAGTAGAATTCGCATCTCACAAAGTGATGATAGGGCATAAATCATCTTGTTCAAACACTCAAAACTCCAGAAAGTGGGATCCATTCTACACTCAATATTACATTAATTGTAATTGAGGAGAAGTATCATCTCTACACTAGGAAGTGTACTTAGTAAGAGTACTACGGCTCTAGACTTGATAGTTTTTGTTGTTGAGAAGTTTTAAATTGTCATGTTTTCTTACGTTAAAATATTCAAACAGTGAATCCAGTATTTTCTTTATAATAGTGAAAGCTTTACTGTTGTAGTTCCAACTAAATAATTATTCTACTTAAGGACAGAATATTTACTATTGGCATTTGATATTTTTGATGATTTCAAAAGCATCCATGTCACCATACGTATTAATTACCAGAAAAATTAAACCATATAAAAAGGATGTGGAAAATCCTTTTTTTAATACTATAAAAATGATAATGATTTGAATAGTGGTATTTTCTTCCCCTATGTGTCTAGTTTCTTAATAATATGTCTTCACTTATCCTACTACAGTTTTCTCCAGTGTTTTAAATAGTATGTGATTCACCATAAGACAGGATTATGATGGGAAAGAGGAGATTACCATCTGAAACTTATTATTTCTACTCTGATGTGTCTTTTAGGTATTGCACAAGACAAATTCATTCATTTCCTAAATTATGTATCTCATGAAATAATTTCTATTAACAACCATATGAAACATATCTCAGAATCACTTCCAATAAGAAAAATGCAACAAAGTAACTATGACCAATAATCACTAAATTGTGCACATTCTGTGATACAGAGATGCCATTACTGGGCCTTCTGACACCCCATAGGGATTAACAAAGGAGGAAATGGACTCAAATATACTAATATTTATAGTAGCTTTTTTTCATTGTCAAAAAGAAGTATAAGCGGGCAGTGGAGGGAAGGGTATCCATTAATTGAGGAATGGCTGAACAAATCATGGTACATAAATGTAATAGAATATTATTACAGTGTAAAAATTGATGAAAAGAATAGTTTCAGAGAAATCTGGAAAGATCTGTATGAACCGATGTAGAGTGAAGAGAGCAGAACAATATGATGGAGAGGAAGAGTTCAAATGGCCTAGTTCCCCAGGCTTGCTACCTAAGTGTCATCTTTGATTCCTCACAGTCACATCCCACTTTATGTACACTCTATTGTCAAGTATTGTCCTTTCCATATTTGTAACATCTCTGGTAATTCTCTCTACTCTCCTCTGACACTGCCACCATTCTGGCAGAGACTTATATCACCTCATTTCTACATTATGACAGTAGCTTCCTGGTTTGTCTCCTTGCTTCAAATCTGTCCTTACTCCAATGCTTCTGCAATTCAGCTATCAAACTGATCTAAAAAGTTGAAATGATAACATCACCACTTCCCCACTCTCTTTAAGTAAACTTCAGTGGTTATATATTGTGGTGGTTTGTCCCTCATTCTCTAAGAGGACCATGACGTCAGGGAGATGATGCCATGACTTGCAAGTGAATTTGATTTAAGGGAGGGAGTATTGTGAAAAGTCACCAGTCTCACTTTCTCCTCTGGGTCCATCTGGGTCCAGTAGCCAGATATAGATCAGGACAACTGGAGATGGCCTAGGATTCAGTGGGAGACCTTGGCCTTTTTAAGCTTAGGTTTTCCAAGTTCTCACTTTGACTGAGGCAACTGGTTCTGTGTTACCTCCAAGGAGAAGTACAAACTCCTCTGCTTGGCTTTCAAAGCCCTTCATAACTTGGCTTCTTCCTACCTTTCCAGACTTTTGTAATGCCTTACTCCCCTCTACATATTCTGTGATCCGGTGACATTAGACTCACTGTTCCTAGGACAAGACACTCTATCTCCTTACCTCATGAATTTTCTCTGGCTATGCTCCATTTCTGGAATCCTCTCGCTCCTCATCTCCACCTCCAGACTTTCCTGGCTTCCTTCATGTCCCAGAAAAAATATCACCTTTTTGTAAGAAAAACTTCCAGATCCCTCTCAATGCTACCGTCTTTCTTTTAAGACTATCTCCAATTTATTCTGTGTATTTCTTGCTTGTACAGAGTTGTTTCCAGGTTTTCTCTCTAGTTAGATTGTGAGCTCTTTGAGAACGGGTACTATTTTTTGCCTTTTTTCATATCCATAGAACTCAGAATAGTTCCTAGCAAATGTTTGGTAACTTCATAAATGCAAAGTAGTTGAAAGCAAGGTGGTTTGGGGAGGGGGGTGGGGAAGAGGTGAGAAGTTGGGGAAATGAAGAAATATTTCATGGTGAAATTGGTACTTGAGCAGCTTATTGAAAAAAGAAGAGGAGGAGAAGAAAGCCTACATTCCAGACATAAGGCATAGCTAGTATAAAGGTTAAGACTTGTAAATGGAGTGCTGTGTGTGAGGAACAAGAAAGTCAGTTTGTCTGGACCAATAACCATGTGAAGGAAAATGTATAATAAGGCTTGAAACATAGATTAGGGGTCAGGTCAAGGCTTTAATTGCCAAATAGAGGATTTCACATTTAATTCATTGCATCTGTGGAGGGCATACCAGAAAACCAGTCAAATTAGGGATATTTTTGGAATCGTAGGGTAAGCTGGGAATATCATCTCCAAATCCATCTCATGCACATTTCTGATAAAATATTTGGCATTTAATGTACTCAGAATCAATTAAATAATTCCTAAATGTATGACTGTACACACAGCAGTAGAATATGAATTTCCTAAAGTCAAGGATGATTTCTTTTTTGTTTGTATTCCCATTGCCTAGGACAGTGCCATGTACATCGATGCTTGAAGTGTTTATTGAAATGAACTGAATTAATCAAGTGATGTTCATTTTAGAATTATCCATAATTGAGAGTATGTGTTTAAAGAGTAAGAGTAAAGCACAGTAGGTATTATTTATTTTGGAGTACAAATTCATTAATGGAGATAAAGGTCAAATAGTTTTTTCTAAGATTTCAAAACATCATTTTTCCTTTCTCAGGAGAGAGGACACCTTATTGGAACCAAAGACCCATGTGTCTGGAATACAGGTGCTGCATAAACAAAGTAAGTCTTTCAGAAAAAAAAAATAAAATCGGGTGCTTGAATAGTTCTTTCCTGATTTAAACATTGACTGACTACATGCTATGTATAGAATAGGCTTATTTTTAAAAAAGCTTGGATTTACCAAAGGAATTTGTAAATAGATACATGGGACCAGATGACCTCTAATATACTTCACAGTTCTAAATCCTTATCAAACATGCTCATATGACTACTTTTAAAATGCTCCAGAATGAAAGCTAGATTAGAGGGGGAAAATTATGTAAATATTCACTTTAAATCACAGGCAGAAAGCTCTTTTTACAATTTCAAACAAGATCTTTGACAATTTTGTGAGTAACAGGCAACAAACCAGATCAAGGTAGTGTATAATCAATCACCTATATGGCTTTGGACTCTCTTTTTTCTTTAGTTGGGGAGAGATCCTTTACATAGCTTGTTGATTGGAACTTTATTTCAAGAGTTAAATTGTACTTTGTTCTTTTGAATGGCAGCAGGGGATTTGATTTTGGAGACAAGCACTGCCCATAATGGATGCAGGACACAGGATCCAATAAGCCTATAACTGCTCTTTAAAATGCCCCAGAATGAATGGTAGAAGTAAGAACTCTATACTAAGGAGAAAATTATAGAATCTTTCACCTTGTGTGCCTTGAAATCATAGGTATAGAACCATACTTTTGCTTCTACTATACCCTTATGTAACTCCCTCAGAAATGAGCTCTCAAATGAATGCAAAGTGTTATTCTAAGAATTCCCTGAGATTTAACCTCAAGAAAAAACTTGGAAAGTTTGCTAAAGCAAGCATGGAAAATACAGCCAGCAGAGCAATTTGTAACTATACCCAAAGGACCATAAAATTGTGCATACCCTTTGATCAAGCAATACTACTACTAGATATGTATCCCAAGAGGTCATGTGGGAAAAGACCCACAGGTATAAAAATATTTATAGCAGCTCTTTTTTTGTGGTGACCACCAAGAATTGGAAATTGAAGAGATGCCCATGAGTTGAGGAATGGCTGGACAAGTTGTGGTATAGTAATATAATGGAATACTATTGTTCTATAAGAAATGATGAGCAAGAGGATTTCAGGAAAACCTAGAAAGACTTATATGAACTAATATGAGTGAAGTGAGCAGAACCAAGAGAACATTGTGTGATGACCAACTTTGATAGACTTATCTCTTCTTAGTGATAAAATGATCTAAGACAATTCCAAAAGACATGTGATGGAAAATGATATCCACACCCAGAGAAAGAACTATGTTTTTGCAGACAGAAACATACTATTTTCTCTCTTTTTTCTTTTCTCATGTTTTTTCCCTTTTGTTCTGATTTCTTCTTTCACAACATGACTAATGTGGAAATGTGTTTAATATGATTGTACATGCATAGCCTTTATTGGATTGTATGCTGTCTTAGGGAGGGGGCAGGGATGGAAAGGGGAAAATTTGTAACTCAAAACCTTATAAAACCTATCAGTTCTCTACTCCTCTTCAACCCCTGCTGAACATTCCTACAGACACAGGTAATAGGATCCTCTGAATGGTAAGTGCTAAGTGCATGAGAGCAAACAGGGTTGGCTACCACTTGGTAGGATGAACTTATTGGTATAGTCACTTACTTAATCCTTTAGATGCCAGAAAAACAACCTGCTTTCAGGTGACTAATAGTATTAGTCCCAGAAGTGTGAATATCTTAGAAATTTTATGAACAGGCCATATTATATTTGAGCTTCCTCAAATGAAGAAAAAAGAGAGATGTCATGAAACTAGTTTTCCTGGTTTAGGGTCTTTAGCAAAAACAAGAAAATTCTCTGACATGGAAGGCACCTATTCCAGTACCAAATGAGATATGCAGTTGAAAATATTCTATTCTATTAGGGTTTCATCAAAAAAGGAAGTAAATAGAGGCAGTGTGGCTATGCAGACAGAGTATAGTACTTTGAGTTGAGAAGACTGGTCTCTGACTCTTTCTAGCTCATTGACCCAGAGCAAATCATTTGACCTTTGAGAGATGTGGCCTCAGAAACAAGAAGACATGGGTTCCATAGTTCAGCCTTTGAGGCATACTAATTGTGAGACTGAGCAAGTCACTTTAATCCTCAATGATCTAAACAACATTTTAAAATTATAAATTGTAGAAAAAATTGCAAGTTTTCATTGGTTGAGTGTTCTCATTCATGAGTTCCCTATACTAATGTAATCCCAGGTCCAGTCTTTAACCCTAATTATCATTGTAATGTGAAAAGAGCTCCTTT
Source organism: Phalanger gymnotis (assembly GCA_028646595.1). Taxonomy (NCBI): domain Eukaryota; kingdom Metazoa; phylum Chordata; class Mammalia; order Diprotodontia; family Phalangeridae; genus Phalanger; species Phalanger gymnotis. The sequence continues at coordinate 273,369,674 of CM053622.1, read as the reverse complement.
CTCACAAACCATAGATACTTCACATAACCATATATAAATGTTCGATGTCTCTAAATACTAAAACCAGCATGTTATTTTAAAACTAATTTTTAAAAGAAAGACATGGGTAAGTCACTTAGCCTCCCAGCGCCTTACTTTTATTGTTTATAAAATGAGGGGGTTGGGCTAGTGTGTTGGCAATCAAAATGGGCTCTTAGCACTCAGTTCAACCAAGTGCCCTGGAAGAGTTTGGCCTTTGTTTCCTTGATTAGATTGGGAGTCCTTGGTGTCCTCCTTGCCTCACGGGAGGGCCTAGTTTACATTGGTTTGAGTGGCATGTTTGGGACATCAGAGGCTTTTAGACCAATGGGCTTAAGTTGGCTCTTTGTGATGATTTCAGGTCACATGGGTGAGTCGCATGTGTGACTCGGAGTTCTTACCCACAGCCATGGTGGCACGTGTGACTCTGGGCCAGCCCTTGTTGTAAGCTCTCAGGCTGAACCTAGATGTTGGTAACTATGAATTGTATTTGGTCTGTCTGTCAGTGTTTGTAATTTGTTTGTATTTGTTCTGAAGTTCAGGGTGCTGGCTTTTTCCCTTGAACTAAGTGAATGGTATTTGTATGCTGAATTAAAGTAAGCTTGTTAACCCCTTAATGTTGCTTTCCTTAGTAAAGCAGATCAAAAGAACCTGGGCTTTTGCAGTGTGCTGGTAGCGTGCTTGTTGTTGGGCTTGTGTTGGTTTTTCACCCCCACAGCAGCTGCTAGCTGGATTGTTGAAACAGCTAGATGACCTCTAAGGTTCCCTCCAGCTTTAACTTTTTGATCCTCTGCGTTTAAGAAAGAATGCATTATGTAGTAGAAAGCACTAGGCTGGAGTGTCAAAGGGCAGGGTTCAAGTCTTGGCTTCCCATTATCTGTTACTTCTGGAAGAAGTCCTTTCATTTCTTATGATCTCTACGATTTATAAAATGATAGTATTGGACTACGTGATCTTTAAGGTGTCATCATTCTAGCTCATAGGTTTGATCTTTGTGTTAAAGACTTTTTTCACTTTTATGGCTAACAACAACAATATCTGACATATTATAATATGTCTATAAATGTATGTATGTATAAATGAATGTATGTATGAATGTATGTGTGTGATATGTGTGTATATCTATCTTTAGCATGCAATAAATCATCAGAATGCATGATGAGAAAGGCATAACTGACCAAAGATCTGGGGATTTTGATGAACTGTGAGTATATTTTTTATCCTATAATTACTGAAGAAAGAATAACCATTTTTTTGAGTAGGGGACTAACTGTTGCTATACTCTAGGAGGAGCTGATGAGGTTGCATCCCTGGTAGAAATACAAAAAAAAAGTATAATTACAAAAGATGTTTTAAAAGAATAGTCAAGATGACTTGATGACTGACAAAATTTAGAATGGCAAGGTGAAAGAAAAATCCTTGACCTGCTTCCAGTTCCTCCCATATGGCACTCTAATAACAATCTCTATGCCTTTGCTCTGGTTATCCACCATTCTTGGAATGCTCTGCCTTTGAGACACCTTGGCTTTCTCTAAGACAGAGCTCAAATGTTGCCTTAGTAAATACTTGTTGATTAGGATGATTGGGTGATTCAGATTGTTGTCCTTTGTTCTCAGAGTAGGCCAATGACACCAGCAGGGTGGTGTCTTGACTTGCAAATGGATTGGATTTAAGTAAGGTAGAGCTGTACAGAGTCAGCAGCCTCACTCTCTCCTTCAGAGTCATCAAAGTTCAGTGGCAAGATACAGGTCAAGATGACTGGCATTGGTTCCCATGACCAAGAGAAAGATTATATTAATAGAAACGTGGAAGTTTATAGCATTAACATTTCAGTTATGAGAATTTCTTATCCTTCTTGGGCTAACTTCCTTTCCCCAATTTTAATTTAATTAATTTTTTTTTTTTTTGCAGTTAACAAGCACTTATTTTCTGTCATTCTTATTTCCGTACCATCCAATTAAAAAAAAAAAACCACAAATGTTTGTAGCTCATATTCACAGTCAAGCAAAAATAAATTTTCATATTGTCAGTGTCCAAAAATATCCGTCTTATTCTACTTATTGAGTCTGTCACAACTCTATCAGAGTGTGGGTAGTATTGTAGGTCCTCTGGATTTGTAGTTGATCATTGCATTGACTGGAGTTCTTTCATATTTAAAAGTTTTATTGTATCAATTATTCTCTTGGTTCTGTACACTTTGTTCTGCGTTAGTTCATACAAATCTTTCCAGGTTTCTTTGAAATTGTCCCTTTTGTTTTCAAACTTTATAGAGTAACATAGGAGTGTGTTGGCACATGTTTAACAACTAGGATCTCTAGGGGAAAAAAGCATGCCATATATTTTTACATTTAGCTTACGTTATTAACTTTGTTAAGTCTAGACAATCAACTACAAAAATAAATCAAGTGATTGCAGATTTCTGAGGTATAGATGCTCACAATGAAAATCCAACAATCTAAAGGTTAGAAGTGGCTCCAGCATACCCAGGTATGTACAGGTTAATCACTTTAGGGGCAAAGTTGTAAATTGATTTCGAGAATGACTAGACCAATTCACAATTCGAACAAAAGTGCACAATTATGCCTCTTCCCCACAACTCCTCTAATACTTTCCATTCTCCTTTTTGTCATCTTTTACAATGTAATAGCTATGAGGTAGAAGCTCAGAATTGCTTTTAATTACAATTCTCTAATTTTAATGAAAATGCATTTTCACATGGCTGTTAATAGCTTAGATTTCTTCCTTTGAAAACTTCCTGTCCATATCTTTTAGCCATTTGTCAGTTGGGGGATTGCTATTATTCTTTTTTAAAAATTTAAATTTATTTTAAACTTAAATACAAAATAAGAAAAGAAAAAAAGCACTGCCATGCACACAGCAGAATATAAGAGAGGACTCAATATAAAGAAGTAAAATTTCCATTTCAAGAAAACCTATATAATGAATGCTATACATTATTTTCAAAGCTTTTAATCCTTAATTTGCTTCATTATATGTTTTATTTTGTCCTCTGCTGTGCACCTTTTACTTTTTCACCCTTCTTCCCCACTCAAAGACAACAATTAAGCACACATACACATATGTATGTATATCTACATAAATGTGTATATATTAGATACACAATATATACACATATACATATATACACACACATATACATAGATAGCCATAAACAGATATATATATATATGTATATGTATATATGCTCAAAAGCACACATGTTGATTATTATGCTTATTTTCACTTGTCACCTTTTTCCCTGAAGGTGGATAGCATCTTCCTTTACAAGTATTAGTCTTTCCATATTTTTCTAAATCTAGAAACTCATTGTTTCTGACACCACAACAACATCCTGACCCAATCAAATTCTATCTGGGAAATTGTCTATGAGAGTTTTCTCCCAATTTTCTGTATTCCCTCTATTCTTGGCTACATAGATTTCATTTATACAGGAAAATTTTAATTTAAAATAATCAAAATTATCCACTTTATGCTTCAACACTGCTTTAAGGTCTGATACTCTGAATCTATCACATCTTTCCCCCTTGGTTTCCTTGAAGTGACCTTCTGTTCTTCCAAATGAACCCTGTAATTATTTTTTTCTGACTCAGTAAGATATATTTTTAGTAATTTAATTGGGATGGAATTACATAAATAGATTAGTTAGGTAAAATTTCATTTCAAAAATTATATTAGTTTTATCTACCCATACACAAGAAATATTACTTCAATTATTTAGCTCTAACTTTGTTCGTATAAAAGGTGTTTTGTGTTTATATTTATGTAGTTCATTTGTCTGTTTTGGCAGGTATAGCTTTATATTTTTTATATTGTCTAGTTATTTTATATGATTTAAAACTATTGATTACTATGGCTGACAGTATGGTTTCACTGTTTTTCTCTTTTGATGAAATCTGATTTTAGCTTTAGCTTTGTCAGATCATTATTATTATCCCTGCTTTTTTATATAATAAAATCTACTCATGACTATTATTTTATGTTTGCATGCATCTCTCATTTTTATAGCGTTTCTTGAAAGCAACATATTGTTGAATTCAAATTTTAATCTATCAGTTTCCATTTTATAGGTAAATTCATCCCATTCACATTCTATACTATAATTGTTTATATATTTTCTTGCTTCCTACTTTCCTCACTATCCATCCCTCCTCAGTTTTCTACTTTACTTCTAACTGCTACTTTGTCCTTTTATTCCTTAACCTACCCCCTCCAAGAATCTTTCCCTTATCATCTCCCTCCACCTTATCCCCTTACTCTCTCATTTCTTTCTGAATTTAGAAAGTTTTTATAACTATATATATGTGTATATATGTATATATTATATATATAGTTCCCTTTCTATCCCATTTCTGTTAATCTACACATCCTTCTATACCCTCCCTTATCCTATTCTCTACCCTTCTTTTATCCTTTCCACCTCGCTATCCACTTACCTCTTATTTCCTTCTGAATTTAGAAGACTTTTATATCATTCTAGATATATATGTATTGTTCCCTCTCCAACCCATTCCCAATTAGAGTAAAGTTCCAGAACTACCCACTCTGTTCCCTCATCTAATTCCTTTGTATCAGTTCTTTCTCTAATACTTCATTTGTATGATATAATTATTCTTTTTACCTTTTCCTACATTATTTTGCTTTTTAGAATCACATCATATTGAGCTTTACCCCACTCTTTTGAACTACCCAATTATTAGTAACAATCTTAGACATATGGTTAACATTTCCATGTATAAAAAGTAAATAATTTGTCTTTGTTGGGTCCCTTGTAATTATTCTTTGATGTTTACCTTATGTTTCTTTTGAATCTTGTGTATCAAATTTTCTAATATGTTCTATTCTTTTTGCATTAAAATCCTGAAAGCCTGTCATTTCATTGAATGTCCTTTTTTTCTTTTTTTCTAAATTTATTTTTAATATGTTTAGTTTTCAGCATTGATTTTCACAGGCGTTTGAATTACAAATTTTCTCCCCATTTCCACCCCCCCCCACTCCAAGATGGCATACACTCTGGTTGCCCTGTTCCCCAATTGGCCCTCCCCTCCATCACCCTGTTCCCCTCCCATCCCCCTTTCCCTTCCTTTCTTGTAGGGCAAGATAAATCTCTATGTCCCATTGCCTGTGCATCTTATTTTCTAGTTGCATGAAAAAAAAACTTTTTTACTTTTGAACATCTATTTTTTTAAAACCTTGAG
>CM053622.1:273311594-273363940 GCA_028646595.1 Phalanger gymnotis | reverse complement strand
TATATACATACACATACATAAACATATACACATATACACATATGTATACACACATGCATATTCCCTTCAGCTACCCAAATATTGAGGTCTCATGAATCATACATATCATCCTTCCCTGTAGGAATGTAAACAAAACAGTTCAACTTTAGTAAGTCCCTTGCAGTTTCTTTTTCTTGGTTACCTTTTCATGCTTCTCTTGATTCTTGTGTTTGAAAGTCAAATTTTCTATTCAACTCTGGTCTTTTCACTGAGAAAGCTTGAAAGTCCTCTATTTTATTGAAATTCTTACTTATTTTTTTTTACCTGAACTTTGTTTGCCCTAAGGTGCTATTTTATCTCTTTTGTGGGGGAAAATCTTGAGAACTTGGAATTTTCTGACCTATTCTACCATCTTCCCATAATCTTCTTCCTCTGAATTCTCTTTTTTTTGGAAGCAGCAGATAGGTAAATCTTATTCTTGCTTATGTTGTATGTGACCTTTATTTTGCTTAATTTAAACATATTTAAATATCCTAACAATATCTTGTAGAGCATTAACTGGAGGGCTTCCTCCACCCCCTTACTGTTCCAGTAAGAGTAATTGAATTCTTGTGTAATTTTTCATTAATTACATGGTAACTTGATCTATCTATTTCTGTTTGATTAAACCTCAACAAAGAATGTTAGCAATCAATCAGTCTTTAATAGTCTGATTAGCATATAATTACTGACCTACTAAATCTAAATGGCTATGTGAGAGACTATGGATAATATCAGTTTGAAAAGATTTATTACTATTTTCAGTATAGACTCTCTATTTCTAAGTAGAAGATTTCATTTTCTAACTAGCATTACTTATAAGGCCCATTTCATTTGGCACATTTATGAACTGGGATGGACGTTTTTTAATGAATTTCAAGATGGACTTTGTTTTCTTGTGGCCATTTTCATTTGAATGTTGTGTCACAAACTAATAGGGTAAAGAGGGTGTAGAAAAAAAATATGATTTAAAAACAAACAAACCTGTGCTTAAATTGTGCTTTTCAATAGATTGTTCTTATGCATAACAGAAGAGCCTGGAAGACAGTGGGCAGAGGGCACACAGATCTGAAACAAGAGGCTGGAAAGTAAGAGTCTGGAAACGTGAGACAGCATAGAAGGGTGGCCCATTGCTTTCTCTATCTTCCCTATTGTCTTACTTCATTGTTGGCCTATGCACGATTGCAATCAAGGAGTGTTTCAGGGTGTTCTCAGCTTCCCATTTAAAAAAATATCATAAGGATTAATTTGGTCACTATTGATCGAGGACAATTTTAATAAATCACTCTAATTGGCTATGCCAATATGCAAATGTGCATATTATTTCATGAAGCTGAGGAACAAAGATTTTCAGTTAATAATATTTACCTTTTATGAACACTGCACAATGATAACATTGTAGTAGCTCACCTTCCCCTCTCCTATAGAAGATTCTGTAAAGATTTATATAGAGCTATTCCTGTAGAACATTTCACAATTGGGGGATTTCCTTTTGTCTCTCTGTGAGAAAAAAAAGCAAGTGTGTGTTACAATAGCTTGGCATGAGTGATGGTTTTAAAAGAACCATAGTATTCCATTTCAAAATATGCTTAAGCTAATTAAGTCAAATGAAACTGAAAATGGGGGAGGCTATATGCTTATAAGTCTTACTGCCTGCTTGTGCACCAATGACACAATACCTTTAGCGACGTTCGCCAGCCTCCTCTCTACTCTCCTGACTGGCTCAAGCTCATTTAGCTAAATGCTATTAGCCTTAGGACATGATGAAGGGGAAGCAAGCAGACCAGCTGAGGTTTAAAGCCTTTGTGTAGCCTAATAGGCCAGGTTAGCATTTTGCAGATGTTGGGTTTCCAAATCAATAACCCTGTTGACAGCACAGAGGAGCAGTAGCTATTAGATGATGTAATTTGGAATTAAATTTGTTTCCTTGATGAAGACAAACAAATCTCATTTGCAGTGTAAAATATCTAACTTGGTGAGAATAATGTCTCCTCTTCTGCTTTCCCACCCAAGGGCATTTCACAGAATCAGAAGTCAAGGTCACAGGGAGAGCTATCTCCCTGTAGATAAAGAAACTGCAGCCTCAGACTTCATTATTTCTAAGAAATCTTATTTTTTTTCACATATCAGATGAGAGATAAGTGGTAACAATAGTAGTGCAGGTATTTTTACTGGGTGTTGTGTTGGGAGAAACAGAATCCATTGCGATTACAGCTGTACTTTTGATATGTCATTTATTTGGAACAAATAGAGGGCGGTCTGCCAGTTGCTATGGAAACAAGTTCTACTTTGGAGCAGTGAGAGACCTCTAAGCACATTTAGAAATTACTTCCTTCTCATTATGCTCCAGCATTTGTTCAATGGTGTTGCCTGCAATTAAATAGAAATGAAGGTTTAATTAAAAAATTAAATTACATTTTTAGGGCTGTCCTTTGTGTACAACTAAGTGAGAGACAGGAAGAACGCTGCTAGGAACGGAAGGTGGAGGGAAGGTGTGCTTTGGAAAGAGGCAAACATGATGTGGTTGTTCCATTTGCTCTTCCTATCCTGTGTGTGTACACATCTTGTGGTACATTCTCTCATCTCAGTTTACTACAGTAGGAAAAAAAAGAAAACGTCATGCAGAGTGTTGTCTAAGGTTGCAAACATCTATGAAAGCCACATGTGAAAATTTAAGGTTATGCTGATTTAGGGCTTAATGACCCAATATTTTCTTTCCTTGTGGTTACCTAATAATCACAAAGGCAGATTTCTAGCATTCATATTAAAGGAGAGTCTTTTAAACACAATTAACTAACAAATAAGATTAAATGATAATTTGAGGGGACATTTCATGAACAGGAAAACATACAGATGAGGATGCCAAAATATGAGGTGATTTTACTTTTCTTTTCTGAAGTTGAAAGCCAGGATATTTTAAAAGGCACAAAAGTGCATTTTGTAAATAGAGAGGGAGAGATCCTGAGCTGCTGAAATGAAGGCTCATTTACTCTTTTAAATCCTCTGTAGCATGTATTTTAAAAACCTCTATTTACTCACTTATTGTCACATAAAAATGTATATTTTTGAAACTTGATAGGCTATATCTTAGTTACACAAACATAAAGAAGGTTTCGTTTTGTGTTCTTTTTCAAATAATTATTGAAGAGCAACTAACAATTCTGTTCATTTTGCGTTTGAAGTTTTCGCTAGGGGCTGGGGCACCATGAAGTACTTAGTAATATAATGTTAGATGTTTCGCAGATACACTGGCAAGTGGGCAATGAAGGTCCCTTGATTTTGTAAGTGTATTTGTTTTCATTTCCACTAATGCTTATAATTTGAAAATCACAATTTTCTGGTCATTCCAGATATAATTGTGAATTGATTGAATTGGATTGAATCATAAAATCACCCTACTCTCTTTTACCCTCTTCCCCATCCCCCAAAAAGGAAAATGAATTTACATAGTTGTTTATGATTTTGAAATAGGGAATCTTCATCTCTCTGTTTATGAGCTGTCCACTTAACTAGGCATTGTTTATGCTTTGTGGATCTATGCATAATCAATCCCTTAGTCAAGACAAGTCCATGTAGCAATGAAGTCCCATGCTATAAAAAGACTGTATGGAGATCTGCAAACAGACTCCTCTGTAATAACAAGGGTTTCATTGGTACTGAACAGCTGCTGCACCAGCAGTCCTGAGACTCACATGAGGTTGCTATGAATATGTTCACAGCATGCTGAGGCTGGCTTCATGCTGCTAAAGTGCTGGATCGCCAAACTGAGGTCTGCTGGAGTGTGCTTGCTTCATCTTATTTAATTCAGAGCATTTCTTAAAGAGGATCCTTTCCTTTTAGTTAAGGGGAGGTCGAATTGATGCTGCTCAATGTATTTGCAATGATAATGCCCAGTGATTTCATTTAGAGAGACAATGTGGCATGATGGATAGAGTGCTAGACTTGGAGACAGAAAAACCTAGGATCCAAGCTCACCTCTGCTCTGATTAGCTGTGTGACCAGAGGCAAGCCACTTAACATCACAGGGTTTCCTCATCCTTATAAAAAGATGTGTTGTATTTACCTCACAGGGTGAGGTCGGTCCTTTACAAACTATAAAGTGATAGACGAATGTGTGGTTATCATCATCATCATGAATATTATAATTATAATAACTATTATTTCGCATTTCTCTAAAGTGGACAGAGCTCAGGAAGAGACTGTCAAATCAATGCTTTTTTACTGCTGGCAAATGTGGAGTGGTCCCTTTCACTTAAAATCACTGGTTTGTTCACTGCATTTCAAAGAAATGATTTTTGATTTTGATTCAGGCAAGGCCCGTTGCTTTAGACCAAGAATCTGCTTATGGATTTAGTGAAGCTTTAAGCTTTATCCTCTATGACATTTTGCTCTATAAGTTAGAAAGATTATAGGTAGGTGCTCATACAGAAACTCTCAGGCACTTTACAGAGACATCTGTCCCAATCAAGGTGCCTATAGTTGCTTGTCAAATCCCCCTGAAATACATGCCATGGGTCTGTGAGGCTGTAGTTAAGGCCTCCCATTTTTTCTCGCTATTATTGTGAATTATAACACCAATGAAGGCTAAAGAGGATGGAAATAAATATTTCTTGTTTCTTTTTAAATTTTTATCCTTCCTTTTTTTAAACATAAATATAGTTACATCATATTTTGACCAGTGATGATCAGAAAATAGAAATGTCCCTATAACTTTTATGGCACATCCTAGACTGGTAGCTTCTCCTTCCTGCCCTTCTGACCAATGCTCCCAAGAACACTGGTAGAAAGAAGCAGTAAGAAAAACAAAATGATTGTCTTCTCTGTGGAGCTGGTGATTAGCTAGTGCCTTTTTGGAATGTAATTGTTAATTGGAAGAAATGACTGCTATTCTGGTTTTAGGGGGAGCTGGTTCTGAATGCAGCATCTCCCTTTGCCCATTCCATCTCGACTCCAGATGCTTCCATCTCCTTTGCCCTGTTCTTGCTTTGTCTGTGACTTTGGGGAGCCTGACCTTTCTGAGCATCTTTCTTGACCTTTACTTAGACACACATGCGCTCAACATAGAGATGAGCTATAGAAATTCATAGCCTATATTCTGTTACTGTAGCCTTTCTTGAAGGTTGTTTTTGGTATGGAATGCCTATCATTGATCTCAGTTAAATGATGTAGTTTCAGGCACCCCAACTGGTCACAATTAATTTTTTTGACCTACTCCACTATTCTGGACTTTGTACCACTCAGGCATTACCTCATAGCTCTTGGTGTGTATATTTTATTTTCCTGACTCTTTTGCAGGTTCTTGGAAGGTAAGTATCAAATACTATACTTTTCATGTAAATCCTACAGTCCTTGGCACAATACTTGGTGGATAGTCAATAAATATATCTTGATTAAGATCTATCTTGATAAAAGGCTTAGCTCTAATGAGAAGCTACACAAAGTATATAATTGACAATGTTTTAATTAAATTAATTAAATAAAATTAAATAGAACACTATTAAATGGAAATTTTGTTCAAAATAATTGTCACAGAGGGCTGCTAGGTGGTGCAGTGATTGGAGCACTGGCTCTGGAGTCAGGAGGACCTGAGTTCAAATCTGGCCTCAGACACTTGCCATTTACTAGTCGTGCGAGTCACTTAACCTTGATTGCCTCACCTTCCCCCTCCAAAACAAAACAAAACCAAAACCAAAACAAATTTGTCACAGAAAGACAGAATTTGAGTCCTAGAATGGACTTCAGTGATCTTTGAGTCCAACCCATACTCAAAAAGAACTTCTTCCCCCTCCCCCATTCAATATGCCTAATGTCTCTACTAAAAGATATCAAAGGAGGGGGAAACCATCATCATTCAAGGTGGCTTATTCAACATTTAGACAGTACTAATTGTTAGGCCATTTTCCCTGACATTTAACCTAAATCTGTTTCTTTTCACTTTGAACCCACTTGCTCCCATTCTGCTCTAAGGGCCAAATGGAACAAGTCTATTGCCTTTTTTACATGAAAGCCCTTTAAATCATAAGATTATAGATTATGAAAAGGAAGGGACTTTAAAAACCACATAGTCCAGCCCACTGATTTAACAAATGAGGAACTGAGGCCATGAGTGGCAGAGTCACACAGCTAGTAATTGTGTGAGGCAGTATTTAAACCCAGGGCTTCCTGATTCCAAGTCTAGCACTATCATGTCTCCCCTGAGATTTCTCCAGGCTAAATGTCCCCAGTTCCCTTGACCAATATGTATATGACATAGACTCAACAAAGTTCTTCACCATATGTATTGACCTTTTCTGGAAACTCCAACTTAATAATGTACTTCTTAAACTGTGGTGTCTAGAACTGAATACAATACTGTAACTAAGGTCTGACAAGTGCAGAGTACAGAGAGGCTATAACCTCCTTATTCCTGGAAGTTATGCCTCTCTTTATGCAACCCAAGATCTTGTTAGCCTTTTTTTTGTCTGCTATATCACACTGGTCTCACATTGAGATTTCAGAACTCCAAAATTCTCAGATCACATTTGTCCAATCATACCTCCTGTTCTTTTTATTTGTGAAGTACCCAAATGTAAGATTTTTACACTCATTCTGACTGAATCTCATCATCTTAGATACAGTACATGTATAGTACACCTTAGATATGGCATGTGAGGAACTTTGTGTAGTCTCACTGTATGTACACTTTCTTAGTTATCTTTCTCAGCCTTGTGGAACCAGAGAACTTAATTAGCCTATGGTTTGTATCTATAACAGGTCAAGTGACTGATAAAAATGTTAAGTAGCACAGCATCATTCACTAGGTCTTTGGAATACTCTATTGGAAATCTCCTGCCACATCAACATTGAACCATTAAAGATTAATTTTTACAACACTAAGGTGACACTGAAAAGAATAAAAAAAAGAATCATTATAAGTAAATTAAGTGTAACTGAAAACCCTTTTAGAAAGTCTTTGTTCCACCTAGACTTTGCATCTTTACACTGACTGTCCTTCCAAAAATAGTTCATGTCACTTCTACAAAAAGCTTTTGCTGATCCCCAACCTTTCCCAAAGTGCTAGAGACCCCCTCTTCAAACTACTTTGTATTCATTTAGTACATATACTATATAAACTATAGTCTCTCTGTTTAGAATCTAATCTTTGAAGTTAGGGTTTTTAAAATTTTTGTCATTGTATCTATGTCTATGTATGCATTTTGGTAGTAATTCAGTAAATAAAGGCATTTGTTAAAGGCCTACTATGTGCCAGACACCGTGTTGAACACGGAGGAAACGAAACAAATGAAATGCAGAAAAAAGTCACTACTCTGAAGTGGCTCACAGTCTCATGGGGGAGACAAACAATTATGTACAAAAAAAAGTTTTATATACACAATAAGTTGGAAATAATCAATAGAGAGATGAATTCGTTTCAGCAAAGTCTAATGCATCTAGAATTTAAAAAAAAGATTAGCTGTCTCTTGGGAGAAAATATTTTCTTCAAATAAGTCTGTTATTCAAGATATTTAATAAATTGATACAAATATATTAGATGAAGAGCCATTGCCCAATAGTCAGATGGTTAAAGGAAAGGAACAGGCTTTTTTTCAAAAATAAAGAAAATTGAACTATAAAGAGCTATGTTAAAAATGCTCCAGGTCACCCATGATAAGTAAAATACAAATTAACACAACCCTGAGATTCATCTCTCACCCTTCAAATTGTCAAAGATATCAAAAGATGGATATGGTAAATGTTGCAGTGTTTGTGAAGAGACTAATCTACTTTTGTTAGATTTACGCATTGCTACAACAACTCTGGAAAACTGTTTGGAAGTACACTAGAAAAGCCAATCATTCATAGCAACAAAGAAATCTATACCTATTATCAATGTAGGGGGCACTGCCATCCCCAAGCCTTCCCACAAACAAACTCCCTTAAGCAAAATCACTCCCTCTCTTACTCACATGAGCTGACCTACTCCCTCTGCCTCTCTCTCCCAAAGCTCCAATTCCAACTTCCTGCTCCACCCCATTCAGCAAGCTCCTCCCACCACAGGCTCTGTGTGACTCAGACTCATTTGACTCAGGCTTCCATGTGACTCAAGCAGGTCATATAGGCCTATTAATGGGCAAGAAAGATTTTCCCATTCCATTAGTACATAGTACATAGTACAGTGAAGTTTATATATAGTACGGAAGATGGTGGTAGTCTGAATATAGTGAGCGCCAGGTGAACATTCCTTCTATGGATTGAAATGGAAATGATTAGAGGTGAAACTGATTCTATTAAGGAAACTTTCTATAGTAAACCATCATATAACAGAGTATACCTATAATTTAATTACTTGTTTACACAACAACCTCATAAATCTTATTACTTCTTTGCCCAGAAGAGGAACTTAGCAAATAGCTAATAAATAAGCTTGCCACTGCAGCATAGCAACATAGCTAAAAATACCTTAGTCCATGGCAATGCTGCCTTATGGTTAGTCTATTAAGTTACATGAATTCTTTCATGTGGTAATAGAGTTAAAAAATAGGTTTCTAGAAGAATATTTAAAATAAAAATTATTCACATTGACTAGAGCAGCTTTCTCTGAATAAGGGTCTCACCTTTGCATATGATAGCTGCCCCGTGACTGTTTGTTGAATTGAATTAGTACTGCCTATTGGTAATACAATATTTTGATGAACACAGTCCTTCCATGCTTTGACGCTGACTTACATGTTATGATTATTTAAGATCTAGAGATTTTAAAATTAGTAAGTCAACAGATATGTACTGTGAACTGTTTGCCTAGATATTGTTCAGTCATTTCGGTCCTGACCAACTCTTCATGACCCCAACTGGAGTTTTTTTGGCCAGAAATAATAGAGTGGTTTGCAAATGAGGAAACTGAGGAAAACAGAGTTAAGTGACTTGCCCAGGGTCACACAGCTAGTAAGCATCTGAGGCTAGATTTGAACTCAGCTCTTCCTGACTCCAGGTCTGGCATTCTATCCACTGCACCACTTAACCTAGATTCCCAACATATTTATTAAAATGAGTAACTTTAGTGGTCTTATAGCCAATTCCCAATTTAATATAGTGCCATTAAAGCATTCTTCATTGTATAGATAAAAATTTGGGCTAAGAATTAGCTGATATGTTCGTATTCACATTGGAGCATTACTGAATTTAGTCTCTTGTGGTATCCATGTGAAATTGGATATGAATAAAAAAAGAAAAACAAAACAAGTGCAAGATGGCTTGTTGTCCTGGCAGTGAGAATATCAAAAAGCACTTTCAGATACTGTCTGATAGTTAAAAAAAAAACAAAACCCAAACTTGGAAATAATTCCATCTGGTGAAGCTAAAACATCCAAATAATAATTCAGAATATTTTATTGCAAATCCCATGCATATTTCTAGGTTGAGGAATGTACTTTATGATAACAGATCATTTTTTAATATAAGGAGCAAAATAAATTCATTTAAGTATTGGTTAATTTAACTTTTCTTTTCTTGCTTCTTTTTTTTTTTAAAGATTTCTTGTTCATGACAGAAGTAGTCAGATTAGTGGAAGTGATGTGCTTGGATGATGTTGCACTTTATACTCTCAAAAGACCTTGCCCTGTCTGGGGCTCAGCAACTACAAATTACTGGCCGAAAATTGTCATGAGATTTATAAGACAGCTACACGATGTCTCTATCTTGCTGACCTTTTCAGAGATCTATAACTGGACTAAGTGGATATTCTTTTTCTGTCCTACTTCTTCGCTATGACAAATGGATAAAGAGATGGCAGAACCTGTAAAAGGTCACAAAGATTCTGATGGGAAAAGAGTATGGAAAAAATAAGAAAAAGAAAAAAAAAACATTGTTCTTGAAATAATCATCAATCACTAAAGTTTAATCATCAAGAAGAAAAAGGACTTCAATTTATTTTTATCATTACTCCTTTGGGATAGAGACCTCCACCAAAGTCCAATATCTAATGTTTCTTTATGGCCTGTAGGTGAAACAATCATCTTGATATTTATTCCAGTGGAGAAGTTCCTATAAACTCACTACACATTATCTTCCATAGTGCCTTCTTTAAATACTTTAATAGACTTGAAAATTATTGATATGTGTACTCCCTCAAAGAAGCAGATCACAACCTATCCATATGGTTTCATCTCTGCTACACTTATCCAAGTCCTTTCATAGATTCTCCTCTGGGCATCTACTCATCACTCTGGGGTAGGGAGTGGGGGTCTTTCTATGGCTTAATACTATAAGTACCAGTGAAGCATACATATGATCCATCAGGATCTCTCACTCTCTCTACATGACCACCTCACCTCCTTTCCCAGTCTTATATTTCTTTGATGCCTTTCATGTCACTTCATGTAAATATACCCTTGATATATTCTGTAGTCCTTTTATTCCCATCATGTCTTCTGGAAGAACTGCAATTATTTTATTTCTCAAAGATCATACTATTCCATGATTAATTGTCATCTAGTGTTACTAGAAGAGTAAGGATAGGGACCAGACTGATTTGTTAGTATGGGGACTTCCCAAGAAAGGAAACTCCATTTACCAATGTAGACATGCACTTTCTTTGCTGCTTTTGCTCTTGGAGGTTTTTCTGGGCAACTGAGAGTCTGAATGACATATCTGAGGTTCTACAGATGTTATGTGTCAGAAGCAGGACCTGAAATCAAGTCACCCTAGTTTTAAGGTCAACTCACTATCTATTACTCCATGCTTCCACTAGAAGGATATTCGTATTAAAAAGATGTAATATAATGTAATATAGTCCATCCTCTTCTTCCTATTTAACACTGGGACCATTGTCTCAGCAATATTTGCTTACACAAATATTAGATTTTCCCCCTCATAATACTAGGATTGGTATTATTATTCCCATTTTATATATGAGGAAACTCTTAAACAGAAGTGGTGCTTTGCCCAAGATCACATAAGTTAGTGATAGTCAAGATAAAAACACAACTATCCTGCCTCCTCTCACCACATCTTCCTTCCACTACACCATAATGCTTGCCTCTATGACTGACTAGTCAGGAAATCACTTTTTTTAAGTCTCTAAGTGAACTAAAAATTTAACTGAATTGATATAAAATATAAAAACTCTCTTTCTAGAGGAACCCTTTCATCAATATTTTATACATGACCTAAAGGAACCATTTGATTTCAAACCAAAAGAATACCAGAATTTCAGAATCGCAGGATCTCAGAGGCCAAAGTCTAACCTATGCCTAAAAAAAGATTCCCCAGTACAAATATCTGACAAGTGGTCATTTGTACTTTGCTTTCTGTAAGAGGGAATCTGTCACCACTCAAGGCAGCCCATTCCACCCTTGAATATGATGCTCCTCTAAGTACTTGATAGCCAGAGCAAAGGTCACATGGAGATAAAGTGAAAGAATAAGGTGAGGAAGCAATTTTTGCTAAGACACAATTCTGTAGTTAAACATAAAAAGCTTAGAAGAAAGAACTATACTATATTTGCTAACTTCCAGTATAAACTTCTGAAGATGTTGATACACTCTATTGTGACAATCAGAAGCTCAAGGAAAGAAATAGTGTAAGAGGACCAGACAAAAGGAAAATTATTGAGGGAATATCCTACTGACAGCTTGGGCAGGTGAACAATGTGAACAATACAATAATGTAAACTATAAAAGTTACAAAATTGCAAGATAAAGTGGTGATGACTTCTCTCTTCTTCCCAACTTAAAAAAATTAAATTCCATTCAAAAATATTCTTTCTACTACATGAGCAATACTGAACTAGGCACTACTGGAGATAGAAAAATTATTATCACATAATGTTTGCCTTAGCTCAAGTCCTACTAGAGTGATATAACCAATACACAAAAGACTTTTATAAAATAATGCAAGAAAATACTTGAAAGAGGTACAATAGAGTACTATGTAAAAAGTGGCAAATTTCCTTACTGTCCATGAGAATCAGAGAGGGTGTTATTGAGGAGGCAACATTTCAGTTAGTCTAAAGAAAGAGTAGAATTTCCATAAGTGTGTGGGGGTGGGGCAAGGGGGGAGCATGAGGGGCTGTAGGGACACACATACAATGGATGTGAACAAATTCTTGTGACACCTTATTTTGGTTCTTCTTGTATACTGACGAGATTGTAGTTTTCAATATAGTTTTTTGTGCACATCTTATTTCGCTAACTAGTCTAAGTTTATTGAGGGAAGGGAATGTACTTATCCTTATTGATATCTAAGTCAAGTCAAAAAGCATTTAATAAATAACTGTTAAGAGTCAGGAACTGTGCTAAGTTTCTAAGAGTGATTTAAAGGTACTCTTCATTCAACCAAGGACCAATATAAAATAGAAACATTTAAGAAAAGTGACAAGAAGTCCAATTACCAAAAAGAGGTGAGGTTTTCAAAAGATGCTATAAAGTATATTTTAAAATATATTTAGAACAAGAAAAAAAATAAGCAAAAATGAGTTAATTCCTTGAGAGAGAAGATATAATATACTAAATTGAAATATAAATGGGAGGACTACTCAATACTTATATTCTGTCCATCTTCTTTAACAAGTAGTATTATTATGAAAAACAGAATAAATAATATTAAGAGAGAATTTTTTCCTATTTCTCAAGATACAAAGGTTGTAGAGAAAAAAGAGAACTAAGATTCTGGAACCAGACAAATTTCACCTCTGAGGAAAAGTGAATTTGTGCTTGGAATCATGGGTACAATGCAGGCAACTTCTGAGAAATCATGAAGAATGAGACATGTACCAGATGCTCTAATTGTCCAAAAATACCCATTTTCCAAAAGTAGAAGAATTCTGAGAACTACCAATTGTGCTAGAAGTAGATAGAACTCTGGACTAAGTAAAAGGCAGAGGTCCTGAGTTCAATGACCAGATAGATCTAAAAATAACTAGCCACATGACGTTGGCCAATCACATGCTCTTTCTGGGCCTCTTTCTTCATGTGCAAATTGAGGAGGCTAGATAAGGTAATTTCTAAGGTCTCTAAGTTCTTTGTTTCTAAAGTAAATTTAATATGAAACTCTTCCATAATTCTGGAACAAACAGTATAATGAATGGTATAATGCTATAATGAAAAAAAATATGCTGAACCTTATACCTAGAGAGATCTAGGTTTGAATTCCAACTCCAAACACTTCTATTCAGTAACCATGGGCAAGTCAGTTAACCTCAGCCTCACTAAAATCATAAGCAACTACTTTCATGGAGTAGTAAGGTGTTTTACAAATCTTAAAATATCACACAAAAGTCAGTTATTATTATTGCTTTAATGAGGCAGATAGGTAGCACTGGATATAATAGTGGTCCTGGAAGCAGGAAGACATGAGTTCAGATTCTGCCTCAGACACTTGCTAGCTGTGTGACGATGGGTAACTCTCTTATCCATTGTATACCTCAGTGTCCTCAACTGTAAAATGGCGATAATAGTAGCACCTACTTAGGTTCATCATGAGAATCAAATGAGTTAATATTTGTAAAATGCTCAGCATAGTTCCTGGCACATAGTAGGTGCTTAGCAAAGGCTTATTTCTTTCTATCTTTCCTAAAATATACTTTTAAAGCAATTATGAAAAGGTAAAATCTAACATTCAACAAAGATTCATTAAAAATAATATCAAGCTCATTTCTTTTGGGGGGGGGCAGGGCAATTGGGGTTAAGTGACTTGCCCAAGGTCACACAGCTAGTACATGTGTCAAGTGTCTGAGGCTGGATTTGAACTCAGGTCCTCCTGACTCCAGGGCCAGTGCTCTACTCATTGCACCACCTAGCTGCCCCTAATTTCTTTTTGTGATAGGGTTAGGGTCATAGCATTGATAGGTTCATAGAATGCCACAGATATAGTGAATCTTAATTTTAGTCAAGTGGGACATGGGACCTATGTGGGGCTGTAGCACAAGTACTGTGTAGCACAAATACTGCCTTCCTTAAACTCTATAGGATGACAATATGACGCTATATTAATTATCCAGCTAGGAAGTTTACTTTATTGAATGTAATATCTGAGTTGTACATTAAGTGGTACCCTCCTTAAACCACTATCCTAGACCTTGCCAGCTATTCTCTAAAGCATGCATGATTAGCAAACCATTTCTTTCTTTTTTTCTTATTTAGTATTTTATTTTTCCCCAGTTACATGTAAAAACAATTTTTAACATTCATTTTTACAACTTTGAGTCCCAAATTCTCTCTCTCCTCCCCAACTCCCACCCCCAAACATTGAGAAGGCAAGCAATCCGATATAGATTATACATGTGTGGTCATGCAAAATACATGTGCGATAGTTGTAAAATAAAACATAAAAAATCTCAAGAAAAACAAATTAAAAAAAGTATGCTTTAATCTGTATTCAGATACCATTGGTCCTTTCTCTGAGGATGGGCAGAATTCTTCATCATAAGTTCTTTAAGAGTTATCTTAGATCGTTGTATTGCTGAGAATAGCTAAGTCATTCACAGCTGATCATCTTACAATATTGCCATTACTTTGTGCATAGTACATTTCACTTTGCATCAGCCCATAGAAGTCTTTCCAGGTTTTTCTGAGACCATACTGCTCATCATTTCTTATAGTACAATAGTATTCAATCATAATCACATACCACAACTTGTTCAGCCATTCTCCAATTGATGGGCATCCCCTCAATGTCTAATTCTCTGCCTCCAGAAGAGTTGCTATAAATATTTTTGTACATATAGATCCTTTTCCTTTTTCAAAAAAAGTCTCTTTTGAGATACAGATCTAGAAGTGGTATTTCTAGGTCAAAGGGTATGCATGATTTTGTAGCTCTTTGGGTATAGTTCCAAATTGCTTTGCAGAATGGTTGAATCAGTTCACAACTCTCCCAATAGTGCATTGATGTTTTATTTCCCCCATATCCCTTACAACATTAGTCATTTACCTTTTCTGTCCTATTAACCAATCTAGTAGATATGAAGTACCTCAGAATTGCTTAATTTGCCAATCAATAGTGAATTAGAGTATTTTTTCATATGGCTATAGATAGCTTTGATTACTTCGTCTGAAAACTAATCATATCATTTAATCATTTATCAATTGGGGAATGGCTCTTATTTTTTATAAATTTGACTCAATTCTCTATATGTTTGAGAAATGAGGCCTTTATCAGAGAAACTTACTTCAACATTTTTTTTCACAGTTACTATTGCTAACTGTATTTCCCTCCATCCTATCCCTCATTTATTCTATTCTCTGTCTTCTTTTACCCTATCCCTCCTCAAAAGTGTTTTGCTTCTGACTAACCCCTCTCTCAATCTGCCCTCCCTTCTATCAACTCCCCCCCTTTCTATTTTCCCCTTCCCCTCTTAATTTCCTGTAGGATAAGATAGATTTCTATACCCAGTTGCATGTGTGTGTTATTCCTTCTTTGAGCCAATTCTGTTGAGGGTAAGGTTCACTCACTCCCCCTCACCTCCCCCCTTCCCCTCCACTGTAAAAGCTTTTTCTTGCTTCTTTTATGTGATATAATTTACTCCATTTTATCACCCCCTTTCTCTTTCTCCCAGTACATTCTTCTCTCACCCCTTAATTTTATTTTTTTAGATATCTTCCCTTCATATTCAACTCACACCTGTGCCCTCTGTCTACATATGCCCTTTCTAACTACCCAAATAATGAGGTAAAAAAGAAGTCTTATGAGTTACAAGTATCATCTTCCCTTATAGGAATGTAAACAGTTTAGCCTTATTAAGTCCCTCATTATTTCCTTTTCCTGTTTATCTTTTTATACTTCTCTTGAGTCTTGTATTTGAAATTCGAATTTTCTATTCAGTTCTGGTCTTTTCATCAAGAATGTTTGAAAGTCTTTTGTCTCATTGAATATACATCTTTTCCACTGAAGGATTATATTCAGTTTTGCTGGGTAGGTGATTCTTGACTGTAATCCAAGCTCCTTTGCCCTCCAGAATGTCATATTCCAAGCCCTCTGATCTTTTAATGTAGAAGCTGCTAAATCTTGTGTTATCTTGACTGCGACTCCACCATACTTGAATTGTTTCTTTCTGGCTGCTTACAATATTTTCTCCTTGACCTGAGAACTTTGGAATTTGGCTATAATATTCCTGGCAGTTTTCATTTTGGGATCTCTTTCAGGAACTGATGGGTGGATTTTTTCAATTTCTATTTTGCCTTCTGATTCTAGAATATCAAGGTTGTTTTCCTTGACAATTTCTTGAAAATGATGTTTAGCCCTTTTTTTGATCATGGCTTTTGAGTAGTCCAATAATTTTTAAATTATCTCTCCTGGATCAGAAAACCATTTCTAAGTGGCTATGTTACCTCTGTTGATCACAAGTGAACACTCACCCTGCACATCCCTAGGTTGTTCCTTTTAGATTCCCAAGCCTATGATGCAATGGTGGTGCTGAAGTAGCTTTGATTTAATCTGGGGAATGAAATGGATCTGCTTTCTATATGTTGCTCTGGGCCCTGATCCCATCCTGGATTCACCACTCTCAGATCACTTCTCAACGAGGCAGATAGGTAGCACAGTTTATAGAAGTGCAATCCCAATGAGAGAAATGTCAATTATTTCATACATCTGATCCTAACATGTTTTTATCACATGTTTTATTGTATATAAAGTAAATTGAAAAGGATACTTGATTAAACATTTCTTTCTGGAAGCAATTGCCTTAAAATCTCTCTCTCTCTTAGCTCTTCAATAAATCAGGTAATAACCATTATTGTATATTATGTGTCAGGCATCGGGATTACAAAGAAAAAAAGTAGAAAAAAATTCCTGCTCTTGACGGGCTTTCCTTCTGTCAAGTGAGACAATATGCACATATGAGTATATACAAAATAAATACAATGTAGTTTGGTGTGGAAGGTACTAGCAGTTTGGGGTTTCAAAAAAGGTTTCATGTAGAAGGTGCTACTTGAATTGCATCTTGAATGAAATAAGGGATCCTATGAGGCAGAAGTAAAGAGAAAGAGAGCACTCCAGGCCCAAGAGTAGGCAGTAAAATCATTTTCTTCCTATACCTTTAGGTGTGAATAGGGAGAAATCCTCACTTTACCTAGCTCCAGCTAGTGGAAAAGAATAGATGGAAATGTGACTTTGAGAAAATCATTTGACCACTCGGTGTTAAATTTCAGTTGAAAAAAGAAAGGATTGGATTAGATAGCCTCTAAAGTACCTTCTAGTTTTAGATCTATGAATCAAAAAGAAAATATGAAAAAGAACATACGATTCTCTATCTTGTAGAATTTCTTCCACATTGAGAATGAATCATGTGGACCCCAAATGAGAAGGGATGGATAACCATTCCCTTATGCTGGCATCATCAGAAGCTACTTTTCCAATCTCAACTCAGAGAGACAGACAAACAAGTCAACAGGCACAAAGAAATTTGAGAAGTCTTTCATTATATCCTTGTGAACAAAATAAAAAACTCCAGACTGCATGAGACTACACTAACTGGCTGAACAACTCTTTGAAGCATTTTGATTGATAGATAGATGTCAACCAGAAGAAACATCCCTACAGGCATGCTATAATGTTCAGACTATTACCCTGTCACAGTCAACATATTTACCAATGAGTTAGTTAAAGCAACAAAAGATATGATTATTTAGATTTCTGGATGATCCCACACTATCACTAATTTGCTTGTCAGAATCAAGATTCAAAAGTATCTTGATAAATTGGAACAATGGGAAACATCTAGCAAGATGAAATTGAATAAGGATCAAAGTTCTGCATCAATATTTTAAATCAATTATAGGATGGGAGATACCTGAATTGACAGTAGTCCACATGAAAAGGAAAAAAAAGTACATAAGTATATACATTACATACATAGAGTCAATCCCCAAAATTTGCGTATGACTAAGCTTCCAGTGCTTTTATTAGTCACCTCATTTTCACTTTTATTTTGGCAACCAGGCACATTCCTTTCTACCAGCAATAGAGAAAAAAATGAGAGGCTTGAGGCTCACAAGTTTGTGGATGTCAACTTGCCTTTGCTATGCTCACATACAATGAGACCTTGATGGATCTCAAACGACCTATGAAGCAGACATTGCTGATAGTTTATTTCAAGTTGGTACATCCTTCATGATCTCCAGCACCATCCATCAGCTGTAAAGGACAGAGTGTTGGAGGCGATGTTGAGACCTTGCTAGTCTCAGTGTCTTTGGACAGGCCAACTAAAGTCCCAGCAACCTCTCCCTCGGTTTTCAGGGGGCAGCTATGGTAGAGGGGTTTATAGTAGCACAGTATATAGTACAATACCCTTACATCACCATCTGACACAGTAGAAGGTAAGCTTCAGGTTAAAAAATAGTTTAAGAATTTTCTTTGCTGTATAATATTTATTGTATTATTGATGACATGTAAAAAGTTATAAACAGTGAATATTGTCTGGAATCAATTTAGAACAAAAGGTCACAGAATTCCAGGGAATTACTAGTGAGAAAAAATGTTTTGCATGTTACCAATTTTATTTTTATATGCTGCATTTTATAGGTTATTTCAGGGTTATTGTGTTAGGGAAAGTGCTCAGAATTAGTGTTTTGTTATAAAAATTGTATACAAAAAAATGTGTTTTCAGCAACCTTTAGTGAGAGATTATAGTTTTTGGTGGTCATGTGAATGTAACCTCCTATTTCTCATAGGTTCAATATATCAATATTCATATTTTTACTTTCATACAATTTTCTAGGAACATTACCCCTGTGAAAATTGAGAATTAACTGTACATACAAAATGACTTAGTATGAGCCTGTTTCTTAAAAAAAAAAAGCTTATGCAAATTTTAAACTTGTTTACTTTCACAGAAATAGTGTAATCAGGCAAGGACAAGTCTTATTTTAATGTAAGGAAGCCTCTGATGTCATGTTGCAAGTCAGAGGGGAAAGAAAGCAATAGACGGTAGAGGAAAAACATGATTTTTTTCTTTTTTAAAAATAATTAATTAATAATTGAATTAATTCATTAGCTTAAATTTAATTTCTTTAAAATATTTTCTTCAAATATGTATGTGGGGAAACTGACTAAAGGATTATACAAGTAGACAAGATAATCATGGTTATCTTATATAATGTTCTTTGAAGGGTGAGAAACTGACTTTATTTTAAAAGTATAATCCTATTAATCCATATTTATTCATGTATGCATCAATATTCTATGGAAATCTGCTGGTAGCATTTTAGTGTCTAAAATTTTAAGGCTTTCAACATTGCTTATGTTACTTTTTTGATCAAACTATGCTTAAAATATTTAAAGTTGTTAATGTGTTCTTTCAAAATACCTTTTAATTCTAAATTAGAGGTCTTTCAAAAGAATGAAATTAAAGGTTGCAGCAAAGTTTAGTTTCAAATTCTTAAAACAGTGTTTTATTTCAGAGCAGTAAAGAAAATATATGCAAAGACACAAATAGAAAATGCTCTTCAATTGTGTTAGGATCAATGGAAGGATAAAGATAGAATATCAAACAGAAGGCTTACAATAACAAATTGCTAATTTATTTTCATGTTATCAGTTTTATTCATAAAATGGCTAGCCTACCTGGTAACAAGGGGTTTCAGGACAAAAAGAAAAGAAAAAAAAAAGTAAGAATAAGGGTTTGAACTGGTAAAAGATAATTTATGCTGAGTTTCAATTAACTCAAACCTTCAGGTTACAAGTCAAAGGGCACCTTAATTATAGTTTTAAAGCTAGAAATCACCTTAAAGTTCATCTATTTCAACATATTTTACAGGGGAAGAAACTGAAGTTCCAAAAAGTTGAGACTTTGTCAAAGTCATGCGAGTAGCATATAGCAGAGTTGGGTTTCAACCCAGGTTCTCTGTGATCAAATCCAACATGGATCATTACATCAGATTGCCTTTAGATACAGTAAGTATAGAGAATTAACTAGTCATTGCAAAGCTTCTGCTGCTTTGGAAAAATGATGCAATCCTGTCAAAGTGTTAGAAAACAATAAGAAGGGGAACACCAGTGTCTTTATTTCAGAGATAATCCAGTTTATAGTTTGTCTCATCAGTATATGTTTTCAGAGAGCTAAAAGCCCTAAGACAGGTTAGAATAAGGATATGGTTATGGGTAGAGTTATGGGCTAAGTGCAAGTAAGTGAAATTTAGAGAAAATAAAATGTTGATTTGGATATTTCAGTCATCATGGCAATTTGCACGATGTGGGATCAGGAAAACCAATTCAAATCCAGCCTCTGACATTCCTTAGCTCTGTGATTCAGAGCAAGTCAATTGACCACCCATCTTTGGGCAAGTCTCTAAGAATCCCAGCAGGGATTATGATCTACCAAGGATTAGTTTCCACCTGTTGCTTTCTTTCCTCATAGCTCCTTTTAGTAAAACTTTAAAAGTGTTTGCTATTAATTTAAGTTAAGGGTTGATAATGAAATAGGTAAAGAAATAGAGTACTAAGTTATTAACCCCTTATATTTGGGAGTATGTGGGAAAATGGGCAAGAATGCTTAGAGCAGATAAGGCACCCCCAGAATTTTCTCTTATCTCCAAAATATCTCCTCTTTACATTTAGAAATTTAAGATTCCTTTTATTTAATAAGTTCCTCAGTTAAAATATAAATATTCCTGAAGAGAGTTGTTAATCATATTGTTTATTTATGCTTTAGTATGAATTATATAAAAGGGAGGCATGGAGACACATTCTTGAAGTCAGAAAAGCCTGGTCTGTCCTGACACATACCTTTGGTATGATAATGAGCAGAGCTCTAGGCATCTTTTAACTGGAGTTGTTTACCTGGTGTAGAGTGAGCTTGTTGTTTTTAACCTCTTGATACCTGTGTTATGAAATAATTGATTTCATTTGTAATCTTCTATATTTTACTTTATGCTTTTAAAATATTACTCTGAGGAGTTCATCAGATTACAAAAGGGCCTCATGACACAAAGAGGTGAAGAACTCCTGCTAAGATTATATAAGTTGTATAGAGGGAATTCATGAAGTTGGTAGAGGGAATGTCCTCTTTCAGGAGGACTCTATATCAGTGAACTAACATGTCAGTTCCCTATAACAGATTAGCATGTCTCCCAATATACAACAGAATGGCCATGTAAACCAGAGAGAATACAGAATTATCATGGGGCACCCTCTGGGTAGCAATGAAAGGGTGCCCAGAGGTAGTACAAGAGTAACTAAAAGATGTGGAGAAATACTACAAGACAAACTGTCCTTACTCTATCATTGTTCATGACCAACAGCTGCCATAATGGTATATCATCAATGCGATACCCACAGCAGCTGCTATGAATATGTCAGTGTATTTCCAGGTTTGAATTACAAAATATAACACATTCTCTTGCTCAAAGATGAAACCAAGACATTTGTTCAAATACCAGAAAAGCAAATCCACCGTACTAACAAAGAAATGTGTACACATTACCAATGCAGGGAGCACCACCATCCCTAAGCCTTCCCTCCATAGGCTTGGGAGGGAAACAAGCTCCCTTAGGCAAAAACATTCCCTCTCTCACTCATGCTAGCTGTGCCTGGCTCTCTGTCTCCGTCTCTGTCTCTCTGTCTCTCTGTCTCTCTGTCTCTCTGTCTCTCTCTCTCCTCCATCTCACTCATACTTCCTGCTCTACCACTGGCTCCACGTGACCCAGCCTTGAAGCAGGTCACATGGGCCTATTAAGGGATGGGAAAGATCTTCCTATTCCCATTAATAGTACAAATGGCCACTGAAAATCATCTCTTATGTTGCCTCTAGTGTGCCTATTAGGGGGATTGCTGATGATGCCTTAAGGTTTGGAGTCAAGGAATCAGAGGTTTTTAGAAGAGGAAAATTTAATTATAGGATCACAAAAATGTTTAAAAGTATAAGGGACTTCAGGAGAGCAACTGAGCCCAGCCAGTACAGAGTGACTTTCTGGGACTCAGACACTTACTAGTTATGTGACCCTGGAGAAGTCATTTAATATCTGCCTGCCTCATTTTCCTCAATTATAAAATAGGGACAATAATTAATAATAATAATAACCATTTTCTTTTTAGGGTTGTTTTGAAGATTAAGTGAGGCATTTGTAAAGCACTTAGCATCATTCTTGGCACACAGTAGTAATTTAATAAATATCTATTTCCTTCCATTTTTCCTGCACTAGTCAAACAGTGTTTTGTTGACCTTGGATGATCATAGACCCTAGCTTAGTTAGAGAATCATGGAGTTTTGGAAATGAATGGGAGTTAAGCTCACCTAATCAATAATAATAATAACATATTTGTATAGTGTGTTATAGTTTGTATGATACTCTGTATACATTCTCTCTTTTTATTCCTCATAATACTCCTGTAAAAAAAGGTACTATCATTACATTGCTTTTATAGATATTGAAATTTAATTTTCTCACAATTGGCAGTTAAATATTGAAACATTTTTGTAGAATATGCTTTCCTATTTCCATTAATTTTCTTTTAGTTGCAACTTTTTTTTTCAAACCAGAAAATCACGCAAATCACACAATCGCTCTACTGAGGTTTGATGGAATTGTGAGTTGAACAGGGTCACACAGCCTGTAAGTCTCTGAGGTGTGGTGTGCAGTCAAGTCTTCCAGATACTAAGTCCATCATTCACTCCATCGCTTATTTATCACTCTCTCCATGCAGCCCCCTAACCAAGCCCCACATTTCAAAAATGAGGAAACCAAGGCTTAGATATGTGAAGCAAGCCTCCCCTAGGGCACACAGTGAATGCACAGCTGGGCTAGGGTCTAGCCCAGGTCTTCTGTGCTTTCTCTGACTCATGTCTGAGAGTATCTTCTGAATAATCTCTTCTGCTTTCAAACATAGGTACGAAGGGAGCAACTGGGGAAGATAGATTATCTTCACACTGGGATTTGAGCAGCATTAAAAAATTCAGCTGTCATAAAAGACCTCATTCTATCTGAATAACTGTACTGGGATGTGTACATACTAGTTGCTAATTAGTGGTTTTTGACTTTTATTCCTGTGACCACACCCCAAACACCTCATTTACCTTCCCCGTCTGACTGAGGAAAGAGAAGCTCCCATCCCTGGAGCTAGCTCCTTTGTGTCTGATCAGTGATATTGATGCCGATGATAATATTTAACGAAAGTGCTACTAAAGGTTTTCATTAAAGAACTCTCTAGCATAAAATAAGCTGAAAAGTAGCAGAAGGGCTTAATCTTCACTTTTCTAATCAGGGTTAATGCCTACTTTTCATTTTTAATTTGAGGGGCAGGTGGGGAAGTGAGAAAGATCAAATAAGGTAGCTTTCACAGCTGATTACTGAAGTATAACATAGCTAACCTAATAAAAGGCTTATTGTTCCTTATTTTTTATTATTTTTGACCAAAAAGGCCTTGGAATGAGATATTTACTAGAACATCATAAGAAGCTGATTAAATAAATCTACACCAGTGACATTTGAATGTCTGGTTCTGAAGCAATTAGAAACAATAGTTAGAAATTATTTTATTTAAGATAATTTCGATATATTTTATGGCATGTTTCTCCCCTATAATTATTATGAAAGCCTCTCAAATTGCAAATGATTAAATAAAGTAGTAAAACAGAATACAAAAAAAAATTAGGTTGGTTTAATAACCTTAGCTATCAAACTAATTGTAAGTAACTGGAAAAGCTTCAATTCAGATCTGGTTTGTAAAGTGATTAAGTATGATTTGCATGATTTTCTGGTTTGAAAAAAAAATTGGAGCTAAAAGAAAATTTTGCAAAATGGAAATAGGAAAGCATACTATAAAAAAAATATGTTTCAACATTCAACTTCCCATTGTGAGAAAATTAAATTTCAATGAGAACATACGGTTTGTAGCTTATTTGAACATTTTTTGAGATACTGCTAAAATGAATTATATCACTGCCATATTTATCATTTATCTCATTTTTATTTTAATTACATATTTTTATTAATATGTAAATTCTTATAGACTTTTAACAGATAAGTCAAAATGATAGAATTATGGAAAAATTAG
The DNA here is from genome assembly GCA_028646595.1 of Phalanger gymnotis. Lineage (NCBI taxonomy): Eukaryota > Metazoa > Chordata > Mammalia > Diprotodontia > Phalangeridae > Phalanger > Phalanger gymnotis. The sequence continues at coordinate 273,339,958 of CM053622.1, read as the reverse complement.
AACTAAAAGGGATCTTAGAGATTTTAGTCTCCATGTAAAGTCAGATATGGAAGTGTTGAGGTTTGTGAGGTTTAGGGGTTCTCGGGACCCCAAAATAGCAACCTGCTGGGTCCTGCTGAATAAATTCAACCCAAGCCTTCTTACAACCAAAGAAAAACAAAGTTTATTAGAGATTCACCATATTGGGTAGACTCTAAGGAGTCTGAGCATTTATGATGCTTATGTTGACAAGCAGGCCAGAACAATCTGATGCAGACTGAGTCTGAGCTAGATTGAATCTGAGTACCTTCATGGAGGCAAGATGGATCTTATGTACAGAAAGGTTGTGAGGTAAGAAGTGTTTGAGGGCAGATTTGAACTTAGGTCCTCCTGACTCCCAAGCTGGTGCTCTATCCAGCTGCCCCCACTCTCCTTTTTTAAATGAGGAAACTGAGACCCAGATAGGTGAAATGATTTGCCCAAGGTAAAAAAAGTTAGGAAGTGGGAGAGGTGGGTCATGACTAGAGGGCCAGTGTTCATTTCACTGCACAACCATTCAAATTCCTATATTTCTCAAAGGAGGACTTCAGGCACAGAGATTTGTAATCATTTGCCCAACATTGTATATGGCACTTAATGACAAAGTCAAAACTCAAACCCAGTTTTCTTGAATTCTACTTCACTATTCTGACAATCAATCAACAACCATTTAAGTGAACTTTTTATGTGTCAATGACTGCCCCAGGCATTAGGAAAACATAAAAGAGAGAAAGCTCTTTCCCTGAAAGAGTTTACATTCTAATAAGGAAGTGGTAGCCAAGGAAGGGAATTTTGATCTAGGCAGTCACATAGATTGTGAGTGAAAGAATAAGGCAGTAGATGGTTAAGCCCATTCCAATAGTTATGACAATTACTAATTTGATCATTATTTCAAGAGCAAGAATAATAGGTGAGAAGTGGGGTTAGAGTATGCTTATGACAGGACATATGTCAAGAGGCCTGTTCTAGATGTTCTCTGGTTTTCTTGTGGATGGCTAGATGGGATGCACTCTTTCCACTGCTTCTTATTTATATTTCAAGAAGGAAAGAACTTGCAACCTTAGCATTGGTCCATCTAGCAACAAGTAATGTGTACTGATTGATTTGACCATTGGAACCCTAGTTTTTGTCATCAAACAATCCATTAAACTAGTTGGACTTAACCGAAGAGGGAATATTTTGAAGTGGAGTGAGTGTGTATCCAGAATGAGACTTGCCAAAATGGAAGATTTTAGAAGATATCATTGTGAGAAAGTATTGATGAGGGGTGAAGATAAAAGGAAAGAGCTACTATAGCCTCTCCTTGAAAACAGATATTGTTTCATTCCTTGTATGTACTAGTGTCTAACACATAGCAGATGCTATATAAATACTTATTGATTGGTTGCCTAGGTCACTAGGTGTATGATTAGTAATGCTTAGGAAGGTTAAACAAGACCAATTATAGAAAACTGAAGGATGGGTTAGTTAAGAAATTACATTGTGTTGACCATGCTCCTTCTCCTTTGTTCCAAACATTTTAATCCGAGTGAAATATTAAATAATTAATGGCTAAAGACAGTGCAGGGGTGGGGTAAGTGGAGGAAAAAGGAGGTTCTGAGTAGGGACAGGAAAAGATGGGTAAGACTATCTCTATCACTTTGATATTAATGGAAAGTGGGAGATCTGGATTTAAGTGTTAAGGCAATTTGCATGGCAATATTGGCTACATGTGTTATGTGATAATTATACTGTATCTTTTTTCTCCTTCTTGCCCAATAAAGTAAGTCCCTGGGTAGCTCCACAGATCTGGTTCTCACAAAGAATATTTTCAGAACATTCTTAGCTCTGAAGTGGAGCACAATCAACTTCAGTAAGAAACCTGAGATCACGGTATGATATGCTTCTGACTTTTAAAAAATATGGTGAATTAACAATTTAAAAACATTACCAAAGGTATTCCTTTCACCATAAAGGTTTATTCTTTCTATTCAAAATTAATAAATGTGGAGTGCAAAACTGAAGCTTCCAGGTATGTCAAAACCTATGTAGTTTCATTAATGGAAATTATATTAAAGAAGATGCATTACTTTGTGTTTTAGTCTGAATCCTAAGAACTGCAGGGCCTTTCCATTTGACTTACAGCGAAAAATCTCCTATATATGTTTTCTTCAACTATTAGAACGAACAGTTCTTGAGAATAGTAACCGTCTTGATTTTTCTATTTGTTTTCCCAGAGCTTAACACAGTGCATTGCACATAGTAAGCACTTGATCTTTTTTTATTCATTCATTCATTCTTTCATTCACTTGTTCATTCAATATATGGGATAAATATGATGATTCCAAAATCAATTATAACAAGACTTTTTTAGGAACATGCATTTTTTTAAATAGTAAAAGCAGTACAGGAAGAACCAGGGTACGGTGAGAGGGACCATAGAAAGATAACACATGGTAAGGGAACCAGATGGAGAAGCCAATCACACCTTATGCTCTTAAACATACAGGTATCATGTTGCTTCTAGTATATTCAAGTATGGTGTAAGGAAGGGGGAAAGGAAGTTTGATGGGATCTTTTTCTGACAATTTCCAAGTCCCATTTTTCTTTTCTTCAAATGGGAAGACCAGATTAACTCTTATGACTAGTTTGAGATATTTTGACCATTCCTTCTTCCCTTTCCCCAACCCTCACCAAAGCCCCACTACTGTAGTAGTTTGTAGTAGTATTTGCAGGTCATTTCCAGCTTAAATATCCTCATCTCTGAGAAGAGGGTGTTGTATTAAGTATCTCTAAGATCCATTGCAACTTTAAAATCATATGATTTCACAATAGTATTTAGATACAGTTTATGTGGCTGCTTAGACAATAAGGATACACATGTACACACATATATGCATATACATACACATATACATGCATACACATGCACTTTTAGGCATATATGTATTGCATAAGCATTCCAAAACACTGCTAACTCTCTGAATTTCTTAAATTCAGTCTTAATATCCTTCTACCCCCAAAAGCTGAATATTAGAGAAAGCTCTAAGCCAGTGTTTTATTAGTTTGGGTGAAATGTGAGGATGAAATGAGTTATTCACAAGTCATTGATCAGTTAACACAAGGAGGTTTGCTTTGCCCTATACACAATCACAGCAAGTATATACAACATTGATAGAGTGACATTTAGCTACTCTGCATATAACCTCCTTCTTTTCCCTCTTGAGGAAAAAAAAAAACTCTGGTTATCAGGGAAGGACATAGTGAAGGACCTGCCTGGTTTTGGTTTTCAGGAATCCACTAAGTCCATGTGGCCTAGACTTCATATTTCAGGGATGTTTTTTACCCTTATGTAATGAGAAAGTTGCATTGGAGAACCTGAGGGCACTTAAGTCCTAGGTACAGCTTTGTTTTTTTTTTTTAGAGAAAACTAACCCCTGTCACAGGAAGAAAGGAAGGTCTCCCATTATGGGTGGAGGGAGAAAAGCTGTGTCACAGAAGCTCTGGCAAATATTAGTCTATCACACCTAGCATCAAGGACCGTGTAGATGATTTGCTAATATCTACAAGAAGATTAGAAATTTGCAATAGTTTAAATAGAAAAATGAAAATATCATTTTAATTGCTAGTTGCTTTAACTAAAAGCTCCATTTTCAAGTTATTGAATCTTTGTTTCCTCAAAATTTCCATGGATATAAAAATAAAGCAGCTACTAAGTTTTCTTTCATTATGTTAAGATATATCTCACTTTCTATCAACAATTCACCCTTGCCCTTTCAGGTTTAAACAATATTGTAAAATATAAACACACAATTTAATAGTAACAAGGTAGACATTTTGACACTATCATCTAATTCCTTGTAATCTGATTTAATAATTTGCTTGAAATTTTGAAATCAAATTTTCAATCTTTGTGACTTTCTGTTTTTTCCCTTAATAGTATTTTATTTTTTTCCCTATTACATGTAAAGATAGTTTTCAACATCCATTTTTGTAAAATTTTGAGCTCTAAATTTCTTTCCCTCCCTTCCTTCCCTCCACCCTCCCCAAGAGAGAAAGGAGTCTGATACGGGCTATATATGTACAATCATGATAAATAAATTTCCACGTTACTCATGTTGTAAAAAAAAAAAGAATCAGAAGAAAAGGGAAAACACAAGAAAAGTGACAACAAAAGTGAAAATAGTAAGCTTCAATCTGCATTCAGGCTCCACAGTTCTTCCTATGGATTTGGTTAGCATTTTCCATCATGAAACTTTTGGAATTATCTTGGATCATTGTATTGCTGAGAAGAGCTAGTCTATCATAGTTAATCATCATACAGTGTTGCTGTGTACAGTGTTCTCCTGGCTCTGCTCACTTCACTCAGCATCAGTTCATATAAGTCTTTCCAGGTTTTTCCTCTAATCTGTCTGCCTTTCATTTCTTATTGAACAATAGTATTCTTGTTTAGCCAGTCTTCAAGTGATGGACATTCTTTCAATTTCCAGTTCTCTGCCACCACAAAAAGAACTGCTATTAAAATTTTTGTACATGTGGGTCCTTTCCCATTTTTTATAATCTCTTTGCAATGTAGACTTAGTAGTGGTTTTTCTGGATTAAAGGGTTTGTACAGTTTTATGGTCCTTTGGGCATAGTTCCAAATTGCCCTCCAAAATGGTTGGATCAGTTCACAACTCCACCAATAATGCATTATTTTTCAATTTTCACACATCCAACATTTATCATTTTCCCTTTTTGTAATATTAGCCAATTTGATAGGTGTGAGGTGGTACCTCAGAGTTGTTTTAATTTTCATTTCTTTAATCAATAATGATTTAGAGCATTTTATATCACCATAGATAGCTTTAATTTTTTAATCTGATAACTGGCTATGCATAGCCTTTTATCATTTATCAATTGGGGAATGACTTGTATTCTTATGAATTTGACTCTCTATATATCTTAGAAACAAGGCCTTTTTCAGAAACACTTGCTGTAAAACTTTTTTCCCAGCTTTCTACTTTCCTCTAATCTTGGTTGTACTGATTTTGTTTCTGCAAAAACTTTTAAATTTAATGTCATCAAATTATCCATTTTGCATTTCATAATGTTCTCTACCTCTTGTTCGGTCATTAATTCTTCCCTTCTCCATAGATTTGACAGGAATCTTTGTGACTTTCTGTGAATGGCCTTAGAATTGTTCTTACAACATTACAAATGATAAGATTAGAGTAATAAAACCGTAAGTTGTCATTGGTCATTTGGGGTAATTCACAAACGTCTTATTGAGTCATTTAGTCAGTTAACTTTCATTAAGTAACCACTGTGTCAGAAGAACTTGGCTAATCACTGGAAACAAATACACACACAAATAGTCTCTGCCTATAAAATGGTTACATTTTATTGGAGGAAGAGCTATATACAAATAAATGCAAAATCTGTAAAAAAATAATTTCTAGCAACTAGGGACTTGGGAGACCTTATATGGGAGGTGACATGTGAGATGATTTTTAACGGACAATAGAGATACTGTGAAAGAGAATTAAGGAATAAATGCACTCTAAGACCAGAGGAAAGCCTGTCCAAAGGTAAAGAGATGAAAAGTGGAATGTCATGTTTGATGGAACATCAAAAAGGACCATTTGGCTGGATTTTGTAAGCATGAAGGAAAGCCTACAAAGGTAGGTTGGAACCAGATTGAAAGACAAACAGAAGAGTTTGTGTTTTATCATAGTGTCAAAAGGGAGGCAGGGGAGCTTTTTGAACAGACATATAAATATGCTTGATTTAGGAATGTCACCTTGGGAGTTTCTTGTAGAAAGGAATGGAGAGGGGAGAAACAGGAAGTTAGGTGCCCAAATAGGAAACTATTGTAATAGTGTATGTGAGATTGAAAAAGGTCTAAACAATGGTGTTGGCTGTTTGAGTAAAGAAAAGCTGTGAGATATACTGTGCAGGTAGACTCAACAAGAATAGGCAATAGATTGTATGTGACTAAAAGTGGTGAGGGAGTGGGAGGAGTCAAGGATGATTCTCAGGTTGTGAACCAAAATTCCTAGAAGGAAGTGAAGTGTTCTCATTAGAAATTGGATGTTAAGAGGATATGAGGTTTTGAATGGAAAAAAAATGAGTTCTTTTTTTACACCTGTTGCCTCTGAGAAACCTATAGGGAATCCTATGGTGTAACCCATATGTGTACTTTTTATTTCCCCCTTCCCCTTTTTTGCTGTATTGCATTAATGTATGTTTTTTGTTTTTAATTAATGTGTCTTCTACAGGCATCTAGGTGATTCATTGGATAGAGTGCTGGGTCTGGTGTGGGGAAGATTCATCTTCTTGAGTTCAGATCTGGCCTCAGACACTTATTAGCTATGTGACCCTGGGCAAGTCACTTAACCCTGTTTGTCTCTGTTTCCTCATCTATAAAATGAGTTGGAGAAGAAAATGGCAAACCCCTCTAGTGTCTTTGCCAAGAAATCCCCAAACAGGGTCATGAAGTATCAGACATAACTGAACAACGTGTCTTCTTTCTGGTAAAAATAGACAGTTAGGAGCATATGACCTATGTTGATGTCCAATAGGCAGTATGTTGATGTATTTTTCTGGAAGATAATAACAAAGAAAAAAATGTAGAGAGCACTGGCTTTCTCTTCTTAGCTTTTTCCTCCCTGGTCATTGGGAGCAAGGACAACCCCAGCATCCCAGTTTCCATAAACTCTTATATGATTTTGGGGTGGTGAGTCACAGTATTACGTATTTAAAACTTAAAGAGACTTTAGAAACTATTGAGTACAATAGTCACATTTTACAGGGTAAGTCCCCAAAATTCATTTTGGGAAATTCACAATCAAAATTTTAATAGAAATTGTGAGGAATTTTCTAATACATAGGGAATCCAAAGGTGAACTTAATCTTAGCTTGGGGCAAAGGGTTGGCTTTTGTTGACTGCTTTCTGGCTGGATATTATGTCTTATAGTCTCAGCTAGATGATATAAGAGCTCGGCCTGTTTGTTAAAGAGAGGCTTCTTAGCCACTATGCCCCAGTAGTGGAGAACAGCAGATAGTCATGAAGAATTAAATCTTAGCAGATGGAAGAAGAGAGTGGCTTAGTCATAATGAGGACTGCAGAAATCCTTAGAAAAGACAATACCGGTAATTTGCAATAGCTAACAGAAAATGGGATGGTACCAAATTGGATTCTAGGAAATAGGATCAAAGATCAGTTGAATTAGATCACTAAAAGATACCACCAAGTCTCCACATTGGAGGTATGCACCATACAGTGACATATACACCCTAGACAAATAGGTCCTTATATTTATGTCTTTTATGCATGTACTCTGGCCCCAAGAGTTCTTAGGTGTGTTCTTAACCACTGGATTTGTGAGAAACCCTGGGATAGTATACTTAAATGTGCTTACTTCTTGTTCTTTTTTATTTTCTTTTGCTCTATTCTTTATCATTCTTTCATATTTTAACTAATGTATCTTCTGTCTTTCTGGCAAATAAACATATTGTTAGGAGACTGTGAACTGTGGCTGAATGGATGCTGACCTACAGAGTACCTAAAAACCTGGGTAACTAACTATTTTGGAACTAAGACATTATATGTACCAAGTGATAGCAATGTAAACAAAGTAAATGTAAGAAGATTAGATCATATAAGAATATGATTTTAGGTAACTTTTAGGTAATTTTCAGGTAATTTTCGGTAACTTTCAGTATCAAAAGTTTTGGCAGATTTGTTTTTACCATATATGTGTGTATATTTGCATATGGACACATGCGTATATATGTTTACATATGATATATAGAGATAGACACACATATATAGGCAACATGGACAGTATATAGAAAGCTAACTTTGCAGATATAATGAATAAGCTTGAAGTCTTATCTCAAATCTACATTGACTGTATGGTTCTGAGCAAGTCATTTAACCTCTCAATGCCTCCTGGGAGCTCTGTATCAATTGTTTATTTATACTAATAGAGATGATTTCCTCACTGGGAGTTTTCTACACCAAAGAAATCACAGGTTCAGTTTTAAAAGGGTAGAAAATATTAGTGTCTAGGACAGGGAAGAAAAACTGATAAACAATTATGAAGCATTTTATTAGTGTAATTTAATTCCCTGACCAATATTTGTGTGTTAGTATAAAAAAATGAAGATTCTGAATGCCTATTAGGTTGTGAAGTGAAAAATGTGAATTAAATTCACAAATATATCTGAAATTTTGAAGTACATTGGCACTCAAGGTTTTAAAAAATAGATGTTCAAAAGTAAAAAAGTTTTTTTTTCATGCAACTAGAAAATAAAATGCACAGGCAATGGGGCGTAGAGATTTATCTTGCCCTACAAGAAAGGAAGGGAAAGGGAGGGGAGGGGAGTGGGGTGACAGAGGGAAGGGCTGACTAGGGAACAGGTCAACCAGACTGTATGCCATCTTGGAGTGGGAGCGGGGTGGAAATGGGGAGAAAATTTGTAGTTCAAACTCCTGTGAAAATGCTGATAACTAAACATATCAAAAAATAATAAAATAAAATTTAAATTAAAAAAAAAACAAACAAGGAAAAAAAAACTACCCAGGAATTGGCAATCAAATCAAAGAGGAAGTAGCTTTATAATTTATGAATTTGCTAGATTTTCCTCCTTCTTCTTGACATTAGCCTATGGATATAAGCTCATGTTTGAATTCTAACCATGATGTACATACATACATACATACATACATACATACATACATATACATATAGACATACACATATACATATATATATGTATATAGTGATAAGGGAGTTATCTGGATTCTAGCTATCTCTGTGGTTTGTAGCATGATTGTATTAGAAAGGACTCAGACAATTTGTTCTGAATGCCTGCAACTGGGCTGAGATGGGTGAGTAGATAGTGCAGTCAAGAACACAGGAACTAAAGAATCAAACAAGAGAAACAATTATAGTATTAAGTCAGGTTTCCAGATGAGTTAGAATCATGGAAATAAAGATGTGAATTCAAAGCAGAAGTAACATTCAGGAATCAAGGTAAGGGCCACAAACATGGAGATCAGTCTAAAGGAAAGAAAGAAAACAAATTGAGGTGAAGTGACAAAGGAACTATATGGCTTTGTCGGCCAGATGGGCCAGTAGTGGACCTATGGGGCATAGATAACGTAGATGAATCTGGTCATAACAACTAGGGTTATCTAGCCAGCCTGATATTACACTGAGCTCTGATGGTTCTAAGAAAACTGTGGTTTCAGGTCTAATTCATTAGTTAATTATTGGCCATGGATCACACTCTAATAGTGACCATTTGTCTTGGAGATGTATGTGGCATTTACTAAAATATAGCCTGAGTGAAAGAATATGGAAAGAAGAGTAGAAATCTGAAAGATGAGTTTTTTTAATTGACAAAGGATCAGTAACACCACCTGCATGTGCCAAGGACAGTATACTATTTCTTGTACTTACAAGACTCTTCCCACTCCCTCACCACTTAGTCATATATAATCTGTTGTCTATTCTTGTTGAGTCTACCTGCACAATATATCTCATAGCTTTTCTTTACTCAAACAGCCAGCCCCATTGTTTAGACCTTTTTCAATCTCACATATACTATTACAATAGTTTCCTATTTGGGCACCTAACTTCTTGTTTCTCCCCTCTCCATTCCTTTCTATAAGAAACTCCCAAGGTGACATTCCTAAAGCAAGTGTAAGGGGAAGATAGTCTACTTTGCACTTATAGTGCATAAGCTCTTAAATGATGTTCTGTTTTAACAGAAGCCTAAGTCAACCTATATGTTGAGAGAAACTGATGTTACTGGGGATAGAATGGAATTGTTGGAAGAAGAGCTCAACTTGAGAGGAAAGTGGCTAAGCAGTTTTCCTAAGGTGAAAAATATTTTGCTTGTATAATGCCATTTTCCATAAATTTCTACATTAGTGCCACATTTTAAGGGCAAGGGTGACCCAATTATTTTTTTTTGTGTGTTTATATATGTATGTGTGTTTAGGCTATGCTGAAATAACATATGTTCTATGTTCTGGGCAGGTTCTACCAGGTAGGAAAGACTGCATTTGATTGCAGTCTACATCTCCTTTCTGAGGACCAGCTTATCTAAGTACTGAAAGGCTTATTTCCAGTAGGTTGGCTATTTAGAAAATATTCATTGACTGTGGCAACTCACAAAACAAAGGGGAAAAATAATTAAGTGTCTCTATGACCTCTGGGGGCCTCTTTCACTTTTGAAGTGATGGTGGGAAGGGGAAGAGGAGGAAGCATTTATTAAGCACCTAGTATCTGCTAAGCACTTTATAAATATAATCTCTTTTGATCCTCACAACAACCACGGGAGTTAGGTGCTATTGCTATCCCTATTTTTGCAGTTTAGGAAATTCAGGCAGACAGAGGTTAAACAATTTGCTCAGGGTTACACAGTTAGTAAACTTCTAAGGCTTTCTTCTTTAACCCATATCTTCCTTAATCCAGGTCTACGTGCCATGCCATGTAGCTGTATGTCGACAGAGCTGCAGAGAAGGTACCAGGCTATGCCAAGGATTGGTTTCCAGACTATCCATAAACATGGACTTAGGTGAAGGTAATTGAAATGACAGCTCCCTGTCTGGCTAGTAGACATACTACCAGAGGAACTGAATCATTTCAGTCTTGATATTCTGAACATGTTGTTGTATGCCCTTTATTTTTGAAGAGAACCTATGACATCACAGGGTGATATGTTGACTTATGCATGAATTGGATTTAAGTGAGGCAGAGTTGCACAAAATCATCAGGTTCACTCTCTTTTCCAGAGTCATCAAAGTTCAGTGACAAGACAAAAGTCAAGATGACTGGCAAAGACAGTGATGCATTAAATAATCTTGGTGTCTTTGATGTCTGAGCACTCTCTAAGCTCTCCACAGCTCCTGCTTTAGCTGCCTTCACACATTGTTCTCATCTGCCCATTCTGCTTCGGGGAAGTCTTCACGTGGTTGAGTTAGACACTCCTCTAACTCCACTCCAGGTCTGTGAGGCCTATTGGTTACCTCAACCTGGTTTAGCCTGTCTACTGAGATTGTTTATTGGGGTGTGGTCACTGCATATGATACAGTTTCTTGGAGCTTTTAATGAGAGTTAAGTGCCAGGTAGGCAATACAGGTGGATATATCCTCAACATAAATAAAATAAGACAGAAGAACATAGTAGCTAAACAGAATCAGAACTTTCAGAGTCTGCTGAAAGAGGTAAATAAAAGAGTTGGTGGTTTTGATTTTATAAAAAATATAGCAGTAACCTAAGACCTCATTACTTTTTTTTATAAAATTTTAATATCCTTTGTCTTTTACATTACAAGCATTTCTCCTGATATTTCTCTCCCTACACCTTCCAAAGAGCCATCCCATAAAAGAAAGAATATTTTTAAAGAAAAAGAAACAAAAAAAATCTGCTGAACAAAACAATACATTGAATATATCTGAAAAGATGTGCAATGTTTCACAATGTATCTTTTCATATTTCTTCCTTTGAGACATATTTGTTCTTTGTAATTTTGCAGCATTCACTTTTATTTTCAGTCAACAAGCATTTATTTAGGGCTTTTTATGTGATAGACACTGTGCTGGGGACACTGAGAAAGGCAAATTCGATTTGTCTAACAGGAAGTTAGTGATTGACCGATCAATCAATAAACATTTATTAAGCAACTTCTGTGTGCCAGGTTCTGTGTTAAGCAGAACTGGAATTCAGGAGGGAGCTGAGGGCTGGATAGATAGATCTGGGAATCATCTGCATAGAGATAATAATTAAATGGTCCCAGTAGCAAGATCTCTGAATCAAAGGGTATGAATGAATTGGTAATGTTTTTTGTCTTATTCTAATTTTTTTTTCTAAAACAGTTGAATTAATGTAAAGTTTCACCAGCAGCAAATTATTATTCCCATCTTCCAACAGCTCAGGAAACAATGAATATGGTGGTTTTATTTCCTTTTACATAATTGCAGGCATTGTGTACATGTTTTCTTGGTTCTGTTTACTTTAGTTAACACAGATCACGACCTTTCCTTACTATGGTAAATAGCATCTATCCAACATCTAGTTAGCATTTTATGTATAAGGGTAGTGATGGTGGTGGTGGGTCAATTAAGTGAATCGATCAACTCACATTACGTAACCCTTATACCCTCATCAGGTAAGAATACTTCCACTAAGACAATTAAGAAACCAGAGGTTTCCTAACTCCACCAAGTCCTTTCAGACTCTCTAAAATGCCTGTTCCATAGGCAACAAACTTCCATTGATCTTAAATCTATTCCTCTCCCACTCCTCTCCATCTACTATCTCTTACTGAAATCTGAATTTCTCCTGATGGCACAACCCCCTTCAACACTTTCTAGTACAGGCTGCACCTTCACTCATTCTCTTCAGTTCACTGGTTGAAGAAGGGAAGTTGGAATACTCTTTGCTCCCCATTGCCACTTCTAGGTTCTCCCTTTTCCTCTACCATTCAGTAACCTTTCTCCCTTTGATGCTCATGCTATTCATATATGTGCGTGTACAACCCAATCAAAATCCTAGTATCTGTTGTCTATAGATCCCATTCATTCTTACTGTCACTCCCCTTCATTCCTCAATGAGTTTGATACCTGGCTCACAATTTTTCTGTCTTCTCCAAGTCCTCACCTCATACTAGGGGATTTCAATACACATGTTGCTTCTCACTCAAATGCCCTAACCACTCAGTTCCTCAATCTACTCACCTCACATGAGCTATATCTACACACTACCTTATCCACAAAGATGGTCATACCCTTGATTTTACCATCACCTGCAAATGTACCACCTCCACATTTAAGAATTCTGAAATGAAACTGACCATAATCTACTGCACTTTCACATTTCCCTTTGCCTTCCCTTATAAAACCCTCCTCTTCATCCGCCTCAGGACCTCTAATCCCTTGACCCCTCGATTCTCTCTCAGGGTATCTCTCTTCACTAGCTTCTTTCCTCTTCTCCCCATCTTGACCCATTGGTGAACCAAGTCAAGTCTGCACTATAGTCTTCTCTTGAATTTTTTGTTCCTTATCATATTGTCTATTATGGACAGCCAAGCCTCAGCCTTGGATCACTCCCACTATTTATTCATTACTCTAGCTCCTACACATGTGCTGCTGAACAAAGGTGGAGAAAAATCACAAAACAATTATGACTGGGTCCAGTGGAAACTTATCTTGCCTAACCCCAACCGAGCCCTCACTGCTGCAAAACAGTCTTACTATTCTTCTCTTATCATCTCACCATTACCCTCTTCACAGTGGCTTGTCCAAATCTTTTCATAACTTTTTCAAACCTCCCGTGGCTCCCTCTCCCTCAACTCTTTATTCCCTCATATTTTACAGAAAAAATTAAGGCCACTCACTATGAACTCCCTCTTTTCCCCTCTTCCTCATTTATCACTCAAGTGCTTTCTGCTATTTTCTTCTTCACCACTCTCACATGAAGGCCTTACTCCTTACCAAGGCTCTTTGTGACCCCGTTTGGGTTTTCTTGGCAAAGATACTGGAGTGATTTGCCATTTCTTTCTCCAGCTCATGTTATAGATGTGAAAATGAGGCAAACAGGATTAAATAACTTGCCTAGGGTCACATAGCTAGGAAGTGTTTGATGCCAGATTCGAACTCTAGAAGACAAATCTTCTTGACTCCAGGCTCAGCATGCCATCCGCTGAGCCACCTAGCTGCCCTTTACCAAGGTTAACTCTTCCACTTGTTCAAGTAATCCCATTCTATCCTGTCGCCTTAAACAGATTGCCCTATCTGTCATTCCCACTCTTTCACTTATTTTCAATCTCTTCCTCTCTAATGGCTAATTTCCGATGGCGTATGAACATATCCATATCTCTCATAACCTGAACAAAAAAAAACCTCATTTAATCCTGTTAACTATCATCCTATAATTCTTTTGCCCTTTTGCTAAACTCTTTGAAAAGGCCATCTACAATAGATGCCTCTGCTTTTTCTCCTCTCACTCTCTTAAACCTTTATAATCTGGCTTCCAATCTTATCATTCCATTGTAACTGCTCTCTTCAGAGTTACTTATGCTCTCTTAGTTGCCAAATTCAATGTCCTTTTCTTAATCCTCATTCTCCTTCACCTTTCTTCAGCCTTAGACACTGTTGATCACCCTTCCCTCCTTGATACTCTTTTCTCTCTAGGTTTTCAGATCACCAGTCTCTCCTGGTTTTACTTCAACCTATAGGATCACTCATTCTCTGGCAAGATCCTCTTCCAGATCTCTTGCCCTCTAACCAAAGTTGTTCCTTAGGATTCTGTCCTTGGCCTTTTTCTCCTTTTTCTTTATACTATTTTCTTGGTAATCTCATCAGCTCCTGGGCATTTAATTACATCCCTCAGCTGATGATTCTCAAATTTACCTTTCCTCCCTCAATCTTTCTCCTGACCTCCAATCTCACATCTCAAACTGGATGTCCAGTACACATCTTAGATGCCACATGTCCCAAATGAAACTCATTATCTTTCCACCTAAACTCTCCCCCTACCTCTTCCTTATTACCGTACAGGACAAAAACATTCTCTCACTCTGTAAGGCTCACAACCTATGATTCATCCTGGATTCTTTATCATCTCTTCTCTCTCCACCAATCCCCCTGCTTCCCCCACCCCCATCCAAGCTGTTGCCAAAATCTGTTGATTTCACCTTTGCAAAATCTCTCCTCTGACACTGGCACCATTCTAGCGCAGAACCTCATCATCTCACACCTTGATTTTTGTAATAGCCTGCTGGTGGATCTGCCTGCCTCAAGTCTCTCCTGACTCCAATCTATCCTCCATTTAGCTACTAAAATGATTTTCCTATGATGCAGATCAATCACGTCACCCCCTCCTTCTTAATGAACTACAGTGGCTTCCTATAGCCTCTAAGATCAATACAAAATGCTTAGTTTGGCATTCAAAGCCCTTCTAACTCTAGCTTCCTTCCTAACTTTTCAGTCTTCTTACACCTTATTCCCTGATAGGTGCTCTTCTGTCCTGTGACTATAACCTCCTGGAAGTTCCACAAACAAGACACTCTATCTCTTGGCTACCAATCTCTTGGTATTTTCTCTGGTTATACTCCATGTCTGGAATACTCTCCATTCTCTGCTCCAAGTACTGATCACTCTGGCTTCCTTTAAGTTCTACTATAATCCTGCCTTTTACAGAAAACATTCCCCTCTTAATTCCAGTGCCTTCTCTCTGTTAATTATTTCCTATTTGTTCTGTGTAGTTTTCCTTGTATATTTATTTTTTGCATGTTGTCTACCCCAGTTGAATACAAGCTCCTTGAGGCCAGGAGCTTCTTTTTGACTCTCTTTGTATCATAATAATTTAGCACAATGTCTGATACACAGCAGGCACTTAATAAAGGTTTATTTATTGCTTAGATTTAGTGCAAATAAGACCTGGACACAGCCATGGAATGAATAAATCAGTTAAAGTCTTTATAGTAAGTGAAAATAAGTAATTTATCAATTTACTGGTCCTTGAAAGTGATGGAATGAAATCAAGCAACAAGGAGTATATGAAAATATTGGATATATTTTGTGACATTCTTCTGGTTTTATTTTTTTAATTAGTACTTCAATTTAGAACCCAGAGATTTCAGTATCTAATGGTGTAGCCGTGGAAGCTTCCAGCCAAGTCATTAAATAGGAATCATTCGAGGAGGGAGGAGAAGAGGAACATCAATTTTGACCTTGGCCTCCTTCAGTAACTTATCTTTGAGTATAGAGGGACCTTGTAAAAGTCAGAACTTTTTGGATTTCTCACTAGAGTCCTATGCAATATGGTCTCTATTCATAAGTATATTTTTATTGTCTCACAGTTACTGACAACACTTGGACATAAGATCCCTTTGGGTATATTATTTAGAATAAACCAGGTAGACCTTCTGCCTCTAGAAAGAAATTATTTATAATAGAAACTACTAGATAGCAGTTCAGAGGGAGCTAGATGGCTCAGTGGATAGAGTGTTTGGCATGGAGTCAGGAAGACCTGAATTCAGATCTGACCATAGATACTTACTAGCTGCGTGACCCTGGGCAAATCACTTAACCTCTGTTTGCCTTAATTCACTAGAGAAGGAAATAGCAAACCACTTCACTTTTCCAAGAAAACCTCATGGACAGTATGGTCCAGGGGTCATGAAGAGTTGGACAGGACTGAATGACTGAACCACAATAAATAGTAGTTTCCTCTGGTTGTCTGAGTCGAGGTGAACTCTTTCACCCCTCCTCTGAGAGTATCTTGGGCTCACTCTGACCCAGCATTTTGGTTACATTTCCTCTCCCTCAATTGAATTTATCTTTTAACAAATCTATCTGAAGGCATTTCTCTTATAGTTTGTCTTTTTAAAAAGGTGTTCTAGGCTTGAAAAGAGCTAGATATGGTTCTGATTACAGGACATATAAAAAATAACTTAATTTTGATACTATCACTTTCATTACCATCTTAGACATTAGGGCTCATTATTGAGCAGTTTCTTATGTGAGATGTAGAAGTTACTTCTCCAGTACATTTTTATGCAAGCTTAAAAGAAAAAAATCTATTGTAATAAATAAAAGTTTTTGAAACTGTAGAATAAGAACAAAGTAATGTTACTGCTATCGGTTCCATAAGAAAATCCCTCTCACCAGTTTATTGTTCCCATCTCACAAGTGAAAATAACTAAGTGGGTACTTCTGCATTGCACTGTTTCACAAATAAGACATGGGAGGCACTGGAGTTTTTGGATTCTAGCCTCTAACAGGTTTACTCTTGATCTGGTAAGACAGGAAGGACAGGGAGTCAGCTTTGGAGGAGTTAATAATCTTACTTTATTCTAGTCTGGTCTTCTCAAGAGGGAGTTGCTGACAATGGGAGCACAGCATTCCCTACAGCATTCCCTAATTACGCTTCTTGCAGGGGCCAATGAGAAGGCGGGGCAACTACCCCTACTCTCAATGGGGTTAATCAAGACAGGCCCAGCTCGTGCACTCCCCTAAATCCCCTCAAGCCTCAGCAAGGACTGGTTGAGGCAGGTAAATGCATTCCTCTATGCATTACCCAAATTCCAAATGGGTTCCCCTATGGATTCTCCACTCACAGTGCCCACTTGCTTTATAGGGCAACAGACGGAGAAGGTATCTTGCCAACAATAGCCTCACAGGTTAACTTTAGTAATATCATCATTGTATGCAAGCATAGTAAATATTACGTTATGTCATCCCTTATCTCACTACACAATATCAGTAGCACTGCTTATCACTATGATTCTAGGAATTACTATCTAGAATCCTTGAAGCTATTCTGGGAGTTATCTAATACCTGGAAACTAGATATTGCCATGGCCATAGATCCTGAGAAACTAAACTCTATAAAGTATAACAAAATCCTTCTTACTGACAAGCATGATTTAGCAAGGACATATACCTTGACTCAGGGATCATTCTGCAGAATTGTAGGAATTTCATACTTCCAGGATTGGGGAAGGGAGGGGAGGTGGAGAGGATGAAACAAGACAATAACCAACCAACCAAACAAAAATTGTCCAATAGTTGATTATGTAATAGGTCATAGGTAGTATGTAAAAGAGTTTATCATTCATGCACACAGGAATTATGCATGCATACCCCTACAACAATCCTGGAAGACCACAACATACTTGAATTATTTCAGTGATGGGTGTTCACCCATTTTAGATCCATTTCTATGTGCTATCTAGGACTGTATTTTGACATTTACAATAACAGCTTACATTGAATTTCAAAGAACTTTGGGAAATTTTGCAAAAATGGACAGAAGACCCTGCTCATTTTGTCACAAATAGGTTAAAAATAGGGAAATCTGGAGTAGCTAATGTGATACAATTTCCCCAGAAGGGAAATTATTTTCAGGAAAATGGAGGGATAAACCAAGAAGCTGTGAAGACCATAAAAGCTGAATGGATATGAAGTAGATGCTGGGGTGTGGGAAAAAGAGTTTAGGCATTGAGCTCTGGAGAAAAGTTTAAGAGGAAGAAAGTTGTAGGCCTCATGGATTCCTAGGGGAAAGAGTGAGTTCAAACTGTTTTGACACATTTTTATCTGAAAGATATTTACTCTTATATTTACACACATATTCTATACTCAGAGTACTGAGAGCCATTTCTCTGATACCAGGAGCATTATGTAAATACAGTTCACAGGTATTTGATCCCTATATATAACTAGTAACATTTAACCTGCTCTATGAACACCTTGCCATCTCTTATTTACAGCTGCTTAGGGGGTGTCCTGGTAGTCTTGTTTTAAATTTGAAGGTGATAAAAAATGAAAGACTACTTTGTTGGGCGAGGGTGGAGAGGAAGGGAATGCCATATATCTAGAGCTATCTGTGTTTTCAATAGGTGTATCCTGCCATGTAGCATATTATTTATGTTTATAAGTATACCCTGTGCTGTTGTAATTAGTTAGAGAAGTGATCATAATTGAGTGATTGTTCCATGGGGTGAGAATTAACTCTGGATAAGCATGAATCAGTGATTAGAAATTCCAATGCTTCTTTTCCAGAAAGGGGGGTGGGAGAGAAAGGGGAAAGGGTGTGTGGGAGGTGGAAAACTACTTAATGTTTCATAGGATTAAAAAACAAATAAGATCCCAACATAAGTCCCACAGGAACTTTATGAGTTTCCACATTCCAACAAAAGCACGAATATCAATTCAAAAGCCACAGTATAAATCACTTTTTCAATTATCTGGCAGTTCTTATTTCAATAAGATTCCAATAGCCATAAACACATAGCATTTACAGTTTTCCAAGTAGAATAAATCAGTTCAGTATAAGTCTCTTCCTGATAATAATGAGTTATAAAACATTGGACTGGTTGTTGGGTATTTAAGCTATCGTGTCACTTGGGTGCAGCAGCATTTGAAATCAGCTTCCAAGCCACACATCTTGAGCTGATATGCTAACAGCGACCTGTGGTATCACAGTCTCAGGAAAATAGAAGGGAGAACAATGAAGTAAATACCTGACAAAAGCCCACTCCTGGGATTAATTTCCTGCTCATTTTCAGCTGGCCTAGGAGCTCAGGTGCAAATTGATGCCCATTAGAACATAAGTCAGCTGTACTTGGGTAGGGCCTACACCTTCAGGGAATAAAAGGTAGAGGGAGAGAAGCCAATGATTGGCTGTACTCTTCTTTACATTTCTATTCTGGAAGTTTTGGTCTGGATGGAAAAAAGGCCTTAAAGATCCAACAAATCCTTGTGATTTCTACCCTGAGGAGGTGAGAGCAATGCTAGAATTGACCCTAAGCATATCTGCTTTGAGAACAGTCTCATAGAAACTGGAGGGGGCTATTACAATGGAGCAGATGATCAGATCACCCACATAGTGATATCCACATTGAGACACCCACAAAGGAGATACAAGGAACCTGCTTCTGGGAGAAGATATCCTTCCTTGGCCTACCACATCAGGCTCAGTATGCTCCTACTATTGCCTTTAAATTTACCTCATAGAGACACTATCACTTTTTCTTTCTGGTGGGGTAGAGGTAAAGGTCTCATTCACCCACAGCAGGGGCATACAGTAAGAAGGACTAGAAAAAGCTCCCTTTCCTCTCCCTTTCTCTTTCCCTTAGCCCCTGTGGCATCCAAGAAACAGATTTGAGGTTTTGGTTTTGTTTCATTTATGCTTTTCAATTCTAGGTGCAGTATATAAAGTCCTAGTCTTGGGAGTTTCACCATGAGAACCGTGGAGCCCAGGATACTAGGCTGGATGTTGCAGCCAACCAAGGATTAACGCCATTAGAAACCTTGGTGCGCAAGCCCAGGTGAGCTTTGGACTTGGAAAGTGATGGCAATATTACTCCATATGAATTGAGCTAAACTGTAAACATTTTCTGCCTCCCTTCCCCAGAATCTAAGGTGATATAAGGAGGGATTATGCCTTCTCTCCCTTCCAGGTGTCGGGGGATGGGCCAGTTGTAGATTTGCTCTTATTATATATGTATATTTGAAGTAAGTAAATATTCTTTTTGTAAAAAAAAAGTCAATCTGACTGTTAGGTAGATAAATGGAAATAGGATACTTAGTAAAGTTGGAGGAATGCAATAGAGGGGGGCTTGAGCTAATTTCAGAGATCAGAGGACCTGCTCCCCACACCCTGGCAAATGTTAATTTGAGAGAACCCTGCTCCCCAAACCTTGAGAACCCTGGGGTAGGGGTGAAATGTAACACTTGGTTTTGAGAGGGTGGATGCTAAAGTAGTCAGTGTTACATAAGTAATTTATTCCACAAGCCAACTTTGTATTCCCTGGATCTTTTAGACCAAGAATGACTTTGAACTGTTCCATTCTATTTCTCTTATTTCTTTCCTATACCTGCAGATCTGACTAAATTCCTCAGGGCTTCCTTGGAGTATCTGTACAAAGGTTCCATTCAAACCAGGTGGGAATTGGTGGCACAAAACAAACAGCAATCCATAAATTCTACTTCATATGGACTTTTGGCCTGCAACTCTTTAATTCTGAGTGAGAGCTGGGGAGACAGGTTTTTTTTTTCTTTCTAGCAACCAATATGCAGATAGAAAGAGAAACAAATCAGAATACATTTGGTTGTAATGAACTTGAGTATTTTAGTTAGGAGGAATGAAAAAAATATTCAAATTTATTTTTAGGAGCAAGTAAGATCCCCATGAGTTGACTTGATCTACTTTCCCAAACTTTAGTATCCTTAAATTAGAGATGTCTTTTAATGCTCATATCCAAATCTATTCAACAAACATTTACTAAGTGTATGCTATTTACAAAGTGCAAGTATTGGGATTAAACAAACAAACAAAAGGTAGGAAAATCGTTCCTGTTCTGAAGGAGCTTTTGTTTTACTGGTGGGAGAGGGCAGGATGCATTTAGCTCTTGCTAGAGTAGCATATCACACTGCAATCTGTATTTCACATGCCTTATATTCTAAGCTCTTTGAGAATAGGGCGAAAAATTGCATCATCATAAAGATATATTGCAACATTCATCTAATTTGCACTTTGGTTCCCAAGAAAATAATGGCAAACAATTCCCACTTGTTGCTATACTATCACTGTATAGCTATTAATTTTTCACAAATATTTATAAGCAGAATACTTCTGTATTTGCCAAGTCATTTACTCAGTTCCCAAATCAATCATGTTTCAGTCAGCCTATAAATCACATGATCTTATTTTGGATTTCTATGAAGAAAATCAGAATTCCCATCATAGTAGTATGGAGTTAAAAGCAAAATAATTTGGAAGAGTAGTATTAAATATTCATGCTTCAGAAGATTACTACTATCCAAAATCAGTACTGATTGAGGTATTGTTTCATATGCTAATGTGGGCCATTGAGGTACAAAAGTTTTGAAAGAAATCTCCTAACTTAGCTTGTTTGCCAAATCTGGCCTTTGGAAACAAGCCTTGATTTGGGGAAAAAAAAAAAAAGAAAAAGAAAAAAAGAAAGAAAGGGAGAGACGTGGAACTTAGGATGAATCCAACAAATAGGAAGGGAAGTGCAAATTTTGTTAATGCTGAATAAAACCAATCACCCTGCTATCTAAGGTTTATCTAACCTTCCACTTCACAGAGTTTAACAGAAGTTAAAGACTTGGGGAGATCTGGCTCATGGCATTATCTTTTTCTTTTTTGACCAAATGTGTAACTTCAGCCTCAGTCTTGCCCTCACTTGTCAATATATTGACTTGTTTCTGATTACCTAAACAGCTTCGCACAGGTGGTTTCCTTAGACCGCACAATTCTTAGCCATTCCTTTTACTTTCCTAGTCTAACCATGAGTGAGATCGAGTACTAGAAGCTTCTCATATGTATATCCCCTACTATCTGTAACTCAAGACCTTAGTTCTTTCTTGTTTCTAGCCTTTCCATTCAATATCAGTTGAAGAAATGTGCTTTCTTTTTTTAAAGCTATTTTTTTACCTAGTCTCTCAAACTCATCTCTTCCTGCCTCATTCAGAATCTTGCTTTTATGTTAAATGCCCCAATCATTTTCAATCTCTCCTTCAAATTATCATTCTCTTTTTCCTACAAATATGCTCAGGTTTTGTCCTCTTTAAAACAAACAAAAATGTTTATTGTTTTTGCCCTTGTCTTACTAGCTAAGATCTAATTTTTCCCTTCCTTTCATGGCCAAACTCTGAATTTCCTCCAATTCCTATCCACCAATTCTCTCTTCTACAGGGGCTCTTTAAAAATCACCAGCCATGGAGTCAGGAGAACCTGAGTTCAAATCTGGCCTCAGACACTTGACACATGTACTAGCTGTGTGACCTTAGTCAAGTCACTTAACCCCAATTGCCTTGCCAAAAAGCAAAAAAAAATAATAAAAAAATAAAAAATTACCATTTCAGTAGTCAGACTTGACGACTTGACCTCCTTATACATAAAACAATGGCTTTATCTTGGTACTCTTCCTCCTGCACCTGTCTTTAGCATTACTGCTTGCAAACTCTTTAGCTTGGCTATTAAGACCGTCCACAATCTGTCTCCAACCTAACTCTCTAGCTTTAAGGTTCCTCATTCATTCAGCATTCCCTCTAAACTGTACTACAAACTGGTTCCCATTTGCACCTGCTGTTACCAGTCTCTGAGCCCTTCCTTCCTTGTTCCTAGAAGGCATTTTCTCCTCATATTTATCTATCCCTCCTTCATGAATCCTTGCCTAACACCCCTAGATGATACTTATTTCTCTTCTGGATTTCAGGCAAAGTACTCTGTTCTCCTTTATCCCTCTAATACTCTACCTCTTATACTTACCTGTGTATAGGTCATAATACATTTAGTAGACAATAAACTCCCTTGAAGGCAGGGGCTATATAATTTTTCATCTTTGTATTCCTAGCTCCTAGTGCAGTGTCTTACACACAATATGTGTTTCATAGTGATAATAATTTATATTCCTATTTTTGAATCCTAGCTTTACTACTCTCCATGTGACATAAACCCAATCCAAATCACTGACCTTTTCTAGTCCTCTTTTTTTTCAATCTGTAAAATCAAGGGTATACATTATTGGACAATCTCTAAAGTTTATCCCAGATGTGTTATGTAACCTATTTAGGATAGCACAGGTAGTAAGCAGCAGACTTGGCATTTAAACACATTGCCTATGGCTTCAAATTGATTGGTTTTACCATTATACCACAAGTTTTCCTGCGTGCAGTCTCTTCTTCCAATTCGTCCTTGATGTTGTTGCTAGATTTATCTATCCTTTCCTACAGATCTGCTCAAAACTATTTAATAGCTTCTTGTTATCTACTTTGTAAAATCCCAATTTCTTATATAGGCTTTTAAGGACTTCTGCAGTTTGGTGTTATCTAATCATTTCTGCTTCATCACATCACTCACTTCCCTGAATCTACACTACTGACTAGCAACCCTGAGGGTCTTCCCCTCCCGGTTTGATTTTTTTTCTTTCTCTTTTTTTTCTTATTAAAGGAGCCATCCCTCGACTCACTCCTTAAAGAGGCCAATTCACTGAATGGGCTTTACCTCATTCAAAGTGAGAACCTCAAAAGACCTTAGCCTGAAAGGGCCAGGGTCTCCCTGGACCATCTCTAGTCATCCTGAAGAATATCAGGCCACTGAACCCAGATGGCTCAGGAGGACAAAGTAAGGCTGGTGACCTTGCACAGTCCTTTTTCACTCAAATCAAAGTCAACTGCAAGTCATGTCATCATTTCCCTGATGTCACAGTCCTCTTCGAAAATGAAGAATGAACACTACAGCAAACTGGAATATCTGCTCTCTCTTGTGCATGTTTTGAACTTTCCCATGTTCAAGTATTTGCTTCTATTGTTCCCTATGTGTGCAAGCTCTTTCTATGATTTCTATCTGCTGAAATCCCAACCTTCCCTAAAGACCTGCCTCAAATGCGCCTTTTACATTGCCACTTTCCTTCACTTACTGTGTCAGAAATCATCATTCCCACTCTGAAGTTGGGTAAAACTTGGTATTTCTTTTATGTACAGATACCATTTTATCTATTTTTAAGTATCATATTATTCTCCTTGATTTTCAACTCCATGAGGGTAATGATCCTCTATCATTTATCTCTAGATCTTCTCCATCATCTAATACAGTACTTGGAATATATTAGATGCTTAATAATGTTTAATGGATTGAATTAAATTGAAAAAGCAATCCTGGTTTCCCACTTTCTAAGCTTCTTACAATATGACTTTATGTGATCAAAAGCAAAACTGTTTTCCCCTTCACCCTTACATATAGACATATTGCACACACAATAGGCAGATTGCTAGTCTTCTATCTCCTGGACAAGGCCCTATCAGATCCTTATCAATCTCCTTCTGACTTTAATACCCTTTCTCCCTTGCCTACTCCTCCAGAGTGTACTCATATTCCCAGGCTCAATTTAAGTCCCACTTCCTTCTTGAGCACATAGATGACAACTTGAATACATATCTCCAAAGCCATAGTCCATCAATCCCCAGAATGGCACATTATGCTACACTACCTATCTATTCCTTATTCACATACTTCTAGCCTATAAAAGAGCCACGTTAGCAAAACACGTTTTTGGATGGATTAATACTGCAACTTTTTCTTTTTGACATAAAAGCACAATAAAATAAATTCTCAGAAAGTTACAAATGCTAGTAAAATAATTATTATCAAAGCTAATTATTAATAAGAAATAAACAACTAATTCTCTACTTTCCCACCCTCCACAGCTAAAATGCTAATATGGTCATTTAATCTACAAACTGTGAAAGTATAAATGAAAAAATTCCATGTTTAGAGCATTGTACAAATTTATGAGTGGTACCGAAATAACAAAGCATTAATTTTATCCACATCAGAGGCAGTCACAAAAGAAAGGTCACTAGTTTTGCATCTGCAGTTCTATATTTGCACATGTTGCTAGGCAATGCTAGAAAATCATAGCCCTTAGCTGCAAGATTGTCTTTTCAGACATCCGTTATTAAAAGAAAATCAACAACTCTATGCGGTGATATTATTTTGCCCAGTCATTTTGGCAATGTTATTAAACACTGACACCTATCTTAGTCAATAAACAATAAAACTGTTTTTCTGCCATGTGCAAATTCAAATGATTTGCGTTGCTATTCCACTTTGCATTTCTTATGGGTTGCCTTGAAGATTGAGGTCAAAACTCTTTGGCACCCTGATATTTTCAACACAGTAACTTGACAAGTAGTTTTCCTTTTAAAATCCACAGTAAGGGATTCACCATTCATTTGGCATTGTTTGCTACTGATATTTTGATGGTGACCCTTTTTTGATCTGTTATACTACAAACTATTAAGGCTGGATTGGTGATATCTGAGGTCCTTTCCAAAGCAAAGACCTTGAGATTCCATATTTCCCAAACACCTTTCTAACTATGCTTCTAAGTCTATGCTTTTCAGAATCTCATCTTTTTCTTTTGTAAGAACACTGGCATGTCTAAGGTAATGAGGATAATTGTAGATTGAGTCATCTCTAAAGCATGGTGTGCTGACTGCTTTGTGGAAACCTTCTGGGCTATGAAGAGCTTAGAGGGGGAAGGAGAAGGGTAACTTTTGAAGCTGGTACTAACCATGACATTTCTTTAACCTATGCTAAAAACAAACAAGCAAAACTCAGATTTCTTTATTGGTGAGGTGTGTGTGTGTGTGTGTGTATTTATATGCATATATATGTATATAGGTATCTCTGTGAACATATGCATCTCTATATACACACATATGCATATATATTTATGAGAGTATGTGCATTATGTATATAATGTACATTTTATATACTTTATATGTACATATGGGTAAATATCTGTGTATATAAATATGTATGTATATGCATGTGCATATGTTAATGGTATAGGCACATACATGTACATATACATATGTACATACACATACACATACATAAATACATAAAGAGAGAGAGAGATACATCCTGGACCCTAACTGATAGCCTTTCTAGATTCTTCTCAACCAGGCTTCCACTCCTCCCTGGCTACTTCTCTTTTTTTAAGGCTAAATGACCATTTTGATCTGATGTTCTGTGTGGAAATATTGGGGTCAGAGAATGG
This sequence comes from Phalanger gymnotis, assembly GCA_028646595.1. Classification (NCBI taxonomy): domain Eukaryota; kingdom Metazoa; phylum Chordata; class Mammalia; order Diprotodontia; family Phalangeridae; genus Phalanger; species Phalanger gymnotis. The sequence goes on along the minus strand of CM053622.1, from coordinate 273,313,861 downwards.
ATGATGCATTGAATCTTTCAGAGCCCCATTCATGGCCTTAGGGCCCTATATTCCCTGAGGATCTACAACATTTTTTGAATTGGGGTTTGCAGAATATCAAATATTAAAACTTGTCTATGTGACAGACACTGTGATAAGTTCTAAGAATATAAAAAAACACCATTGCTCTCAAGGACAGACAACATGAATATACAGATGTTTTAAAAAGTTTTAGAGGACTTTCAGAATTTGATATTTTTATTAGCTTAAAACTACACTAACCCTAAAATAATTACTAAGAGTGACTGACCTTAAATACAGGAAGAGATGGGTTCTAGTATGCCTCTGACATACTGGCTCTGTGACCTTGGCTGAATCACTTAATGTCTTAGTACTATAGACTAGTCAATGTTGGTAAAGGGAGTTTCCTCATTTGAGAGTTCACTATTGTAATGAAATCATAGCCCCCATCCCAATTAACAACAGGCATACAAAGTACATGTGGGATAAGGGACTAGTAACTGAGGTGAGTAGAAAATGCCTCTTGCCAGAAAGTGGCACTTGATCTGACTCTTAAAGGAAGACAGTGATTTTAAAAGGTAGAGGTAAAAATAGTATGGATTCCTGACATGAGAGGCAACCAATCCGAAGACATGGAGATGAAAGATGAAGTCTTTTGTGCCAGAAGAAGTAAGCTATTACTTACACTCAAATATAGCCATAAAGGGGGTAAGGAGGTGGGGGCTGGGAGTAATATGTAAGAAGACTGAAAACATAGAAAAGGGCTGGGTTTTAAGAGCTTTAAATGAAAAGCAATTTATATTTGATCCTAGAGATAATAGGGCAGCAGGTGGGTTTCTTGAATAGGCTCATAACATCATCAGATCAGAACTCCAGGAAAATCATTTTGACAATTATAGGGAGGACAATTTGGATTCAGAGGAGAATTAAAGCAGGAGCACCAATAAGAAGGTAATAAATAGTCCATGTGAAAGGTGAGAAGGGTCTGAACTAGGGTGGTAGTGCTATGTGTGGTTAGAAGGGAAGATATGGGGTAGGGAGCAGAGCCAAGATGGTGGCTGGAAAGCAGGGAGTTACCTAAAGCTCTGCCCCAGACCCTCCAAACACCTATTAAAATGGCTTTAAACAAGTGCTAGAACTGCAGAACCCAAGAAATAGCAAAGGGAAGCAGGGCTCTAGCCCAGGACAGCCTGGATGGTCTCTAGGTAAGGTGTGTTGCTCATGGAGCTGGGAGCAGAGCAGAGCAGAGCCCAGCATGAGCAGTGCCCAGACCAATCAGACTGGGAGCCAGGTGGAACAGACCCAAGCACCCTGAATCAGTGAGCTGTGGCAGTTACCAGACTTCTCAACCTACAAACAAGAAAGACAACAGAGAAGGTTAGAGGGAAATGCTGCAGGGACAGAGTTAGAGGAGTTCATGGTTTGGCCACAACCCCAGGGCAGTGGAGATGGTGCACTCTGAGGATAGAACTACAGCAGCAGTTGCTTCTGGCCCCAGGCCCACCTGGTGGGGGGAATTAAGTGGGGGATCAGAGTGGGAGTGCAGAGCCTGCTTAAAATCTGAATTGTGGTCCAGGTAGGCAGTTCTTGGGGGAGGAGAAGTGCTGGTGTGGCAAAGTTTGCTGTGGAGAAATAACTCTGAAAACAATATCAAAGCCTCTCAAGCTTGGGACAAAGCATTCTCTACTCTACAAGCAGTCATATCCCACTGAAAAACTCAAGGGTCAAGTAAGTTGGCTGGGAACATGGCAAGGCAGCAAAAACACACCCAGATTCAGTCTCAGACTTCGGAATCTTTGTTTGGTGACAAAGAATACCAACACATACAGCCAGAACAAGTCAATAAAGTAAAAGAGCCTACATCAAAAGCCTCCAGGAAAAACATGAACTGGTCTCAGGCCATGGAAGAGCTCAAAAAGGAGTTGGAAAAGCAAGTTAGAGAAGTAGAGTGAAAAACTGGGAAGAGAAATGAGAGTGATGCAAGAAAACCATGAAAAACAAGTCAATGGGCTTGCTAAAGGAGACCCCCCAAAATACTGAAGAAAACAACACCTTAAAAAATAGACTAACTCAAATGGTAAAAGAGCTCCAAAAAGCCAATGGGGAGAAGAATGCCTTCAAAGGCAAAATTAGCCAAATGGAAAAGGAGGTCCAAAAGACCACTGAAGAAAATACTACTTTAAAAATTAGATTGGAGCAAGTGGGAGTTAGTGACTTGATGAGAAATCAAGACATTATAAAACAGAACCAAAGGAATGAAAAAGTGG
>CM053622.1:273291449-273311094 GCA_028646595.1 Phalanger gymnotis | reverse complement strand
GAGTGGAGTAAGGTGACAGAAGAGAGGGTTGACTGGGGAATGGGCAATCAGAATACATGACATCTTGGAGTGGGGTGGAGGCTAGAAATGGGGAGAAAATTTGTAATTCAAAGTCTTGCGAAAATTAATGCAGAAAACTAAAAATATTAAATAATGATTTAAAAAAGAAGGGAAGATATAGATGTAGTAGGAAGGCCGAATTTATAATCTCGAATATAATCATGTATATGTTTGAATGGTTCGAAATAGCAAGGTATGAGAGATTCTCTAAATAGAAGGCAACAAAACATTTATTTAGGCCCCACCGCAGCAGATCCGCGAACAAGCCTCCCCATTCCGACATCTTGACAAAGACTCCAGGCCCAGAAAGCCCGCCTCACAAGAGTAACCAGGAGGCCACAGAAAAACAAGATATTATTTAGCCAAATCATTTTTACTGGCCTCAAGTCCTTGCTGGCACTACTGGGTCTACACACGGGTCAGCTCTGCCTCCGCAGCTTCCTGCCTCCGCTGTAGTTGTCTCTTGGCTTACCTTTCCTCGCAGCCTCTGGCGGTCTCGAGCCCCACCTCAACCATCAGAGACCATTGGTTCCTGAGTTGGCCCCTCTTAAGTCATTAATCTATACCCACACAGGTTTCACACCTGATAGGGCTTTGGGCCGGGGCTTAGCACTTAACAGCTGATAGTAATTCCACTCAAAAGAAACAAAAGCCATGCTAAGGAGACAATTTTGCTTAACAACACAATAGAAGAGATTTAAAGGACAAGATTTGTCAACTGCTTGGCTATGTAGGGTGAGAGAATGAGATGTCAAGAAATACTGAGACGGAGATCCTGGGTGATGAGAAGGTAGGTGGAAATTTAGAGGAGGATTAGGTTTTTTGGAAAAGATAATGATTTAAATTTTGGAAAATTTATTTTCAAATGCTGAGATATCGTTAAAAGAAGGAGTTCAGTATGTAAGACTGAAATTTAGGGGACAAACTAGGACTGGATATACAGTTCTGGGAGTTATCTGCATACACACAATAAATGAACTCATTGAAACTCCTAAGGTTACTAAGTGAGCAAGTATAGAGAAAAAGGCTCAGAACCGAGCCTTGGGATGCACCACAATTAGTAAGTATGATTTTGGTGCATATTCAGAAAAGGAGACAGAATAGATAGTCAGATAGGAAGGAGGAGAACCATAAGAGGAAAAATTCAGAGAGGAGAGAGCATTCCAGAAAAAGAAGGTGATCAATGTCAAATATTTCTGCGAAGTCAAGAAGGATGAGCATTGAGTAAAGACCATTTGTTTTGGCAACTAAGGAGTCATTGGCAGAGAGCAGTTTCTATCAAACAATTTTAGAAGCCACTTTGTAGAAGGTATAGAAAAGAGAAAGAGAAGAGGAAGTGCAGGACTAAGAGTAAATGGTTTTCTCATGGGGTTTAGTTGAGAGAGTGGAGCTATAGGATGTGAAACTTGTTAGCATCATTAAAAGCTAGGTGAAACATAGATGTGTTTATAGATAGTGGGGAGGGTGGGCATGGGGAGGAGGATGTGTGGTGGTGATGGTGTGGATAATCTGCCTGAGAAGACTGGAGGATAATATATATATATATATATATATATATATATATATATATATATATATATATATATATATATATGTATATGTATATATATATGTATATATATATATATATATGTATATATATATATGTGTATATATGTATATATATATATATGTATACCGTGATTGACCTTGGCAAAAGAGGGGCCATCTAATCATTAGAAATGAATGAAGAGAGAAGGTAGAAGGCATTTTTTGTATTAGTCAATTAAAATCAATAAGCATTTATTAAATGTTGACTGTTAAGCAGTGCACTAAACACTGTAGATACAAAGAAAAGCAAAAACAATCCCTGACCTCAAGAAACTCACAATTTAGTGGGGGAGAAAACAAGTAAACACCTACATACAAACAACATATTTACAAACAATTTGTAGGTAATTTAGGAGAGAAGACGCAAGAATTAAGAGGAACAGGGAAAGACTTCTTGCAGGAGGTAGAATTTTAGCAAAGATTTGAAAGAAGCCTAGGAAGCCAGGAGATAGAGATGTCATGGGGTACACAGCCAGTGAAAATGCACAGAGGTGGGTGATAGTCTCCAGTGTGAAAAATGATAAAGGCAGTGTCACTGATCATAGATTAAGTGGAGGGGAATAAAAAGTAAGGTAAGAAAGGGGAGCGGGTAGAAAATCAGGAGAGGAACAATTGTCTTGCTTCACTGAGGGTCAAGTTAAAATTAGAAAACATAAATTTTAGTGATACCAGTCAATATAGTTGCATGCTTTCCCGCAGGTCCACTGAATAGTATTTGAGGAGGCATGAGGGAGGGCGGTAGTGCAAAATAACATAAGGAAGAAAAAGACTTGAGTAAAGAATAGTGTATTGTTGAATTGATTCACCACAGGGTCAATGTTAGGAAGGGAGGAGAGAACAGAGAGAGAAGGGGGGAGGGCCTGGGAAAATACTGTGGAGGGAACATCAGAGATCATAGGGAGGATGAAAAATAGGTTTAGGAGTAGTGAGGCATAAGAATAGATCGTAGAAAAAATGATTCTGAATGAATAAAAGAATTTCAAATTTCTTGAAAGTGCAGATGGAATGATCAAAAGTTGAATGTGCTGCCTTGTAATAATAATCAATAGTGACAATATTAATAAAATTATTGACATTTATTTAATGTTTCAGGGCTATAAAGCTAAAGTTGGGTGATTATTGTTTAAGTATATTATACAGGGAATTTTTGACCAGGCCCGGGGACTTCAAAAGAGTCTCTGACATCCCTGCCAATGCTGAGATTTTGTGTGATTTTAATGATCTCTCCTGTCCAGGTGTTGCCAAAACAAAAAAACCCAAAAAAACCTAACCACCTTCCATATAACCTCATTGATCAAATATGCAAATCTGGGAACTTCTTGTCCAAAGAAACAGAATTACGGGTGACTCAGAGGGCAAAGATATCTGGGGGAGTGGAAGGGAGGTATGCTTCAGTATTTTACCAAGAATGATGTGTATGTAAAATAATATAAAAGATGTAAGTATATATACCAGAAAGGGAGGCAGGATATTGAGGGTGAAAAATAACATGTAGAAAGCTGATTTCTGCCCACAAAAATAGTCACAAAATGTTGAAAGCATCAGAGAAAAGCCTTCATGGTATTGGGTTCATCCTCTTTGAAGAATTTATACAAAGATATTGATGAGAATTACACACAATATAGTAGAAATACATAGGATCTTATATCTGGATTTGGAAAGAACTCAGAGCCATCTAGTTCAACCCCATGATTTTAAAGAGGAGGAGACTGAGGCCTAGGGTTAAGGGACTTACTGAAGGTACCATTGGTAGTAGGAATCAGGCTGTGCTCTACCCTTACACTGTCAGAAAGATCAACATTGATAAGCTTACGGATGCATGGAAATATTGATGCTTCTTCATAGATCGAATGTTAATCCCGAATCTCTGTACAAATAAAGGGCAGAAAGAATACAGCGCAATAGTTAAAAAAAGTAATCACAGATACCAAGCATATGTTAATATCTGTAACATTGAATATAAAATGAGTTGTAGAATTTACCAATTTTTTGACATCTAAATAGGTTGCTGGCTATATGTTTGTTATGAAGACATGACCTTTTTATTTCTTTCTATAGTGCTTCCATCTCAAGGAGAAGACAATGAATCTTTTTTATTTGATAACCCTCATTGCAATTGTCAACTGTTTGAAATTCTCACAGATGAATTCTTTGGTTTTTGTTGCAGCAAAGGTGCTTTAGATTTGAGCCCTGTGAGGAAAAAAACCAAGTTGATATTTTCAACTGCGTGCTTTTCATAAGTTTGAGTAGATTCCCCTTGAATATTCTGCGAAGATGTGATGAAGTCTTGACAGAAGTACGACTTGTCATGGAGCATATGTTCTATCCATGAGCAGCATGATTTGGATGTATATATGTAACTGTCTTCACAAACAAATATTTGTTTTTGAAGCAAAACATGAATTAACTGTCATGCTGCTCATTTGCTAGTGTCTAGAGTCATCTGGCGAAACTTCATCATGGAACAATGTCTATGTGCACTTGAATTACATAGTTGGGAGAGCTTTGTCTGGCCTCCTTGGGAATGAGGCCTTGGTTTTAATTGCTCTCAGAGAAATCCTAGTGCACTAAGCAAATGTTCATTCACATTTATCTAGTCTTGAAAACTATTCTGCCATCAAAATGTATCCATGAGTTTTTCTCAGATGGAAAACCACAGCTGTTTTCTTGCGTTCACCACTAAATCACTCTTTAATTACCCCCTTCCAAGAGTTTGTATAAGAAAGTTGCTCTAATCATATTGAAGTCTCTCTATCTGAAACTTAATTGGATTAACTTTCCCCATGTAACTTGTAGAGGCTTTTATACTTTTACTCTTTGGACCTTACAGAATCAGGTTAACATGCTATCAACTTAAAATAGCATGGCAGGTATCTTTGTGCTTCATAAATCTGTAGATCTGTAAGAATATTGATTGAACATAATTATTGAAACTTTAAGAACACTTAGTTGTTGATTAATAGGAATCAAAGCACTTTGAATTTAAAAATAAACCTGAAAATGTTGGTTGGTGAAGATTAATATAATTTAAAGACTTTTTTATTATGACGGGGAGTTGATTAAAATTAAATACATGAAAATTATTTACCATAAAATAATGATTGTTAGCACTTATATAATTAGAGAATGTACTTACAGTTTTAAATTAGAGAATTCTTTAAAGTGAACAAAGGAAAAAAAAAGCCTCTGCTTTAGGCAGAGGCATATGGTCACTTCAATAGATGCTTATATATAGATATTTTACCTATACCTTAATAATGGCCTTTCCTCACCCTCTATTCACATAATACACACAATATTGTCATATACATAGTATAGTAGTTATTCCCTAACTGGGTGTGAGAGCTTTTGAGCCCTTTTCTGGATGTTTTCTATCATTGCTGTCCACCTCCCAACCAACTCTTACCTGTGTCTCCATGAAGCAGTAACATGCTCAGCAGCTATGACCAGGTAAGCCATTTTGGCAGATGGGCTAAACCAGGTTGAGATTAACCAACAGGCTGAGGTTGACCAATCTCAAAACATCAGTGTGTTAAAGGGATATTTACCCCAAGCATGTGAAGACTTCCCCTGACAGAATGGGTGGATGAGAACAATTTGTTCCAATGGACATGAAAGTGGCTAAAGCAGGTGCTATGGATTACTTAGATCTTGATTAGACATAGAAGAAGGTCATCCACTGCATACTGAGTCATTGCCAGTAGTCTTGACTTTTGTCTTGCCGCTACACCTTCATAACTCTGGAAGAGGAAGAAATGTTGACAACTTTGTTCAACTCTGTCTCACTTAAATCTAATTTATGCATGAGTCAAAAAACCTCACCCATTCCATTGTAGTGTCTACCTCAAAGGCCTCTGATGATGAGCAAATAATGAGACATCTCCATTCCAAATATTCACATAGACTACTTGTACCTGACCTGTGGTAAAACCTTTTGAGTTTCTATTGGTCTGATCAGCCGCTGACCCTGAAATAGTGTTGTCATTTTGGTTCTTTTTGAGCATGAAGGAAAACAACCAACCATTCCATAAGTGTTCATTTAATACGTTAATTAAACAATCAACACATTTCAGGATGTAACTAGGTTCTTTGCCCCTAATGACCCACGTAATCTATTTGCCCTTACCTTAACTCTATTTTTATCTATACCATATTGTATGCTTAGACAATAATCTCTTTTCTTCTCCAACCATAGAAACCTTGCCAATGATTGAAGGAATTCTCCATCCCCAATCTTATAACCATCCACAGTGTTCTTTTTACTCTTTCAATTCTGGTAGAATAAATTTTCTATACTTATATTATTTTTTAATGTCCTGTAACATTTGTGTTTCTGTATATGTACTAATATTGTCTTTCACTATTTAATTTTGTAATTTATTATTTAATGCCTATTGGTCTTTAGTGTTTTTTTTTTGTATATCTCTCCTTTTTCAACCAGACTATAAACTCCTTGGTGTCAAGGACCATGCCTTAATTATTTTTGCCTGCACTGCAGTGCCTAGCAAAGTACTGTATACCCAATAAACATTTACAGAAACAAAGAGCAAAATAAAAGATGGAATAATATTCAAGAAAAAATTATTTTAGCAGAGCAAATACTCTCTGGAATTAAATACTTATCTTTTCATGGTAGAAATAAGGTAATAGAATTATTACAAATAACTATGTGATATGAATATTTTGCTACAATTAATTCATTGCTGACAATCAAGATGACCTTAAGAATATGCTTTTTCTCTCCTTCCTGAGACCTAGTAGTCCACATGATTTATGTTTTAGTATTATATTAGGTTGTATAGGGTATATTCATACAAATTAGAGTAAAAGCAATATACCTTTAAGCTAGATCCCTACTGCCAACTGAAGCTTCTGGATCTAAGGGTTGTCAAGACATTGCATATATTAGTTTTGTGACACTGAGCTACAACATTTCTGATGTTGTGAAATCACTGTTTTGGAACCATGGGAGGATTAAATGGTAAACTTTAGTTTGTCAGATAAGAAAAGTAATGTATGTCTGAAGACTTAGGATGTACTGCTAAAAATTCATAGCCCTGTGCAGGTGACGTTTTACATTAAAAAAGAGTTGAAATATGTGGGGATCAATCAAGTTTAACCACACTGCTGCCTATATACCCTGGATACTCCAAGTGGCAAATAGAGCTTGAAAGCTGTAAACTGGTAAAATATTATTTTTCTTGCTAATACCAACCAATTTCTATTCATTGGAGAGGCTCTACTATATTAAGATCTCCTGGCACAAAAAATACCAAAGAGATTGAATGTGTTTTGTTTACGGAGGGCAAGTGGCCAATAGCTAGTGGGAATGTTTTTTTTTCAAAAAGTTCAGGGATTAGACTATTTTTGGAAAAGAATATTACATTTTAATTAAAAAGCTAAAATATCTCCATGAGTACAGCTTTGATACATCTTCATGGCACAGAAATGACCCGGGTTCTTGAAAGTTATTTCAGTTGATTGTAAGCCCTGTTTGCTTCTACCAGGCTGGAAATACTTTGGCTATAGAAGCAGTGACAGAGAGTGACTTAAGCAGGAGGCAGACTCAATTCTAGTAGGCTATACACTAGACAATGAATTATTTGGCAAAGGCAAACTGTGGAAAAAAATACAAAATGAATTTCAACTTTTCTGCTTCAGTGATTAGTAATAATGATAGGAAAGAGAGAAGAGGATGGTAAAGACTACATTTACTTTTTTTTGGGGGGAGGGGTTTCTTCCCACTTAATAGTGTTTTATTTTTCCAATTGAATGTAAAGATAGTTTTCAACATTCACTTTTATAAGATTAAGTTCTAAATTTTTTTCTTCTTCCCTCACCTCCCACCTTCCCAAGAAGGCAAGCAATCTGATATAGGCTATACATGTACAATCATATTAAACATACTGACTGACACATTAGGGAAACAACAACAAAAGAGAAAATAATATGCTATGATCTGCATTCAGGCTCCATAGTTCTTTGTCTGGATATGGATAGCATTTTCCATCATGAGTCCTTTGGAATTGTCTTAGATCATTGTGTGGCTGAGGAGATCTAAGTCTATCAAAACAAGTCATCACACGATGTTGCTGTTACTACATACAATGATCTCCTGGTTCTGCTCACTTTACTCAGCATCAGCTCACATAAGTCTTTGCAGGTTTTTCTGAAATCCTCCTGCTCATCATTTGTGGTGGAACAATAGTATTCCATTACATTCATATACCACAACTTGTTCAGCCAGTCCCTTATTGACAGGCATCCTTTTCAATTTCCATTTCTTTGTTACCACAAAAAGAGCTGCTATAAATATTATTGTACATGTGCCCCCCCTTTTTATCTCTTTGGGATACCAACCTAGTGGTATTTCTGTATGCAATGGTATGCAAAGTTTTATAGTCCTCTGGGCATAGTTCCAAATTGCTCTCCAATATGGTTGGATCAGTTCACAACTCCACCAACTCCATTGGTGTACCAATTTTCCCACATTTTCTGCAAGATTCATCATTTTCCTATTTTGTCATGTTAGCCAATCTGATAGGTGCATTGTGGTACCTCAGAGTTATTTTAATTTGCATTTCTCTATTCAGTATTGATTTAGAGCATTTTTATATGACTACGGATAACTTTAATTTCTTCATATAAAAACTTCCTGTTCATATCCTTTGACTATTTTTCATTTGGGGAGTGACATCTTTTGTTGTAAATTTGACTCAGTTCTCTATATCTTTAGAAATGAGCCCTTTATCTAAGACGCTGACTGTAAAAAATGTTTCCCAGCTTTCTGGTTTCCTTCTAGTCTTGGTTGCATTGGCTTTGTGCAAAAACTTTTTAACTTGATGTAATAAAAATTATCCATTTTGCATTTTATAATAGTCTCTATCTCTTGTCTGGTCGTAAATTCTTCCCTTCTCCATAAATCTGGCAGGTAAACTATTCCTAGATCTCCTAGTTTGCTTATGGTATCTCCCTTTGTCTAAATCTTGTACCCATTTTGACCTTATCATAGTATACACTGTAAGATGTTGATCTATGCCTAGTTTTTGCCATACTATTTTCCCCAGCAATTTTTGTTACATAGGAGCTCTTATTCCAGAAGCTGGAGTCTTTGGGTTTATCAAACAATAGATTACTATAGTCATTAACTACTGTGTCTTGTATACCTAACCTATTCCACTCATCCACCATCCTATTTCTTAGCCAGTACCAAGTAGTGTTGATGATTATTGCTTTATTTATACAGTTTTAGATCTGGTATGGCTTGGCTACCTTCCCTTGCATTTCTTTTCATAAATTCCCTTGATATTCTGGACCTTTTGTTCTTCCAGATGAATTTTCTGTTATTTTTTTCTAGTTATATAAAATGATTTTTGGTAATTTGCTTGGTATGACACTAAATAAGTAAATTAATTGGATAAAATTGTCATTTTTATTATATTAGCTCAGCCTACCCATGAACGACTGATGTTTTTTCAATTATTTAAATCTGACTTTATTTGTGTGAAAGCTGTTTTGTAATTGTGTTCACATAGTTCCTGGATTTATTTTGGCAGTTAGACTCCCAAATATTTTGTATTGTCTACAGTTATCTTAAATAGAATTTCTCTTTCTATCTCCTGCTGCTGGGCTTCCTTAGTAATATGTAGTAATATACATAGTAATATATAGAAATGCCAATTATTTATTTTATATCCTACAACTTTTTGCTTAAGTTGTTAATTATTTCAAATAGTTTTTTTAATTGATTCTCTAACTATACCAAAATATCATCAGCAACTTGTGATAGCTTTGTTTCCTCATTGCCTATTTTAATTCCTTTAATTTTTTTTCTTCTCTTTTTGCTAAAGCTAACATTTCTAGTATAATATGGAATAACAGTGGTGATAAATGGGTATACTTGTTTCACCCCTGTTCTTATTGGGAATGTTTCTATTTTATCCCCATTACATATAATACCTGCTGATGCTTTTAGATAGATGTGATTTATTGTTTTAAGGAAGACTCCATATAGGAATGGGTGTGGTATTTTGTCAAAAGCTTTTTCTGCATCTATTGAAATAATCATATTATACTTTTTAAACTCATCTATATATATTAATTTAGACTTTTTTATTGTACACATGGAATCCTTGTCCAAAACCCAGTATTCTCACATCGCATTAGAGGAACTGAGTCATTTCAATATTTACATATTTTCTATAAATGAAAACAGATGATATAAGAAGCTCACAATTAAATAAAATCATTATTCACAGGCTCTCCTTGGAGAGGTAAGTAAAGGAGTTGGCAGAACTGATTTCATCATGCAGCTAGAGTCAACAAAATGTATGATTTTGTGAGATGCATGGTCATTTGACTTTGATGTATTCATGATGGGTATAAGCAAAAAAGACTACCATATAGGTAATGGAAGTTTATGCACTAACATCTGTTGCAGAGAATGAGGAGTTAGAGTAAATCTATAAAGAACTCAAAAAGATCCTCAAAGCCAAGTCCAGAAATATTTGACTCAGTGCTTTTAATTTAACTCATAATTAAGAAGTAAAAAAGAACAAAGGAGTATAGACTAGATTAAAGTGTTGTGACTCTATAGAATAGATATATTCTTCCAAAAGAGATTTGAAGGGTACTGGCCATCAAATAATTTAAAATTAAAAAAAAATCGACTATATATTAAAGGGGAAAAAACTTAATGTGGGAGTCATTTCTTTATTGTCTATTTTAAAAAATATCAAAATCAACATCAAATTAAAAGAGAGACAGATAAAAACATATGGCATTCAACTACAGCAGCTTGAATCTGACCTAAAATAGGCAACTGATAATAAAAGGGGGGCGGGGAAGATGGAGCAAGAGAAAGAAATGGACTATCACTATTTCTTATGAAATGAAACTGATAAAAACAATTGCCACAATGACGAAGCTAAATGAGACCAGGAATCATTTCAGTAAACATTTAATTTCTGTATACAGTGAAGGGACAGGGAAGGTTATGCCAATACAAATTTAAAATATGAAGAGCTATATAAAACCTTAGGGTAAAAAATTATGAGCAGCATCAACTCAAAAAACCAGCAAAAGGGTGAAAAAAACTGCAAAAATTTTGCTGTGAAACCTTTTTTAGCAAGGTCATCCCAAGAAATTTAAAGGTAAAATCCAAGGGATTAAAATAAATATTTAAAAAGCACATCTCTGAACATTTCTACAACAAGCTATTTTCAAAGTCTTTTCCACATTTGGATTCTAACAAGTTCATCACCATTGTGAAATATTAGGAAGTAGAAAGACCAACTTGACTAGACTAAGCATGCATAGAAGAAATGCATGCCTATTAGGGAGGACAAAATTTTGAGAACATTAGGGTATTAAGTTTCAAGATTTTTAAGAGAGAAAGTGACAGAGCAACCAAAATATAATGGATTGTATTATTACATGTGTGTGTGTGTGTGTGTAGATATATCTATATCTGTATATAAAATGTAATTTTCCTCTTCTCTGAAAAAATCTTCATGAAATGATATTAATCTCTATATGTATCATTGGCAACCTTGAAGAATACATGAGGCTAGTGGGGGCTTTAGTCAATAATTTTACATAACAGATCTAATCTTTGCAGTCACGGAATTGTACAAAAAATATAGATGTTAATATCCCACTGCAATCTAGAAAAAAAAAGTAGCATTTGATGTGGTAAAGCAAAAGGGAGATTCTCCCACATGATATATGTCATATATATATCAATATAGTCAACAGTGATCAACAGCTACTAAATGTTTGTTGAGTGTCTACTATATACCAATCTCTGTGCTAAATGTTAAGGATCCAAATATAAATTTAAAAACAACTGTCCCTGCCCTTAGTCTAATAAAAGAGAAAAAAAGAAACATACAAAGGGAATATGAAAAGCAGAGTAAGGGGAAATAGAATGGAGGGGTAGAATATACCCAGCGACATCAGAATGTATTGATGAAATGTGAATACTAATGCTGATTCAGCATCAAGGTAAGCTTTTAAAACAAGGAAAGATATACTAACCAAAGGTGATAGAAGATATCTAACATAGAGTCTAAATGCTTTTGTGGGTTTCATCGCATCAAATCTCAGACTACTACAGTATGTCCAAAATAACATCTACAACCACTCAAATGAATTTATATGAACAACCTATAAAAGAAAAAAAAAAGCATGGATGAATAACACATTTTATCCAGATTTTGATATGTAGTCCATTTAGTTCATTTATCAGTGAATACTGCAAATGTATAGTGTGTTGGGTATCGAGCTGACTAGAAGAGAGTGAGTGGGCTGGATGGTTTTATGCAATCAATAGTTTTCAATGTGCCTAGCTCTTCCCTGAAACAAAAACCTAACTTGGGAATATCAATATTCTTCTAAATAATACTGAATCATGGAACACTAATTTCTGAAGGATCAAGGCTGCAGGTGATCCAAAAGGAAATGGAGATCATAATTATTCTGCAGTATATTACCAATGATGATTTGCATGTAGGAGTCACATCAAAATTGTCTTCCAGGAGATAAATGATGAGGGAACAGGCAATATTAACATCAATGAAACCAAATATTCATTAATATATCAAAAAGAACTAGCTTCCTAATTCTCCCTTCTCTTTTCTCAGTCTATCTTATTAATTTCTCCTGAACAGAACTATAATAAAAATAACTGATATTTACATAGTGCTTTATGTAAATTGAGAAGCATTTGGGCATTAAGGTTAAAGATCCAACCCCAAATCCAGGAACACCTGCATTCAAGTCCCCCCTTTGACCATTACTGACTTTGTGACATTGGGTAAGTCACCTACCCCTTCAGTGCTCAAGGTAATTATCTATAAATGTACATTTCAGAAAGGGTGCCATCCAGCATGAATAATGGGAGTTTTCTCATCCAAGAGTTTTCTACACCAATGAAATCAGCTCTAGTCCTCACTCTTGTACCTGTCTCTTTACACATATTTTTCCAATTAATTCAAATACCATTCCTGACAGAGTTTCTGCAAGTATTTTAATATGAGGAAACCGAGTCTTGGAGAGGTTAAATGGCTTACCTATGGCCAAACAGTTGATAAGTGTCACTGACAGGATTTAAAACCCGGGACCTATGAACTCTAAATCAGGCATTCTTTCCACTAGGCCATACTGTTGGAGTAAGTTTAAGTCAGAGTGGAAAAGTTAGTTACAGGGGGAACAAAGTTCTGCTAAATGTATGTGATTATTGAAATTGGAAATTTAAATTAAAATTAGATTTTCCTCTTAAATAGCATTTAAAAAACTGATTTATTAATTATATAAATGGAGTTAAATAATAACAGAGCCAATTACCTTTATTTTTTTTGTTAAAATGTATGCCATGATATTATTTTTTGTTTAAATCAAAATATAGTTTGAATTATGAGTTTAATTTGCAGTTATTTTTCCATATTTGGTTTGAAGAATAGAAGAATAATTGGTATAATAATTTGTCTATTAGTGGTTATTATAAATTCCATTTTTAATAAAATTTGATTGAAAACTCTATTTTTAATGCTGTTGTTGAACTTGTGCTTAGCTTTAAAACTGATATTTTAAATCAGTAATTAGGCCCTAAGGCAAATTCTTTGCAAGACCTAATTTCTTTTTCAAAAATCAAATAAACATAAATAAAGCCTGAAGATAGTTCCCTGCTGACTTGGTTTCTGGTAATCAGGGAATAACAAGAGGGCTGCATGGGTTATTGAGCACTCCCCATCATGAGGCATTGAATGGGGTGAAAAAGAACATCCTCTCTGACCTGTTTAAAGTTACACACACATACACACACACATATAATACATGCATACATACACATACAGTACACATATACATACACATCATACATATATATATACGTGTACATATATATAAATATGTATATCACAATTCCTACTTGTCTGCTTTATGCTGCTCAGAGATGGTATAACTTTGAGGAGTAATAGGACTGAATACAAACTAGAGATTGTTCTCATATTGAGGTGACTTGAGAAGAACAGCCCAGATAAGAATGGCCTAATAATGGGGAGAATGGGTACACAAAATCCCAACGATATTGCTAAATCTCATTTCATTCAAATGAATGTTATATTCCTACTCTTCCATGCCATCTGTCAGTACAAGTAGCAAAAAGTAAAAGGAATTAGGTTATACATTGCATTATTTTCTTATAGCCCTTCACTTCTTTTCTTCTAATGCTGATGTTCACGGCCTTTTTTTAATTTAAGGAAAATTCTATGTATTCTAAGAGCAAATACTGTAATTTCATTATACTTCTTCCTGATAATCAAAATCATGAACAGCTATCACTTAAAGCATTTTAAGGTTTGCAAAGTGCATAGACCCATCCCCGTAATGCTTTCATTGTGGTCTAAGACATCTCCCAATTCTGTTACCCCTAACCTAGTCCAACCCTTCGTTGACTGTTACCTCTGGATTGCCCTGAGCTACTTCCCACCCTTGATCCTAACTAGACCCCTTTCTCTCCTGGCCACATGGTCTGGGCCCCTGGCCTTCTCTGTTACCTCCTAGTTACCTCAGCCTACTGACCACTCCCATTCAGATCTTTTTCCTATAAAAAGAGTTAGTCTTGTCAACCAAAGCATGGATTTTTAGAATCACGCCCACCCTGACCTGTGTTCTAATAAACCTTGTCTTTTGCTGAAAGAAGGCTTGGGTTGAATTCATTCTGGCAGGACCTGTGTCACTATTTCAGGGTCCCAGCACCCCTAAGCCTCAACCCTGACTTCCTATTCTATAAAATAAGGGTAATAATTCTTATACTCTGTCTCATACGATTCTTGTAAGGAAAGATTATATTTGAAGATTATAAAGCATTATGTCAATGTGAGCCATCTACACTGATGCTTCCCTCAAGGTTAGACTTTTTAAAATATGTTTCATAAATGTCTTCTGTTGTTATAGCAATTTTTTTAATGTACTCTTTGACCTAGAATTGAGCCTTCTTTTTTTTTAATGAAGGTAACCACTTATGCAGAAAAAAACTGACACAGTGATTATTAAAACAATATTTACAATATCCTACTTTTGTAGAGCTTTGTCTCTACTGAGAGTAGAGAGATGCTTTGTTATCTTTTCCTAGACCATTACTGGTTTTCCATTTCCTCACAGTATGACTTCCTTCTAATGATCTTTTCATTTTCGTTTTTGTAGTCACTGTGTATGCTTTTTCAAGGCCAGGGTGGGGGTGGTGCCATCCTGGAAGAATACATAAAAGAGAGTCTCAGGTCTATGAGGATAGACTTCACACTTATTTATAAATTGAAGAAATTCCAGTTTGGATTGCACTTTTATTCATATTGAGTATCATTTTTTTGGTGGACATTGCATAGAAAAAAAAAACTCAATGTTCACAGAGAGAAAAGAAAAAATATATTAAGAGGACTATGTCCTAAGAGAAACAAGGTTTACGAGACAAAATCGAAGTAACTAAGACAAGATGAAACAAGACAGGCAAAATTACTAAGTCAGAAAGGTTGGTTGAGGTCTAATACTTGATGGGGAAAAAAGTGGCCCACTTAATATTAAACAGATGAAATAACAGGAAGAGCACACACAGGTGATAGTCACCTGACACACCAGAAGGAGGGCATAGAAGATGGCCAGTTCCTTCATTGATTACTGTTCTGCATGATCCAGTGATTTAAGTGTCATACCATTGCCCACTCAATTCAGTATTATTATTGCTTGGAAACAAAGAATTCAGAGAATGAGGTTGTTAAGGATTTAGGCACAGTGATAACATTTACAGAGAGAGATGTACAATGTCAGCCTGTATTATGCCTACATCAAGAAAACTGCTGTTGACTTTCATGTGTACTGAATGGTTTTTTTTTTGTTTTTAAAGAAAAAATTAAAGCATAACTTAGCTATTTGAGGAAGCATTTGTTCCTTATGTTGTAATTTTTGAGAGGAAAATGCCAAATTTGTATTAGGAGTTAATGTATGAAGCAAAGTTGATTAACATCGTTTGGAACATAAGAAGAATATATATTCATTTTGAGTGGTTATTTTGGCTTTTTTTGTTGTATATCTTTCATAGAAGCATAACTCC
Organism: Phalanger gymnotis; assembly: GCA_028646595.1. NCBI lineage: Eukaryota > Metazoa > Chordata > Mammalia > Diprotodontia > Phalangeridae > Phalanger > Phalanger gymnotis. The sequence goes on along the minus strand of CM053622.1, from coordinate 273,295,337 downwards.
TAGGAAGGAACATTTTACATGCTACCAGTTCACTTTATTAAGCTTTTTTTTTTCTTGGCAGTGCTCCCAGAGAAAAGTTTCTTGCTTATTTTCATTTCAAAGAAAGTGAGGCTGATGTCCCTGAGGTCAGAACATCTTATTTCTTACCTGACTAAAATACTTCGGACTTTCTCTAACTGTTCCACTTTTTTCCCTACACTTTTCCCCAAGTGGTTCTCTTCTACCCTTCCCCTCCTTCCAGCTTTTCAGCTTCATTTTATGTGTCACCCTAACCTATTTAATTGTAAGCTCCCTGATGTGTTGTTGTTGTTGTTCAGTTGTTATGGTCGTGGCCAATTCTAGTGGTTTGAAATTTCCTTCTTGGGCTCATTTTACAGATGAATTAAACAAGGCAAAGTAATTTATAGCTTTCAAGTTTTCATTTTGGTGATTCTTTCCAATAGCTTAGATTTTATATACCAGCTCTTATAATTATTGATTATATGACCGTGAGCAAGTCATTTGACTTCAGGTACATTATCTGTAAAATGGGAAATGTTCTCACTGATATCCTACAATGTTTGCAGAAATTTTTACTGATGAGGAAACTTAGGCTTAGAGAGGTTAAGTAATTTGCTAAAGGCCACAAAGGACTGACCCCCACCAGCTCAGTGCTCTGTCCCTTCTAATATGACAAAGTTGGTACACATATATAGAGATTCTCAATAAAATTAAATCTTAACTATTGCAAAAATAGTGATGGCCAGAGTCAATTTTTTCCTGTGAGGAAAAATGGCTAGTGTAGTTTGCCAAGATAATTTTATGCTAACCTCATTGGAAGGAAAAGCAGAGACTTATTTTGCTTTTCTTTGTGCCTGCTGTGCTTGGCACCCTGACACATAGTAAGAATTTGAGACGTTATAGATTGAATGATCTCTTTTCTAACCATAAGTAACCCCTATGCTTTTGTTTACGAGTTTAGGATGCTTGAAGTTACCATAATATTTTACCCGTCTTTTCAGGTAGAAATATCACAAAACCAAGCCTCATGTTTCTTATTGCTTTCTCCCTACAGGACTGCCCAATTTGTTATGCATTGGGCCAGGACAGACATATCATATATATAAACTATGTCCTTGACCTCTTATCTAAGAGAACAGGGTCTATTTTCACTTGAAACATTGCCAAATATTCTAGAAAATCTGTCAGATTATTTGCTTTTGTCTAATCTATGCAATAGCTTGCTTCATTTACATACAGTTTTTCTCTCCTGATTTATTGTTTCAGGAACTTTCATGCAAGGATCTGAGTTTTAGAACCTTTGGCCAGCTAGAGTAGAGGCAGAAGTATTGCCCAAGGGCACACAGCCAGTTCACAACAAAGGCAGCATGAGAACCCATGTCTCCTAAGAAACAGATTTCTAGAGCTGATGTACAAAAGAAGCTGAAAAGATTGCCATATTTAAATTGGGAGTAAAACCTGTACTTCCTCCTGTCCTTCTTTTTCTGGGTCTGTCTACGTAAAAAACAAAAACAAAAAACAAACTTCAAATCTTCTCTTAGGTGTGATTACATTCCTATCACTTTTGATATGACTCAACAGCAGATGTCCAGTCTGTCAAGGTTCACTAAAGAAGTAGGCTCTTTGTAGATGGAGCCAGGAAAAAGGAAAACAAATCCAAAGATGACAAAGTGATAATAGGTGGATCTAAGTGTGTTTGAGGAAAAAAAAACATTCTATCTGGATGGAAGCCCCTCTGGAAAGCTCAAGACTTTGATAGGTGGACATGCTCCGTCAAGGGCCCTCCCCCACTCCCCCCAACTGCCCGCCCAAACTCAAATTCTTTTATCCAGGTCTCATTTGATGGCTTACGGTTTTTTTTGTTTAACATCTTGACCTCAACTGATAAGGTCTTTAATGAAAAGAAACACATGCACACTCATGCACACACACACACACACACACACACACACACACACACACACACACACACTCCTCCTTTGCTCCGAGGCTGACAAATCACAGATATGTTCTGTCGAGTCTGAAAATAACCAAGGCTTATAGAATTTTCCCTGTAAGCTAGTTGAAAACAAAATTCTAATAGTGGATTTGATTATTACAGCCATAAACTGCAGTAATTAAAACTACGGATTTTGTCTAGAGATGTGAGTGTCTATTTGGATATTTACAATTTCTCTAAATAGATCCAATGTTATAAATAAGCTATTAAGGTTTGCAGAGCTTATACAGTTGGGTGAGATATTGAGTTATTAAGAATAATTAAATAAATAAATTAACACCAGTACCAGGATAGAAGTGTGTATGTGTGTTCTTCTACAAAAATATAGCTCTTAATAAAAAGAAAATTAACCTTTGTCTTCCAAATAAATTGCGGATTCTCAAATTAAAGTACGTTCTTTTGGTCATACCACTCTTGAAAAGTGAAGAAGTTCCTTATACAGGTTCATTAATATTGGAGTAAAAGTACTCTCTATTTGAGTTATATAAATCTATTTCATCTAGGAGGAAATATGTTAGTAAACCAATTCTCAAGAACTAATAATTAAGGCAGAAAAAATACAAGAAGAAATAATGCTGTTCAGGGAGAAACGCTTTACATTGCCAAAGTCAAACAAATGTATAGATATTTCCAACTAAATAGTTAAAAGGAAGTGGAAAGTCTAATTTTGTATTGGAACATTTCATAGGGAATGATCAAAGGAGTAGCATATGATTGAACCATGTAGTTTAATGTAGGAAATAGCTGAAACATTCACCAGCAACTTAAACTGAACTAGAATCAAAACTTTTTATTGTTTAAAAAATTTCTAATATGTTTGTCACTTAAAAAAATTCTCCACTCCAACCTATAACTAATAAATAGGCTGAGACCAAAAGTGATATAACCTTGATCACATGTCATTTCTTTCCAGCTATAATCAGGCTGAACCACAGATCTCATGAGAGAGTCTGTTTTCATGGCATTTCTCTCAAACTGTTTCATCTCAGCAGTTTCTAATTAGTCTCTGAATTTCAGTTGTTTAATTGAAATTGAAGGAAACAATTTGGACTTTGAGACTAGGACTTAAATTCAAAAGGCTTGACACAGAAGTCTTCCTGTTATTCCTTGCCAAGGACTTATTAATTACCAATTTAGCTCCTATTACTCCCCTGACCTATAATGCCTTCCCCCTGCAACTCATGTCCATTACCATCTTGTAGGCCATCTGACCTGACTAACCTCCCTGATTTGAACAGTGTTGCCTTATGTTTGTATTCAGTTTGCTTCCTCTCCTCCTCTCCTCATCTCCTTTCCTCTTCTCTCCTCCCCTCCCGACTTTATATTTCATGGTGAGGGGCAGTCTGGCAGCTAGAATAATAGTCATCCTTTGGGGTCAGGAACACCTAGATTCAAACATCTCCTGCTATTGGATGTGTGATCTCAGGTAATTCACCAAACTTATATTTGGCTTAGATAACTGTTTAAAATTATAATTGTAACACAATTGCAATTGTGAAATGGTAAAGGGAGTTTCTTCAAAAGGAATTCCCAATACCAGGTATGTCATAGATCATATTTCTCCCTCTTGCCCCTCTCTCTCCTCTCTCTCCTCTCTCCCCCCATACCATATGTGACTATATGTATTTCTATCCATGTATACCTATTGATATAAATATAGAGATCAAACATGGAATAGTAGAGAGATAGCTAGTCTTAGACTCAGGAAAACCCCTGGTTCAAGGCCATTCTCTGAAACATAATAGTTGTATGACCATGGGCAAATACCATGGCAACTTTCTAAAACTCTGTGCTATTGAATAGTAGCTGATATGCATTGGTAGGACAAGTTTTCTCATTCTATACTAATGAAATAACAGGTCTGCACCTAAATAAATAAATAAATAAAT
>CM053622.1:273237631-273290949 GCA_028646595.1 Phalanger gymnotis | reverse complement strand
TTTTTTTTTCATGCAACTAGAAAATAAGATGCATAGGCAATGGGGCATAGAGATTTATCTTGCCCTACAAGAAAGGAAGGGAAAGGGGGATGGGAGGGGAATGGGGTGACAGAGGGGAGGGCAGACTGGGGAACAGGGCAACCAGAGTGTATGCCATCTTGGAGTGGGGGGGGAGGAAATGGGGAGAAAATTTGTAATTCAAACGCCTGTGAAAATCAATGCTGACAACCAAACATGTCAAAAATAAATTAAAAAAAATAAAGAGATGTTAGCTTTTATTCTCTCCTTTTGACATGGCTGTAATTTTGGCACATTATGATGGAAGTGCTTGGTGCCGCTTTTTTCCACCACCATCCCCCCATCACAGTCCCCATCACTTAGAAAATAAATTATACCAGAAGTGTCTCAGCACATGGTCCTATTCTGCTTTGTTAATATTGTTTGTTTGATGATGGGCAGCTAGGTAGCAAAGTGGTTAGAGAGCTAGAAGAGCCAGGAGGATTGAATTCAAATCTAACCTCAGATATTCACTGACAGTGTGACCTAGGCAAGTCACTTAACCTATTTTCCTCCAATTCCTCAAATATAAAATAGAGATAATAGTAGTATGTATTTCACAAGGTTTTTCTGAGGATTAAATGAGATACTATTTTTATTTTTTTTTTGAGGGAGGAAGGCAAGGCAGTTGGGCTTCAGTGACTTGCCCAGAGATACTATTTTTAAAGCCCTTAGTTCAGTTCCTGGCATATACTGGTTACTACATAAACAGTTATTCCCCTCCCCTTCCCTTTTTACGAATCTATATAACATTAAGTTCTAACTTAAAACTAATCTAAACCCCATTTTTTTCTCCTTCTTTGTCTCCTTCATCTAATTAGCCCTCAGCTAAATTAATTTCTTCCTAGGGCAGCTTTAGGATAAACTTTCTTTATAAAACACAGTTTCTAGTCAGTCAATGTGTATTACTTATCCATTTGATATACTTGAAAATTTCCTTTGATATATTTAAGACCAAAGTTCCTCACAAACATGCAGTTCTCAACCAATTGACATATATTGTGGCTTATATGTTTCTATAGACATAACAATGTAAAAGGAACATTTAACATGCATTGATGGGAACCAGAACATAAGATTAAGATTCACACTGTAGACATGATACAGAAAATGTGGTCAGGTTCTCCAGCTGGTATTTAGGATCATAGAAATAGGGCTGAATGCCTATATGATAACTTAAGGGAAGTTCTTTCTGCATAAGAGGACCAGGAAGTAAATAATGAAGGACTTCTATTTGAATTGTGAAAATTAAAATCTACCCATACAAGGGAATGGAAACTGTGACAGAGAAGGGACCTTATTAAGGACTTCACAAAACATGAGTGGATTGAGCAAGCATCAGCATAGAGAAATGTAGGAACTATATTTCTTACTGGAAATTTGACAGTAATTAGATTGTAGCAAGAGCCATTCACATCTTTTCCCTTTTCCCTCTTAAACTGTAGTGAGCCAGTTAGTTAACAAACATTTATTTAGTCCTCATTATGTCCTAGGCACTGTATTAAGTAAAGCATATATAAAAATAGCAAAAAATTGATCCTTGCCATGAAGGATATCATTTTTGTTGACTGATGGATGCTCTAATGGAAGAGACAAAATGCAACAGAACAACAAAGACACAAGATACAGCCAATGTAAATGGTAGGTAATTTCAGAAAGAAGACACTGGAGGTGCAAGTATGTGTGTGTGCGCATGCGTGTGAATGCGCAGAAAGTGAGAAGATCATGGAGACAGGAAAAGCTCACTACTTCAGTAAGGTAGGATTTGAGTTGAGTCTTGAAAGAAATCAGGGAAGATATATACTTTGATATGTAAAAGCAAATGAAAGCTAGAATCAGAGTTAGATTTATTTAAAGAGAAATTGACCAGCGGGTTGTACATTCTAGGCACTTAGTATATTCATAGAAACTATTAGTGAATAAAAGTTGAATAATCAAATCAGTCCGATATTAATTTGTTTTAAAAGTTCAAATTATATAAATATCTACATTATTTAATAATTTATGTTTATACATTTGTTCATTCATTTATCCATTTATCCGATTGTTTATTAATTGATTAATTAGCTCATTTATTTTTGTTCTGGACCTGCCACTTCATTTATGTAGCAACATAGAATGAATATTTCCTTGGCAACTGCTCCATTTAGAGGTTAAATGAATTGACTAGGATAACACAGATAGCATATGTCAGAGGGTAGGTTTTCATGATTCTGAGATCAGTTTTTACATACTATGCAATGTTGCCATTTTTTTTGCCCTTTTTCTAAATCTTATTTTTTCTTTAACTCTTGCTCTGAATACAATTTGTCTAGTGTTCATATTATTTACAAAATTATACTTTTGTAGAATGAATGATTGGATTTTAATATAACCATTTCATTTATTAATATTGAAGGGATAATCATACTTTCCAGCTATGTAGCCACAACCATACTTTTGTTGTTTAGTCATTTTCAGTTGTGTCCATCTCTTTGTGAACCAATTTGGGGTTGTCTTGGCAAAGGTAATGGTGTGGTATGCCATTTCCTTCTCTAGCTCATTTTACAGATGAGGAAACCATGGCAAACCAGATTAAGTAACTTGCCCAGGGTCATGCTGTTAGTACATGTCTGAGGCTGGATTTGTACCCAAGTCTGCTTTACTCCAGGCCCCCCACTCTATCCATTGTGCAACACACACACACACACACACACACACACAAACACATACCACATACTACACATTATGCAGAGGCAAAACCTCACTAAAAGCATCTAGTGGCAGCAGCAGTAATACATTTTAGCCAGTTGTATCAAAGAGAAGCTATCCAGCTTCTAAAAGGCACCCTAAACAAATTCAACTATATTTCAACAAAGCAAATGTTTCAATGACTTAAATATTTTCTGTAGACATGTTTGATATAATATATTAAGTAATTTTTGACATAAGTTTGTAGAGTTTCTCTTTTTGCATTGGCTATGAGGAAAAAAAACAAGATTATTTCAAATCTAGCAGCTAGTTGTCATTCTCACTGCATAGGAAATGTAATAGTAGAAATAACAAAGTGTCAGAAAATAGATTTTTACTGGATTTTTTTCTAAGGTTTTTTCTTGCTCCAATATTTTCTATGTCTATCACATTTTCATCTAGTTTTTCTTTCTATAAAATGAACTTTGGGATATTAAATGCTTTTATGTTTTTAAATTGTCTAACATTCTTCTGTTTTCTGCTTTTAAGTACTTCCTGAAGGTTGCATCATTTTTGTTGTTATTGTTGTTTTAGAATTTTGTGATATATTTTAGCCAAAATTGTGAAAAACTTTTGACATTTGTTGATATGCTTTCAGGTAAAACAAACTCTTCTTTTTCAAGCTAGTTATAGGGGTTTTCTATATAATTTTATCTTTATGATATTATTTATTTTTCTTTTTAAATTTTTATATAAAAAGAAGGAAAATACTGGCAAGAGAGGTAGAAAATAGCTCATCAATTGTGCATCATTCTTTTTATTTTATAGTCAACTTTTTGAAAAAATGTCTCATCTTGGTGATGTGAAAACATGATTTTGTGACAATTTTTCATTACAGTTAATTCAATAACTGTTTTGCATTATATTTTTAAAAATGTTGATCAGGAAAATGAGAATTTCTATTCTTTTTCCCCTCTCTTATTTAAAAAAAAATATTTGTTTTTAGTTCACAACATTCAATTTCACAAGCTTGTGAGTTCCAAATTTTCTCCCTTTCCTCCCTTCCCAAGACAGCATGAAATCTGATATAGGCTCTGCATATAAATTTACATTAAACATATTTTCACATTAGTCATGTTGCAAAGAAGAGTTAGAACTAATGGAATAAACCACAAGAGAAGAAAAAACACAAAAAAGAGAGAGCAAATAGTATGCTTCAATCTGCATTCATACTCCATAATTCTTTCTCTGGATGTGGTTAGCATTTTTTTGTCATGAGTCTTTTGGAGCAGTCTTAGAACCTTGCAATGCTGAGAAGAACCAAGTCTCTCAAAGCTAGTTGTCACACAATGTGACTGTAATTGTGTACAATATTCTCCTGGTTCTGCTCCCCTCACTCAGCATCCATTCATCTAGGCCTTTCTAGGTTTTTCTGAAGTCTGTCTGCTCCTCATTTCATATAGCACAACAGTGAGAATTTCTATTCTAAAAAAATTACCATAGAATATGTTCTTAAAGCATCTATTAAACTCAACAATATTTTTGAGTGACTTCCCCTGTATTACATTGTTCTAGTTAGGAGTGTGGTGGGGAACGCTAAAGGGGAAGGGCATACAAAGAAACAAAATTATAATTCATGGCTGGAAGATCTTACAATATCTCTAAGACAAGATCCCAAAAGATCATGACAAGTGAAAACACTGGACTGTAGAAATTAGATGAAAAATCAGTATGATAAGTGTAAAGTCTTACATCCATATTAAAAAAAGTAACTCAAGAAATTCAACATTGGTCAATAAACATTCATTGAGTACTTAGTATGTGCAAGGCACTGTCAAGCTATGTGGATACAAAAAAGAGGCAAAAGACACTTCCCATCCTCAAGGAGCTCACAATCAAATAGAGGAGACCACAAACAAACACCTTATGTATAATTTAATAGGAAATAAAAGGAAGGCATTAGAATTATGAGTGGGAAAGATTTCCTGAAGAAGTTGGGATTTTAGCTGTCACTTAAAAGAAGGAAGTAGGTAGAAATGAGAAGAGAGCTTTCCAGGCATGGGGGACAGCCAGAGAAAATATCTGAATGTGAGAGACAGCATTTATTTGTGAGACAGCCACATTGGATCAAAAAGTACTTCACAGGGAGTAAGATATAAGAAAATTGGAAAGGTAAGGAGAAGGCTAGGTTAAGAAGGACTTTGTTTGCCAAAAGAGAGGATTGTATGTTTGATCCTGGAGGTGATATGGAGCCACTGGTGTTTGAGTAGGGGGTAACATGGTCAGATCTGTACTTTACGAAAATCATTTTGGTGGCTAAATGGAAGATAGAGAGGAGAGGGAGAGACGAGACCAGAAAGCTCACCAGCAGGCTACAACAATGGTCCAGGTGTGAGGTGATGAGTACCTTCACCAGAGTGGTGACAGTGACAGAGGAGAGAAGGGGGAGTATTGGAGAGATGGTGCAGATGTGAAATCAACAGGCCTTGGCAACAGTAGGAAGGTGGGAGGAGAGATTTAGGAAAATAGATAATTAACTTAGCTTTGGAAGAGTATTTGATTAGACAGCAATTTTTTAAAATGCCTTTTTTCCCCCCGGACAACAAGCTCAATAAGACTCAACAGTTTAACAGACAGCTAAACTATACTGTAATAATTTTCCTGGGGGGAGGTCAGGAGTAGTTCATACCCGTGATTTCATCAGCCTGCCAAACTATCAATGCATAAATTCCCCTTGTGATTCTTCTCTAACTTGACAGAGTCACCGAAAGGTTTTGTGACTTGCCCATGATCACAACTAGCATATGACAGTGACAAAACTTAAAGCCCAGTTTTGTTGACTCCAAGTATGTTCCTTAAACACTGTCATGCTACTTTTCAGTCTTCTGCCTGAAGAGGTATAGTCCTTGGGAGTAAGAAAATGATAGCATCATTGTACTCTGCCCTGGACAGACCACATCTTGAGGATTCTGATCAGTTATGGGTGCCACATTTTAAGAAGGGTATCAGTATTTCTAGAGAATACTCAGATGAAGGAAATTAGAATGATGAAAGGCATTATGATTCTGTGATATTAGGATTCACTGAAGGAACTGGAGATATTTGTTCTAAAAAAGAGAAGATGGAGAGGGATGTAATGTTAATGGAAGGGGGAGTGTAAGATCTTCCTCACCCATTAATAGCCTCATGTGGAGCCCATTAAGGGAAGTTTGCTTGTAGTAAGGCTTGCACACCTTTTGTTAATAAGCTAATTAGGCAATGAGTCTGGTTGTGATGCCTTCTGGCTCTGAGCCTATTAGCTGAAAGGGTATATATTGTGAGAGGTGAGCTTTTGCTTTGGGGGATTGCTTATGAGAAAGATGTTGTGATTCCCTGGTTGAGACTCTGAGTGGCCATGTGTTCAGAGATCCTGGACTCACCTCTACAGAACCCTATTAGATAGTTGTCATTTACATTGAATGGAAACATTGCTTCCCAGAAATTCAATTGTCCTTCACTTTGTGACTGTATTGAATAAATCTATTTTCCCCTTTCATAGGGTATTATTCCAAATATTTGAATAGCGATATCATGTTCCTTCTACATCTTTGCATCTACAGATTAAAGTTCTATCCTTTTTTTTATTACAATTTAATTTCCTAGCCCATCATAAGCTGTCTTACTCTCTGAGCTATATCTTTAGAGGAGTGCCTAGGGGTCCATCCTTGGCACTGATGTCTTCAACAGTTTTATCAATGGATGCATAGATGGCATGTCTTTTTTCTTTACTCTACCTCTAGATTTGAGGATGCCATAAATTTGAGGGGGATAAATAATATTTTCTATGATAGAAATGTTAGAACAGTTGGCTATACAAGATTCTATTTTTATAGGTATTAAGGTAACATGTCCTTTGGGTTAAAATAATTAGTTTCATAAGTAGAGGATCAGAGAATATGAGGCTATATTATAATTTATATAAAAAAGTTTTATTTATAATACAAGATCAATAAAAGGCAAAAATGCAGCATGACATTCATAACACTTAATGCAATTCTCAGCTGCATTAATGGACCCATTTTTCAGAAGACTGAAAATTATAGCAGTATCCCATCCTGACCTGATCCAATTACATATTGTCTTATTTTGGATCTAGACTAATTTTAGGCCTATGCAGTAACAAACTGGAGAAGATATAAAAGAATATGTCTAGGAAAGTGAAATGTTCAAAATCATGGTATATGAAGGTTGCTTAAAGGTAACATGTATATGATAATTTTCTTCAAGAACTTAAAGAAGTATTATATTAAAGAAAGATGAAACTTGTTTCTCTTAACCCCAATGGATAGAATGAGATGAATGAAGCAGAGAAATTTCAGTAACATAGATTGCACGTTTATGTAAAGAAAAAAAAACCTTCCTAATAATTAGTACTATCCAAAAGTGGTATGGGTTGTTTTGAGTGGTATTTTCTCATTCACAAGATGTCTTTCAGAGGAGGCCAGATAGCCAATATCACTACTGTAAAGAGATTTTCCATTTAAAGATAGGTTGGTCTAACTGATATCTGAGGTCCCTTCCAATGCTGAACTTCTTTAAGATTTTTACATGAAGTGATAACATATGTGCATTTGATTTGCAAATCCAACAATGAGATTCAGAGACAGACAGACACAGAGAACAATTTATGTATTTCAGGGAACTCTGTCATTCTTTTCTGCTCAATGGGTATCCTCTCATTAGTAAGAGAGAGTATTTATTTAATACTATAAGGTTTGCAAAGCCCTTTACAAATATCTAATCTTATCCTTACAGCAACCCTGTGAGAAAGATACTATTATTATCCCCATTTTATAGATAAGGAAACTGAGTCAGGGAGAAGTTAAGTGACTTGCTAAGGGTCACACCACTAGTAAATGTCTGAGGCTGGATTTTACTCAGGTTTTTCTGACTCCAAGCCAATGCTTCATCCACTGCACTATCTAGTTGCCTTACTGAGCATGAGATGACATATTAGAACCTGTTGATCCCTTAGTTAATCAAGTCTCTGATAGCCTGACCAAATCCCCACGCTGAGAGAGATTCTAGACTCTTCTCTTCATTATGTCCACACACAATCTATATGTTCAGTTTAGATTGCTAGAGCTAATGAGAAGGGCAGCCTTAGCTTGTTGACTCACACTGTGCCCACATTGACTTGTATAAGTGTAAAATGTGTTTAATAGTATTTCCCCTCCAACCGTCAATTTTCCTGCCCGTTAAAACTTTACTTGCTTTTATTTTCTTCTAATTAAAAAGAAGTCTTAGTTTCTCTCTCCTAAACAGCTTAGTTTGTTGTAATGTAAAATAAAACATACATCCAAGTGTTTGCATGGCAACCATCTTGATCTATTTGCCCTATGCTATAAATGTTTTCTTTTAAAGATACTCTTATTTCCTTTCCTGTCAGAGTGATTCAAATCACTTGCTGCATTAAAATTTATGGAAAATATAAGAAATTTCAGAGGGGAGTTTTGACTATACATGGTTTGCATGTGTTGCACCGAGTTAAGAAGCTAAATCTCGTATAAGATGCAAATCTATTGTCTTCTCTGGTCCATAGTTTTAACTTTCACAATTTTTTGAAAAAAAAAAACCAAACAAACCATATTTACCTCATCACTTTTCTGGCTATCATTCTTCTTCCCTATACTCATCCCTGTCAGCCCTATCATATTCATGTCTTCATCTCACTCTTCCTTACCTTTTTTTTTTTATGGCCAATCTTAACAATCGGTAATTTGCCACAACTGGTCTATTGGTTACAAATTGGTCATTGTTCTCTTCTTGAAAGCACAGAAACCTGCTTTCCTCTGGAAGTTATTACATCTTTGGCCACTTTCTGTAGCACTGGATGTTTGTTGAGTCATTGCTTCATTGGAAATAACCAGGTATTTCTTCCATAAAGCCTCTCCCCAGTCTAGTCCATCCTCCACTTACCTGTCAAGGTGATATTCCTAAAGTGAAGGCTTGACTTTGTCCCCCATGTCCCTCAGTAAACTCCGGTAGATCTCTATGTCCTACAGGATTAAATATAAAATTCTTCATTTGTCATTCAAAGTCCTTCATAACAGCCTCCATCATCCTTTATTTTTCCATTCTTACACCTTGCACTTTTCTGTCTACATTGTGTTCCAGTGACACTGACCTTGTTGCTGTTCCTCACCAAAGGCACTCTGTCTTCTGACTAGACATTTTCATTGGCTGTGCCCTATGCCTGGAATGCTATCCTTCTTCATCTCTGACATTTGATTTTTCTGGCTTCCTTCAAGTCTCAGCTTAAATCTCACCGTCTACAGGACACCTTAACCAATCTGTCTTAAGGCTAGTGCCTTCTCGTTGTTTTTTATCTCCACTTTATTTTGTGTATAGCTTGCAGGTACATAGTTATTTGCATGTGGTCTCTGATGTTACACTCTATAGGACACTTTAACCAATCTGTCTTAAGGCTAGTGCCTTCCCGTTGTTTTTTATCTCCACTTTATTTTGTGTATAGCTTGCAGTTACAGTTATTTGCATGTGGTCTCTGATGTTAGACTCTCAGCTCCCAGAAAGCAGGAAGTACTTTCTACCTATTTTTTATATTCTCAGAGCTAACAGTGCCTGGTACATAATAGACACTTAAATTTTTTTGATTGAGTATCTGGATCATCTGGATTTCAAGATGCATGCTGATTTTACATAATGATATGCTCTGTTATCATCTTCTTATTTGATATTTTATTTCCATTTGTTTCTTCTTATTTTCTTTTTCAAAAAGCTGGGACAGTTTACATTTTGTCCTTCATAGTTTTCATTTATGATTTCTTGAAATACAGCCCTGAAAAAAACAGCCTTTTAAAAAGGCCATTATGCTTCAAATGGAGCTAATTGACTATACCTTTAAACCCAAATCAATTGCATTTCATTGAACTGGACAACAATATCCTCTAACCCAAGCCTTAGTGGCTCATTGTTTAGGCTTTGAGGGTATACAATGAGTATAAATAGCAAATGTTTTTTGCTCTGGCCCAAAACTCTGTCTTCCCCTCCCACCTTTTTACTTTTGTGATAAATTGTGCCACCTTTGACTCAATTCTTACCTAGCCCTTAGTCACTGAATGGGTGTTGCTTCAGACAAACTGAGACCTGAGAGATATAATTTAGAAAGGCCAAGGTTATCTAATTTGCACACAAGTCAAGATATTATCCCCATGATGTCATTGTTCCTCTTTGAGAATTAAAGCCCCAAAACAACCATCTCTGTTCTTTTTCCTCCTTTCTTCTCTATAATTTTAAGTCCTTTCTTCAGACATCATAGAGCCTCAGAGTAATTGGAATAGCCAGACAAATGTCTAGTGGGTAGAGAGGAATTTTGAGAACCAACTGGAATTCTTGATTCAAGCCAGGAACTACAGAAGCTGAAATAGCCATGGGATTAAGAATACACATCAGTACAGTTGTTCATCCTCATTCTCAAAAAGAACCAATGACATCAATCTCGATTTCTCAGTGAATTGGATATATAAGTGAGGCAGAGCTGTACAAAGTCATCAGCCTTACTCTCTCTTCCAGGGTTATCAGAGTCCAATAGCAAGGCAAAAATCAAGACAACTGGAGATGGTCAGTACAGTATCAGTACAGCAGAATCTTGGAAATAGGTCTAGAGAAGTGGCTGGAATTAAGGAACAATGAGGACCAATATGTACATAAGCAAACCTGAACTATGTCTGTCCTAGATATTGTGACTCACATAGACTTTGAAAGTCAATAAAAAAGGTTCAGCTGTCTTGTGAGGGAATCTCTTTCCTTTCCTCTTTCCCCTTACATCTCCCCCTTCAAAGTTGAAGTAGATATCCATAGTTCCCTGGAAGGGGTGGAACCCACCTAAGAGGAATATTTATTAAATTTCTATGGTCTTGGATGAGCTTTGTTCCTTATATTCATTGTTTTGTGTAACAAACTTTTCCCTTCTGGTGTCTCAATACATGGAAAAGAACTAAAAATCCTTAGGAAAAAGGTAGAAATAAGTCAAATTCTGATTTTTTCCAGGATATTGATTATACTTAAATAATAAACCTCACAGGCTGAACTCAGAACTTCTGCCATGTGTGATATCTTACAATTATTCATGTACATTTTTTCCTCCTTCCTATTTGTCTATAAGTTCTTTAATACCAATGCATTTTTGTATGGGCATCTCTAAGACCTAGTGCAATGCTTTATCCATAATGAGGGATGAATAAAAATGAATGAATGAATGAATACATACTAATTCTCTAAGTACTATTTGTAAGTTCTTACCGAGTTGAGATATTTCTTGCTTATAAAGTCGATTGCTTGTTCATATTGGGGGGGCGTTGTCATTGTTTTAATTGTATCTGACTCTTTGTGACCCCATTTTTGGTTTTCTTGGCAAAGATACTGGGGTTTGCCATTTCCTTCTTCACCTTTTTTTTTAAGATGAAGAACTAAGGCAAACAGAACCCTGTGATTTTCCCAAGGTGTGAACAAGTAGTTCACACAACTAGTAAGTATATGAGGCAGGATTTGAACTCAAGAAGATGACTCTTTCTGATTCTAGGCTTGGCACTCTATCCATTGTGCCACCTAACTGCTCCTTGACAATAGATGCTGCTATCTAAAATTGTCATGAAACATCTGGTATATGTCTATCTAAGACCCCTGGCCATATCTTTTGCACCCTACTAGATTCACCCTGCTGGATTAAGTCTAGTTACTCTTTCTATTTCTATAAAGGGAAAAATTGATTGTGTGAGGTGGGAAATCATTTATTTTATGTTTCTTTTTTTCTCAATTATAGAAAATTTTGACAGAATGTTAATAGCCACAACTGAATATTAGGTATGTGTAAAGTTTATCACTAAGAGTCTTACATTTTAATTGATTGGCATTGAAGGACTTGTTCTACACCAGTAAGTGTCTGAATATGTTAAGAAATCACAGAAAAAGAGCAGCAATAAGGTTCTGTCTTAATAGAATATATTCCTTTTAGAAAAGTATGCTTATCTTCATTATACATGATCAAATGTTTCCATAGATCTAGTTCCTTAATTTTTGAGGGTATGTTTTAGGCAGAGGTTTGTGGGTCTATACTTGTGATTTTGTCAGTGTAGGGAACTCAACTAAATGGAAAATTTTTCCACTAAATTTAAAATGGAATGATGATGAGAGTTGCTTAAGACATCGAGGGATGTTGAGGGCAGGAACTGTTTCTTACCTCTTTTTGTATCCCCAGCACTAAGCTAAATGTCTGTTGCATAGTAGGTGCTTCATAAATGTTTATTTATTGATAAATTGGGTGACTGAGAGATTAAATGACATGTCCATGGTCACAGAACTAATGTGTGGTAGAGACAAGCCTTAAACTTAGGTCTTTCTAACTCCAAGGACAGTCTTATATCTAGTCCTTGAAATATACCTACATAAGTATGTCTTTCTCCATATTATCCTAGTATTCAATGTATTTTTGAAGAGTTTGATATGAATTTAATATTCATAATCATTGTAATGAGGTAAAACAGTTTGTGAAACCTGCCTTTGTAATCACTTCCCAATCATCATTTGTTGATTACTTTTCCATCCTGTAGGCCCAGCTCAGGATCCAAAACTTCCATGAAGTTTTTCCTGATTTTCCCAGTAAGCAATATTCTCCCTTTCTTCTGAACTCCAAGAGCCCTATACACTATTATTTATGACATGCTGAATTACATTGCTGTTACTCAGATGCATCTTTCTCTTTTACTGGATTATAGTTCCCTTGATGTCAAGAGACCTTGTTTTATTCAACTCTATTAGCACAATCTTGCACTCTAACTGAACTGATGAATAAATTCCTTGTCATGACTACTTGCCTTGTAAATAAATGTTTCTTTTAAAAGCTCAAGTAAATCTATGATATTCTGTTAGTAGACTTCATAGTGTACTGCAGGTGTTCAGGGACAACAATATAACAAATATTATAAGCTATTTGTCTTCCAGTTACATGGGACTCTGGTAGTAAAGCAAAGTCCTCTATAATGGGACATTACTGTGTACTTCATATTCATAAAATAAATCTGTTGTGTCTTCCAATACAGGAACTCTGTTTTGAATTAGGATTTGTTTTCATTTTGTTGGTTTGTTTTTTTCTCTTACAGGTGAATGTTAAACTTCTGGTTGATATGTAGCCTGAAGAACTGTATCTGATCATCTTTGAAAAGATGTCTTTATACTATTGCAATTTTTCTTAATAGGCCTGAAATGAGTTGATCTTACAGTTAGTATTCAATCATACCTTTTAGCCTTTTCTATGAAGATTTTGCTAACTGTAAAGGAACAAAATTGGAATGTAAAAGGAAGTTTAAAAGACGGGCATAAATGGAGGTGATTAGGAGATTCCATGGTCTGATTTTATTGCATATGAGACTGCCTTGGAGCAGAACTCTATTGTGGGGGCTGAATGAATTAGACATACTCACATTTTCTTGTACATGGGATTTTTTTTCCTGCTGTATGTAGTACCATATCAATTTTCCTGAGAACATTAAAATAATTTTTAAAAGTACTGTCTTTTTATTGAATCCTATTAATCTTTTTTAAAATAATATTTTATATTTTCCACAATTACATGTAAAACCAATTTTAACATTTTTTTAAAGTTTTGATTTCCAAATTCTATCCCTCCTTCTCTCCCTTTTCTCCTCCTTCCTTGAGATGGTAAGCAATCTGATATAGGTTATTCTGCAGTCATGTAAAACATTCCTTTATCTGTCATTTTCTACAAGAAGATTTGAACAAAAAGAGGAAGAGGAGAAATACTGTGCTTCAGTCTGTGTTCAGACAACATCAGTTCTTTCTCTGGAGGCAGATAACATATTTTATCATGAGTCTTTGGGATTGTCTTGGATTATTGTATGACTGAGAATAGATAAGTCATTCACAATTCCTGATTGTTAATGTGTATGATATTCTCTTAGTTCTGCTCACTTCACTCTGTATCAGTCCATGCAAGTCTTTCAAAACAATCTGGTACTGGCTAAGAAGTAGAGTGGTGGATCAGTGGGATAGATTAGATACACAACCTCAAGGGTGCAGCACAGATTCTAAGACAACCTTTATTTGCTCACATTTCCTCAATGGCTAAACAAGTACCCAGAACAGTGGCACTCTTTAAAATGAGTCAATATACCAGTTTGGGTAGCACAATGGATGGAGTACGGGACCTGGAGTCAGAAAAATCTGAGTTCAAATTTGGTCTCACACATATTCTAACTGAGTGATGCTGGCAAATCACTTGACTTCAATCTGACTGTTTTTTTTTTCATCTAAAAAGTGGGGAATAATAACACCTATGCCTCAGGGTTGTTGTGCGGATCAAATGAGATATTTATGAAAACACCTTGCAAATCTTAAAGTACTATGCAATTGCTAGCGATGATGATGATGATAATGTCTGCAGCATACATTTCTCTTAATCATTTAGTATAGGCATATGCCAAAAAATATTGTGATATACAAAGAAGATTGATTTGGCAATTAAATCCTGAGAGAAGCAGCAATTGGGCCACTCTTGCCTTGCTAAATATATCTTGAAATTTTCTTCCCATTTCCCCCAAGTTACTCAGTCCCTTGTCTCTTATTTGTGACCACTATTCCTGAGATGGGCCCTATCTTTGTGTATGATTCTTACTTGGAGAGATTCCAATATTGGGTTTCTAGCATCATAATCCCAAGAACCCAAATGCCAACTTCATATGTATTACCTTAGGATAATTTTTTCCTTATAGCCTATCAAATGAGTAAATGGAATGTTGCTTATGCTACACATATGACCCTATAATCTCCCATATAATTTCCCTCAAAAAAGCCTATGCCTTCCACTGTTACCCCTTACACACTCAGGTATTTCCTTTTGACAGAGAAAGACTCCTAGCTTCTACCATCTATTTGAACTTGTCTCGTCCTGTCGTACCCTATCTCGGAGGCCATAGGATCTATAGTTTACAAAGGATCTATGTTTACAAAGAGGGTGAATTTTTGCAGGGAATTTCCTCTATTCTCCCAGACTGTCCTTTGGTTTTTGGCAAGCATTATATCCTTAACTAATAATTTCCCTTAATTCAAAGCTGTTCATTTCTCTGCTTTCGTGTGGGTTCCTCCCTTCTGCATGGACTTGGCCTGTACTATTGATTAGATTTTCATCACACAGAACAATAAATAGCCGCAACAACTAGTTTCAGTGGAGAAATATGGAAAGCTTTCCTGATGAGATCGGAAATGCTGTAAGGATGCCTTCTATCTCCAATTTCATAGAAATGTTAGTTCTAGTCTAAGGAAATAAACATTCATCTTTATTTGTGGTTGTTATACTGTTTTGCTTTGAAAATCTTAAAGAATCAAAATGATATATAACTTTCCCAAAGTAGTAGATACCAAGTAAATCCATACTGTCATCAACATTTCTATGTATTTTAACAGAAAATATATAGAAAGAGGAAAAATGAGAACCGAGCCTTATACAGATTTTAGACTAACCTTAACAAGACACATATAACACACACACACACACACAATAAGCAAAAACAATTTTCACAGAAACAAACATTTTAATAATTAAAGAAGTAGTCAATGTTCATTTCTAAATCACACTAATATGATAAAAAAAAGTCAATACTATTCAAAATTATATGCAGATTTAGTGCTATTCCAGTAACATTCTTAAGGGTATACTTTATGGAATTAGAAACACAATGTAGAATTAATACAGTGAAATTTAAAAGTCCAGAATTCTAAAGAAACAATTAAAATAGAAAGGTAAAATAGTAAAGTATCTCAAATTTTATTTTAAAACAATTATCAAACTATTTGGTATTGGTGACAAATGTAGAACAAAGGTTAATGAAATACATTGTTGTTGTTTGTACTTCATTCTGTAAGAGGAGCATGACATCAGGAAAGTGATGCCGTGACTTGCAAGTGAATTAGTTTTAAGTGAGAGAAGGCTATGCAAAGACACCAGCCTTACTTTCTCCTCTGGAGCTATCTGGTTCTAGTGGCAAGATATAGATCAGGATGACTTGGAGATGGCCCCCAATGGAATAAATAAGAAAAGCACAAATAATTTATTCAGCCATTTCCCACTTGATGGAAACCTATGCTATTTGCAGTTCTTTATTACAACAAAATGTACTGCCATAAATGTTTTTTGTTTTTGTTTTGTATTTGAGTTTTTTCCTTCCATATTTGACAGTAATCCTTTAGTGGTTTGTTGCTATGACACTGAATAGGTAAATAGGTTTAGGTATTATAATTATCTTTTAGAATCATATTAACATAATTCAAACCCAAGTATTTGATAGCTCATCAATTATTTAGGTCTTTATTTCTATAAAAAATGCGTAGTTGTATGACTATAAATTCTGCATATGCTGTGGTAGGTGAACTCCCAAATATTTTATAAGTTACATAATTTTGAATGAAATTCATCTTTCTCTTTCAGCTAAGATTTGTTGGTGATTTGCATATAGATGATTTCTATTAATTTATTTTATATTTGGCTACTTTGTAGAAGTAACTAGTTCCAATTAATTTTAGGTGAATCTCTGGCATTCTCTAAGTGAAATATCATTTCCTTTGCAAAAAGTGATAAATTTATTTTCTCTTTTCTTATGCTTTTCCTTCAATTTGTTTTCTGGTCTCATTGTTATAGCTAATATTTTTAATCATTATATCTCTAGTAGGTCTCCATTGTATATATAATTGCCCTCTCTTTTTAAAAGGTTATTATTTACCACATCAAGAAAGGTTCAAATCAGTCTGATTTTTCTAAACAGAAAGATATGTTATATTTTGTTTAAAACATTTTTTGCAGTTGTTGATGTTACCATGTGATTTTGTTATTATTCTATTACATTTGTAAGTTTTCAACATTGAGCCAATCCTGTATTACTAATTTAAATCAAATTTGGTCGAAGTATCTAAACTTCTCTATGTGTTACTGAAGCCTCTTTCCCAATATAGTGAATAATGTTCTTACATCAATATTTATTAATGTTGTAAGAATACAGATTTCTTTATTTTCTCCCTCCAATTGCAACATCATGACCTTAATTGTATTATGGAAGGAAATTGATAGGATTTTTTTTATTTTTTAAACATTTTATCCAATATTTCATTTAAGCATTATATGATTATTTGACAGAAGTCACTTGAAAATCCATCTAGTATTCTTTTAATTTTTTTTTTGGGGGGGGGTTGGTGGTGAGTACGAGGTTCATTTACAACTTGTTTAATATCTTTTTTTTGGATTATATAAGATTTCTATTTCATGTCTTGTTTATCTGACAATTTTATATTTTAAAAAATTCATCTGTTTCATTAACTTATTGGTTTATAACTGATCAAAAGTTTCTATTTTTTTCTATTTACTCTTCATTTACTATTATATATTTTCATTTTTAGTATTTAAAATAGCTCCTAGTTTATCTGTCAATTCAATGTATTTTTACTTTCTTCATTTTTAGAATTTCTTTTTTGGTTAGGAGTTTTTATTTGTTGCTTTTCATTAGTTATGTTTAGGTTTTGAGGAGATATCTTGAAGTCCCCTATTATAATAGTTTTTCTGTCTTTTTCTGCCTGTAATTCAATTAGCTATTCAATTAACTTCTTTGATATCATTTTGTTAAATGTATACATACACATAAATATTTAGATAATTTATCTTTCAGTTCAGTCATATTTTAGTTGTGTCTGACTCTTTGTGACACCATTTGGGGTTTTACTGGCAAAGATACTGGAGTGATTTGCCTAGTGATTTTTTTTATGTTTATAGTTGTGCTATAAAATTCCACATAGTAAAATGCATTAAAGTATTACAGGATGCTGAGAAATATATGTATTCTGCAATATTGTCACTTAGTGCCGTATGTTCAACAAATCTAATTTTTCCAATCATCTTTTCAATTCCATATTTTTCTTTTTCTTATCTTTCTCTTGAGTTTATCGAGATCTGATAGAAGAATATTAACGTCTACTATTTTTGTTTTATTGTCATTCTCTCTTTTCACTATTGCTTTGAAACCAAGTATATATAGATTTAATAATATTACTTTTACGTTGTCTCTGGTGCCTTTAAGTATTGTGTAGTTTGCTTTTCTTAATTTTATTGTTATTGTTAAGGCAGCTAGATGGTGCAGTAGATAGGGTGCTAGGCCTGAAGTTAGGAGGATTCATCTGTCCAAGTTCAAATCTGGCCTCAGGCACTTACTAGCTATGTGACCCTGGGCAAGTCATTTAACCCTGTTTGCCAAGAAAACCCCTAAATGGGGTCATGAATAGTCAGATATGACTGAAAACAACTAAACAACAAAATTGTTGTCTTTTCTGATGTCATGGGAGCAATTCCTCTTTTTTAAAATTAATTTGAAATATAATATATATTTTTTTCATCCTTTCATTTTTAACCTGATTCTACATGTTTTAATTATGATCCTTTGGGAAGCAACATGGTTTAATAGGAAGAGATTTGGATTCAGAGTCAAAGGCCTTGAGATCTTGTTTGTGTCACATTTCTTGTATGTCTTCAAGCAAATAACCAAACTTGAGCTCAATTTCATGATGCGGAAAATGATGAGAATTGGACTAGATGAACATTATAGTTTCTTAAAAGTTATGGATCTTATACCATGATCTTATACTCTTTTGCATAAATCAGTAAAAATCCATTTTCTTTCCTTATAATTAAAAATTTTTATTTGGATTTTGTTTTTAGCTAGTGTTTGCTTGCATATTTTAATATTTAAGTTTTCTTTCTATTTTAACAGCACTTAGTACCTGCTGTTTGTTTTGATTACACTAATTGGATTCCATTCTCTTCCCCATAATTCTTTCTGATTCCATTATTCTTTCCAATTCCAATTCAAAGTTCCTTGAGTTTACCTTTAACATTATTCTCTATCTCACTGTCAAATTTGTTTTATCTTTCCCCTTTCCAGCTCAGACCAAACTGTGGTATATAATCCTCCCGGCCCCCTCTCCCAATACCACTTTATCCATTACTCTTTCATTGATATTCACATGTAATGACACTTAAGAAATGGGGTTTTGGGTTTGTACCTTTTTTTTAAAAAAAGCTCTATATGTCTTCTAAGAAAATCTCTAGACCAAATCTATTCCTAAAAATGTTAAATTTTGATGAAGGAATCTGGATGGACAGCATTTTGTAGCCCTATGAGAGGAATACCTACCTATCCTGTTCTTTACCATTTTCCTCGTCACATCTATCTTGAAATCATGCTATCCTCTTTTTGACCTCAGATTATGCTGATATAATGAAGAGCGCTGAAGCTTTAAAAGGACAATGTTCCTACCCAACTGTATTCTAATCATAGAATATTGAGTCCACTATCTGACTTTGGAGTAAAAGAAAATGCAAAGGCACTGCTGGCCTACCCTTTTTCTGTGATTAGAGATTGAGTGAGAGAACCACTAGAGTCAGAGTAATAGAGCTTCTGGCCTAGCCTTTTCTTGGCGCTCAGAGTTGAGTCTACAATCCTGCTCTATGGTTGTAACACTAGCACTGTGACTCTAGTCAGAGACCCTTTGAACCCAGGAGTCCCTGTTCAATTTTCTCTGACCAATATCTCTCCTGCCATTATCAACTCTTTTTTTCCCACTAAGCTGAGTTAGTACTGGAAAACAAGACCCAGTCTTAAACTAGTTAGGTAAATAGATTAAGAGGGCATTTATCAAGTGTTTACTATGTACTAGGCATTGTGCTAAGTGATGGGAATACAAATACAAGAGAAAGACAGTCCCTGCCCTCAAGGAGCTTCCATTCTATTGGCATAATATTTCTTACTCAAGTTCCCAGAAGAGGACTTTAAATGGTCTCTTCTCTCATCTGTGTAGAATCAATTCAAGATGGATTCAGATACCTTTCTGCTAGTGAAATATAGCTCTTACACCTCTGTAATTTTCCCAACAATGCTTTATGTACCCCCAACCTCCTCCCCTCAAAGAGAGACAAGAATCTAAAATCCCTTCAACTACTATTCTCCATTATTGGCCAGTCTTTTCCATGAGCTCCTGCATATTCCACCCTTGTCTCTCTTCCTTATATAAGTTTTCCGTATTGTCAGTCCAATCCAATAAACTTATATTAAGCACTTGCTATGTGCCAGGCACTGTTCTAAGTGCTGGGGATACAATTAATAAAAAGAAAGTCTGTCTCTGCTCTCAAGTAGCTTATAATCTAAAGGGAGAGACAAACTCTAAAGAAGTCAGGAAAGCAGTGGGGGTGGGGTGGGTAAACAGGACACCAGGGGGTACCTGGGCAGGGGCATCTTGTTCCGTGAAGCTGAAGCCAGTGAGATCAGCAGAACAAAACAGAGCGATCTGAGAGTCTAGTTTATGCCTTTTATAAAACAAGGCATTGGGAGGAGTTTGGCACTTTGCTCTGGAGCCCTCCAATCAGAGGGAGAATGATGAGGGAAATGGTATTAAACAAAACTTGAGTCAACAGTATGGTGATGAATTCAGAATTTATACTGGGAGAGGCATTTTGTTCCACAGAGTTGAAACTAGGCAGAGCAGTAGTTGCAAAGTTGAGTTATTTATTCTTTGTTTCTTGTTCACCTTATTTTTTCTATTAAATATTTTTTATCAAATACATTAGCCCAATGATACTCATTCTTTACCATCTCAGTTCTTGTGTTTGTACACACATATGTGCAAGTATGCATGTCACTGTGTGAATAAAGTGCAAGTACAGAGAGAGAAACTCAGACAACCCCACTATAGGCTATGGTGACAGAATCAACATGGGCTCATCAAAATAACACCAAACTTCCTTCTTTTTTTTTTTTAACAGACTTGTTAGACTACAGAAATTACTAAGACTTGGTCTACCTAGATTTCAGCAAAGTACTTGGGGGAAAAAAAAGTCTTTGAGGTGTAGCAATTTGTGAACTGAATCACTCTCCCAAACCCCTACTAGCTCTGCTGGCTTGTATTCACCGAATTTGGCTACTCCTCCCTTCGGAGTTTGAAGATGAACTTTTAGGGGGTGGTTGTTGTTTCTCTATAATTATCGTAAATAGCCATTCAGTATCTTCCCCTAATTTCAATAACCAGTCATCTCCTCAATGTTGTCTAATCAGTTGACATCTCCCCACTCTCTATTAACTCATCAATATTAGTTATGTTTTACAATGTGATATTTAATGAAAAAAATACAGCAAGGACCAAAGTAGAACACCATCCAAAACAGAAAGCATGTACTCTCCTCTATCTCCTTGGTCCTTTCTCTCCCATCCAGTTTACTTCTTCACTTATGACAAATGATGGTTGAACCATTCCTTCCTTCCTTAGGACACTGTGTCTTAGCTGATGGTTGATTCATTGATGGGCTGAGTCAAGCAGGCCATTTCTTTTTATGACTTCAAACTAGACAGCTGCTGCAGCTACTATCAGACTTTGCTATATCCTCCATTTGCTAGAACTCCAGTTTCTTCCAACGTTTCAGTGCTCTCAAGGTAATGATTTGGTCCGTTTCGACTCCAATATATTCAAGATCAAGAGATAATATGTATAAGAGACAGCAACAGAGGTGGTAACATTCATTCCTAGACACATATTAGCCAGTTACAGAGATAAAACAGCTGGCAATAGGTGAGAGGCAAAAGACATGAAAATGTTGCTGCTTTTCCTGCTGTTTCCTCTCTTCCAGCCCAAATGCTTATAGCAGTTCTTGCTTCATTCACCCTCAGGGACAAGAAAGTTCATCTGTTGTAGACTCTTTGTATTCCACTCAGTTCTGACTCAGTAACCAATTCAAGGGAATTTTGTTACCATTGAGGGAGAGGAGAGAGAGAGAGAGAGAGAGAGAGAGAGAGAGAGAGAGAGAGAGAGAGAGAGAATATTTGCCAGTGATCTGATGTGGAGAACATATAGAGCCCTTCTATTACACATTTCTAAGCCTATATTTACCAAGCCTTCACATGGATATGTAATAGGCAGAACATTCAATGCATGCTCTATGGACTAGACCTTCATTGGACAGTCCTTCTGTTATTTTAGTAACACTTGGTGGGGGAGAATCAAAATTTATTGAATGACTAAAACCAAAGAGTAGTGAGTAATGCACCAATGGCAAATTGATGGTATTGTGTTGGAGATCTTCATTTTACCCTGTGTTGTTCAACAGACATTTCTATCAGTTAGATGAATTGCAATGTCAACTCCTTGAGGACATGGAGTGCTTTTGCCTTTTTTTTTTTATTTCCAGGCTAAAGTGAATGAATAAATGAATAAAAGCTTAATGATTGATAATTTGAATGAAAGCATAAATGACAATATTATCAATTTTTCTAATGACATGAATGTACATAGTTTAGTTTATGGCAGAGTCAAGATCCCAAAGCTTTGCAACAAGTTGATATAATGTTCTAATAATAAAAATCAAATTAAGAATTGCAAGATAAGAGAGAAATCTCTAGACAATTTTTTATGTGGAAGAAAATTGGGTATTTTAGTGTTCTGTAGGTAAAATATGTGCCACGGTTGTTACAACAGCCAAACAAGCTCTTGAGCTTAGGCCAAATTAATAGATTTTTAAAGTCAAGAACAGGAGAAGTGATGATGTGATTGAATTATGCCCTGATTATGCCAACTCTGGAGTATTTATTGTATTCTATTCCAGTCACTGTATTTTAAGAAAGACACTTACCTAGAGCATATACAGAAGAGGGTTACCAGTATAGTGAGAGGACTGAAGACCATCCCGTATGAAGCTTGGTTTAAAAAAAGTTCAAAGATGTTGAGGTTGCCTTCAGAGTCAATGTCTCTTCATTATTAGAAACTTTCAAGCAGGCCATGATGGCCAATTTTAGAGAATTCTAGGAATTTTTATTTAGGTACAAACTTGATTTGATGATCTCTGAAGTAACTCTTATTATGTAAACTGCATAACCTTAACTAGTTATATCCAACTGAAATCAATCAGAATTCCACATAGGTAGAATTTTAATGAGCAAATCTACCACAGTTCATTTATCTTCAGATTGACATACTATAAAGCTATTATACTATAGCTGTGAAATACCATTAGTGTCCACTAATGACAAATAAAGTTTTTAAAGACAAAACATGATAAAAATTATGGTTACAATAATTCAAGCCTAATATATCACTCATTAGTATTCAAATGTTGAGTTCTACTCCAAATGGATCTGAACTACTTAACCACAGGTTCTTGCACAAATGTATATAGGGCCAATTGCGCAGAAATAATGAAAATGAATGTTTTTGATTTGTTTACAATGAACTCATTTACCCAGAAAATGTAGATTTCTAGAAGTGAGTTTCCCATTGGGACTAAACTCTTTGAAAACGTAGTGCACTTCTCTCAAATAGATCATTTGTCAATTTGTCTCTCCATGCCTCATAGATCTATCCAAACACATTAATTCTAGTTCACATATAAGAAAGACAGGAACAGAAGCTACATCCATTTCCCATTTCTGGGAGGCATTTTTACTCTCTTAGCCTAAGTAAAAATATTAGCTATTTTTAGCAATTTTGAACATTTTTCTTAGTTGAGTAGGTAGCCTGTAGCGAATTCCTAGGTAGGGAAGAAATAGGTCATTCTGGTAGTCTTGCTGAACCTGAGGATTTGGGGAGTTCAGTTTTTACTAAATTGCAGTGTACCAGAATTGATAATCTTTAGATCCCACCGCCCTCTGAGGAGTGATACTATGGAAAAAAAGAGTGACTCATTTTTTCTTGGTAACCTCTCAACTAGCTAAGAATTTGTTTTTGATGGTTCTTTCTTTCAAGTATAATTAACCTTATAGTCATGTAGCTGGGTTGTATGTGATGCCAGAAAAATAAAAATGGATCATTATAGGAAACATTCCAATTGGTTCAGCAAATCAGTGGTCCATATTACTAACCTGGATCACCATTGAGTCATCTGTTCTGTCTTCGTGGACTTAGCCTATTCATATCATTTGTAGCTTCTTGTTCAAGGTCATCATTGCTGATCAAAAAAATTAAATTCCAAGAGATACAGTGTGTGAGGGACTTCCTGGCACTCTATGCTTTCATTTTTCAAATGTAAGCTCCATTAGAATTGAAATGGTTTTATTCTTTGTATTTCTGTCTCTTTCACCAAGTACAGTATCTGGCATGTGACAGTACTGTCTGATCTATTCTAACTGCTACCAATAGTTCTGGCTAATTATTACCTGGACCTCCTTTTATGGATAATCTCTTTGTGATATCAATCATCTTCAGAATTGTCGAAAATGATTACAGGTTTTACTGGAGTCAATATCTAAGATGCCCAGTGGCTTCCAAGTTGGCCTGAGAGCATTCACAGGAATTCACAGATAAGAAATCACTCCCACGGTGATGCCACAAAGTTTGAACATCTCTATCTGTACAATTTATCTCTGGTCAGATTTAACAAAATTAACAGAAGATGAAGATAAATCACGGCACAGTCTAGTATGAATACCATCAGAAACACTGAAGTTCAAAATAAATTTATTTTTTCTAAGAACCTTAAAATAGACAAAAAAACTGTTTCTAAAAATATTGAGGAAAAGTAGATGAATAGAAAAAGGGATAGGAGCACTATTCAGCATGGATGAAATCATTCTAAAGGAGATTAGAGAGGAGTTATAACCATTTAATTCATCTGTTTCTTCTTGTAAGGAAGATCATTTTAAGACTAGAAGTGATATAACAAAAATATTTAATGAGAACAATAATGGGGAAAGTAGTAAAAAAAAAAATGCCTAGCTGACCTTGACATGTACAAGTCAGCATTTCAAGATGAAACCATGTCCTAGGAATACTAAAGAAGTGGTAGGTAGCATTTCTGAGCTACTGATAGTGATCATTGAATGATTATGGAAAATGGGAGAGTTGCTGTAAGATTGGAGAAGGGTAAACATCATCACAATTTTCATAAAAGGGAAACTAGTGTAGTCTGTAAACTATAGACAAGTGAGTTTTACTTTGATTCTAAGAAAATTCTAGAATTTATTATAAAGAAATTATTCTCTGGGAAGAGAATTCATCACAAAGAGCTAGAATGTCTTCACAAAGAACCAGTCGTGCTCAAATCTAAGCCTCTTTCCTTTTTATGACTGGTCAATTCAATTCTCTCATTCTCCTTTTTATGGAGAAAATTGAACAATTTAAACAATAACAGAGTTATGACTCCAGACTGACAAGTCCCCAAAAGTAGCTATTAGTCATCATGTAGCTCATTAATGTCAGCTTGGAAGGAGATCTGTACTTGATTGCCCCACAGAACTGTACTTGCCCCTGTGTAGTTTAACATTTGAACCCATGGTTTGGATAAGGAAATGGACAGCACACTTATCACATTTGCAGATGACAGAAGGGTAGAATTTACTAATTGTGTGACAGAACCATGGTTCAAACTTATTTCAACAAGCTCTTGAATTGTGGTGAATCTAATAATATGAAACTTTAATAGACAAATGTGAGACCTTACATTTTAGGTTAAAATATCAAGACAAGTACAAGATTGAGGAGTTATGCTCAGATAGCAATTTACATGGAAAAGATATGGGAATTTTAACAGCTGGAGTTAAATATGTATCAACAATGTGATATGAAAGCCAAAAAAGCTTATTTAATCTTCATAAGAAAGAGGGATATTATGCAGAAGTAGGTAAATGTACTTGCTTCTTCTGCTAAGACCACACTTGCAATGCTCAATTCTGGGCACCATATTTTAGTAAGGACTTTGATAAGCTGCAGGACATATGATAGACGGGGAACTACCGTGTTTAAAAGGTGAGATAATACCATCTGATGATTGTTTGAAAGAACTACAGGTAAAGTAGACAGCTGGGGAATTTTTAGTTGTATTCAAGTATTTGAGCTCTTTTGTATAGAAAATCACATTATCTGGGTATGTTCTGCTTGTACCCAGAGAGTAAATGTATAAATAGTGGGTGGAAGCTGCAGAAAGAGAAAGATTTTGTTTAAGGAAAAAATCCTAATAGTTATCCAAATGTGGGATGGAATGTTTTGGGATACAAGACAATGTGGTCTCTGTCAATGGAGATCTTCAAAAAGAGTCTGAAGGACCACTTTTGGTTGATGTTCTGCATTCTTTCTCACTAAGGTATGTAATTGAAAAGGTAGCGTCTGAGAATCCTTCTAATTCTGGTATTTCATGAAGATAGCCCACCAATATGCCCCTAGATTATCATTATACTTGGGAACTCTTCAATAGAAGAGTTAGTAACAGAAGACAAATCATTTTAATGGGAAAGAAATAACCTCAATCAAGTAAATTATTTACTCCTTTTGATTTCAGAGATGTAGGTCATCAGAGCTGGAAGAAGGAAGCTGAGAGATCATGATGAAATGTGCCCAAGAAAGGCAACATAATTCGCTCTAGGCCAAATGGTAGAGACAGGCCTAGAAACAAGATCTCCAGACAACCAAATTAGTGATCTTTCCATTGCCAAGCGTTCTGCACTGAATTAGTTCTTGAGGCAAATCCATTGTTTTTTCTAATTCCTTAAAATTTTTAGGTATTTATTTTCCTATATAGAATATTTAATCATTTCAGTATTTTGCATTAGAAAAATGAATATACTATATCCACCTCAGATTAAAATGAAGACATTTTATTTTGCTTGGGTTTTAAGAACTTTACTAGAAAACTGTTTGGAAATATTCCTAACTGCTTCATAAATGTCTTTTATTTTGAACTCTGGTTTTAGTTGAATGGCAGGAGTTTAATTTAGATATTACTACCCCTTTAAGCCTAGCCAAATTGGATTAATGAAATTTCTGCAGAAGATTTGATAGAACTATGAATCATATCTTCTGCTAGCAGAAATTCCTAACAAGTAAGATACACATTGTCATTATGTGGTACTCATAACTGGGCCGAGAAACCTGTCTTTGTGTACTGTCTTTAATGGGTTGTTTTTAAGAAAATGGAGCCTTGTAGAAATTTAATATTAAATACAAAAATAAAATATTGTAATACAAATCCTTTAAGTGGTTTTTTTTTTCAAAATATACAGATGTACAATCCTCTCTTTAGGCCACATATTCTTCTGCCACTTCGGGTGGCCTAAGATTTCATTAGCCTTAGATTTAGTATGCCTCAGAGCACTCGCCAGCATATTTTAATGACATTTTTAACTTATCAAAAACCTGCTGTGAAAAAAGTCCTAGGAAAAATGCTTTCTTGGGATTATTTATGTTTCTAATAAACCAATAGCTTAATTAACTGAGCAATAAATCATTTTGGGAATCTATCAAAAATGTTGGAGTTTGTGGCATTTAAAGCAGGCTTATGCTAGAATCTAACCTTTTGTCCTTTGCCAAATCTATTAGCACAAGTTTGAGAATGATTCCTTTGATTACTTATTATTCTGAAGATTTTATGTGATGTTTACCCAATTTTTTGTCTACTTCTAATATCACCCAAATGAGCATTAATGATACATTTCATTTAGAAAATAACTGATGATTAATTTTGTCCTGATTAGTAAATATACTTGTCTCAACAATTGCAAACTCCATGAAAATATTTTCCTTGTGTAATATGTTGATGTAGTTAAAGTATCATAATGACACTAATATATGTCTTTGGTGCTATCCCATCTTGTTAAATAAACACAGATTTCTAAAGTGAGATAGCCAAAAAGACTTTGCTGAACATTTGAAATTATTCACAAGAATTATACACTAAAGTCACACACACACAATTCATTTGGCTTTTTTGACTCATTAAAATGTGATTTGATTGTCCTGTCATTCATGAGAAATAAAATTATTTCCCCATAAGAATAACAAAAATCTATCCATCAGGTTGTAAAATTAGTTTACAAGAGGCTAAAAAGTAAAAGAGCAGGGGAGGGCTGACATAGCCCTGGACTAATTTATGCAATTGATGTTGCATTTCTGGGCCAATCAGTCAGCGTAGTTCAACTCTTCAGGAATTTCATGAAGGACTGAGTGCAGGCCAGCAGCCAAGGGCAAACAACTCTTTGGCTCACTCCACAGACCACTGGGCTCTTCATTTTATGATTGGGAAAATTTAAATGATAAATTGCAGTTAACAAGGATAGAGTTTCAGCTGTTACAAACAGCAAACATACAACTTGAGGTCCTTTCCCCTAGAATCATTAAAGTTCTTAAATATACCATTAATATAATATTTTTGGACGCCTTTTATCAAGCTTAAATAAACTGACCATTTTACAAAGAGAACATATTATTCTACTAGATTTTACAAAGTGATACTGGCAATTAAGAGTCTAATAGAGAGTCAGTTGACGTTCTATCTAAAAACAGTATCACACAATCTACACAATTCAGCACTAGCTCATGTTTGCTCAACAGGTCATGAAACAACAGATTAGAGTGACTTCACCACCTTGCTGTAAATTGGCTAGATGCTTGACCTATTTGGCTAAATGGACGGGTATGTTTTAGCATTGCCTAAGTATTATTATAGTATATTTTGAAACAAAACAATCCTAGAACAGTTGAATAAAGACAAGCTGAAATTTTAGAGATATTCTTATGTTTGTAGTTTCTGACTTAAATGCTTGTAGAAATGAATCGAATACTATAGGTCTTGAAGGTTGAATCTTCTCTGATTCAGAGAGTGCTCACATTCATCAAAGACAGGTAAATATAGTGGAAAAACTCTGGATCTGCAATTAGAAGTCTTAGTTAATAGTTGCTATGATACAGTAGCTTTGTGACCAAGACACAATCTCTTAAGCTATATCTGAACCTCAGGTTTCTTATCTGTAAAATTGGTATCAGAAAGACCTGTTATTTCCCTCCTGAGGTGGTTGTAGGAAAAGCTCTATGTAAACCTTAAAGGATTATATAAATGTTAGAATAGAAAGTAGAAGCTCCTTGAGGAAAGTGGATATTTTTGGTTTTGTCTTTGGTTCCCCAGAACCTTGTACAATGACCTTGCACAAAATAGTTATTGCATAAATTCTTTTCATATTGAGTTGGAAATGAGAATTATCTTAATTTTTATATTATACTTGACTATTACAAGTTGGATAAGTTTATATTTAGATTTTAATTAGCCTTCCTGGTAGACTTTAATATCATCTGTCTGTGAGAATACTTTAGAAAATGCACATATCTCTTTTTCCAAAGGTTTCAACACTCATTCTCCCCCTCTCATCTAAATACACGGCAAAGTTATTTTTGTGGTGCCAAGGCAGAATAACCATTATAATTTTATGCAACATAAAAGAATCAGCTTGTGAATTGCCCAGTCCAAATTTTTTAAAAAGGGGGATTTATTTTTTTTTCTGGTAAGATGAAAAGAGAGATGAACTTGGAGTCAGGAAAACTGGGTTATAAAATTCCAGCTCTCATACTTCCTGAGTGACCATGTACAAATCACTTAACCTTCTGAGTTTTAGTTTTCTCATTTGTAGTATGAGGATCATACTATTCACTGATGCAATGTAGTCTAGTTGAAAGAGTCTTAGATTAGAAACAAACTGCAAGTGTTCCAATACAGTCTCTGTCAGTTGTGTATTAAGTATTTGACCTAGAACAAGTCACTTCATTTTTGTGGGCTTCAGTTATCATGTCTGCAAAAGAGGAGGCTGGATTAAATTATCTCTTTCAGCTCTAATTTCCATCTTTACCTATTTGATAGAGCATTATATGTATATATATATATATATACCACCTACTAATTTGTACAGTGTCACACTGATCTGGGAACCTTTCAAATAGCCTTTTGAATGTTATACTCTTGAAGTGTCCATCAGTTGTTACAATAATTAAAAACCCACTGGTTTGGTGATATTCTCTGCGAAAGCTCCACATGTAGGAAAATCATTTTGAAAACAACAACAAAGCTACCTCATTTTCCATCTCCCTAAGAACATACACTTGAGTTTAAAAAAGAAAAGAAAAAGAGCTTGTCAATATTCATCATCACAAGTTTAAATGGCGGTTGCTGAGATAAATATAGCAGGATTAAATATACTGTCAGAGAACTACTTAATAAAATGATTATTTCTTAGATCCACCCTAGAGATGAACATTCTGGATTGTGATAAAATAATAATCTCCATATTAAACTTATCCTGACCTTTGATTTTATTGTTTTTTGTTGTGATCATATATATTACTGAAATAGTCATACTTGATTTTTCTACAAATATTTTTTTCCCTCAGAAATGTTTTCTGATAGCTCATCATGTGAATTTAAAAGCTCAGGTGGGGAAGATAATGATGACCATAGCTTTGGGAGTATCATTGCTTATGGGATGGTTTTTGTGAGAATCTTAGTGCATACCTCTCCCTTGATGACTAAATATAATCCTATGCCGCTTTATTCATATGTTGTGGACTCCAGGGTTCTTTCCAGCTGAGTACCAGTAATTTCATCTCCTTGTCACACTACTTACATTAATTAAGTCTTCAGGTGAATATAGAGCTGACCTTGGAGACAAGAAGATGTCCGGAGTCTTACATAGATTCGCCGTGTGACCTTGGGTGAGTCACATAACCTCTTCGTTCCTCCCACCCCCACTCCTCTTGTAATTCAGTTATGTCTGTAATTCTGAGTAGGTGCTAATCTGTGCTGGGTGAAAGTTTCTTGCAGAGGCAACAGTTCTTCACACATACACAAGTGAAATCACAGATCTGACATGAAAATGAGGCTACTATGTATAAAGAGTAACATGGAGCAGTCCACTGTTAAAGACACAAATTGTCTATTACTCCAAAATTATAAACAAATTGCCCTAACATACCTTTAAAACTACACATCAGCTTTCTTCTTAAGAAATGTGTTATAGATTCCATCATCCTCTCTGTAACCTAGGTTCAGTCTTTGGTTATCCTTGATTCTTTAGTCTCATTCCCTACAGTCAAACTGCTATCACGTCCAGCTAATTCTATTTCTCTCAAATTTTTTGTGTCTCTCTATTCCTTTCCATTCCTACTGCTACCACACTAGGTCAGGCTCACATTATCACGTATATGGATTGCTGTAATATCTTCCTTTTTCTTCTCCATTCTCCAATTCATCTTTCACATGCTGCCAGAATAATCTTATTAATACACAGATGTAGTTCATGCTGCTCTTCTACTGAAAAAAAAATGTTTAGTGAATAAAATATGTACATCTTAAGCTGATATTAAGAGTCGTCAAAAATCTGTCTCCAGCTTTCATTTTCAGCGTTATTTCATAGTGCTCTCATTTTTGCATTGTATTTCAGAAAATCAGAGAATGAATGTTGTAAAGTGCTTTAGAAGTTGGTCATCAAGGTGAACCTAGATCCGAATGGGAATCTTTTTCAAAAAATCAAAGGATCCTCAAGCCAAGAATTATGGTGCAAGCCTGTAATCTGTGCTACTGGGGAAGCTGAGGCTGGTGGATAGATAATATAAACACAAGAGTTCTGAGCTACACTGTGTTAAACTGAGTAGATATCTTCAGTAAGTGAGCACCAATAAGATGAGGCACTGAAAGCAGTGGAAGAGGGGGAGAGAGGGTTTTGGGTGGGCCACCAGATAGTCTAAAGAGGGGAAAGCTAGTCTCAGTTAGAAGACAAGCAAATCAGAGATGCCATGACTATCTGCTAAGATCCAAGTAGCCATTGAACTTCCAGCCTTGGCTGAATAGAGAGATCCAGTCTTGAGAAAATAAACAAAAAACCCTTAAGTGATTATCTAGAACAGGAGTGGGGAACCTCTGGGCCTTAGGCCACATGTGGCCCTCTAGGTCCACAAATGAGGCCTTCTGACCTAATCCAAACCTTACAGAATAAATCCCCTTAATAAAAAGATTTGTTCTGTAAAACTTGGACTTAGTCAAAAAGATGCACCCAAGGATATCTAGAAGACCACATCTATCCTTTAGGTCAAAGGTTCCCCACACTTGATCTAGGATTTTCTTGAGAACCTGTAGCTTACAGTAATAATAAGAGGCAAAAATGTTCTGCTTTTTTTGTTAATCTTTAAAAATATATATTTTATTTTCTTAAATTAACTAAGAGCTACCAACCCCCAAGCCCCCAATTAAGAACACAAAAATAACAAAACGCATAACAAACATTCATAATCAATTAAGTTCCTTTCCTGGGTTTGAGTTTGAACAAGAATATACTGTTGCTAGACTCTGTCCCTATTAGCCAATGGAAAGCTCTGTTAGGTCAGAGTAGCAGAATTATAAGCTCCCCTGTGGTCTGCCAAATCCTGTTTTCATTATTCTTCTGCAGTCTGAGTTAGAGGCTAGAAGTGAGGTCCTGCTGAGCATGAAGTCTGAGTCAAACTGCTGATGCTTGCTTCTGAACTTTTTTTGATATACCACCTGAGGCCTTCTTTGCACAGGTCTCCTACTCATTCTGCCCTGGATCTATGATCCAAAACTGGGTGGTGAATAATAAAGCTGCCAGCTCACAGCTGTCCCCATTGCAGTGGCCTGGTATGGATCTGGGGGGGTGGCCTGGCCATGGTCTAACTGGAATATCCTTTTACTGTGGTACACAGACCTTCCCAGGCACTGGAGTGCTCCCCACTGCATGCTTCTGGTCTGACTGCATCTCAACTGAATGCAGAATCCCCACCTGTCTCCCTATGCCAAGCTGGGCTAGACAAAGGACTCACTCTGACTTCTTCAAGATTTCCCCATCAGGATTTGATCTGGCACAATTTCTATACTATTTGGAAGAATTTGTGGACGAGAGCTCACCACATCCTTCCTATCATTCCACCATTTTGACTCTACCCCCAGACTCCCCTTTTTCATGGTTCTAATTCCCAAGAAGTTTAGACTTACATTGAGCCTAATTCTGCCATTGTGCAACTTTCACCTATTGCTAGTAGTTTTGCCCTTTTCTGGAAAGAAAACAAGCCTAATAATTACTTTTCCACATGAAAGTCTCTCAGAAATTTGAAAGCAGATATCACCTCATTGTCTTCTGCTCTCTGTGATAAATATTCTCAGGTTTTTTTTTCAATGAGTCCTCATGTCTCCAGTGCTCTCATCATTGTCATCTTTCTCTGGATAGACTCTGAATTTTCTATGTCCTTCCTAAAATGTAGTACTAAGAATTGAGCACAACGCTCTGGATACATTCTAAACAGGACAAAATACTATCATCTGTCACCTATTGTCAGGATGAGGTACTATCACCATCTTTCGGCTGGACGTGATATCTAAAACTTTAGTGTAAGTTTTAATCAGCTCTTAAGTTTATGATACAATTCTGTTGCTTAGCATCTCCTTTGTAGTCCACCAAAAGTCTAAGACTTATTCATACAAATTCTTGACTATTCATGTATCATTTGACTTTTAAATCATGTAGAGATGATTTTCATCAGTCTGAATTTGAGATAGTACATTTATATCCATTACGTTTATTCTTATTAGATTTCTTACTAGACTCTCTTTTTTCCTAGTCATTTGAGCTTTTTTTTTTTTGTATCATGACAGCTAGCAGGAGGGGAAGAGAGCAACTTCCTCCATTAGAATATTTTGTCTTTATTCTTAGCTTTGGATCAGAAAACAATCAAAACCCTTTGTGATGTTAAGAATAAAAAAGCCAGAATTTCAGTGTGTGTGTGTGTGTGTGTGTGTGTGTGTGTGTGTGTGTGTCTGTGTGTCTGTGTATCTATCAAAGATCAATTAAATTCATTTCAGAATTAAGGGTCACTATAATAAATGAATAAGAGTCTCCCCCCGCCCCGCCCCGGTCACATGTTTTATTAGTATTACTTAAAATAATCAGCAGAAATAGCAATTGGAAAGACATAAAACTATTCAATCTTAGAAATGTATGAGAGCTTTTTCCTCATGATTTTCAGTACTGAAGCAAACTTTACATAGTAGCAAATCGTTATGAAGGAACAGGCCAATTATTCGAGCTTCTGTATGTTAATGGCTATTAAAAATTCTTTAATCACCTTAAACAGTAGTTCCAAGCTTTATTTCTTTGAAGCAAATCTGTGTTCCTTGTTTCATGTTAAGGTATATTTGGTGAAAACTGCCATCTAATAGAATTTTATCCTCCTCTTTAACAGATTAGGCCTCCTAAGGACATCAGAATTTGCTTAAATTCATAAGTCTCTGTATTATAAAGCCAAAAACAAAATGCCCTAAGTTAGAATAAAAATCTCTTGTATTTTGTTGTTCTGTTTTATAGGTGGAAGTAGATGACATGTTTTTTAAGGGATTCAGTTATGTGTCAGACTACAGGAGATAACCTCTGAAATCCCTTCCAATTCTGAAAATCTAAGGCTTTGTGATTTCTGTGAAATAATGTATTTTAATGACTACTCCTTCCCCTTTTAAATGTTTATGTAACAGCCATTTAATTGGATATTCTAACTTTTTTTTGCCACCAGTTAAGATCACCAGTCTCTAGTCTAAGACTTTATTTTCTTTCCTTAAAAAAATTGCTACATTTTTCCTTTTTTGTTCCTGTGGTGCTTCTTTCAGTCGGGTCTAGATAATCTTTATCATTTTTTTTCCTATAGCATTATCTTAAATCATGATTGATAGCCCAGATGTTTTTTTAAGTTCAATTTTGCTCCAGCTCCTCATTTTAACTTGACATTAATCTTCATTTTTCAGGTGGATTTCTTGTAAAAAATGTATTTGTGGATTCTACTTCCAATTCCACTTTACTGTCCTCTTCCAGTCAGTGGTTGAGAGTGCTCCATTCATCAATAATTATTGTGTATTTCCATCCATCCTTCCATATTATACTTTGCCCTGTCTTTGCTTCTATTCTTCTTTACAAATAAGGAGTTGGTTGAAGGGAAGGAGTTTACCTGAGATTTGTCATCTTATAAGTGATGTAGCCTGTTTTCCCTCTATTATCTTCTCTTCATGCCACCCTGATCTCAAAATTTTATTGTTTATTCCTTTCATTTTTAATCCTCCCTTCACATTCCGTGTTTGTTTTGCTCGTTACTATATTCTTATTTACTATGCCCTTACTCTTAGAATCCTGTCTACTCCTTCCTTGTCCCTATCACTTCCTATTTCTCTTTTATGTTTAATGTATTTCAATGTCAAATTCCTTTTTTTTTACTTTTAAAATTTAGACAAATACTACAACTTAATACATACTAAGAAAAGGAAAAGAAACATTATAAACTTAAATATTAAACATGAATATAAGAAAAGAAAAAAAATCATGTGCACAGCAGAATATAGGAGAGGATTAAAAATATGTAGCAATAACTTATTTCAAGAAAGTCTACATATTAAATACTGTATGTTAAGTTGAAAGTAGTCTATCTTTTCTTTGCTTCCTTGTAGGTTTTCTTTTGTTTTTTGCTGTACATTATTTACTTTGTTCTTTTTTCCCCTTCCCTCCCCCACCCCCATCCACCACCCCAAGGTATAACAAAAATGTTACTTGCAGCTATCGTGGAGGTGTAAGGCCAATAACACCAGCACACAGCTAGCCAATATTCTTTGATCTGCTTTTCTAAAGGAAAGCACCTTTAAGGGTTAATAATCCTACTTTAATTATACATACATTTATCACTCACTTAGTTCAGGGGAAAAAGTCAGCACTCTGAACTTCAGAGGAAATACAAAGAGAAATTACAAATAGAGAAAATAATATGAATCAACAGACAGGATTCTAACTGTCTCACCATAGCAATACATATATAGTTACGAGAGAGAGAGAAGCACCAATATCTGGGTTTTCAAAGCTGGGGGGTAGGGTAGGGTGGAGTGGGAGGGCTCCTTAATGGTTACTCAGCGTGTATTCCGGCCAAATCACAGGAACACTCTTCCAATGAGTGAATGTAACAACAATGCTACTAGCAGCTGCTATGGCTGTGTAAGGCCAATAGCATCAGCACACAGGAGGGCTACTAGCATGGCTTCCTTGATCTGCTTTCCTAAGGAAAGCAACTTTAAAGAGTTTACAATCTTACTTTAATCATACACACATATATCATTCACTTAGTTCAAGGGAAAAAGTCAGCACCTTGAACTTCAGAGCAAATACGAACAGAAATTACAAACACAGAAAATATAAACAGAGCAAATAACACAAATCAATAGACAGGCTTCTAGCTGTCTAGCTGTCTGACCATAGCCATACATACATAGTTACCAGAGAGAGAAACTATCTGGGTTTTCAAAGCCAAGGGGCTTCTTAATGGCTACCCAGAGTCTCCACACCAATACTCTTTTAATGAGTGAGCCCCAAACAAAATGCCAGCCTCAGAGTACATATACCCTTCTTCAGGGTCAGAGTGCTTCACACCTCTTGAGGGCTTCACACTTCTTGAAGCTTTTACATCTCGTGAGATCTAACTAGCAAAAGAGTGTGGACCTTCCTACAAACAAAAGCAAGACTCAATCAAAGGCACTTGATTGCCCCAGTGCTGAGAAGCACTCAGAAACAAAAGACAAAAAATTCCTACTTTCCTTGCCCTTACAGTGAGCCCCAAAGCAAAATGCTAACCTCAGAGAATATATACTCTTTCTAGTCAATGACTTTTGATTCAATCAAAGACTCTTGATTCAAACAAAGGCAAGACTCAATCAAAGGCACTTGATTGTCTTAGTGCTTAGAAGCACTCCAAAAGAAAAAAAAACAGCAGAAATTTAGACTTTGCTTGACATTACACAAGGCCGCAATTGGGAATGGATATATTTATATATAGGTATTGATATATACCTACATCTATACATATATGCACATTCATATACATATATATATACAAACATACATATATAAACATATATTTTCCCTAAGAGATTCTATTCCTATCTTGTTTTTAATGTTTATGAATATCCTTTTTTCCTCTTTCTCCTATCTCCTCTACTTTTACCTAATCCTCCCTTTTCCTCCCACTGCCCTAAATCTAAACATCCTTTTCTATACGTCTTTGACCTATCCTGTCCCCCTCTAAAGTTTCTTCCTTATCCTCCTGTTCCCCTAAATCTAAATACCCTTTTATAACCCCCTTTTAACCTATTCCCTCACCCACCCCTCTAAAGATCCCTCCTTTATCCTCTCCCTCTTCCCTATACCCTTAGAGATTTATTTCTTCTTCTTTTTTAATTTAGAAGACTTTTATACTCATGTATATATATATATGCATTTTCCTCCATTAAACTCATTCCTGATGAAAGTAGGTTTCCAGAACTAACAGCCCCCCTCCCCCATCTAAATCTTCTGTATTAGTTCTCCCTCTCATATTTCATTTGTATAAGATAATTACTCTTTTATCTATTGTTGAATGGTTTTACTTTTTGAAGTCATATCATACTCAGATCTATCCCAATATTTCTTATAAGCTATCTAATTACTAGTAACAATCTTAGACATAGATTTTATATTTTCTATACAAAAAAGGTAAACATTCTATTCCTATATGGTCCCTTAATTGGTCATTGGTATGTACCTTATCTCTCTCTTGGCTCTCGTATGTGAAATTTTCAATTGAGTTCAGGTTATTTTAACAGTCCTGAAAATCTGACAGTTGATCAAATGTCCATTTTTTCCATTTAAAATTATGCTTAGCTTTGCTGAGTATGATATTTTCAGCCAAAGGCAAAGTTCATTTGCTCTTCAATATATAATAGTGTTCCAAGATCTGCAATCTTTTAGTGTCACCAACCGTAGATCTTATGTGATTCTACTTATGGTACTATCATATGTAAATTGTTTTTTTCTTGGTGCTTGTAATATTTCATCCTTGATCTAAGGGTTTTGGGATTTAACTATAATATTCTTGTGAGTTTTCCTTGTAGGATCTCTTTCAGGTGGTGATAGGTGGATTCTTTCTATTTCTACTTTCTCCTCTTATTCTAATGCTTCAGGACAATTTTCTTTAATTATTTCTTGTATTATTGTATTAAGATTCTTTTTTCATCAAAACTTTCAGGTAGTCCAATTATTCTTAAGTTTTCTCTTCTTGATCTTTTATCTAGATCCTTTATTTTGTTTTTCTTATGAGATGTTTGACATTTTCGTCTATTTTTTTCATTATTTATATTTTGAGTTTTTTTTTTTTTAGTTTCTTCTCTTATAACTTTGCTGGCTTCTGCTTGCCCAGTTCTGGGTTCCAAGGAGTCATTTTCTTCCTTAAGATTCTAGATGCCCTTTCTAATTGGTTGACTTTCTTGTTGTAATCTTATTTTTTCTTGCATTATTCTTATTTTTCTTTTTAATTTGCCCTCAATCTCTCTCATTTGATTTTTAAAGTCTTTTTTAAAGTTCTTCAATGAATTCTTTTTAGGCAGGTGGCCATTTTACATTACTCTTTGGGGTACAGAGGTTTCTTTGCTTCAGTATCCTCCTCTGAATTTGAACCCCAGTTTTTTCTGTTCCCCTAGTAGCTCTCTAAGGTTGAATTCCTTCTCCTTTACCTGTGATTTTTTTTTTTTTTTGCTGATCATTAGTTTTTATAATCACCAGTAGTCCTGGGGTATGGGAGATGGTGTCTCTGGCCTCTGATCCTCTTCAGTTCTCCCCTCCGACCTTGAACTCAAACCAAGACCTGTAGTAAGTGCCCACAGCCAAGTGCATCCCACCCCACTGGTTCTGCACTCACTGGATGTGTGCTTATTCCTTCTCACCCCCACAGCTCTCAGCAGCACAGCTAGGTCTAGTGTTCTTTGTCAACAGAGGTTCCCTGGATCTTCCTGGGCTCACACATGAATTAAAAGTTCCTGTCGCTGGGGCTGAGTTAGCCTCCCAACCCTGCTAACCCCAGGGCTTGCCTCTTGTTGTTTAAGCAGCTTGCAGCTGGTTGTTAAAGCTGACCCTAGCCTGGAGGTGTTTACTCTTCATAGGAAGGAAATCTAGTTCTGGGATTTTTCTTCAGATCTTCCAGATTGTCCCAAGAGGACCCCTACTGTTTTCCCCTACTGTTATTTTTAATGGCTCTATGTTCACCCAGAAGTGCTATCTTATCTCTTTTGTGGAGGAAAATCTTGAGATCTTGAAATTTTCTGTTGTACTCCACCATCGTCCCAGAATCCTATCCTCTCAAAATTTCTTTGTGTGTGCCTGCATTCATTGTGAGCACGTGTGTGTGTGTGTGTGTGTGTGCATGCATGCACGTGCATGTGTGCGCATGCCCGTGGGGGCATGGGCCTGTGCCCATACCCACATTTGGGCAAGCATTTAGTATTATATTTGTAATGCTAAGAAGGGTGAGATTTTTTTTTAAACTATTTTCACTTTTGGAATGCTAAAGCAATCAAGTGCATTTGAAAAATCTTGCCTTTCAAATGTAATGACAAGAAAAGTGGGGTCTTTTGTTTTGGAGTGCTTCTCAGCACTGAGGCAATCTGCTGTCTTTCAGTCTGTCTGTCTTTGAATCAAGAGTCATTGATTAGAATCAATGTATATGATGTTGTGCTAGTGATTAAAGATCTTTCCCACACCCCTTTTTGCTAAGTAGGCACTGAGCCCTCAGGGCCTTGAACAGGGTGTATAAGCTCTGAGGTTGGTGTTTTGCTTTTGGGTGCACACTCATTGGAAGAGTGTGGATGTGGAGACTCTTGGTAGTCAAGAAGGAGCCCTCGCCACCCCGCCCCCAGCTTTGAAAAACCCAGATGTTGGTGTTTCTCTCTCTTTCTCTCTCTGGTAACTATGTATGTATTACTATGGTCAGACAGATGTCTGTTGATCTGTTTATATTTTCTTTTTTTGTATTTGCTCTGAAGTTCAGAGTGCTGACTTTTTCCGCTGAACTAAGTGAATGATATATGTACATTTAATTAAAGTGAGATTGTAAACCCCTTAAAGTTGCTTTCCTTAGAAAAGCAGATCAAAGAACCCAGGTTAGCAACCCTCCTGTGTGTTGGTGTTATTGGCCTTACACAACCACAGTAGCAGCAAGTAGCATTGTCGTTACAATATTCAATCTTACTTTATCTAATTCAGATGAAAGTGAGTTTTGTGGAATGCCGGAGCCCCTACTCTCCCTTCTATGATCATATACAATTCATCTTAAGGACTTTTATTTGGTAATAATGATTTCTTTCCTCTTCCCCCCCATTTTCTCTCCTGTCCCTTCCCTTTTTGTTTTCTCTTGAATTATTAAAATATAATTATGGTACTCATAGACCCTCTATCAGTTTAACTCAGTGGCCCTTAAAGATATTTGGTTTCAAAAAAAGGTATTTAGGTATTTGTTTATTGTCAGTCAGCCACAGCTCATTCTGAACTTTAGTACTACTGGCAATATTTTTATAAGGATCCCACACTGTTTTCAAAGTTTCCTAGCTATACTTCCACCTTCTATATATGTGTAAGTATTTGTGATATGGTTATTTTAGAAGTTTCCTCAAGCTATGAAGTTCACAAACCATCCATGAGTTCTCATTCCATTCAACTCTTCTCCACATCTTCCATAAGTCTGATACTGAAGGTCAAACCATTTTTTATGGAAACCTTTCTCATTTTCTCTTGATATTATGAATGTACCATTGGAGCACTCTGGCCGATCATCTGTCATCCCATGTGACAATATCTTACCACACAACCAGACTGTTTTCTCTTATTATACAATTTCTTGGTGGTGTCTTTCATCCTCTTGCCCCTCAAAGTTTCTCATTGTTTGTGTGCTGCAACCTACTCGTGTACTCAGCATAAGCCTTTTGATTATTCTCTGTGTGATATTTATTTTTAATTTTTTATCACCATATTCCATATTTTATTCCACTTAGCTAAAGAGTTTTACTTGTTCGGGAAAGAGCAATTGGATGAATAAGATTTACTGCCCAGATTAAAACTTGTATTTGGATCAACAGTCTATAGAATTTATCCATTATTATGCATGTCTGGGGCTGACAACAAAAGGATAAACAGGTTGGAACCAAAATTGAAAATCAGGAGGACAATGGGGGGGGATTGCCTTTGGGAAACTGCAAAGTTCCTTTAGTGACCCTAAATTCCCTATGAAAACAAAGGTCTAGTACCTATTTCTTTTGAAACATTCTTATTTCATTTGAAAATGTAAGCTGATCAATGATTTTTCCTCAAGTATCCCCTTTATTTAGTGATTCCTGTTTCAGAAGATCAGCATTCTTTATGTTGGCTTGTTCAGGATCTCATTCACTTGAGTTTTCTATCACTCCTTGGCTGATTTATTCTGCAGTGTTTGGATGCTACCAATATTTTCTTTGAAACCCCTCATATATACATTCTGAATCCTAGACTTCTTTTCCAACT
This sequence comes from Phalanger gymnotis, assembly GCA_028646595.1. Lineage (NCBI taxonomy): Eukaryota > Metazoa > Chordata > Mammalia > Diprotodontia > Phalangeridae > Phalanger > Phalanger gymnotis. The sequence goes on along the minus strand of CM053622.1, from coordinate 273,249,991 downwards.
ACTATGACTGACTGTCTTCTACTTTACTGTCATTAATTATAAGATTTGTCACTTCCATCCAAGGCTTAGTTAATGTATATGCTAGTAAATGATTCTAGCATATAGGTCACTCAGGCCTACAGTAGTGGTTACTCTTATCATTATGTCTACTTCTTGAAAAATGAAGTTATTATTAAGATAAATTAAAAGCTTATTGACTTTAGCTTTTTAGTAAGACTGAATATATGTTTCTTAGGTAAGGGATTATTTCAATTTAGTCTTTGGACCACAAGCATTCATTGATTAATTGAAAACAAGAGCTACAGAAAATATCTAGATAATTGAGGTCTCTCATCAATATTATATCATATGTCTATGTTAAACTGTATTATTATCCCCAAAGTCCTTATCTACTTCTACCTGTCCAGGTGATCAGTAGGCTCCTCTCCTAACATCTGTGCTGATTCTGTATCTGTTGTTCTTCATTCACATGTCCTATACCATACTTTTCCATTCAGGTTCCAGGATTTCTACACTGGAGAATATTTTCTTAATATATGCTTAAATTGTTTGTATGTGTACTACTCTCCCATACTTTCTGTTACTCCTGAAAAAGAAAAAAAAAACTTCCTTCATAATAATATTCCGATCATGATTTGTATCTGACAAAGTATAAGTTATCACATATACATTATTTATTTTATAGTTATATATGTCTTTTGACCTGACATCTTTGCATTACCTTCTTTATTACCTGTATGATGTTAGGACGATTAGACTCATTGTTTTAGAGTCACTGGTGACTTCAGATTCCATGTTGTGAAAACCTTCATTTTACAGATGAGGGAAATTGAGGTCTAGGTGAACTGAATGACTTGTTTCAAGATACCACCTATCATAAAATATCAGAAGCTGGACTGAAGCCAAGTTGGTCCACCAAGTCTATAGCCAGTGGTGTTTCTACTGTATTATTAATATGTTCATTGATACCTGAGGCCGTGGGTAACAATCCTGTCTCTTTCCTTAAATCTTGCTATCAATGAATTACTGTGCCTTTATAACCCATTCTTCTAATACTATAGTTTCTACTTTCTATGATATATTATTTGGTAGAAACATATAGTAGATTTGCTTTCTCCCTTTGCATTGTCCGTTTAAAACCTCCTCAATCTGGTTTAGGAGACTTTCTGCAAAATTATTTTTACCCATCCTCATTAGGTACACTCCATCTCTGGCTGAGATCCCATTATTCCTACATTTTAACTCATGATCCAAAAAAAGAAATTCTGGTCTCAAACACTACCTTCTTAGCCAGCTGTTCACATTCTAAATCTTCATTTCCCCTCTGAAAGCCCTAATTTCAATCAGCAACAATTAAAAAACAATATTCGTTTACCTTCTTCAATTTCTTGCCCAGGATGTTATAATCCTGAGGAACATTATTCATTTTCTTCCTTGATATATCATTTGACTCCATGTGATTCATCAAATGTGGTTATGGTCATTAGGTCTGAAAAGTCTCTGAAGATTCTCTTTTATATCCTCGATACATGCTTGGGAAGAGAGGAGACCACTGAGGTCTTGCAATTTTATTTGTAAAATGCTTAGCACAGTGCCTGACTCATAGTTGGTGGCTAATTAATGCTAGTTCCTTTCCCTTCCCATTCTGTGTTGTTGCTTCCAAATCTTTAGACAGAATGTCTTCCTTTCCTTACTGAATAGACTGTCCTCAGAGCTATGTCCATCCAATTCCTCTCTTCCTTCAAGACCTAGTATTTGTACTATATCTTCTACAAATCTTTTCCTGAAAAGCTCGGCTAAAATTGTGCCCACTTTCTTAATCTTTTCATTTTACTCTTTTTAACCTTTTCTGCCACTTGTAATATTCCAATTAGTAGTTATTGGTGTATAATTTGTACTGGTGTATTGGGTTGTAATATCTAGTTTCATCTTTCTATCCATCCTCTCCACCCCAACCCTCACCCCTGCACTTAGCAAAATAGATTACACAAAGGAGACTCTTAATAAAAGTTCGGTGAAATGAATTGAATAAAACTGTATAATTGTATTTCATAAATGAGAAACAAGAAAGAGTCTACAGATGCTGTGATGTTTTGTTTCATCTTATCTACTAAGTAGTTAAGAACAACTTAAAACTATCTTAAAGCATTTAATGATTTCTCAACAACCTTTGAATTCAAAAGACAGGAATCGTTTAAGAGCTAAATTGTATAACATAAATGTAGATCCTAGCCTCTCAGGGGGATTTTATATCAAGTAATTGTTGGAAATAGAGTGGGCTTGAAAAGCCTCATGAAGCATGCTATCCCAGTCAAAAGTGGCATCAAACAATACTTTTTCCTGGCACTACTTATTTTTAGTCTATAGTTAAATAATTTCATAAAATTTTTGGTTGAGTTGAACATGTCTTTCTAATATAGCCTCACAAAAACAAAAACTAAGTATTCGCCCTATGCCAGATGACACAGTCTTATTGTGTCTCACAAAGAACAGTCAAAATCATTATTGGGACCTATTTTAATAACTGATACATATATCATTTTGAGGTATATAAAATATTTTCTTCGCAATACTTCCTTGAGGTAGATAAAGACACTATAACCAAACCCCACTAAAGATGAGGGTACTGAGAATCAAAGGAATTAAGAAACTTGTTCATAGTCAGACCACTGGGAAATGGCAGGGTACAGACCTGAACCCAGATCCGATGTCGAGTTGAATTTTCTTTCTATATGATATTCCCTTCAGGTTTGCTGGTTAGTTATTGTCAAAAGGTGCAAGACAGTAGGAATTGTACCAAAATTAAAATGCTTGTACTTGGTGGGTATTTATCAAAATTTAAATGAAAAATCCTAAACAGCCTTCTACAACAGGTCATGGCCATGAATTATGTGGAGGCAATTTTCAGCAGACTCCATCTAGAAGGTCAGCTGGGGATTCAGTTCTTTTAAATCTTTCATGGTTAAAATAATCAGCTAATGAGGGCCACCCAAAAAAGTTTCTAAATCTTTCCATGCAATATAGTGCAGAACTTTCAGATGTCTGCCAAATACTTGTTCAAGTGCTTAGGAAATGCCAAACACTTTTTTAAGAGAAGATTTTCCTGCCTGAGAAAACATGGATTGGCCCTATATGTTAGCGAGAACACACGTCTGGCTCCTACATTTTCAGACACTTCCATGCTTATATATATTTGTGATCTTAACGATGTGGGACCCTGCCTCCAATAGTACATATTGCAAAGCAACTATACCTTTTCATCCTCTGTGAATCTTACTGAATTACCTATTCCATTCTGAGGCTACCTCATTGTCCAGGCTCATTTTTTTGTACCAAATTTAGGTCCTATTTGATCATCTTTGCGGGTTGACTGTGTAACTGCCTATTATAATCTGCACCATAGGAATCTTTCATCTACTCCTTCTGTTCCGGGTAGATAGCTGTCAAGCTCACATGAGTAACTATGGATCTCATTTAGCAGGTTCCGCAATGCAGAATTTGTTAGAATTAGCACAGTCATTCTCAAATAGGAAGATACCATCTACAAAGAATGCCTCCTGCATTTGAAATCTTCAATGGGCATCCTCCAAGAAAGTGGACAACAGATTTGAGAAGCATTTATCTCCCTGTTTTATCCCTTGCTTGACAACCAGTGTCATTGAACAATATTGTCTCTGTTGAGTCTTTCAAGTAACTTTGAAGATTTTAATTAGTACTTGGCAACCACTTTGCTGGAAGATACCCTTTAAAGAGGAATGTTCATGGTCAATAAGTACATGAGCCAATCAAGTGACCGTAAAGATATCATCTGTTATACATTATCTTTTGTAAAAGTCTGTTACTTCTGCTAATTTTCATCAGCAAACCCTTGATAGATTCACAAGGAGATTTTGTGGAGTTGGGAAAATAGACGTGTAGGTGAAAAGCCACTGTAGCATTCAGGACAGACTGACAGTTTTAGCCCATCTCATGACTATCATCTACTGCACATCATTATTAATAGGCTGTTTAAAGAGGAAGAAATTCAAGCTATTAATAGCTATAAGAAAAACGCTCCAAATAATAATTGGAAAAATGCAAATTAAAACAACTCAGAGACACCACCTCACATTTATAAGATTGGCAAAGTCATCAATAAGGACAATTATGAATACTATAGGGTTGAGGGGAAAATGTATCCATGTCCTGTTGATGAAGCTGAGAACTGATCCAGCCATTCTGGAAAGCAATTTGAAATTACGGTGAAAAAACCACGTGTATATCCTTTGACCCGGTGATACCACTACTATATCAAAGGAAGAGGAAAATTCTACAATTAACTGCTTCTACCACTGCTCTCCTGGCCCCAATTTGGCATAAGGAACCTTGCTGAGATAACTTCTAAACTCTTGAAACTTGCCATCTTCTCTGCAGCTGAACTAAACCATGTTTTGTTTCCCCTAATTAGATAGTAACTAAGAACAGAAACTGTTGCACTTTTTTCTTTGTATCTCCAGAGCTTAGTGCTTGTATAGTATAGTGCTTGCCGTATCATACATGCTTCATCAATACTTTTTCATTCGTTCATCTATGCTTCTCATTGTTAGTGACATATTTCATCTTTTCAATCTGTCAGATAACAAGCATCTGTCAAGTGCCTATTATGTGAGACAATGTGTAAACAACCAGGTCAATAGAAAATTCACAGAGACTAGATAAAAGGCACTCTATGAGGGAGAGGCATTAGCATCTGGGGAGACTGGGGAAGGTCTCATTGAATAAATAGGATACAAGTAGAATGTTTAAGTACCTTGTGAAGATAAGAGATGGAGGTGAAGGAGTCAAACTTTCTAGGCATGGAAGGAGACTAAGGCAAAGGAACAGAAAAGAGTATCCTGTTCAAGGAATTGCAAATGAGCCAGTGAAGTGCTGGAAAAGTCCGAAAGTAGGAAGGGGACAGGCTATGAAGATGATTTGAATGGCCAATAAAGGAGTTTACATTGGATCCTAGGAATATTGCAGGGGGCCACTGGAGCACTAGGCTAAGATATACACCTATCGGAATCATCTGCATGAATATGATAATGGAACTCCTGGGAGCTAATGAGATCAACAAGTGAGAAAAGTGTAGAGTGAAAAGAGTATGGTTCCTAGGACATCACTGTGGGACACTCAGGGTAACAATCATTTTCAAATTAGTGTGAATGAATTTATTAGATCTTCTCCAGGGAGCAAACTTTGATTTGGAGGAAGGGAGAGAGAATTGAAAGAACATGAGAAAAGAATGTGCTCTAAGCGAGGAATATATTTTGAAAGGAAAATGAGTAACAAGAGAGGAACTTGGAAGTAGAAAACAAAAGCACCCCCCAACCTTTTTTTTTAAGATTCGCTCAGTATAGCTCTGTTTTTGTTACTAGCAACAAATCTCCCAAATTGATAAAGTAGGTAATGAGTTTTAACTGACCTTAGCTTCAAATTACTTCTCAGGCAAGTCATATAATGGCAAAGTATAATATTACAACTCAGTTCTACAAGCAAACTGTTACCATCGTCCTTTTCTCTCCTCACCCCAAAAAGGAAACAAAATGTTTAGAAATTCTGTTGATAAGCAGAAGCAAAAAATTTTGTTTATCTGCTGAAATTGTACATATATGTGGCAAGGCTTATTAATTTATCTGTTGTCTCGGGTCCTTTCCTAAGCCATTGAACATACTTAAAGACTATAGTGAGACACATCATTTTTGTGGTCATATTATAATTCATTATGTTCCTTCAGTGTTTACAGGGTTCTCAGAGAAAACTCATGAGCACTGCAAGTTGACTCTGGTTTGAAATTAGCTTTAGAGAAACTTCACTTTGCATGGTCTAGTATTGCATGGGGTATTCAGGCAGGACTAGCATTTCCAGTTTCCTGGCTTGCTCAGCCCCTTTCGGGGCTGCTTATCCATTTTTGGTGTTCACCTTTCAATCAATTAATTCTTCTGTGGCTCTAAGAAGCTGTTGCATGCATAGCAGCCACACTGAAACCGTCTTGGCAGATGTGCTAAACCAGAGGGAAATCACTAGAAAGTGATATCATTTTTGTTGTTGTTTGTCTTTATTCTGGAAGAGGACCATGACAACAAGGAGATGATAGCATGACATAGGAAGGAATTGGATTTAAGGGATGGAGGTCTGTGCAAAGTCACCAGCCTCATTTTCTCCTCTGAAGCTATCTGGTCCAATGGTAAGATATATATATATGTATATATATGGTGTATGTATATATATAAATGGTAAGATATATATACATACATACATATATATGTATATACATACACATACATATATATGTATATATATATACATATATATACATACACACACACATACACACACACACATATCTGAATGACTGGAGGTGGCCCTGGATGTAATGGGAGACTTTGGTCTTTTTAAATTAAGGTCTTTAACAGTTCTCAGTTTTACTGAGGCAATGCCCATTCGTGATTAAGGCTAGGTAAGAAATGAGGCAGAGAATGGCCTCTTTACCTAGTCAAAAAATAATAATCTGGGAGGGGAAGACCCTGAGGCATAATTTCTCTTATGGAAGATACATTTCAACTGGGCTTTGAGGTCTGGTGAAAGAAAGACAAACCAGTTGGAGTTCCTTGCTGAACAGTTACATGGAGGTGGGAAAGGGCAGGATCTACCTGGGGAAGGTTGGTAGTCAGGTTTACTGTAGCATGGTATTTAGACATTTTGGGGGAAATGAGACTAAAAAGTGAAATTGGAAGGAACCTATGAAGGGCTCAAGATGCCAGACTGAGTAGGCTAGCATTCAATAATTAATGGAGAGCAACTGTAGATTTTTTCAGTTAGAGAGGGATAGCTGTGTTTTAGGAAAGTTATGGTGAGTTGCATTTAGGACAGATTGAAAGGAATGGATTGGAGATAGGTTGACAAATTGTTACAGAACTTGGATGTGAAGTAATGGAAAAGAACTGGGCAGAGGAAATGAGAATTTGGGGTAGAAGTAGATGTATACTAGAAATATTAGAAAATTATTCATAGGGATTTTGAAATGATGTAGAATGAGGGAAATAAAGGGAGTTAATGATGACACAATGACAGGAAATAATGACAGGAAAATAGTATCATGTCTTTAGTAGAAATAAAGGAATCAGGATAAGGAAATAAAGTGCAATATTAACTTGATTTATGATTTGTTGCTGAAGAATTCTACTACTATTGTGGTAATGTTACTTAGAATGTTGATCGAAGTCTAGATGCTGTCTCAACAAGTTCCTAGCTATATCACCCCAGGCAATTCATTTAAAATCCCTCCTTCCGTTTTCTCATCTCTGAAATAGGGAAAATAATAGCTGTAGCGTGTATCACTGACTTATTCTGAAGATCAAACAAGATAATGGTTAGAATATTAATTTATACAGTTGTATGTTATTGAAAAGTAGATGGTGATGAGAAGTAGCATTAGAAACACAGTGGAGGACATTTCAGTGAAAATCAGCGTGTGAAGTAGAATTGATATTCACATGGGAACAGACTACAAAGGAATTTATCTTTCATCATAAACTTGACAGAGAACCACGATGGAGCAGTATTGACAGGGGATTTCAATTATCTGGACATCTTATGGAGTGTATCAGCTTTTGATCAACTTATTTCTTACTCCTAAACCGAGTAAACTTAATTAACATTTTTGATTGTTTAAAATGCTGAAAACTATATTGCTATTACAATTAAATAAAAAATTGAAAACCATAATTCCTGACTTATGCTCCTCCATTTTACAGGATTTACTATAATCAACATTTAAAAAATTATCATTATAGAAAAGTTGTAATTATACAATAATTTTATAGTTTAATATTTTATATCAGTGATTTCATTTTACTGACTTAAAATAAGAAAACTTATCATTTTATATCTTCCTATCCTACTAATTTTTCAAAGTTCTTCATAATTTTGTGGCAGTCATTGGAAATCGCCATGGGCATTTTCACTGAAATGCAGACCAATGTCACTAAATTACACATTCATAGTTCAAATGCTGAAACATTGTAGCATTGCCATTCTTAACTGTTGTGAAATGCTCTCTTTTAAAGCACTCTTGCTCAATTCCAACACATTAATATGATTCCTTCTTATCAAAAATTGCCTACACATTTATTTTCCTGCTTTTAAACCTATGTTTCTTTTTTGCTAGTTAACAATACCCCTCTATTGTTAAATACTTTCTGGAGAGAAAGCACTTAATGCTATATGCCATCAACTTTGTTAGACATTTTAAAGGTAGTGTAACAAAACAGGCTCACAATTCATAATTACTTAAATTATGCTGTAATTTCTTAATGCATTAAACTGTTGGCATAAAACTGGGACTAAAAGATTCTTTTGAGAAAAAAGTATTTGAACAGCCAAATTTTATAGAGGAGAGCCAAGGGTTAGGAAAGCTAAAATCTCCTCTGAACTTCTGAAACAATAAACTGACACCCACAGAGGTCACAAAAGAATATTTTTTTCCATCTATGTGCATCATTAAATAGTTGTCTACTAGCCAGGTAGATTATGGTGAATTTTTCTTTTAATCTTTCTGGGAGATTTATACTGGCTACTCAACAGACGTAGTATTCTAAATTTCATGGAACCATGGTTTGGCTCTGCATTGAAATATTTTATTTTTATTAAAATATGTTTGTTGCTCTCCCATGGCATTTTTTGGAAAATATAATTTTAAAACACGAGTATCTTTGCCACCCCCTCCCCAATGGATTTTCTTGTTCCAAGCATATGTACTTCTTCTTGAGTCTTGGCTCATGGCGATGAATAAACTATTTAACATTTTGAGTCTTAGTTTGCTCATCCATTGAATGAACATAATACTACCCATACTGCCTCAAGCACATTACTTTTGTGAAGATTAAATGAATAAGGCTTGTAAAGTACCTTGGATCCCTACAGTGCCAGGTGAATGCAAGCTCTTATTTTAATTAAATTAAAGATAATTTAAGGAATACAATATGTTCCACATGTTTTTATACGTGTAGATTATCTATTTGGGAGTTTATCTACTGGTGATGTTAATTTATAGGTCATCTAGCTCCTCTGATGCCTGGCCTGAATATTAACTTATTTATAACCAGAATTAGAAAATATTAGCAAAAATGACAAGCTGTATTCTAACATTTAAACTAGATTAATTTTGGATAAGCTATTCCTTTGTACTATTTATACTAATCCTGTTCAATTCAGAAAACATTTATTAAATAACTACTGTGTACCCAGCAATGTTCTTGTGTTTGAGAGGTATCATTTTTAAAGAAGACAAGGTTTGGTTTTTATGAGATTATGTACAGGGTTATTGTGTCATTTTAAGGGTTTTCAATCAAAAATTATTTGTTTCCTGCAATGTGCCAGGCACTTTAGGCTAAGAATGAAAACTAAAAAGAGAGGAGAGAGAGAGAGAGAGAGAGAGAGAGAGAGAGAGAGAGAGAGAGAGAGAGAGAGAGAGAGAGAGAGAGTGTAGGGAGGGGAGAAAAGTGAGGGGAGGGAGAAGGGAGAGAGAAAGTTGCTGACCTAGAGTAGAAAGACATCAACTAGGAGGTAGCATTTAATCTGAACTCGAAAAAAAACCTATAGTGCTCTCAGAGGGAAGAGTAAGGAATGCGTTCCAGGAATTGGGGTGATACCTTGTGCAAAGGGCACAAGACAAAAAATAATGATGTGTGCTGTATTTGAAGAGCATCAAGATGTTCAGTTTAGCTGGATTGTAATATGCCCAAAGAAGAGTAATGCATAATTAACCTGGAAACTAGACTGGAACTCTATTGTGGCTTTAAAACACAAACAGAAGTGTTTATGTTTGATACTAAAGGCAATGAGGAGCTATATATGGAAATGAAAGAAATATACAAAACTGAGATCCAAGCCCAGTGGAAAAGCAGTCAAAATATCTGAAAGAGAAGCTTTTGAAAGAACTGCTATCTTTTAGTAATCATGTGAAAGATCGCTCCAAATTACTAATAATAAGAGAAATTCAAATTAAAACAAAAATATAACTTCTAGGGTCATCTTACTGATAATTTCATTCTTCAAGAGGTGCAGGAACTAACGGGGAGATTCTATTCTGGCTAAGATTCTCACTAAAAGTGAAGAGCCAGCTGTTGAATTGGATTGGGGATATTGCCTCTCCACTTTTCTGATAAAGAGTTTGTAAGGACACAGAATGACATATTTCTGGAAAAAAAAAAAAGGAATTCAAAGCATTCAGAATAAAGATTTGTAGGAAGCCATAGACTCATGATACAATGGAGGATAGCCCAGGAATAATGGCAAAAGCTAAAAAAATGAAAGTGCAAAGACATAAATAGAAACAATTCCAATGAGGAGGGAAAAAATTGGGTTTGTCTAAAGAAATACAGGCAGACAGACAGAACTTATCAATGAACTTAGATTTTTTAATAAAAGTATAAAAGATGATGATGTCCTTAGCTCAAATTAGGAGGTTTGAGAGAAGGGTAGTTTTTATGGGTAAGACAATGAATCATGTTTTGGACGTGTTGAATATAAACTCTCTACTGAGTATCCAAACCCATGGGAGATAGATAAGAATACTACCTCAAGAAAATGGATAGAGAGAAGATGCAGGTTAGATTTTTGTTAAGATATAAAATGCAGTATGATGCCTTTATTTACTGCTTATAAAACGATTCCAGTTGTGTTATGTTATGATGTTATCATATAAAAAATTCATACTGCTAGTCTATTTTATGTACATTCATATTATCCTTGCTGTTGCTATTAGAATCATATAACCTGAGGGACTTCTATTAGGTGGGGATATTGGTATTTCTGATTCAAAACAATAGTATTTTGCCTTACTGTCATGCCAGAATATGAAGGATCACCACTTAATCATCTGTCTTCTGTGTCAAACTGATAATCACAACGAAATGAAGTAGGCCCAGCCCGCAAACTTAGACTGTGTTGCATATGTATTTGGCTCTTAGGAGCAACTGTATCACACTTCCTCAATGAGTCTTATTTTCAGAGCCCAATTTGTTAGTGCTTCAAGTTTCCTGACAAGATGTTACAGCTATCACAGTAGTCTCAGGACATACAAAATTACAATTGTGTATCAAGCTCGCTGAGAGTCTTCTAGCTTGCTCTTCTCTTCACCTTACAGCATGGATGATTGACTGGACTTTAAGGGGGTTGTTATCATCATTATTGATAGAAACAACAATGATTTCCATCAATTAAACTATTTCCTACCAAGTTTTATATCAAGATTAATCCATTTAGGAGTATATTTTTATCATGATTTTCTCTATTAAATAATTATTCTCTCCATATGTAAATTACTGAAAAGCAAAATTCTGATTAACTTTTTGCTCTAATTTCCTGAAATCTCATGGTTAAAATTTTGAATTTCCAACTGAATGATGCAAATACATATTACTTTATTTCTTACTTAGAATATTATCAAAGTAACATATATATTTTTAAACTATGAGTGAAATTGTGTGTAATTGGTGCTGCTATTTTCATCTAAAAGGACTCTCCCTAGGAGTTCATTTCATAGCAAGTAACACTATCATCTTGTGATTTTCTTTGGGAATGGGGTCCAACATGAAGTGGTATTTTTCAAAAGTTATCATTTTTAACATTGCTGAGTTTCCTGTAGTATAAATCATATCACAAGGAAATAAATTTATTGGAGGAGAATTCGGGATAGAGTCATATTTTTTAAAGTAAATAGCGAAGAACAGTGGGAACCCATACAATGATTTATAATACATTATAATTATTATATTAATAATTTAAAAATTAAGTGTACAATCATATTTATTACATCATGATAGAACATTCCACAGATTAAAAATAGAAATCATCTTACTAACAAATGAGTTACCCCTCCAAATGTCCTTATCTTTGACTGTGACATTGCTTTTCCTTTAGTCACTGAAGTTTAACAGAAATATTTTTACCTCATCCCTTCTCTTATTTACATTTATCCAGTAATCACCATTATGTGTGTATAACTGTATACATTTATACACATAAGTACACAATACACAAATATACAGACATACATAAATATGTGCATAGATGGAAGCATGTATATGAATATGCATACACATATGCACGCATTCATTCATGAAATAATGAAAAGAGTTTAATCAAAAAAGAGTGTTTCTACTGAAGAATAAATAATGTAAACTCCACGATCAGAACTGTGTATTTCAAGAGGTAATGAAAAGCCAACGATGGCACTATATATGCCACTCACAATCATTCAATCATTATGACAGTGAATACTTATTGAATTGAAATGAATGGAAGGTTGTAGAACTGAATAAGATTTGATTTAAAAAG
>CM053622.1:273216492-273237131 GCA_028646595.1 Phalanger gymnotis | reverse complement strand
AAAGAAGGAGGAAGGGAGGAAGGAAAAGAGAAAGGGATTAAGGAAGAGAGGGAGGGAGGAATGAGGGGAAAGAGGAAGGAAAGGAGGGAGAGAGGAAGAAAAGAAAGAAGGAAGGAAGGAAGGGAGGGAGGAAGGAAGGAAGAAAGGAAGGTAGGAAGGAAGGAAGGAAGGAAGGAAGGAAGGAAGGAAGGAAGGAAGGAAGGAAGGAAGGAAGGAAGGAAGGAAGGAAGGAAGGAAGGAAGGAAGAAAAATGTATAGTCAAGCAAAACAAATCCAAGTCCCAAGACTGGCCATTTCCTAAAATGCGTCTCTCATTCTTCATGCTGGAGATGACTACTGTGCTTCATTATATGTCCTCTGGAATCTTGGTTGTTCACTACATTCATCAGAGTTCTCAATTCTCTTGAAGTGCTTTTTTTCCCTTCATAATATTTTTGTTAGTGTATCAACTCTTGTCCTGGTTATACTCACTCACTCTGTATAATTTCATCATAGAGGTCTTCTCATTTCTTTTTCTGACATGACCCATTTCATCATTTCTTATGGAGTAATAATATCCCTTAAATTAATATAATAGGAGTTGCCTTGTCATTTCCAAATAGTTGGGCATCCTCTTAATTCCCGGTTGTTGTTGTTTTTTTCCTTACACAACAGAAAGAGATGCTATACATTTTTTGTATAGATGATTCTTTTCCTCGATCCTTTGAGGATATAGGCATAGTAGTGGTATGACTGGGTCAAAAGTTATTCATTGTTTAGTAACTTTGGAGACATAATTCCATAACTGTATTTATACCACAACCCTATACTTCTTTATATAGTTAGTATGTAATATTTGCTATGTAATAAATAGTATTTTGAACATAATAAATGTTTGTTGATTTATTCGCAAATTCTAACCATTGACTTTGGTTCTATCCTCTGGGTCTAAATGTAATGAATCTAATACATCCTCTACATGACAGCTACTTGAACATTTGAAGGCAGTAATAATAAATAATTTTAATTCATTCCCATCCACCCTACCAGGTTTTCGAAGTTAAATATGCAAGGAGGAGGAGGAAGAAGAGGAGGAGGGGGGAGAAGGAGGGAGAAAGAGTGGGAGAAGCAGGGGGAAGAGGAGAATTCCTCCTGCTCTCATCTTTAATTTTTTTCCAATGAAGTTCTGGGACTTTCCTCTATTTTTTTATATTCATTGAACAGGTTGACAAATAACTGCTTTTTGCAATTAAATGAAAATACTGAGATGTAAATTAATCTTCTGCAGACTTGTTGAATGAATATACAGGACAAATGCAACAACAGAGTGACCAAGATAATGTGCCCCTCATTCTGCTCCCATAGTCTTTTGATTTCCTCTTTCAGGTCTCTTTATTTTATTGATGTTTCAGGCCATGTAAATGAGGGCGATAGAACCCGTAATATCTAACACAAATTTTTGAGGTCCAAATGAGATCTATAAAGCACTTGGAAAATTTGAGAGCTCTCTAGAGAGCTTATGAGTGTTCTAATCATTAGAGCTGCAAATGAATGTAAAGGGTGTCTAGACAGCACCATTCATTTTACAGATTTAGAGACTGAGGCCCAAAGAATTTAAGTGACTTATTCTCTTCACACAGTTAGCAAATGACTGAGGCAGGATCTGGGCCCTCCTGTTTCAAAACATGTCATTCCACTGTTCTGCCCTGCCTCATGTAGAGTGACAAATATAATGTTCTTGAATTTTTATGGATCAATGCTGTATCCTGGTGATTGTGGACAACAGTTCTGTCTCTGATAAAGCTTATTTGCCTTATTATCAAGAACACAACTTATTTACTGAACTCTCAAAAATATTTCTGTGGTCACTATAGTGTAGAGATTTGTTCCATACTAGTTTGTGCAAGACAGTGAGCTTCCGACATATAGTTCTAAACTTCAGGTGATATATTGCCATATAAATGATGATGATGATGATATCATTTATGTACTGCTTTAAGGTTTGCAAAGTACTTCACAAACATTATCTTATTTGATCACAACTATCTTTTGCTGTCATTCCCATTTTGCAGTCAAGGAAACTGATGCAGTCAGCAGTTAATTGATTCATCTGTCAGAGAGCTAATAAATGTTTGAGACCAATTTAAGCAGGCCTGCTTCCTGACTCAAGGTCCAACTTTCAACCCATTGTGCCACCTGTTGCAACCTGAAACAATGACACAATTTTCTCATTTTATAAAATGATCTGTGTTGATCAATAAGTCGAAGCTACACAAAGATAACCCATCAGTAATTTTTGGTTGCTATGATATGATCTTGAATTGCCAGTACAAACCACTGTTTCCATCTCTACCTTTCCTTGGCCTAAATTAAGAATTTTACACTTAATCTGTCCTAATGACATTTTGAAAGATTCCATCAGGTGAAGTTGTTCAATGTGTTTATAACTTGAAGCCATATAATTGAATGTCATTCTTGAACATCAAGTGATTAACATAATGCTTTGTATGAATTTACTTTTAAATTGGAAGCCATACTCAGTTTTATTTTGGAGAGATGATAATGGATTTAAAACCAACAATAATGGACTTAAACTGTCTTCCCTGAAATAAGTCACCATTTACAATTGTTCTTGGCATTATTATGTTGTGGTATGGTTTAAATAGATAACAATTTTCCAAAGGAATCAAGTAATCTAGCATTCTCACTTAACTTGGATCTCTTTTATGTATGTATTTGGTGATGAATGATTCATGAGTGTGGAACTGAAGCAAAAGCTCCTCAAGAATAAACAAAGGCAGTATAAATGTTACTTTCGGGGAGCTTGTTAAGTGATCACCAAATTGATAATTAATTGTTCTTTATACTCCTCAGACTTTTAGACACACTTTTCCCTCTTTGTTCTTCAATATTGTTTCCCTGTAAGTACACATAGATTTTTTTAAAGGATACAAGCTGTGAATGATTTGTATAAATTACATCATGAATTTGGCCTTATCTTAATGGTGTTCTTTTGATAGTGGACATGTGGTACTTTCTGTTAAGAAATGTAAAGTTGGACTTATATCTGAGAGAATGCTGGTCAAGTACTTTGCTAGGAATTCATGTTTCATTGTGAAGTGTTCAGTAATTCTGGTTCTCATCTTAGCTCACCACTTTGTTTTGCCAAGAAGCTAATCTGTCATGTCCCTTGATATACCAACAATGTAATTCATTATATCAGTGATAGGCAAGCTTTCAGTTGCTCATCTGATACTACTTAAATTTTTATTATATTGTACCTTTTGTGACTATATAATGTCTAGACATTTTTCCCATATTGTTTTTTTTGGGGGGGGGAGTCTCCATCTCTCATTTCTTTATATCTCAAGCCTCTGTTGTAAAATGTTTAATTATATAAAAATGTTTTGTTTTTAATTTGCATTGCTTTGATTCCTTTAACTATCTTAACTTTTTGACTTTTGCCTCTAGTTGAGATTAAGGGAATCTAGAATTTCTTACATATTTTCCTCTGAATTTCTTTCCATTTATTTCTTTTTTGTTGCCTCTAACTGGGTTACATAACACTCAAGTTTTATATTACATGTATAAGCAAGGTATTGATTTAATCTTCTGCTAATAGCTCTCTCATGCCACTTAGACCAATTTTTAAGGGAACTTCTTAATAGGTCTACAAATCCTTTCATGGTTCTTACCATGGCAATTAGCTATCCCATATAATATGGTAGCTAGATTTTGAAATGCTTGTTGCATGTTTATAGGAAATGTTAGCTTTTTTCAAAAATTTACTCTGTTTTTGTTATATGTGACTTGCTTGTTGGATTCAGACCATAAATTTCAAATGAGGTTTTTGGAATTTCAGTTTTAAGCATTACCATTGTCCTCTCAAAGTCATTTAGATAACTAGTATTATTTTGTCATCTATTTTATTTTAAGCTATAATTTTTGGAGTTTGTGTTAAATTTAAAACATTTCAGTGGCCTTGAATTCTTCAACTTTTCCATCTTCAAATTTTAGGAAGACATCAACTGGTCTCTTATTTCATCTAACCTAGGCTTAGGAATAAAGTAATTTATTTTGAACTCTCATTGTGTGACTTAGAGCAAAGGATACCATTGGAAAAAAACAAAAAAAGGCCCTTTCAAACTGATAAGATCTATTTCTAATTTTGTTATGATGTAATATTGGTGCCTCATGAACATGTTCATTAATTTGGTCCATTTCACATGTGTTTAAGGTTTTTCCACTTTAGCAGTCAGTGCCATCTTGCAATGAAGTATTTACCAGTGGGTGAGGTATTAATACTTCTGATTTGTTCCTGTGTGTCTTTTTTTTTTTGGTAGTATCAGAACACAGAGTGTCATTTTATTCACCCTCTTCCATGATCAGCATGATATTTGCTAGAAAGACCAGTCTTCATCCCTATGATGCTCTGTCTATTTCTGTGACTCAGAATTGTTTTAGTTGCTCTGGGTGCTAACCAATTCATTATAGCTCAATTCACCAGCATGTCAGGGATCCTGCCAGGTTTTCATATTTGCCATAATGGTCTTATAGCACAAGAAACCTTCACTGTGAATACAACAGCTACTGTTCCCTTACTTTGCTACCCAATCCCACTCAACGGTGCCCCAAAGCATAGACAATAGCTAGGACTTTGAGTATTATTTACTCTTATTGATGTAATAGTGTTAGAGGTAAGAATAAATTTACTGGGCTTCTAATTCAATCTCTCATTTTCAGGTAGGAAAATTGAACTCCAAACAGGGAAAGTAACTTGTCCCTAACTATCATTAAAAAAATGGCTATGAGAGAAAATTCTTGTCATTTTCTGTGGTCTCATATCTTATGTAAAGATGTAGGAATGTTAAATTTAACCATAATTACATTTTTTGTATTTTCCATAATTGCCAAACATGATTATGTGATACCTATAGCAACATTACCAATTATAATTTTTACACTATGATAATAATTGTGTTTCATTGAGGTAAAAGAAAAAAACTTTTTTTTCATATCTACTACTCTTATAGCATTTCCTTTATATTACAAATCATTTTCATAATCTCACAACATTACTTTCTTTTTTTACCATATACTGCATAGTTTGATAGCTTTTGTGCTTTTGAGTCATTTTTTACTTACCAAACTCTTTCTCTATAAAAATAGATAATTCCCACAAGCTTAAGTATAAAAATAGTTCAAGATTAGAAGAGTTTCTAGCATTAATTTGCCTTTGTACATTATATTAAAAAATGTATGAAATAGATGAAATCAGATTACATTATAGATAAGATTAAATATGGTTTCTTTCCTTTTTCAGAGTAACAAGAACATTTTATGTGTTAAGATATTTAGAATGTTTCTTTCCCCTACAGAAATACTGGAATGGAAATTTCACCACTTAAATGTTTGCTATTCAGTAAATTAGAGACATTGGCAAGGGTGGAAGGAGCATGAGCATAATTTCAGCTCTAGGCAGTTGTCAGGATGACATTTCAATTATCTTTCATTTAAATATATTTTCTTTTTTGTTATCCTAGTTGTCTGAGTCTGCTGGCCAGTGGTGCTGATGGAGGCTTATTTGGGTCAGGATCAGTATTAGAAAATTAATGAGGTTAATCATAAAAGCAAGACCAAGTCAGAGAGATAGAGCAAAAAGAAGGATTTCTCAGCACAAGTCACTCTGGAAGTGTACATTAAATCTACAAGATAGGATCAGGAGTGAGAATGGTTGAAAAGTTATTATAGCAAAACTTTCTTGGAGTTTACAGTTGTGATAGCCCTAAGAAGTCCTCACAGTAGATTCTCTTTACAGTTGCCAAGGGACTCTAATGTTGTGTAAACTAAAGCATTTAAAGCAGGCCTAATCAATTTCTCACTAATATCTCAGTATCTATATAATTATGGGTGTAACAAGATGTCATCTAATTGTGCAGTGCCTGGAACAGTAGAACACACAGTACATGTTTAATGAATCACATTGTATTAGCTCATATTGTAAAATGGTGAATATGATGATCTATGAAAAATCATGTTGAACAAAGTAGAACAAGGGGAAAATATACACGATGACTACATTAATGTAAAAAAAACAACCCTAAAAACAGTGAGTGGCTTCCAGGAATGCCACATTATGTATACTATCAGATATAGTCATATTTTTCAATCACTTCCACTTAACTGTTTTGCTTTATTGAAAAGAGGGTTATAATTAGAGTATGTTTATAAATTACTATCATTAAAAACAGCAAGAAAAAATAGTCAATGAAAGTTTTATTAGGTCCTATTACGTACATTGATACTTGCTTATAACTGTGATCTCATCATGGTATCACCTCATTACAATGCAAATTTCTATTTCTTGTTCAGATTGCAACTCATCCACACTTCCCTGGTGACACTTATAAATGTCATTCCATCACCCTTCCTTGGAAAACAATCCCAGCATCAAAATTCTGGGGTCATCCGCTACATATTTTTACTTTCTGTGGATACTAATTCCACATGGGGGTTTCCAATCAACTGAAAGTGACCAATTCATTTTTTTTCCAATTATTTTTCTCTCTGATGAAATTTTGCACACTACTTCTCAATTTTTTGCTGAAAATATATTGTAGCCCATGCACATCAGTTATGGGCCTTTTTGTTTTGCTTTAGGTGAGTTTCAGCCACAATTGATTTAATATTTTTTATTGTGAACTTAATCATCAACAAATATAACATGTATGAATATGTATATATGCATATATATCCAGTACATATTGTATATTTATGTAGAAATGGGGGATTTCTGCTTTGTACAATTTATTATTAGTGATGTATAATATATACATGTACAATTATATATATATGAGTAAACACAAATCAATATGCTTTAGTACTTTAGGAAGTTTTATTTATTTTTAACATTTTCATTGTCATACAGCATCACTGGAATAATATATATTTTTGAAAGGTGGACATTTTTATAGGCTTTTAGAACTTTAGGTAGGTACAAAGTCCTGTATAAATATTTCATGTTAGCTAAAAAAAAAGAATTAGATATCCCCCATTGCCTTAGCATTAAAGTAAATCAAGATTGTATCATAAACAATCTTATTAATATGAAATTCTTTGTAAATTATGTAATAAGATATTTACCATATCAATTATGTGAATATATCTGTTAGATTGGAATACATGTGCCCTTCACTTAAATGTATCTGTTTAGTCATTGCAAATTCCTTAGTTCAGGCTTCATTTCCTTTTGTCTATTTTATTGCAATGTTTTCTAATTGATATCCCCATGCCCATTTCTCAGTCCACTTTGTCCTCTACACTGCTGTCAATCTATTCTTAAATGCAAATATGACTTGTGACTTACCTACTCAATAAAAGCCAGTGGTTTCTTGTTACCTCTATCAAACCCCAAAGCCCTTCACAAACGTGCCCTAACCAATTTTCCCAGTATCATTTTGTATTACTTCCCCTCACACATTAGACAAATAGGGCTTCTTTCTGTGACTCTCAAAGACATTTTATTTTTTCTCTGTTTTTTCATTGACCATGTCCTGTTCCAGGAATGTACTCCCTCCTCAGTTTCACCTCATAAAATCTCTCCTTCCTTTCAAGATTTAGCTCATGCATTGATTTCTACATTATGAAATTTTCCCTGAACCCATTACTCCATGACCTTCTATTGCCCTTTCTCTCAAATTGTCTTGAATTTAATTACTATATATTTATTTATATGTACAGATGTATATGTACCTGTGTATGTATTTATATGTTGTCTTTTCCACTACAATATAAGCTCCTTGTGAGTAGGGATAATTTTAATCATTGTATTTCATTCTCAGTGTCTAGCTCAGTGTTGGGCACAATAATTAACACTTGATTGACTAATTAACCTATAACTGAGCTTGTAGAAAAAATAGATCAGAGAGAAAGAAAAGTACATAGTTTCCCGGACATAAAATATGAAATTGTTTTAGAAAAAAATTATAAAAATGAACTAGAAAACATGTCTCTATTAAAAAAAAGATCCATCTTTTTAATGTCAGTATTTTTCAGACATGAGTCATGTAATATATTCATAAATAACAATATATCCACAAATAACTGTGTTTAAAAAATTAAAATTTGATGTAACCTATAGGCCATTACAGTAATATAAGTCACAAGAAGTGCATGACAAATATTAGCAATTAAAAATTGCTAAGGAAAAGTAGTACACAGGATATCATCTGAGATGTATGACTGGAAAAGAAGGCAATCCACTCATGTAGCAAACGTCAGTTAGTAATAAGCTGTGAGTAATTTCATGCTCCATTAGTAGCCCTATAATGTTGAAAACTCTAAAGAATTTTCTCACAGATGAGATGATAGATATATCATACAAGTTCTGAAGTAACCAGGGCAGATAGGACAGCTATAGTTTGCAGCTATGGAAAGGACCACAGGGAGAAAGAGCATTTTCAGGAGAGCAAGGCTGGGGGCCCTAGCTGTGGACTAGGGATAGAGAGGAGTACCCAATGCTAAGGCCTGAGATGGAGCCCAGAAAATAACAGTAAGAAGAACATGAGGCTTAGAGCATCATTCCTCACATCTTGGGCCTAGACTTCATTATATTAATAGCTACTAAAAATAAAATTAAAAAGTACTAAACAAATTAGAAAGAACTTAACAGTAGATGGTTACTATGGGGATGGAGAAGATCTGGGCTCATATTCAAAGAAAGATAGTAGAGATAAAAAAGCTGAAAATGCCAAATGGTCCCAATCCCAAAAAGTCTTCTTGGGAAAACTTTAAAAGGACTTTAAAAATTGAATAAGAGAGACTGGGGAAAACTTAGAGAAAAAAATAAGAGTATTCAAAGAAAATTAAGAAAATTATTAAAAGAAAGCCAATGAACTGGAAAAAGAGAATAAAAAAACTTAAGGAAGAAAATAATTCCTTGAAAACTAGAATTGGGCAAGGGGAAGTTAATGACATTACGTAACACTGAGAAATAATAAAATAAAATCAAAAGAATGAAAAAATAGAAGAGAATGTGAACATCTTATCAGAAAAACAACTGATCTGGAGAGCAGATCAAGGAGGGACAATATAAGTATATTCAGACTACCTAAAAGGTATGAGAAAAAAAGAATTTTATACAATATTATGAGAAATTATCCAGGAAAATTTCCCTGAAGTTCCAAAACAAAAAGACAAAGAAATAGGGGAGAACTTGAAAGAGATTCCAGAAGGAAAACTTACAGGAATATTGTAGCCAAGTTTCAAAGCTCCCAGATAAAGGAGAAAATATTGCAAGCAACAAGAAAACACTATTTAAATATCATGGAGCTACAAGAAATATCATATAAGACCTAGCAGCTACCATACTGAAGGACTATAGGTCTTGAAACATTATATTTCATAGAGAAAAGAGCTAGGTTTACAACCAATGGTAACTTACCTAGCAAAGATAAGTATAATCCTGAATGGAAAAAAAATGGATATTTAATGAATTGAAAGACTTTCAGATATTTGTGACAAAAACAGCAGAACTTAATGGAAAATTGGATATATAAAATACAGGAAAAATATGAGATAAACATTAAAGACCAATTATAAGGGACTCGATAAGGTTAAATTGTCTACTGCTAATACATGAAAATGTAATCAATACTCTTATGACTGTCATTATTTGGGTAGTTTGAAAAAAAGCCTTGGGCTAAGCTGTGCATGATGGGGTGATTCTAAAAAGAACTGTTAGAAGAGAAAAAAGGAGTAATTATCTCATATGAACAAGGCACAAAAGGAAGAAATAATACAGAAGCACTTGGTAGGGTGGGTAGTACCAGAACTTTATCCTCATCAAGAATGGGTTAAAGATGGAACAACATATATGAATAGAAGGGTATAAAAGTCTTCTAAATACAGAAAGAAGTAAGAGAGCAAGGGAATGGGATGGGGGAAGAAAAAAAGGGAGAGACTGTTAGAAGAGTGAGTAGATTAAGGAATAGGAGGGCAAAGTATCAGGTAGAAGTAAAGTTAGAGAAGTGAGGGGGGGTAGGGTAGATAGGCTTAGAAGGATAGTGAGTATAAGGAAAGAAAGAAATACATAACAAGTAATTATTTTTCTTTTTGAGGGGAGAAGGGATTGAGATTAAGTGACTTGCCCAAGGTCACACAGTTAGTAAGTGTGTTGTGTGTCAAGTGTCTGAGGCTGGATTTGAACTCAGGTCCTCCTGACTCCAGAACAGATGCTCTTCTTACTGTGCCACCTAGCTGTCCCCATAACAAGTAATTCTAACTTAGAATGTGAATGGGATGTATTTACCCACAAAACGGAAATGGATAGCTGATTAAAAATATGAATTTAACAACATATTGCTTTCTGGAAACACAACAAAAATGAGAAATACACACAAAAATAAAATAAAGGACTGCAATAGAATTTTTTAAAAAGATAGAATTAATGATCTCAAACAAAGTTAAAACTAAACTAGTTTTAATGAAAAGAGAAAAATAGAGAAACTACACTATTACCACCAATATTATTCAATATTGTTTTAAACCATTTAAAATAATGAAACAGTATAAAACACCTAAGAATATACCTGCCAAAACAGACACAGGAACTATGTGAACATAAACATAAACCACTTTTTACACAAATAAGCCAAGCTTAAATAATTGGAGTGATATTTATTATTTATGCATATAAAGGCAATATAACAAAAAAGACAATTTTACCTAACTACTTATTTAATGCGAACTCAATTAAATGACTAAACATTATTTAATTGAGTTAGAAAAAAATATAACAAAATTTGTTTGGAAGAACAAAAGGTCAGGAATTTCAAACAAACCAGGGAAATGACATAAAGGAAAGAGAATCAGCATTATCAGACCTTTAACTATCGTATTTCCCCAAGTATAAGACACACCTTAATTTTGGGGCCCAAAATTTGAAAAAAAATGTATTACATAAAGTTATTGAACTCAAGTTTTACTCATCTGCTCATAGCTTTCAGGCATCTTTTGGGCAAATCTGGTGCATGTATGCATGCTTAGTCCATTCCATTTTATGAACCTAAAGCACCAATTGTGTCTTCCTTTGAAATCAGTAGCTTCTTTTTCATCAGCAATTCTTCTTGCTTCATGCTGAGCCATCTTTGTGGACAGAGGAATTCCAATTGCCCTTTGCTCTTCAATCCATATCCTCAATTCCCTCTCTAAATCAGGTCATTTTGCTGACTTGCCTCTCACAGTCTTCTTCTGCCATGCCGTTTTCAGTAGGGTTTCTTCTTCCTGTAGCTAGTCTCAGATTGTTTTCTCAGTTGGAGGAGGACCAAACTTATATTCAGCAGCACAATTTTCATTGAGTTTTGCAAATTGGATCACTTTTAACTTGAATTCAGCACTGTACAAAAATCTTTTCTGAGCCACTACTGGGTAGAACATGGCAAAACATAACCTAATATATTGGTAACAAATGCAAAATAATGAGCACAAAGACAACAAGTGTGAAAAAGTAGGACATGCAAGTAAAAAAATCTACAACCACTGTATAAAAAATACCCAGTGTTTAGACCCCGAATTTTTCAAAAAAGAGTGTGTCTTATTGTTACAATAATCTGGCTAGCAGCTGTTGTGGGGGTGAAAGACCAACACAAGTGCAACAACAAGCAGGCTACCAGCACGCAACATTAAGGGGTTGACAATTTTACTTTAATTCAGCATACAAATACCATCCACTTAGTTCAGGGGAAAAGGCCAGCACTCTGAACTTAAGAGCAAAATACAATGGTATGTTAAATTCTAAGAATCTGAAGATTATTATGGCACTTAAAAGGAGTTTATATAGAGGTCACAGGAGTTAGCAAATGTAAAAAAAATAAAGGATGGGCAAGAAAGAATAATGCTGTGGGATAAGGGGGAAAGAAGAAAAAGAATGGGGGAAATTATCTCACATAAAAGAGGCATGCAAGGAAAAGCTATTAAAATGGAGGGAGAAAGGGGGAGCAGGCAATACTTGAATAGCATTCTCATGAAATTGTTTCAAAGAGGAAAAATACACAGAAACATAAATAAATACACACACACTCAATTGGGTATAGAAATCTATTTTACCCAGCAGGAAAGTAGAAGGTGAAAGCAGTAATAGAAAGGAGATTTTATACAATGAAGGGTAGATAAAGGAAGCAGTGGTCAGAAGCAAAACAGACTTAAGAAACAGGACAAGATAAAGAGAGAGAATGATAAACAGAAAAAAATAGGATGGAGGGAAATGCACAGTTAGTAATCATGACAGTGTGTGGGAATAGGTTGAATTCACCTACAAGATGGAAGCAGATAGCAGAATGGATTAGAAAGCAGACTCCAACAATATGTTGTTTACAAAGAACACACTTGAAACAGAAACACACACAGAGTGAAAATAAGGGGCTAGAGAAAAATCTATTGGGCTTCTGAAGAAGGGAAAAATGCAGGGAGAGATTGCAATAATGATCTCAGACAAAGCAGAAGCAAAAATAGATCTAATTAAAAGTTAAGTAAGGAAACTACATTTTGTTAATAGACAATGTAGTAGTTTCAATAGATATAATGATATAGATAATGAAGTAATGACTCCACTAAACACGTATGCATCAAATAGCTCATCAAAATTCTTAAGTGAAAAGTTAAATTAATTATAGTAGGAAATAGTAAAATTATACTAGTAAGGGAATCTCAAAATTTCTTTTTCAAAACTGTATAAACTTAACCCCAAAATAATAAGAAAGAAGTTAAGAAGATGACAAATAATATCTTGAAAAGGCAAAATATTATTGACCTTTGGAGAAAATTGAATGGGAATAGAGAGGTAATATGCCTTTTCTCAGTTGTACATGACATCTTCAAAAGCACTGACCATGCATTAGGGTAAAAAATCCTCACAGCTAAATGTGAGGAATGTGACATGAAGATGTCTGAAAATTCAATAAAAATTCCATCAATAAGGTCTATGGAAACAAAAATCAAAAAATTTGTGGGAAACTAAATAATCTAATCCTAAAGAATGAGTAAATCAAAGAAGAAATTATAGAAACACTCAAGAATTTCATTGAAGAGAATGACAGTGATGAGACGACATATAAAATCTGTGGGATTCAGCAAAAGCAGTACTTAGGGGAATATTTTTATCTTTAAAAGTATAAGCAATAAAAGAGAGATCAGTGAATTGAGCATGCAAGCAAAAAAAAAACTGGAAAAAGAACAAATGAAAAATCCCCAACTAAATACCAAAATGGAAACAATGAAAATCAAAAGACAGATTAATAAAATTGAGTTTAAAAAAAGCATTGAACTAGTAAATAAAACTGGGAGCTAGTTTTATAGGAAAAAACACTAAAATAGATGAACTATTGGTTAATTTGATTAAGAAATAAATAAAACTAAACTAATAGTATCAAAAATAAAAAATATCAATATACCACCTATGCAGATAAAATTAAAAAATATTACTAGTTATTTTACCCTATTATATACTGGCAAAACTGACAATCTGTATGAAATGGATAAATATTTGCAAGAAACAAATTTCCGAGATTAACATGAGAAATAGAATACTTAAATGACCTTATCTTTAAAAAGAGAAATTAAAAACAAGCCATAAATGAGCTCCTTAAGAAAAATTTGCCAAACAAGATGCATTGAAAAACGAATTCTACCAAACATTAAAGAAACTATTAATTCTACCAAACTATTAATGAAAATATTAATTACAATACTATATAAATTTTTCAATGGGGGGAATAAAGGTATGTTACCAAATTCCTTTTTATGACACAAATATGTTTTTATACCTAACTATAGAGAGTAAAAAGAGAGAAAGAAATTATAGAACAATTTCTCTAAAGAATAGCAATGCAAAAAAAAAAAATGAATAAAATACCAACAAGGGGATTACAGCAATATATTTAAAAGATCATACGCTATGACCAGGTGGGATTTATACCAGGAATGGAAGACTGGTTCAATATTAGGAAAACTATTAGCATAACTGACTATATCAATAATAAAAACAACAAAAATCATATAATTATATCAACAGATGTAGGAAATGACCAAGTACAACACCTATTCCTTTTAAAAACACTAGACAGCATAGGAATCAATGGAGCCTTTCTTTCTTTAAAATGATAATTAGTACCTATCTAAAATAAAAAGCAAGCATTATATGTAAAGGGGATAAACTTGAAGCCTTCCCAATAAGGTCAGAGTTGAAGTAAGCATGTCTATTATCACCACTATTATTAATTTTGTACTAGAAATGCTAGCTATAGCAATAAGACAATGAAAGGAAATTCAAGGAATAAAAATAAGCAATAAGAGAGAAAAATCTATTCATTTTTGCAAATATGATGGTCTACTTAGAGAACTTGAGAGAATAAACTTTAAAAAAACTGTTTGAAACAATTAATAACTTTCTCAAAGTTTCAGGACATAAAATGAACCAACACAAATTGTCAGCACTTCTACACACTAGTAACAAAACTCAGCAGCTAGAAACAGAAAGGGAAATTCAATTTAAGATAATTGTAGACAATATAAAATAACTCAGTCTATCTGCCAAGACAAACCAAGTGACTATATGAACACAATTACAAAATAATTTTCATGCAAATAAAAACATATCTAAACAATTGTTCATGGGTAGGCTGAGCCTATACAATAAAAATAACAGTTCTCAGTTAATTCAGTTATTCAGTGCCATATCAGGCAAACTACCAAAGAATTTATTTTACATAGCAGAAAAAGTAGTAAAATTCATCTGGAAGAACAAAAGGTCAAAAATCAATGAAATCAAGGGAATCAATTAAAAAAAAATGTTAAGGAACATGGCCTAGCAGCACTAGGTTTCATACTATATTACAAAGTAGCAATCATCACAATGATCAGTTGCTGGCTAAGAAATAATGTGGTGGATCAATATAGTATATTAGGTACACAATACACAATAGCAAATAATTACAGTAACCTAGTGTTTGCTAAACCCAAGAATCCAAGCTTTTGGGACAAAAACTTACTATTTGACAAAAACTGCTGGAAAAACTAGAGAGCAGTTTAGAAGAAATCAGGCATAGACAAAAATCTAACATTTTATACCAGGATAAGGTGAAAATGGATTAATTATTTAGACATGAAGGGTGATAGCATAAGCAATTTAGGGGACATGAGAAAATGTACCTTTGAGATTTATTGATAAGAGAAGAGTATATGACAGAATAAGAAATAAAGAGCAACAAAGGAAGTACAGTGGATAATTTTGGTTACATGAAATTAAAAAAAAATCTGCACAAACAAAATTAATGCAGCCAAAATTATAAGGAAAAGAGGAAACTGGAAAAAAATTTTCCAGCAAGTTTCTCTTAAAAAGGCCTCATTTCTCAATTATTGAGAACAGAGCAAAACTTATAAAAAATAAAGGCCATTCACCAGTTCTTAAATGGTCAAGGGATATGAAGAGGTAGTTTTCGAAAGAAGAAATCAAAACTATCAATAGTCATGAAAAGTGCTCTAAATTACACTGATTAGAGAAATGCAGATTAATATAACTCTGAGATACTTTCCCACACCTATCGTATTGGCTAACATGCTAGAAAAAAAGAAAATGGCAAATGCTGGAGGGGATGTAGAAAAATTGGTGGAGTTGTGAACTAGTTCAACCTTTCTGGAGAACATTTTGTAACTGTGCCTAAAGGACTATAAAACTGTTCATGCCCTTTGACCCAAAAATAGCATTACTAGGTCAATAGCCCCAAAAGATCAAAGAAATGGGGAAAGGACCTATTTATAGAAAAATATTTTTAGCATTTCTTTTTGTGATGGCAAAGAATTGATAGTGGAGTGGATGTCCATCAATTGGGGAATGGCTGAACAAGTTGTGGTATATGATTATGATGGAATATTGTGCTATAAGAAATAACAAGAAGGATGGTTTCAGAAAAAAACATGACAAGACTTGCATGAACTGATGCAAAGTGAAGTTAGCAGAACCAGGAGAATATTGTACATAGTAGCAGCAATATAATCAACATTAACAGTGATTGACTGTGAGCAGCTTAGCTATTCTGATCAAGACAATGATCAAAGAAATTTCCAAAGGACCAAAGATGAAAAATGCTAACCACTTCCAGAGAGAAAACTTTCAAACTCCAAGTGCTGATTGAAGAATACTTTTCTCACTTACTTCATTTGTGTGTGTGTGTGTTTTCTTTTGCAACATGGTTAATATGGAAATGTTTTAAATGACTTCACATGAATAAATTATATCGTGTTGTTTGCCTTCTCAAGGGTAGGGGAGTAATGGGAGAGAAGGAGGGAATTGACAACTCAAAATTTAAAAGAAATGAATGTTTAAAATATTTTACATGTAATTTGGAAATATTTGATGAAGCAAATAAAAACACACTTAAAAAAAGAAAAAGTGTTCTTCTATAATATCATAAATTTCATGCATGTAAATTGGGAGTAAACCTTAATAAACTTCCTAGGAACAGAGGACAACCTAAGAGAAAAAAAATCTTCCAAAGAGAATTCTAGCCCTCCATGTCATGACATGCACTTATATCTAAGTTCTATACTTTTTAATTTACCAACTAATCTGGTTAATCTCTAACCAACTAATCTTTAATAAGAAAATAAACATAGAGAGAGCAAACTCACATGTACACACATACACATTTACCCCCATCAACCTAATAAGCTGCTCATATGCTGTTAATTAGAAAACAAACATTGAAATATATATCCCCACCAAAGAGCACAATTTATTCTCAGAGCCTATTAAAATTCCCTATGAAATAACACTCAAGCAACATGAAATAAGAATGTGACATCAATGGATGGAGAGTCCTAATGATGAGAAAATATATTAGTGGACATCTAGCAGCAAGAGATGAGCTTTTTAAAGTAATCTCTGAACTCTGAAATAAAAAAAAATAGTTTTGACTGTTGAATAATTCTATCATGAAGCAAGAAATACAGTATCAAGTACAATGGGTTGGAAATTCTCATTGATAACACATTAATTCCATAAAAACAATGACTGAGATCACATGTATGATGAGCCATGGGAAGGGTGAGGGAGGTGTTATTAATGATGTTAATATCTTTCCTTCCATCTAAGAAAGGCTTGTGATTCTATGATATTATCTTCATTCCAAAGTCTCATGACATTTCTGCATTTATATTCAATAATATCTTCTGTTCACTAAGTAATGAAGTCATGACTTCCTAAGGTTTGGTCCTCACCCTCAGTTGAAGATAAAACTACAAGTATTTTCATTCATGTTCATCTTCATCAGAAAACTCAAGAATCTTAATGGAGCTCTATCTTTCATCTGGTTTAATCCCCTCACATAACAAATGAAGACCTTGAGGCTCAGACGTATATTACCTTGTCAAGATTTTGTAGCCAGTTGGTGGCAGAACCAGGACTGGAGTCCAGGTGTTGTGACTTCCAGTCCCATGTTCATGTAACACCATGTGCCTAAGAAAAGCACAAATATGGTGAGTTAATCTCTGGTTATCTAAGCTCTTTAATAGCAGCTTTTCCAAAAAGCATGTGAAATTGGTGTTTGGGGAAATCTTATTTAGAGCTTTTCTTCACATTTATGCCGTATTTAAAGGCCTTATAAAAATAGTCTGAGTAAGTCAGTCAGGACTTTAATTTGGGAGAAATGCTTTCCAGAAAGCAGAATCCTTTTAACTTTCATCAAAGGCTGACAGCTTTAAATAGATGATTTCTGCAAAGTAACCCCAAATAAGGTGATTTTTTATCATGCCCTTTCTGTTCCTTACCTGACAGTTGAAAGTGAGGCTATAATACTTTATGTGGTCTGTCAGAAGAGGGAAGAAAACAGAATTAAGAGGGATTGGGGGAAATGGAAATGGATAAGATCTAAGACACTTGGGTGAGGTAGATGAGCTCCTCTAATTTGATGAAGAATATTTTCTGGAGAATTAGATCTGCATGGGTGATGGCTGGATAAGTCATCCTTAAGTCAATTTGTTATGCAAGAATACTCTTTGATGCCTTAAGCTAGTGAATGAGTCAGTCAAGAAGCATTTACCAGGTGATTACATGTTAAGCACAGCACTAAAAGCTGGAAATACAAACAAAGGCAAAAATGTTTCCTGCCCTCTATGAGCATACATTGTAACGATTTAAAAAAAAAAAACAAGAGTTAATTGCTTTAATAAATTTTATAAGCTTGTGCTTAATTATTCAACAAATTAAGTGACTTTTATAAAAAATGGCATAATGTAGGGTATTTGAGGGGATTTGTTTAGTTTTATCTTATCTATATTTCCTCTGGTGTTTAATTTAAGGTGTGCCCTTAGAAAAAATTGATTGCATAGTTGCTGACTTGTTTCCATAGCAACACTTGCTTGTGATGCCTGAAATTTCTTTTCAGAATACAGGGAGGAAAGTATATTGCCAGTTGATTTTTCCCATTTAACCTAAGGTTTTATTTTTTAAAAATCATTGAAACAGTACACCTCACAAACTTTAATAGAAGTATGAAATAAAATTGGGTTATCTTTACCAATGTCCCAGTTCTCTTAATCTACCTTATTATAAACCTCAAATCCATCTCCCAAATTGGCTAGATTCTCTACAAAGAACTTTGTGTTTGACCTTCAAGTGACCCCCAAATCTTCCTAATTCTAGTTTCAAAAATAATGTTTAGGTGATTAACCATGCTTATGAATGATGATTGAATTACCTTAGATAAGCTAGTATTGTTATTATCAAACATCAATGAGGGAAAAAATCATTGATAACACTAAGGAAAGAGGTGGTAGTGATTATCAGAAATAAGTTCAATCCCAAAGAATTTAAAACCAAGGTGGGGAATGTGCCCAAATGGTAGTCAAATATATTCAAGCATCTATGTGCTTTTCCTATGAGATTTTTTAAAGCTGCCTTTAATGATCATGTTTTCATGATCTGAGTAAAATAATTGTAGCTTTTTAAAAAAAAGATATTTTTTACTTCAGATTTATTATTTGCACAATGGAAAAATCACTAGATAAGGAAACACCACTCCAAATTCAATTTTCACCATTTTCTAGCTGGATGATCATAGGCAGATATTTTGGCCTGTATGGACCTCAGTCTCCAGATCTATAAAATGGGTGAATTAATAAAATGAGGTTATTAGGCCATTTGTGAAGCTAATTCTAACTCTAAATCTAGGGTCCTCAGATCTATGAATTGACTTATGCTTGCAAAGCATAAGTATTGTTTCTTTGCATCTTCCTCCCTAATTGAATTCATTAGTAAACTTATCTAAGAAATTTAGGAATTGTGCAAAATAGCTCCTAGTAAAATATCCTTCATCCTACATGTTCTCAATTGATTCTAATTAAATTAAACATAGTAAGAGGACATAAAGATATTAAAACTTCATAGGATTGGAAATAGAAACAGGAAGACTACTCATAAGAAAGGAGGCAAAATAGTAGAAGACTTTAGAGACACTCATCGAAGATTCAATAATTAGGCAACAGAATTTTAGACAAATTAATTATCATGATTAATTCTCACTGCAGTCATTTGTTAGCTCCTTGATAGAAGTTTAGTCTTGTAGTCCAACCAGTTGTGACCTTATGCTGGGCAAGCTTGGATTATATCATGTTAGCATATTTTATAGACATTAAGGAAGGCTAGAAGCTAAGAACGAAAGAGAAGGTGATGTTATGTTGTGTTAGGATGATTTTTTTTAATATAGATTACACAAGTAAACAGGTAAATTGATGAGAAACCATCAAGCAAAGCAGCTGATGAAGTCTCATTCTACTAAAGACAGAGCAGTTGATAAATCCTTGCCTTGCTGATAGTTTCACCTTTCCAAAAAAAAAAAAGAGAGAGAGAGAAGAACACCTACATAGGAAAACTGGAGATTCTTGATAGAAAAATATTATGTCTTCTTTGAAGATGGAACAGTTAAGGAAGGTCATAATTCAAAGTGGACCATAGTTTCAGGAAAGCATATTTCAAAAAACCATAAAGAAAAGACACATGTTATATCATTATATGAGTCTTCAAAAGGGATCTTAACCAAAAGTAATTATTGAGCGGAGCCAAGATGGCAGCTGGAAAGCAGAGACTTGCATGAGCTCCCTGCTAGGTCCCTCCAAAAACCTATTACAAATGGCTCTGAACAAGTTCTAGAACTGCAGAACCCATGGAATAGCAGAGGGAAGCAAGGCTCCAGCCCAGGACAGCCTGGATGGTCACTGGGTAAGGTCTATCGCTCACGGAGCTGGGAGTGGAGTAGAGGCCAGCATGGGTGGTGGCAGGACCAACCAGACTGGGAGCCAGGCGGAACAGGCCCTAGCACCTGAATCAGTGAGCTGTGGCAGTTACCAGACTTCTCAAACCAAAAACACCAAAGACAACAGAGAAGGTTAGTGGGAAAAGCTGCAGGGACAGAGTGAAAGGAGTTTGCGGTTCGTACATGGACCGGGGGGCAGTGGAGGTGGTGCAACTACAGAACTACAGCTGCACTTGCTTCTGGCCCCAGGCCCACCTGGTGAGAAGAATTAAGTGGCAGATCAGAGCAGGAGTGCAGAGCATGCTTAAGATCTGAGTCACTTTTTGGGTTGGCAGTTCTTGGGGGAGGAGGAGTGCT
>CM053622.1:273195076-273215992 GCA_028646595.1 Phalanger gymnotis | reverse complement strand
ATGGACTTACTAAAGGTTGAACTGTTTTGTTTACATTCCTACACAGAAAGATGTTGTGTATGATTCATGAGACCTCAGTGTTAGGGTAGCTGAAGGGAATATGTATATATGAGAGATAGAATGGGGTAAATTATCTCACCTAAAAGTGGCAAGAAAAAGCAGTTCTGTAGGAAGGGAAGAGGGGGCAGGTGAGGGGGAGTGAGTGACTCTTGCTCTCATCGGATTTGATTTGAGGAGAGAATAACCTACACATTCAATTGGGTATCTTACCCCGCAGGAAAGAAGGAGTAAAAGGATAAAAAAGGGGAGGATGATAGATGGGAGGGCAGATCAGGAAAGGAGGTAATCAATAACAAACACTTTCAAAAAGGGGCAGGGTCAAGGGATAAAATTGAATAAAAGGGGATAGGTTAGGAAGGAGCAATATATAGTTAGTCTTTCACAACACGAATTTTGTGGAAGGGTTTTACATAATGATACACATGTGTCCTATGAAGAATTGCTTGTCTTCTTAGGGAGGGTTGGTGGGAAGGGAAGAGGGGAGACAATTTGGAACTCAAAATTTTAAAAACAGATGTTCCAAATAAAAGTTTTTGCATGTAACTAGGAAATAAGATACACAGGCAATGGGGCATAGAAATTTATCTTGCCCTACAAGAAAGTAAGGGAAAAGGAGATGGGAGGGGAGTGGGGTGAGAGAAGGGAGTGATGACTGGGGAACAGGGCAACCAGAATATATGTCATCTTGGAGTGAGAAGGGGGTAGAAAAGGGGGGAAAATTTGTATTTCAAACTCTTGTGAAAATCAATGCTGAAAGCTAAATATATTAAATAAATTAAATTTTAAAAAAGTAATTATTAACATAAACATAAAATAATACAATGATTTTTTTTTCTTTTTTAATTAACTAATTCACTTTTAGTTCTCAACATTCACATCCATAAGATTTTGAGTACTAAATTTTCTCCCCTTCCCTCTCATCCTCCTTCCCCAAGATGGCATGCAATCTGATATAGCCTCTACTTATACATTCATATTAAACACATTTTCACATTAGTTACATTGTGAAGAAGAATTAGAACCAATGGAAAAAACTACCAGAAAGAAGAAACAGAAAAAGAGAGAGAACAAATAGTATACTTCAATCTGCATTCAGACTCCCAACTTCTTTTTCTGGATGTAGATAACATTTTCCATCATGAGTCCTTTAAAGTTGTCTGAGATCCTTGCATTACTGAGAAGAGCTAAATCTTTCAAAGGTAGTCATCACACGATGTTGCTGTTATTGTGAATTATGTTCTCCCTGGTTCTGCTCACTTCACTCAGCATCAGCTCATATAAGTCTTTCCAGGTGTTTCTGAAGTCCACCTGCTGATCATTTCTTATGGAGCAATGGTATTCCATTCATATACCACAACTTGTTCAGTCATTCCTGAATTGATGGGCATTCTTTCAATTTCCTTGCTCTCCTGGTTTGCTTATAGTATCATCCTTTATATCTAAAACATGTACCCATTTTGACCTTTATCTTGGTATACAGTGTAAGATGGTGGTCTATGCCTAATTTCTGCTACACTATTTTCCAGTTTTGCCATCAGTTTTTGTTAAATAGTGAGTTCTATAAGGTTAATAGGGAATAAGATCTTTTCCACCCCTCAATACACCTCACTTGGAGCCCATTAAGGGAAGCTTGCTTGCTTGTAGGAAGGTTTATATACTTTTTGTTAATTTCTAATTAGGCACTGAGTCAGGAGAGTTGTGATGCCTTCTGGCTCTAAGCCTATTAGCTGAAAACGTATATGTTCTGAGTGGAGAGCTTTTGACTTTGGAGGCTCAATTACAAGAAGGACCTTGTGATTCCCTAGCCAAGACTCTGAGTAACTGAATGTTCAGAGCTTCCTGACTGCTCAGAGGTAAAGGCTCTCTCAATCCAGCAGTGAATGTCAATTTCATATATCAGTATTGTTTTGATTCAGGCAGTGGAGCCCTGTCTACTGGTCTTTGTTTCTCTTCTCTGTATTTCCTCTGTATTTTATGTAATTAAAGAAGATTGTTGACCCCTGAAACAACTATCTTTCCCAGTAAAGCAGATAAAAGAGCCTGCTCTAGCAGCCATCCTGGGTATGCCAGTGTGGTTGTCATTACAAGCTCTTGTCCAAGAAGCTGGAGTCTCTGGGTTTATCAAACAGTTGGTTACTATAGTCATTGACTACTGTGTCTTATGTACATAACCTATTCCACTGATACACCACTGTACTTCTTAGCCAGTACCAAGTGATTTTGATGTTTACTGCTTTGTAATAAAATTTAAGATCTGGTGTAGCTAGCCCACTTTCCCTTGTATTTTTTTCATTGATTACCTTGATATTCTGAACCTTTTGTTCTTCCAGATGAATTCTGTTATTACTTTTTTCTAGTTCAATAAAATAATTTTTGATAGTTTGATTGGTATAGCACTAAGTAAATTAATTTATGCATAATTGTCATTTTATCATATCAACTCAGCCTAACCATGAGCAACTGATATTTTTTTTCCAATTGTTTAGATCTGACTTTATTTGTGTCAAAAGTATTTTGCAATTGTGTTCATATAGTTCCTGGGTTCATCTTGACATGTAGACTCCTAAATATTTTATAAAGTCTACAGTAACATTAAATGTAATTTCTCTATCTCTTGCTCTTGGGGTTTATTACAATGATTTTTTTTTAATTTATATCCCCCGCACCCAAGAAGCTCCTGGAAAATGTGTGTGCATAAGGAAATCTCCAATTAGGTCAGAATTTTTAAATTTTCAGTTGTGTATATTAATACAGACTAGAACAAAAATGTAAGAAGAATTTCAGAAAGCCCAATGTCAATAACAAATTGAGATTTACCACAACACCTACCCACGTTGTGATCTCTAGCAAGGTGAACAAAGTGATTAACATTAGTTATCCAAGGTGTATGCATAGCATTTACTAAATAAGCCTTTAAATGCAGAACAATTGCATCCCAGTGAACTAACATCAACAACCAAAAAATTAGTTGTAACTGAGGAGAATGGGAGAGGTCTGGGAAGAATGAAAGTAGGAATATGACCTGATGATTTTTTTTCAGCCAAAGAGAAAAACAAAGTTTATTAAAGATTTGCCATATTGAGTAGATTCTTAGGGAGCCTGGGCATTTGTGACCCTAATGCCAGTGGGCCAGATTGAATCTAAGCTGAGCTAGATTGAATCTAAGTGCCTTCATGCAGGCAATATGAGACATATACAGAAATATTGTGGCAGGGATCTAGGGGTGGTCAAGTATTCTGGGGTGACAAGAGGAGGGCTTTAGGGAGGGTCTGAGGAGGAGTCTAAAAAGGATCTTGATGGCACTGGGGTGACTAAAGGTCAGACTCCAGGAAGTAAGAGAATAGGATTTTGATGGGATCAAGAGTGGGAAGCAGCAGGAGGCAATTCTGAGGTAACAGACAATGCAGGACTAGGCTAGTTTAAGGGTAAGAGATTTGGGCCTATCCATAATGGAAGGTTTATGGCCTCAGGTAAAGGCCAGATCAATTGGTAATATTCAAGGAGAATTCGAGAGGGCTCCCACAACCTGTACTCCATCATTCCCCCATCAAACAAATGGGACCCAAATTCCTTTGGGGCAAGGCTCAAAGGTCTTAGCTGTTGAAACTGCTTCCTGCTGGCAAGGGGTATAGAGCTGTCCCCATCTTGCTGGATCACATTCAAGGGGTACATGGTCTGAGCAGTCATCTGGAAATTGATGGCTTGGACCCTGGAGGAAACAAACCTGACAAGAAGGTTAAGCAAACAAGGACCAAACAGGCAGTAACTGAGTATAGAGACAGGACAATTTCCCTGGAGAGAATTAAAGATAACTATGGCAAGGCTAAAACATAAAAGGGAAAGGGTGTGTTTGCTAGGGGAAGTTTTTGCTGTCAGATATCTCCTTTCTTTCCAAATTGCTCCATGGGCATGTAGAACATGGAAAGCATTTTTTGAGTCAGTAAAAACTTTTATTTTTTTATTTTCCTGTAGCTCTATGGCTCTAATTGGTGCTATTAACTCTGCCTTCTGGGCAGGGGTCTACCTGATGTTTTGAAAGAAGGAATGGTTATGTCTGGAAACTAAGGTTGCAGGAATTTAAAGTAGATCAATTTTTTAAAAGCATATTGCTAGATTATTTTGAATGAGAAAATGTAAAATGGTTAAAATTATATCACACTGTAAAGTATGCAAAATGTTTTATAAATAACATTACATTTTATCCTCATACTAGCCCCATGTAATAGGTACTACAGATGCTGATGTCCTGCCATTTCAATCTTGTTGATGGTGTTCTGTCATTTCAGTCATTTCTGACTATTTGTGACCCCATTTTTGTCTTTTCTTTGTAAAGATACTGCAGTGGTTTGCCATTTACTTCTCCAGCTCATTTTACAGATGAGGAACTGAGACCGAAAAAAGATTTGAGTGACTTGTCAAGAGTCATACTGCTCATAAGCATCTGAGGCCAAATTTGAACTCTTGAAGATGAGTCTTCCTGATTCTATGCCCAGGGCTCTATTCATTGAGTCACATGCCTGCCTTGTTACCCTTATTTTATAGATGAGGAAACTGAAACTTGAAGAACTTTGGTGATTTGCCCAGCACTACCAAGTGTTAGATTTCAAATTTAAATAACAGTCTCTTCTATGAGTTTACACACACAAAGAAAAAAATCATGATCTTGATACGATTACTCCATTGGCATATCAGAGGAATCCCAAAGACATATCAGCAAGCATTTTAATAAAAACTTTCATAATTGTTTTTAGTCAAGAAGAAAATTGTGATTTGTATGATAAAATAGTAAATTGTATTAAAAGCTGAAGCAATTCCTAAAGAACATTCCTCAGTGGGTTGAGACCAAACTGGAAGGTTTGAGGATAGTGCCTTAAATCAGACTGTGTTTCACTTTTGTTTTTGTCCACAACAGAGAGAGGCACACTTATTAATTCTTCAAATACTATGATGTTGAGAGGTATAGCCAATATGTTGGCTGATAGAATCAAGATCCCAGAAGTTTTCAACAAGGTGGAATAATAGGGGCCAGAAAAGGCCATCTAATACATTCTTTTGCTTGTGATAAGAGGTGAAAGTACTATAACAATTATTTTCCTAAAATTTTCAGTTACAAATTTCTCAGATGACTTAGTGTCTAATAATCTACACAACAGGGAATAGGTAATTCTCTGAAGATTTTTTTTATTAATACAATGTCATTGTTGGCGATATCTCAACCATAATCCCTCAAGGGTTAAGGTAAGCTGAAACAGCAGATATAATGACCTCATTTGACAATTATGCTCTAGTGGTCCCTTGTCTTTCTAAGGATCATTGTTGGTTGTTGACATACTAAGAATTCAGCTTCCTCTTTTACATTGTGCAATAGTCATTAAGTATATAGTTCTTTAGGTCTGCTTACTTTACACTCTGCATCAGTTCATATTAATCTTCCCATGTTTTCCTGAATTCTTTATATTCATAATTTCTTACTTCATGATATTCTATTATATTCATAAACCAGAATTCATTGAGATATTTGCCCATGAATAGGCTCTGACTTTGCTTCATTTTCTTTACAACCATGAAAAATGTTTCTATGGATATTTTGACATAAAACCTTAAGTTATTTCTTCAGGAGTCGGGTCACTGGGTCAAAGGGTATCAGTGATTTAGTCTTACTGCTTACATAATTCCAACTGGATCTCCTAAATAAATAGAAAAAAGTTAGAGCCCCATTAAAATTGTAATAGTGTATCTATCTACCCATAGCCTTCCAAGATTTAGTCTTATCTATTGTCTTGTTTTCCGTTTTGGAGAGTAATGGGGAAACCTGAAAAGTGTTCTTAAGGTGCATTTCTCTTTTTTTTAGTGACTTCGAAAATGTTTTCATGTTGTTATTAATAGTTTTTAATTCTTTTTAATTTTTAAAAGGCATGTCTTTTGACAAATTATGCCTTTAAGAATAGCTCTAGGTCTAATATACTTCATCAGTTCCCTGGATGTGTAAGATATCCAATTTATCAATAATATTTAATACTGGCATTTTTCCAACTCAACACTCCCTTCTTACTTTTATATACTATTTCATTTTTGAAATGGGTTTTATCAATTTTATGTAATCAAAGCAATAACTTTTAGTATTTCACCATGAACTCTGTAATTCTTTCATTAAACATTCACTCCTAACTATAATCATGAAAAGCGCCTCTTTCCATTATTTTCTATTATTTAAAATACAATTGCACACTCAGGTCACAAATCCATTTGCAATTTATTCTAATATATGGTATAAATTATTATCTAAACTTTATTTCTGCCCTGTTTTTCCAATTTCTCCCAGTATGTGTTGTCAAATAGGGAGTCCTCACCACAGAAATTTTTGCTACTGAATTTATCAAAGATTGACCAGTATTTTCAATGGATTGTTGTTCTTACTTATTTAGTAGTCTTTTCCACTACTCTGTTTTTCTATTTTTCAACTTGTACTAAATAATTTTGGTGACTTTTTTGGTCTGGATCTATGAATTCATTAGCATAGGAAACTTCCAATGTTGAGACTCCCTCCTGCCTCAGTAACTTTCTACCTCTAACGTTGACTAAGTCATTTAGTTTCTTTGATCATAAGTTCCTTCACCTGTTAAAAAAAAAGCAGATCCAACGAGATGAACTTTAAGGTCATTTTCATCTCTAAACCTGTCATCTACTATCTATGATTCCATGGTACTATGTTTTATTGGTGCAAATCAACAACTTAATGGTAATTTAAATGATGTTCACAAAACTAATGTATACCAGAAGCAGTGCTTGAACCTCCACTCCTAATTCTAATGTGATACCACTAGCCACACAGCAATCCTGATTCTCAGTTCTGAAGATTATTACCTTATTACTTTATTCGTTATTACTTTATGAAGAAAGGTATCCCTTTCATCCCTACTTTTTTAGGAGAATTTTGCCATTTATACATAAAGAAAGCCTGAGATGAAAAAAGAATGACAGAAAGGAAAGAAGAAAGAACTTTTCCAGATATAAGAACAATGGTAAAGAATAAAAAGACTTGATAAAATAGGACAAAAACATTTGAGATAAACAACAACAATAAGGTTAACTATTCATATAGTAAGAACTAAATAAATGTTTAATAATTGCTTGATATTCATAAGAATATGATTTGTATATGTGAAAAACTGGAACCAACCTAATGTAGAGTGTGGTATATCAAAGTATCACATAAAAAGTATAATTAAGATGACTTAGAATGAATAGCCACAGTCTAAGACTACATGAGAGAAATGTAAAGAAATATTGCAAGGCCTATGAAAACATCAGTCAAGCAAGAAAACAAAACATATACCTATACCATAAAAGAAACACACACATACGTTTTGGAAGAACAAAGTATATACTTATGACACATATCAGGAAAGAAAAATATTTATATACAACTGTGTAAGGATGAATGGACAAAGGAGAGAAGGCAGAAAAGAAATAAGCATTTATTTTCTATGTGTCAAACATGGCACTGTGCTAGGCACTTTACAAATGTTATCTCATTTGATCCTCACAACAACCCTAAGAGATAGATGCTGTTATGATCCCCATTTTCCAGATGAAGTAACTGAGGTAAAAAGAAGCAAAGCAACTTGCCTAGGGTCAAACTACTGGTAGTATCTAAAGTCAGATTTGGATTTAGGTTTTCCTGCCTCTAGGAAGTAGAGTATCTTCATTTGCAACACTATCTGACATAGCAAGCTGAATTAGATTCAAAAGAAATGTTTCTGAATTTTTGCATGTTAAAATAAAATTATAAGTTATAAATTATGCTTAATTGTTTTGTAGGTGATTGGAATTTAGAGGAGTAAAAAAAATGAAACAAGAAAAAAATATTTACAATCCAAGTTTTAAAATATTCAAGTGTGATAAATAATCTAAGAATTCCCCCAAAAAATACAAAAAAAAAAGATCCTAAGGATTCTCATATTTTCAAAAACATTCTCCCCACAAAAACAGCAATTCAATTAAGTTTATATGTTTAAGTACTTCTCAACACTTTAATCTTTAAAGTGGTAGAGATGGCAGGAAGAAAGACAGAGAAACATAAAGTGGGAGTTAATTTAATAGACCTTTGGTCTCATTCATGGGCACATTCCGTCCACAAACATAGATCACAATCCATCTGTTTTATTATTGTGTAACATTCTTTTCCATGTCTTAAAGACATATGAGAGAAAATGACAGCCTTCCTCTGAAGCTGTTAATATTGCTGACCAACCACATGAATCCTCAGGTTATTAATCTGTTAGTCCACATTCTCAAGACTTGACCATCCCACTTCTTTTCTAGTTGTATATAGTTAAGGATTTTTTTGGTCTAATTGTCACTTTTTCCACGAAGCTATCACTGGAACACTGCAGCAGGCTATTCATACCTATAATATGCCTTTGGGTCCCCTGAAATTTTTATTCTTCTGATAGAATAGTGTTTCATAGGTTTTTTTTTTCATATAGTATCACCAGATTATTAGTGTTCAAATGATTTTGTTTTGTTTGGGGAGAAGAGGAACTGGTATATGTGCATGCAAGCATGCATGTATGTATGCATGTGTTTTGCTGTTGTTTTACTTTGTATTTCTTATCATAGAGCAGCTTGACCTTGCCCTCACAAGGCATTTTTTCATTTCCAAAATAAAATTTATTCCACTCTCCTGCTTTTATTTAACTATGAACCAAGTTGATTAGCATTTGCTACCCATGAGATATGTATTGATGGTATAATGTCCATCCAACTGGGAAATAAGAATTCTTCATTTTATTGGCTTTTTCTGTATAGATTTGTTGGCTAAGTGCTCAAATCTATCTATAGTCATATAAATGTTAGAGAAATACAAATTAGGACAACTCTGAGCTACCACCTCATACATATCAGATTGGCTAATATGACAGAAAACAAAAATGACAAATACTGGAGGGGATGTGGGAAAATTGAGACACTAATGCACTGTTGTTGGAGTTGTGAACTGATTCAACTATTCTGTAGAGCAATTTGGTACTATGCCCAAAGGGCTATGAAACCTTGTAGACTCTTTGACCCAGCAATACCACTAGTAGGTCTG
The DNA here is from genome assembly GCA_028646595.1 of Phalanger gymnotis. Classification (NCBI taxonomy): domain Eukaryota; kingdom Metazoa; phylum Chordata; class Mammalia; order Diprotodontia; family Phalangeridae; genus Phalanger; species Phalanger gymnotis. Next base: position 273,206,838 of record CM053622.1, on the reverse strand, counting down.
CGAACAAAAGAAAGATCAAAAAAACAAAAAGGAAAAGGACCAATATGTCCAAATATTTATTGGAGCTCTTTTAGTGGTGGCAAAGATTTGGAAATTAAAAGAATGCTCATCCATTGGGGAATGGCTGAACAAGTTGTGGTATATGATAGTGATGGATTACTATTGTTCTATAAGAAATGATGAGTAGGATGCTCTCAGAAAAATTAAGAAAGAGTTACATGAACTGAGGCAGACAAAGAGGAGCAGAACCAGGAGAACAGTGTATACAGTAACAGCAACATTGTGTAATGATCAGCTGTGAATGGCTTAGCTATTCTGAGCAATACAGTGATTCAAGACCATTGCTAAGAACTCATAAGGAAAAATGCCAAGCACCTCCTGAGAAAGAACTGATGAATCTGAATGCAGATCAAAGCATACTTTTATTTTTACTTTATTTTTCTTGGGGATTTTTTGGTCTGTGTTTTCTTTTATAGAATGACTAATATGGAAATATGTTTTGTATGACTGCATATGTATAACCTATGTCAAATTGCTTGCTTTCTCAATGAGAGGGGAGGGAAGGGAAGGAGGAAGAGAATTTGCAACGCGAAATTTTAAGAAACAAATGTTAAAAATTATTTTACATTTAATTGGTGGAAAATAAAATATTAAATAATTTATTAAATAGCCATTGGGCCAGCTGTAGAACTCAACACATTTAGCACAAATTTATTCACAAATAAGAACACCTGGAAAACCTCAACATATCTAGAGAACCCCACTTCCTCATGAACAATGCATAGAAAATCTGCCAGGACAGCACTGAAAACTTTCAATGACTCTCTGTCTCCTCATTTTGTGCCTCTCTTGATAGTGACAATCAGAGTATCATTGTACAAAGTTATCACTGACTAAATCTCCAAGTTTCTGGAAGTACTTAGTTCAGAAAATGACTTAAGCAAAATGCAGTTAAAATCAGTCTTTTCACATCCTAAATATCAGGGTAAAGAGTTTAAACTTGACAGAAACCTGGACTTCTAATGGGAGATTTCCTCATTCCCTTTCTCCCTAGGGTTAAAGAATAGGGAGTGGATGCCAGACATTATGCACATTATTTATCCTTCTATAAAAAAATCAGAGAATAAAATCCAGCAGGAGGTTTATAGCAGTGTATGGTGACAGAAAAGAAAATTCAGTTGGAGGGCCTATCTTTTTGCACTATGCATCTGGAGTTCTCAACAAATTGAAGCTGACAGCTTTCATTCCCTATGCCAAAGAGCATGTCGTTGCCAGAAGTTAAAAGGTAAACCTAAGAAGAAACACAGGCTTCCCAAAATGTATCGTGCAAAATTTTGCTTACAACATCAAAACAGAAATGAAGCACAAGTTTAATTGTTGCGGTCAGCTGGTTTTGCTCCATGTCTATACCTCTTTGGTTGTCCCATCAGTATAATTAAAACACTTTGTAGGACTGAAAAATGAGCCCTAGAGAGTAATACACGGAGTCCTATGCTGCAGGAGATAGTTGGGCAAGTGGACCATAAATCAGGAAAGAAATTAGGGGCAGACTCAGAAGTAAGGAGGTAGAGTTGAAAAAGTAAGTTGAAAGGCAGGGACCTGGAGATAGGACATTACATTAGGGGCAGTATCATGTCTATTGACCCCAACACTGGACAGAGTAGAAAGTCATCGGCAGTCCCATGACCTTTTTTTCTCTTTTTTTCAAGCCTCCTACACTACCTACTCCACATATCTGTCAGCAGAGACCATCACCTTATGCTTCACTCACAAAATAGAAATCATTTGCTGAGCTCCTTCTCCCTATGCTGCATCTCAAAATTCCTAGATGTCAACCTTCCTCTCCATTCTTCATTCCTGTTTTACAATCTTCATGAAGAAGTGGCCCTAGGTAAATACTTGTACTTATATCCTTGATCTCATTCCTTCTTTTTTCCAGCAGATTGGCCCCACTTCCTCTTAATCTTCAGTTCTCAACCATATGCAATCTACCTTCTGACCCTTCCATTAGATTATAAGCTCCTTGATGGAAGAAACTGTATTCACTTCTTTTTGTATCCTCAGTGCTTGACATAGTGCCTGGAACACAGTAGGTACTTAAGAAATGTTTTTTGATTGCCTTATCACTTTACTGTCTAATCCCAAAGCTAGTAATGATGAAAAATTGCCTTTTCTCAATTATCATTGCTTTTTATGTCCTTCACCATTTGATACTGTGACTACCCTCTCTTCCTAAGCACTCTTGCCTCTCTGGGTTTTTCTTCCTTAAAACTAAAACAAACAACACACACACACACAAACACACACACACACATACACATACACACACCAACAGTGCTGTATTCTGATTCTCTTTCTACTATTCTGATGATTCTTTTGCTGCATCTTTAATCAGATCAGAACTCCTAAATATGGGGGTTCCACAATGTTTACCACCATTTGTTCTTCTCATTCTATACTGTCTAACCTGATAACCTATACAGATGACTCCCAAAACTCTATATCTAGTCACAGAGTCTCTCCTAGACTATAGCCCCATATCATTAACTGTGTCTTAGACATTTCTAACTAGATGTCCCACAGGCACCTAAAACTAAATTTATTCAAAATAGAACTAAATATCTTTTCACCAAATGCATCTCCTATTTCTGTTGAGTTTACCACCATCCTTACAGTGACACAGGTTTTTAACCTCAGCATTATCCTTGATTCCTTACTCTCTTCACTCAATATATTCAATCAGTTATCAAGTCTTGTTGATTCTACCTCCACAATTTCTCTCCCATTGATTACCTTATCTATACTCCTTTAGTTCAAGCCCTCATCATTATAGTCCATCAAGATTATTATAAAAGTCCCCTAATTGGTCTCTCTGTCTCAAGTTTACAGATTAAAACCAAAAGTTCTTAAATTGGTGTCCAAGGCCTATAATTTAGCTCTTACTTGCCTTTCCCACATTCCTTTTCCCTCGCTTGCTGCTGTTTCCTCTACAAGAAAACTTCGTTTTTCGATATGTTACTACCATTTTCCAAACACACGATGTACTTTCATATTTTGCCGCTTTTCTCTTTTTAAAAAAAAATCTGAACCACTATTTCTGTATGAGAACATTCATCTCAGTTCCTCCGTGAACCTCAATCTAATCTCTCTTACCTACCATAATCTTCCACTCTTGGTGCCCCTTAGTAACTAGAACCTAGTATGGGCTTATTAAATTCTTGTTTATTATCTACATCATTTATTTGGCACAAACATATTATCCCCTGTGACAGATCTTCTAGTTGTACTTAATTTTTTGTGTATGTTATATGCCCATCTGGATATAAAGTTACCTGAGGGCAATACAATGTGTTCTATCCCTTTGTTTTGTATCTTAGCACTTAGCACAGTGCAATGTATATGATAGGTATACAATGAATATTGTATAGTGAATTTTTAAGGTAATGAATATAAAGAGAAATATATGTAGGAACATAAACTCAAAGGGAAACAGCTGAAAAAGACTACAAGTCATATTTCATATCTCATAAAGGGAAATTTGCCCCCATTAGGGGATGTCGGTAATTTTTAATGTCCTCATTACAAATTTATTATGTATTTAAAATGAGGGGATCCATTGCATTATGGAAATATAAACCACAGATTTAGGTCTAGAAATGACTCTAGAGGCCATTTAAGTCAACTACCATCATTCTAAAGATGAAAGACCTTATAGGACTTCCTTGATCACATAGAAATTAAGTAGTATAGCGAGGATTCAACCTTTGTTCTGGTGCTTGTGTGACTCTTCTTTCTACCTCCCAAATATAGCTTTAAAATAACATAGATGTTGCTATTTGGTAAGCATTAGTTATTTTCCCTTGATAAATTTTCCCTTGACATCAAGGGAAAATTATTTGATAATAAATCAAAATGGAAGGGAAGTTTCTGCTAACGTGTCACTTCCTTTTAGGATACCCTACTATATCCCAATGAACTTGGTAAATTTGGAGGCTATAAGACCGAAAGTTAAGGGAAAAAAGAAGCATAATTTAGTCATAAACTCTTTAAATAGTAATATCATTTTATAGTGTATGCAGTGGGGGGGGATGAGGGTGGGGGAGGGGGCAGTGCAGAGTGGACACATCATACACTTGAAGAAACTTTGGGAAGGTTTTATCTAAGAAGCACTTTAGTCAATATTAATACTTTAAGCCCTTTCCCCCCACTCAATTTGTGTATCTCATTAAAGGAAACTCAGAAAGGTAGATTTACAATATGATAATTGTCAGCTGCACTATAGAATTCTATTAAAATATTGAAAAAGGAGAGCCTGGGAATTGAAAAGTGAAATGAATATAGCATGCTTTGGTACCTGAAGCATTATCTTCTTTCCATTTTTCTTCATCATAAAACTCATAAGATAGCCAAATCCACAAGGAAAATTGCTAAATATTTTACTTGAAAATGTGTGTGTATAAAAACAGAGAAAGATACAGAGACAGATAGATGAACAATGTTAATCTTTATGTTGTAATCGTAGATGTTTGATAACACACACACACATATATTAATACATAATCCCATATGTGTATGTAGAGTTATATTATTGTTTAGCTGTTTATACATATATATGTGTGTGTTGATACATTTATATACATATATGCAAAATACATGTATGTATATGCATGGAAATCTTTCTGATTTCCTCAGCTACTAGCAGCAGCTCAATACAATATTTAGTATTTATTTTCTGTATATTTTTTGTATCCTGGCCATCTCCATCATGTCTCTAAACCTAGCATTCTACCCTTGAGACCTCAGAAAGTTTCCCTTTGGGTGAGATCTAGACAATCTCTTTCCCTCCCTCCCCCCATGGGAAATCTCCTTTACTCTTTATTGTCTGATATATGTATATATGTGTGTGTGTGTGTATGTGTGTGTGTATGTTTATATATATATATATATACACATATATTTATAGATATATGATATCTGTTTTGTTATTGATTTAGATAAATGTGTTTGATTTGATAATTATCATACACATATTCATTGTGGAACTGGTAATTGGTGGGAAAAGAGTCAAACCTTTCTCCCTCCAATAATGACATAGTGATTAGAAGATTGAATCTGATCATTTCCCCTAGACTAATAATATTTAAGAGAACAGTTAGATAAAATTCTAGTACAGTAACCTCTTTCTCTGAAGCAAGCAGAATTGCCTTCAGCTGCAACTTTCTAAATCTTGGAAGGATTTAGAGTTTCCCTTGGAGAAAGGTGGGAGGAGAAGAAACCTAGAGATATCTATTCTTCTACACAATGATATCCCCATTAAATATGTGAGGGACATGATTTGCAATACAGGAGGCCTCTTATTACACAAGTATACATATGTATGTACATATGGACCCACATATACCTACATGTATACATTATATATGTACATATACATATTCATACACATTGGCATATATTTATATACATATGTTATGTATGTGTACATATGTATATCTTTGTACATACATTTGAACACAATTATTGAACACAATTGAACACAATCTACAATATACTTGTGTTACATATATTTATATATATAAAGTAAATAAATATACATATATATTTATATCCATATATGCATATTATGTGTATATGTGTGTTTCTATGAATATATGATTTTATTATTTATTATTCATACATGTGTGCAAGTATATGAAATAGTACTAGCAGTTGGGGGATTAGAAAATGTCCCTGATAAAGATCAGTCTGTCTCAGTGGACATCAAGCCCTCTTCTCCTTGACCTATAATACAACTTTATAAGGGAAGTAGAAAGAGAAAATCAAATACCATGTTAGATTACCAGATAATTCCATTCCCTTTATCTTTTTCTAAAGGTCACTAATTTTCTTCCACTAAGAGTTTGGTGTTGTTCCTCATGTATTTGCTTGTGCTAATGGTTTTGGGCAAATAATTTCTGAATATCAGCTGGCAGAGGCTTTAGGAATGCTATCTTTTCTACCAAGTAGTGGTGGTAAGGACAAGGGAAGAGACTAAAGCTCTAATTATTCTCCTGGGAGAGACATAGGTTCACCACACTAGCTGATTTGGAATTGTTGTCCATTCTTGAGGGGGATCAAAATGATACCACTATATTGGGGTCAAGATACAGTGTGATTATGGCCTCCACAGGAGCATTTGTCTTGTGTGAGTTCTCTGTAAAATAGGTTTTTTTAGGCAAATGTACTTTTGTCATTTGAACAACATGGCCAGCCGGATGGAGTTGGCACTCTGTGGTAAAGTTGGAATGTTTGGCAATTCATCTTGAGAAGGACCTCAGCATCCAGTACTTTATCTTCACAGGTGGCTTTCAGAATCTTGCTAAAACAATTCAAATGAAAGCGATTCAGTTTCTTGGCATGGCACTGGTATGTTGTCCAGGTTTCAGAGGCATAAGACAATGAGATCAGCACAGTGGCTCTATAGACTTTCAGTCTGATAGGCAAACTCTCCAAAATAATCATATAACTAATTAATAGGGTTATTTTACTCAGTATTTTTCTATCCCTTACCAAACTGCTAATTCTCTTTTTTTATAATTTTCTTACATAACTCGCATTTCTTTCACAATTTGTCTTCTACCATCCATTTGATTTTTAAAGTATTTTACATCTCTTTAACTCTTCTAGAAATTCTTGTTGGTCTTGCATCCAATCTTAATTTTATTCTCCTTTAAGGTTTTGTTTGTAGATGTTTACAAGTCAGTGTTTTTTTCTGTTTGTGACTTGAGTTTCCCTTTCCCAAAAGTAGCTTTTTATGTCCAGGTTCTTTTTCATTTGTTCATGTTTCCAGCCTAATTTTTGACTTTGGATTTCATATTGTTGTTAAGCTCTAATTATCTCTTTGGGTGGGGAGAGGGAGAGGGAATTCTGGTCTAAGCTTCCGACTTTTACGTCCTGTTGCTTTCACAGCTCACTCTTGGGGCCTTTAAGTTTTTGGTGCTTCTACAGTGGTGTAATCCAAGGAAAGGTCTGTTCACTGCCCTCCTGGTATGTAAATTCCTGACCTGGCTTGGGTGTGTTAGTTGTTTGTGGTTTTTCCATAGATTGCTACTGGATTCATTCACAATTGGTACTTTAGGAGGATCTGATGTTTCAGAGCAACTGAACTGCTGTCTCCCCTTTGGTTTGATCCTCTGCCCTACTTTATTCTACTATAGGCTTATGTGCAGGGTTAAAGGTTAAAATTGAGTACCCAGTCTATTCTTGGGTTCAAAGCCATATACCTATCATTCTGGGACTCATTCCCTGCTCCTTACACAGGTCAAGTCCGTACTTTGTGACCATTCTTTCTGCCCCGGAAATGGGTAATGTATGACAGAGCTGCTAAATGGCATTTGTTTCTACTCCCATGACAGAAAGGTCCTCTGGGATCTCTTTCTGCCCAACTTTTCAAGCCCTTGCCATACTTGTATGGCAACAGTAGCAGTAGTAACTGAGCTACTCTCTACCACTGCTGGCACTGTGAAATCCACTGCAACTTCTGCCTATTGTGGCCCTGCTGCTATTGCACTGCACTCCTGAGCAGCACCTATTTCATTATTTGCAGACCTCTCTGCCTTCCTATGCATCTTTGGGCTGGAAAAAAAAATTACTCACTGTGATTTTTTTAAAATTTTCTTTCCCAACCAGAACTGAGGCTGACACTCTATCAATAGTAGGAGAAGATGTGAAGGAGCTAAGGCAAAACCGTCAGCTCTTACTCTGACATCTTCACTCTGTACTGAAAGAATTAATTAATGAAAACATCATGCTTTGTGTGGACAATACATTTTACTTTGCACTTTTTAATTAAAACCAATTGATCAAAAAGCATTTATATAGCCTATTATTTACAAGGCCTGGTGCTAAGTAATAGGGATACAAAATAAATGAAATAACTAGACTCCTGAAATATATCATATTTATTGGGAAAAATACAAGGATATACAAAATACAAACAAAATAAATCAAGGCACTAACATCTAGTGACAAGAGAATCAGGAAATGCTTCATGGATTCAGTGGTAGTCAGCTTGAGCTTTAAAAACTAATGGTCCCAAGAGGAAGAGGTGAGGAGGGAGTATATTTCAGGCATAGGGAAAAGCCTGTGGAAAAGTATGGAAATGAGACAGAAAATATCACATATAAGTACTAACTAGTAGGTCAATTTGGCTAAACTTAGGGCATGTGAAAGATAATAATTTTCAGTTTTCAATTATATTTATTAATGTAGGTGAAGCAATCAAAACTAAAACCTAGGCATCATTTAGTCTAACTTCATTTAAAGCATGAGAAAACTAAGGCCAGAGAGATTCAGCAACAAATTCCGCCTTAACACATTCTATGAACTTCTTACTTTATTTTCCAGTTTCATTACTTCTCTCTTTCCTCCTTCCTTCTCATCTTAGCCTAGGGTCCAACATCATCATGGAAGATAATGTATTAGCCACAAACCAAAACTGATTGCCATGCATCCCAAATCACTGAGAAAGCTCTTATTAAATGGAATTTCTTGCTCCATAGGTACAACGTTTACTCAATTTAAGCATTTTAGCATCTACCAGGTTCTCACTAGAATATCACAACTTGGTCAAGGGAAGTGAGATGAGAAAATCTTAAATTTAACTAAATATTCTAAAAGAAGTGGATTTCTCATTCAAACTCTACCCCAAAACAACAAATTTGCTTTGTGATATGAAATACTATGGCTGTTTTGCAATTTAAACAGGCATTTAAGCTATCTTAAATCAGTCAAACCTATGACAGAGATCAACAAGCAAAAATCCCAGCAAGGATCTTGACATTCCTCTCCATTGTATCCTCTGGCATTGAAATATTTAGGTTGACCTTATCAGGAATATAATTTATACTTTCTACTGAATAATATCATTTTGCACTTTCTAGAGCATTCAACATGGAGTAAAGGGGTAAAAAATGTTAAATATCCCATCTGGACAAATCATAGGCCTGTATACAAAGTCTCCTCTTAAGCAGCTTTCATTCTCCACAATTTTCTGCTATATTTATAGATGACCCCCATAACTGAAGACATCTCAATAAAAGCATCAGACATAATATTCCAAGCACATTAGTATTTTGAATGTTTAATATACACATTAATAATAAGCCTTGTACTAGGTACATATTAGCCCTTCAGCACAGTGCAGCTGGCAAATGATGAGATGCTGTGAAACAGCTATTTAAATGTGAAATCCTCTTCAAGCTGACATTGGTAATAATGGACTCTCAAAGAAATTTCCTCTTCAGAAATTTAACAATTTTCTGGGGAGAAATTTCCTGCAAGAGCCCTTTAAGATTCTGTTTATTATTCTTCTTTAAAAAAACTCCCTATTCACTTCAAAATTCAATGCCTCGAGGACATATCCTGACAGGTTTGTGTACCAGGAACCTTTGCTAAAATCACTGGATTCAATGTTTTCTAGGTCTTTGAAATAGGGCCCTTAAAACAAACAAGCAAAAAAGTCCTTTGCTTTCTTCCTTCAAAATCTTAGCAGAAATCAACCAATATTGCCAGACCACTAGCACCAACATTACTTTTCATTTTGACAAAGTCTTGGAAGCAGGTCATTGCTAAGAGAGGTCAAACTCAAGCGTGCGTTTACAAAAAGTGAAAAAGAAAACTGGAGACAAAGACATTTTTAAACTACTCCAAATTCAGTTGTCTAATTACTTCTCTGTGAAAAAGGACATATGAACACAGAGAAATTACATGCTGAAAAATTCTCCTGTTTTCATCATTACATTTTGTAAGGTACGATTATATTCATATATTTTCACACTCTTTTATTGCCAACTAATCAATTAAAAGCATTTGTTAAGTGTGTATTAAGCTTCAGGCCCCACAGTATAGATTCAAAGACAAAAGTGAAACATTATCTGCTCTCAAGGTATTTATTCTAAGAGAGGAAACAAGATGAATGTATATGTGTTGTATATATATATTATGTGTGTATGTAAATATAAATGTATATGTATGCATATACATATGTATGCTTATAGAAAATAAATACAAGATAATGGTGGTGGGGGTAGGCAGGAGATAGTGGCACCTGAAGAATCAAGAAAGACTTCAAATTGAAGTTGGCTCCTGAGCTGAGCTTTGAAGGCAACTACAAGTATAATGAAAAAGAACTGAAGAGGGTATACATTCCAGATGTGGAGGACAGCCAGCCCAAACCACAAAGATGGAACAAGGGATGTCATGGGTGAAGAACACGGAAAGGCCAATTTGATAAGACGATAGGGTGTGTGTAGGGGAGTAATAGATGATGGATATGTGAAACAGTAGGTTAGAATCAGGTTGCAAAGGGCTTTAAATACCACAATGAAGAGATTGTATCTGATCCTATATCTAATAAGGGGTCATTAAAGTTTATTGGGGAAGAGAACGACACATTCAGAACTATGCTTCAGGATAATCACTTTGGCAATTTTGTGGAGGATGGCTAGGAGAAATTCAGGGATAGAAGACCATGAACTGACTATTACGATAATCCAAGTGAGAAGGAATAAGGTCCTGGTCCAAGAATAGAGAGAAGGGGATATATATGAGAGATGTTGTGGTCATAAAATGAAAAAGATTTTATAATTCTTATGTGAGATGAAGACAAGCAAGGAGTTGAGAAAGGCTACTATTGTCAAACTAAGAGACTTGAATGATGGTGCTGCTGTTGACAGATTTAGGGGAACTGGAAAGTAGGAAAGGTTTAAGAAGTATGAAAATAACGAGTAATGTTTTAAGCATAATGAGTTTGAGATAACAAGATATCCAGATTGAAATCTCCAATAGACAACTAGTGATGTGGGCTTAGTGCTCATAAGAGTGACTAGTATTGAATAAAAATCCTTAGAAATCATCAGCAAAAAGATGATAATTAAGCCCATGTGAGTTTATGAGGTCACCAGGAAAGAAATTGTAGAGTTAAAGATCAGAGTTTTAGACAAAGCCTCAAGATTCACCCAGAAATAGGAGCCAGTAGATGGATCAAGATGGAGAAAAAGAGATTGTCATCAGATATGTTGTTGTTTATCCTTCATTTTGGAAGAGAAACAATGACATCACAGGGTGATGTCTTGACTTCAGGCATGAATTGGATTTGAGTGAGGCCAAGTTGTACAAAGTCATCAGCCTCATTTCCTTTTCTGGAATCACTGAAGTCCAGGGGCAAGACATATGCAGGAAGAAAACCAAAAGAGAGAAGTATCATGAAAATTCAAAGAAGAGATAACATTTAGAAAGAGCAGGTGGTAAGCAGTGGTCAAGAAAGATGTAGACCAAGAAAAATCATCAGACATAAAAATTAAGAAATCACAGGTAACTTTGGAAGGAGTAGTTAAAGAATTTGGTTGGAAATATAGGCTGAGCCACTTTAGTTTTCTTATACTTTAAGCATATAATATAGACCAAAGAGTAAAATCAATTTTAAAGTGAATGTAATCTTATTGTTAAAAGTAGAAAATAAAAACCTGGAAAGGAATGAAAAAGAGGGAGTGGAGACAAAGGCAGGCAAACTCCCTAGGAATTTGGATATGAAAGGATAGAGAAATAAAAGATAATAGCCTGAGACAAAAGGTACAAGCTGAGATTTTTTTTAAAAAAATTATTATGTGGGACAAGGGGGGGCGGAGCCAAGATGGCGGCTGGGAAGCAGTGACTGGCGTGAGCTCCCCACCAAGTTCCTCCAAAAACCTATAAAACAATGGCTCTGAACCAATTCTAGAGCT
>CM053622.1:273178507-273194576 GCA_028646595.1 Phalanger gymnotis | reverse complement strand
TCTCTCTCTCTCTCTCTCTCTCACACACACACACACACACACACACACACACACACACACACACACACACACCTTCAACTAGGGGAAAGAAAGAGAAAAAGAAAGTCCTCACCAAATACAAGGTATTAAATGGAGCCATACCATTTTTGTGATTATCTACTCCTTTTTTCTTTATTGACATTATTTGTTTTTGTATCATAAAAACATGCTATTATTAAGTGTATCTCATCTTGTCTTGAGGTTAATTTGCCATCAGAACTTCAGAAGTTTGTCCCACTTATACAGAGTGGGACATGTCCCAAAACTCATATTGAATTTTAAGCTTTAATACTTTAATAGCCTAAAACTATAAAGCTTGGGTTTTTGTTTTTATTTTTGTATTAAGACTTTAGGAATAATCTGAATTTTTTAGACTCTGAAATGCAATTTCCTCAAATATAGATTGTATGTCAGTCTTTGCCCAGCTTCTCCCTACTCCTAAATCAGTCACAAACTCTAAGGTAAAAAGGCTACTTCTTCCTAAGATTTAAGTGATTTCTTCTGTGGTAATCAGTTTTTCCTACTGATGAACATATCTGTTAAAGAGCTACACATCAATTAACACTCTTTTCACTAAGTGTTACTCCAAAATCTTCCTGTTAAAGAGGTGTCCCTGCATTCTGGAAGGCTCTATCAGTGAAGTTCAAGCCTTGTCAGGTCTTACCAAAGCTGTCCCATTTTCAGATATTTAAATTAAATTGTATTTTATAAATTAACAGAGATCTATTTATTCTTCTTCTCATTCCATATTCCATTAAGGAAAAAGCATCTTTGCAACAAATATGTCTAGTCAAGCAAAACTAATTCTCTTCTATGTCTTAACATTGATCAGAGTGCTCACAGCTTTTATAGTTGGTTTTTTTTTGGTACTGTATAAACTGAGTTCTTCATGGTTTACTCTGCAGCTGTTTATAAAAGTTTTCAAAATTTTCCATTTTATAATATTGCTGTTATATAAATTCTTCTTCTGCTCCTGCTCCCTTTGCTCTGCATCAGTCCATAAAAGACTTTACATATCTTTTTGGTATCATCAATCTCCTTATTTTTATAGTATAATAGTACTATGATGCTACACAGAAGACTTTATATTACCCCTATTAAATCACATATTGATAGGTAAAATTCCATATTCTGATTTGCCCAGATGTTTTTCTATGCTAACATAGCTACAAATCATCATAATCCTCCCTCCCAGTTTTATGTCTTTTGTAAATTAGATAAGAATCACTATGCCTTTATATATGTCATTGACAAAAATATTAAGTAGCTCAAAGACAAAGACAAATCACCAGGCACTTTGCTAGAGAATTTCTGTTCATTTTTACATCAACCACAGTGTTCTATTCCTTCAATCCGATTGTTCTTCCTGTTACAAATCCACCTACCTATGCTATTATTTAGCTTGCATTTCTCTCTTTTCCAAAAAGATAAGGTGACAATGTCAATTTTGCACTCAACTCAATAAGCAATAGATGCAGAGGTATCTTATGTTCTTTAATTTTCTCAGTTATTTGTGCAGTGATGAAGATCTGATCTTCTATAGAAAAGCTACAAAGGACTGCATGTTTCCTTGTCATGTTTTCTTCAAGAGCACTTACCATGTGTTCCTAGACAAGTCTTATATAATTTTTGCAGATATGAGAAAGTAAACAAACAGATAGTTCATTGCTGATGTTTTCAATGATAGATATGACTATTAATTTATATTTCATGTCTATATTTAGGGCTTAAATGTTGACTTTTTTACTTCTGAAGTGTTCTGAAGCCCTAGGCAATCAATTTTTATCTTTTTCATTTGCATCTACCATATAAAAGATCAAATTGGATAGGTCATAGTTTTAAAAATAATCTGCTTCAGATGCTTTTATAAAGGAATGCATACAAGATACTAGAATTAAACCTTAAATTAAAAATTAGGTCCCCTAGTTATTTGGCATATTGTAGACAAAGCACATGTTTGTCAGAGTCTTCCTTTTTTTAATTTTTAACCCATTGTTACAAGATTATAGGGCATACTCTTTTCTTTTCTAATATTTGTAAGTAATAATGTTGTTAATACGTGAAAATCATTTTGCAATGAAAAAAGTAACATGGTAATGGGGAAGACGGACCTGAAAATAGAGGACCTCAATTCACATTATGACTGTCGTTTACTGACTTGATTACAAGGTCACCTGTGTGACCTTGGACACTTTCCTCATCAATAAAATGGGGTGAGACCAGATGCCTTTAAAGGTTTCTTCTTGCTCTAAATCTATGATCCTAACACCTTTTCATTCCAATTAACTGTTCAGGTATGTATTGATAATTTGGTATGAATGCTTACTAAACCAGAAAAATAAGAAACACATATTCCTTAGAAATTCAGTGGCCATGCCCACCAGGATTGACTTAAGAAGAGTAAATCTATTTACTTTGAAAAACTTCATAATCAATATTAATTTCCGTCTCAGTTGTTTCAGTCCCAAAAGCTCTATTAATCACTAAGGTGCCCAGATAAAATGAATCAGTTGCATCAATAAGTTCATTCCACTTATATTATGAAAACCTGTGTGTAGCAAATAGGACCTTCACAGGTTCACTACATAGAAGTCACCTGAGCTATTATAAATGACAAATTAATATTAATACATATAGTACCTAATTGTCCCTCATGGCAGTTATAGCTAAGAAGTTTATAGCAGTTTCTTGGAAGATGAATTTTCCCATATGCTTTGTAAGCTTAGATATTTTAAAAATAAATTACACATCAAGCCCCTAGGCAATAAAGGAGTGGAAAAAATAGTAGCAAAGGAAAAAATAAATTGAAATTTAAAAGAAAAAAATTTTAAAAAATTAAAAAGAAAAAAAATGAAAGAAGTAATATGAACAAACCACTATAATAACACAAGAAGCTGAACTCAACTTACACTGGAGCTATATTAATTATCCTTTGTCTAGCTTTTTGAAGTAATTCATGTCACCACATTCATGTTAGGGTAGTGATTAAAGCTTTTATGGCAGAAAGATCAGGAGGAGAAGAAAAATTGAAGAAGTGAGGGAAAAAAGTATCCATTGCCAAGTGATTTTATTCAAGGTATAACCATATACATTCGATACACATGAAAATATATAAAATAAAAGAGAAAAAACTGTAGCCTTTGGTTCATGAACTTTCTAGTAGTTTGTTAAAATAATGGGTAAATTTTTGGTAGGCAACAAAACATCAGATTTATTTTATGTTGCTTAATAAAACTTCTAACTTTATTAGAATTTTTTAAAAAGTAATTTAAAACCACTTAGCAATGAAACTAGGCATTTCTACTGCCTCAGGTCCAAACATCTGAAAGTAAACTAAAGAATGGTTTTGATATATATTTTTCATTCTTTATTGCATGTATGGAAAAAAAAACAATGTCACAAACTCTTCCAGGATACAAACTCCTCGAAATACTATTTGAGTTTTTAACATGTTTACATTAAGTCCTACAAAGCCAAAAGTGCATCTATCATTACTTTCCAATATAAAGTTGACTATCGTCTAAAATTCAACAGACGGTCACTTTTATGACCTTATTAGTGATGAACAAGCAACCAGGATTCATCCTGTGTGTGACTATTGGCATCTGTGGATTTTTATCGTCATTCTCTGAAGTACTTGATACTGCTTCCTCCTCATTAGTTCCAGTTCCAGGCTAGACTGAAATATAAAACTATTATATTGTTCCAATATAATGTGATCTTCCTTCCCTTTCTTCCTTGTGTCACATTTTCTGTCCTCTAACTTCATTGCACATATTTGGATTAAGCCCTTCCTTCCCTTTCATATTAGTATTACTATTCTTTGCTTTTGAAGGACAATTAAAGAACAATTCTGTCTTCATTACTTCTGCTCTTTCAGATTGACTTATATTGAGAACAAATTGTTATTACATGGCTTTTGAAAACAGAACCATAAACATTATACATTCACTACCCAATTAGAATGGGAGCTCCTTGAGAGAAGGGAACATTCTGTTGTCTTTCTTTATATCCTCAATACTTGTCACAGTGCCTAGCACATAGTAATTATTTAACAAATATTTGTGGATTAACTGACTTCATTGACTGGGCACCAAGAGAGTGTATTCTGAAATGAAGTCATGTGTGCTTTCTAGCTCCATAGAGAAATGAGGTAGAAGAAGGGGAAAGTTTACACCTCTATTTTGACACTATGAAGATTTTCAAGAGAAGAGAGAAAAGGGGAGGAGAAAATTACACAGATTATAACTCATTGCTCCTCTTCTACCAGAGGAAGGCAAAGAGAAAAAGAGCTGAACTGAAGTCTTGTGTTTCCTTACATCCTCATTACTCCTAGTCTGATCAAGTCATAATTACCTTCCTTTTTATTGTTGTTCTCTTATACTTAGTTCCTCATGAGAGACACAGCCAAAACCACATGCTGTGCGTCGCACTTTACCTGCCAGATTGAAGGTTTATTAGCATTGTTGCCCATTTAAAAATATAGAGAGATCAGTTTTAAACCAATGATGTACAAACTATAACCAAAAATGCATACTCAGCCCAATAAAACAATTGATTTCTACCTCCTTTTCTGAGATTCCCAAGGAGATCACAAACCTCTGCTGGAAAGTCATTCTTACCATTTCCCTCAATTTTCAAAGAAAGGAAAAGGAGTAGACACTGCATATTTTACATTGCTGTTTGAATAACATTTCTCTACATCCCTTAAAAGTCTCTACTCTTTAAAGGTCCATACAACTCATCTACATTATGCTCTCCCAAAACTGATCCTATCCAAGTCATTTTTCCCCATGACTTTCATACTTAGATCATGTTCTTTCTTTCCATCCCATTCACTGACGTTATCCCCAAAGATTTCAATAGTACTATCTTCAATACTTGGAAGTTTGGCATTACACTCTCTGACTACAATGCTTTGGCTTTTAATTGCTTATTTTTTCACTCACATAAACCATACTCTTAGACCTTTGATCCCTTGATTCACTCCTATTTTCTTAACCCATTCACATTATGGCTTCCCTACTCTCTATTCCCAATATTAGTCTGCCATTTTAATGTTCAGCTTCACTGAGACAACACTTGGTTAAAATCCCATCTTATAATGGCAGAAAGGTGATATCTACTGGAGAGGGGAGAGAGACTACTTTAATCCTTGAAGGGAAATAGTAGGAAAAGTGCTCGATCTGTAGTCAGAAAACCTGAGTTAAAATCCCAGCTCTGGTACTTACTAGTTGTAAGACCTTGGGCAAATCGGTTTTCATATAAACTCAGTCATCCAATGATGACCCTACACAGGCTGTGGCTTCTCAGGATGCCCAGGAAATAATCCGCCCACACCGATGTAAATATTTTGATACAAACAGTGAAATAGAAGAAGAATCTGAAGAAGATGAAGACCATATCGGAAGACCGGAAAAAGGTATAGTTTGGGTCCCACTTGCCCTAAAACCAAATATATCAAATCACGTAGCAGATCGAGATCATGATTTTTTACAAAATATATGCATTAATAAAACTCGATTCTAGAATATCCTTAAAAAAATATGATCGTGTGAATCCCATGCCCCATTAACCCTCTGCCATTCCTATCTGATTTCTCTGTTGCTGTATCAAGGCTAATGAATATCAATGAAGAAAATGTCAAAATCAAGCTGAATTCAATTATTGCAGATTCATGCTTTGTAACCTCATCAGGGCCCTTTGTGTTGCTCAGCAATCTTTCTACTCTATGGAATCCCTAACTTATTCATAATGCCATCTGTTTCAAACTTTTCCTATGTATCTTCTCTCCCTCTACACACCCACTATAGTCAAAGCGGATGGCCAAGTCTTCTACTTCACTTAGAATGAAGCCAACTGATCTGTGCTCCTTCAGGTCCCCTATCCATCATACATAACATTTCAGAATCACTATTTAACCTATCTTTCCATCCATCGAAGGAAAAGATACCTCTTTTACTCTCCAAGGCTAATCATTCTGCCTATCACCTTAATCCCATTTTTTTCTCACCTCCTTTAAATCATTACTCTAGCAGTCATATTCTCTGATACATCTGGAGTCTTGCTTTATCTGATCAATGACTCTTTCCCATCTGACTGTGAATATGTTCCTATCTCCTTATTTCTAAATAAACATTTTCTTTGAAGCCTCCATGACCATGAAATTAAGGATAATTCTATACTGTTATTCAGCTCCTTTTTAATAATAAACTATTTTTTAAAACTTCTTCTATACCAAATATCTATAATTCATTAGGACTCACTATCTCCTCAATGCCCTGTAATCAGTCTTGCATCCCCATAATTTCAATAGAACTGTTCTCTGAAAGATCAATGAAATTCAACAAGCTTGTATTAAGTGTCTATTATTCTCTAGGTTCTGTGTACACAAAGACAAATGTGTAAAATGCATAAAGATAAATCCCCTGCCCTCAAGGAGGTGGCATTCTACTGAAATGATCAAATACTTGCTAATAACCTAGTCCAATGGCTCTTTATTCAGTCTTCATTATGTTTGACCACTTTTCAGCTATTGACATTGCTGATTATTCCCTATTATTTGAAATTCTATTCTCCCTTGGCTTCAGAGAGGATATACTCTTCTCTTCCTATCTTTCTTACTTCTACTCATTCTCTTCCCAACACATAAATATCTGTACTTTCATATTTCTCTGTCTATATTCACCCACTGAAGACATGTATTTCAAATTGACAACTCTCTTCTAAGATCCAGACTAGTATTTCCAATAACCTATTGGGCCATCTCTACCTGAGTATTCCGTTTTAGTTGGAACTTAAAAGAAACAAGAGAAATCAGTAGGTGAAGCAGAGGAAGGAGAACGTTCCAGCACTCTTTAACTCCTCTCTCTCCCTGAACTCTCATAATGAATCTATTATCGAGTCCTATCAATTCCATCTCCACCTATTTCACCTATATCCATCATTTTCTCTAATAGTCAAGACCCTCCCTCCACCTATGAGACAGTTATAGGATCAGCCTGTCTTTCAGTCCCAGGAATTAAAATTATATAATAACTCAAAGGTCATTAATTCAATCTTTATTCCAGTTTATAAATGAGGTAACTGGAGACTGAAAGGGTAAAGTGACTTGCTGCAGGTAACATAACTATTCATTTGAAAAGCCAGAACCTGATCCAGGGCCTTGGACTCCGATTTCAGTGCTCTATACCAAATTGCCTTAATTGTTCATCATTGCTAACTGCCTAGCAGATCTTCCTGCCTTTTACCCCTCCAACTGAACCTTCCTTCACTTCCAGAATAATCTCCCTTATTCATAGATGGAAAAATGTGATTTCTCTATTCAAAACAAATCTTAGTGGCTATCAACTAAAAAATTCATTTCAAGTTATTTTGTCTGGCCCTCCACAAAGCAGCATCTCTCTAGTTTTCAAACTTTATCTCATTTCTCCCCCACAATATACTCTACAGTCATTCTCAAACATTCCTTTCTTCCTCTCTGTCTTTGTTCACACCATTCCCTATACCCAGAATGCCTGCTCTCCCCTTCCTTGGCTATCTGTCTTTTGAAGTCCATATCAAGTTCCATCTCCCAAAATATCTCTCCCACTGGTCAATATTAACCTTACTCTTCAAAACACACACAGCAGTTTGTTTTGTAACTCTCTCGCATAACTGCCGTTAACACTGTTCCTTGTTGATACTAGTGTTTATGTCTTATTCTCCTAGATAAATTCTCTCAGAATAGATACTTGGTCTCACCTAAGCTTTATATTCTCAGAGCATTCTGAATAGTGTTGACAATTCATGAATGTAAATTAGATGAATGAATGAAATTATTGTAGGTAAAGAGTAGTTAAGAAGTGCATTATTCTATTCTCCATCCCACGTAACTACCATAAATGGTAATGTCATCAAATAGCTATGTCAAGTGAGATATAAAATAAGTAGATGTATATTTGCCAAACGGGTTTGTAACAGTGATGGATAGTATCCAGAAAAAAATATCCTAGTTGAAGAGGGATTCCTTGAGGATGGTGAGGTCTTCCAAATGCTTTTGGAGAGGGGTAACCAGAGTGTCAGTTCAGGAACGCCTGAAATTGGGGTTGTGTTTGCAGCCCTACCATAGACATGGCCAGGGCATCTTCTTTCTCCTTTTCCTTTTACCCACTAGTACTTTCCTTTCCCCTTCTTTAGGTAATCCTGCTCAACAAGAGGGTAGAGACAATATGTCTTTTTTGTTAATTAAGTAGAAGGTCAAGCTTAAGGGGTAAAGGGTGATAGGAGCAATACATCCTTCAGAAAGTGGCTTCTGATTTATATCAAGTTCTTGATCTAATGTATTATGTTATAGTGGCGAATGCCTGAGGCTGAAGGGCATAGCAGTTTATATCCTTTTAACTTTGAAGTTGTGTTCTTTTATTCTCTTATTAATAAAGTTGCCTTGATTGTATATTGTAGTTCATGAGTACATGGTTACATTTTACTTCTTAAGTCAGAATCATTGGACTAGCCTTCAGCTAGGCCTGGGCCGGGATTAGTTGGTTACATGGCAAGTATTCCACTGGTATCTTTTCAATTCCAAGAGACATCACAGAAGGATTCCAGCATATTGGGAGGACACATATTACTGAACTTATGTTACTCATCCTTCATTTTTGAAGACCAATGACATCACAAATGAGGGACATCTTGACTTGCACATGAATTGGATTTAAGTAAGGTAGAGCTGCTCAAATTTTCAGACTCTCTCTTCCAGTCAGAGAAGGCAAGATAAAAAAAAAAAAAGACTGTTGACAGCTTAGGATGCACTGGGTGATCTTGACATTTTTGAAGTCTGACCAAGCTCTAAGCACTCCAAAGAGCTCGTGTTAGCTGCCTTCAGGGGCATCAGAACAAATTTTTCTCTACAGCCTATTCTAACAGGACAGGTCTTCATATGTTTGAGATAAGCATATCCAACTCACCCATGGATTTAACTCACCAATGAGTTTAAAGGCTATTGGCTATCCTCAACCTCATTTAGCTCATCTGTCTGCTGAAATGGTTTACCAGGTATGGCTGCTATGCATATTACAGCTTCTTGGAGCTACAGATGAGTGTGGAGTGACAGATGGACACTAAAGTTGGGTGAGTAATCCTGAAAAGGGATTGGCAAGCCCTTATACCAGAGGTTCTAGTACTCTCTAAACACCCCATACACCATACTGAACTTACGGGAGGAGATGAAAAGAGTAGGACAAGATAGTTGGTCACAGATAGGTTGTGATAAAATATTATTGGAGGGAATATCCAAATTAATAAGATCAGAGTTCTTAGTAATCAAGTATTTAAATCACATTCAGCCCTCTGTGTGTATGTATGTATGTGTTTGTGTCTGTCTGTGTGTATGTGTGTGAGACAGACAGACATACAGAGACAGAGAGAGACAGAGAGAGAGAGAGAGAGAGAGAGAGAGATCCCTTATGAGACTGCTATTGGAAAGCAAGTGACATGTCATATATCTTTTAGATCATTTTTTTTAAATTTCTAGAACAGTAATAAAATTTGCTAAATGTTTTCTGAATTAATAAATAAGCGAAACAAATAGAGAAAAGGGGAACCACACAGACAATACTAAGAAAGAAAGGAAGAAAGGAAGGAAGAAAGAAAGAAAGAAAGAAACAAACAAACAAACAAAGAAACAAACAAAGAAAGAAACACCTCATTGTCTTTTGGAACAGAAAAGAACCCTAGAGGTAAACTAATCCAACTCTCTCATGTTATAGATGAAGACATAACATAAAGTTACTGCATAATTATTCTATTTAGATGCCAGTCATCCGAACTACCTTATTAGAAAGGCAAATAAACTTCCAGTGAGAGAGAGAGACTATATTTTGCCTTTTAAAGATGAAGAAATATTTTGGAGTACTATTCACTTTACAAAATAATTTCAAAATTTACCCAAGGGCGAAATTACCTCATTAAGGCATCAATTATAACCAAACACAAATGCATCAATGATTAAAAGCAATAGATGAATAAGAATGCATTTAAATATTAATCTTAAATGTTCCTTATTTTAAAATGAATGGGTTTAACTTAGATGGTCCCTTATGTCTTTTCTAGTCCTAACAATCTTCCATAGTTCTGCTCTGTCAGGAAAAATCAACATAAAAAAGATGTTCTTATATGATTCCTGAAGAGACAACACTGGACCAAGGAGGGAAAGGAATTCCATAGCTGCATATAGAATAACTTACTAACCTTTTAAATTTAGCACAATTTAGAACTCAACTCTTTTTAGAACTGAGAAATGTTCTCTGAAAATAAGTGGAAATGCATAACTTAAATCAAATTAAAATAGAGGCTTAAAGCTATACTTCAAAAAAAAAGAGACCTGACTCATAATATCTTTTTTTATGTGCTTGGATAGCCCAAAGGGGAGGGTCTTAAACTAGTTTTAGTGGATAGAGGGTAATATAATTTTTCAAAAAATCCAAACTTGAATAGAACAGATTTTTATCTTCTGGAATCCAGAATTTTGGAGTCGATTTTAAAAAACCTTATTCATTTGAAATGCATTGAATCAGAAAGGAATGCAGCTACAAATGCTACTCAAAAAAAAAAAGACTAGAGAAAGAAAAGTTATTACAAAAAATAGTGAAGCCCAACTTCAGCTGACATTCCTGTTAATTTTCATCATCTGCAGCTGCGTATTCAGTTAACTGTCTGGAATTTCAACATTTGTCAGCTAAATTTGAAATCCAAATGTAAGATATGAAAAACACTGTTGGATTTTTGATATTTCTTTGTTATAGATGTGAATGTATGATCTGGAGAAAGGATGACAAGACATAAACAAGTTATTTCCAAATTGTTGGTAGATATTATCATGCTCCAGTTTATTGTCTGTTATAAATGTCAAAGCCCTAACAATTTTCTGCACTTAACATTAACAAAGGTGAAGAGTGTATTTAAGTAATCATTCCCTTCAGAGGTAAGTAACCTCTTATTCAGGTCCTGTACTTGGACAGAAATGGTAGCCACCCAAACAGTGTGACTTCTGAAGTACAACAGAAACTGCAGGCTCAAAATAATCTTCCCTTTTAAGACAAAACTGCCACCATCAGGGTCATTGATAGATTAGATAACAAAGACAAGCACTAGAGTCTGGAACCCTAGTTGATCAGATTAGCTGGTTGACATTTTAGTCTCTTAGTGAAAGGTATATTGTTTAAATGGTACTGGAGTGTGGGAGGGATATTTAGCTCTGGGCAATAGGACTGGGCTAGGGCAATATGGAAGATTCAAAGTCATTGGGGCACCTTGGCAGAGATCTGCTGGGGGACATGCATAAAAAGGAGGAGAAAAGGCACCTAAGACAAGTTTTATCTATTTAAAAAGTTTCCCTAGAGTCTGCCCTGCTCTAAATTATCTTTCTAGCTGTGATTCTAACTTCCTGGACTTCAATACCATGCCCCTGTTCTTTATACTTTCACCTCTCCACTTACATCCCCACCCCCATCATCATTTTTCAGTGTGTGTTTGTGTGTGTGTGTGTGTATGTGTGATGTTAGAATGTAATGTCCTAGAGAGCAGAGATTGTCTTTCTTTTTTGCTTTTATTTGTACCCTTAATATTTCATACAGTGTCTGTCACATAGTAAATGCTTAATAAGTATGTGTCTGGTAGATGTTATAGATTATTTTCTACCCTCATCCAGCAGGATCCTGTTTAGAATAAACCTAACTCTTCTCCAATGTGACATAGGGGGTAAAAAGGCAGTAAAAAAACAACAACAATATTATTCTTCATCCTTAATTGAAGATTTATACATCTTCCACCTAAATTCTCCTCTGCTGCCAGTACAACGGCTCCACTGATTTTATATGAGTTCTATTTCAAAGGAACAAACAGTTAACTGGTCCCTACCCACAAGGTATCTTGTGCAACTACATATAGTTCCACACCTTGGAAAGTAAGAGGAGTTCTAATACTAATCACTAAGATGATGTTAGAGAAGGTCCAACTCCAATTAGTTAAGTGATCTTTCACAGGTCACTTCATCTTTTTGGAACTCAGATACCACCCGTTATGAAAAAAGAGACCTGGACTAAACTTCCTTTGTTGATTCTTCTTTCTCTTCCCACCACTTAAACATGTACTTTCTTCTCTCTACTTTCTATTTCTTGGCAATTTAATCCATTTCCATGATATCAATTATTAACTGAATCAAAACTATTCGCATATCTAAATCATCCTTTTGGACATCTCCAACTGGATAAGCTATTTTAACCTTAAACTCACTGTGTCTGAAATTGAATTTTTTATCTTCTTCATCCCCACTTCTTTTCTGCTGATACAAACTCCTTAAGGGCAGAATGATTTATTTTAGTTTTTATAATTCTAAGCCTAGTATCTGAGCCTTGCACTTGTAGGCTTAAAGAAATAGTTATTAAAGTAAATTGAATTAATGATGCTACCATTTTCGTAATCATTCAGGTTTGAAAACTGTCATTCTTTATTTTCCCCTATTTTTACCCTCCAAAATCCTACAGATTCTATTTCTGTAGTAACAATGAAACCTGTCTTCTTTCAATTCCCATTGCTGCCACCACAGTTACCCTTATTTTCTTTTGTCCTGGCTATTATATTGGCATCACAACAGATCTCCCTGTCTCCTATCCAAACTTCACAGTACTGCTAAAGATATCTTTTTAATGCACAGACCTAATCACATCACACCAGAGATCAAAGATTTTCTAAGGTTCCAACATTGCCCACTGAATAAAATACAAACTCCTTAACCTTGTATTTCCACGCCTTGCACAGTTAGATTCCAGACTGTCTTTCTATACATATTTCATAGTATTCCCCTTTGTACATCTTATGCTCTAGAAAAACTGAACTACTCACGCATCCCTAAAATCTGACCCTGTCCTTTTCTATATCCATAATTTTGTGCATTGAAATACCTTGAAATTGAACTGACTGTATCAGGCACCTTATATTCATATTGATATTCTTTTCATCTTTTGGCTCAGTTCAGGTGTCCTTTTCAATAATAGTTTCCCTAATCCTCATGCCAGAAGTGGTCTCTCCCTTGAAACAATTTCCATCACGTTAGAGTCACATTAGGCTTTTTTTTCTTCTTCTTATCCAGCATGCTTCCAAAGTAGTTTCTCCTTCCTAGCCATCTAAATTGCCAAATGGCAACAACATATATATAGCTGTGTTTATTTAGAGCACCCAAAAGGAGGTTCATATTTCAACATCATTTAAATCAATTTAGTTGAGGTGAGGGAAATCTAGGTATTAATGAAGAGTCAATAGATTTGGCCAAGAAGAATTAAAACATCAGATGGGATCCAACTTGACTTCCTGGATGAAAATAAAACACACCCACCAAGAGGAGCAATTAATTTAAACATTTCAGATCTCAAATTTCTTACTGTAGAAACCAGCATGGCTCAGTTACATCAAGAAATACTGTTTGAGAAAAATCAATATAGCATAATGCTTTAGAATCAAACACCTTCATCATATGAAGCAAGAAAACAGATTGAACTCATGCATAATTCCACAGCTAAAAAACTGCACGGCATATGAACATAATGATCATGTTAGCAGCATAATATAGGGGGAAAACATTCTGGATTTGTAGTCAGAGGTTCTCAACTCAAATCACCTTTTCCACTTTTTTGACCTTGGACTAATCACTTAACATCTTGGAGCTTAAGTTCCTTCATTTGCAAAAAAAAAAAAAAAAGATTTCATGAAGGAATAGTTAAGATAGCCTACAGGTGTAAGTCTTTCATCCCATGAAGGAAATTTGGGGGAATTTTGAGCATTTATAAAAATCACGAATACTAGTCTAGTTTTGAGGTACCACATTTTCATGGGAAGTCTGACTGGGGTTTAGTCTACAAATACAGAAAGGGACAAAAGTGTAATCCTTCACTACCTTGCCCTACACAATGTGAATATGGCATTTTTGCAAGCTAAAATCCATATTCCCAAGGACCCTTTTCTTCTTCCATCCTAAGGCAACTACATCAGACCAAGAGTAATCTAGGATGATTTAACACCTGGACTAACTTACTCTTGTGTCCCTCTTATCCTAAAGTGACTGATCTATTCTTACTTCATAATTCTACTTCTCTGAGAAACAACAGAAAAACAAATGCAACAATCCTCTTGCTATCTGCCAATGTATGTATGTATGCATATGTTTCTATTTATGTATATATGTGTGTGTTTCTATCTATGTATATGTGCACAGATAGAAAATTAATACATCCTTTGTTAGCCAACTAACACCTTTTTCTAAATTTGCTATTTAGGCATTCAAATTACAAAGTAGCTGTGTGCAACAGCGCAGCATAGCCTAGGATAATTTGTAAGTGTTTTTATTTCCCATAAAACAGTTAAACATTCTAAGAGAAATTACTAAAAAAAACCCTCAAATTGGTACAGAGATGTGACAATGGCTGGAAGTTTCCTATTAAAGGATTATTTTTAATTATTCAGGATGGAACATAGAAAATCAGTCTGTATTGTAGAGACTTGGGGGATTTTGATTTCATGAATATCATATGGAGATAGTTTCAGCATAATTTACTTCAGTAAATTTGGGAGGCATTTCAACTTGCTGATGAATGAGTATCATAAAACATTTTTGCATTATGTAGCGGAAACCCTGCTGAATCAGGAAATTTGGGTCATGGCACTCTGTCTACTATTAACTAGTGGTGTGACTTGGTATGTAAATTAAGTTTTCTGTGTCTTAGTTTCTTCATCTATAAGGAAGGAGTTTGGTAAAATCATATATAAGGTCCCCTCTAGTTCTGAGATTCTCAAATCTGAGTCTAAAATTAGATTTAAGCTAGATACATGGAGCCAATTTCCATTGCCATGCTGAAATAAAATTTTCTCTCTAAATAATCTATTTTCATAAGAAGTTTATATCTTGGTTTTAATCTAAACAGATCTCTTCTGAAAACCAGATCTTGATTGCTAATATTTCTGATCTAAGTTTTTAGAATAATTGCCTTGGGCTTTGCAGAAATATCAAATGACGATATAAAAAAAGATTAAGTTTTTATCCTTTGAAAAGGGGTAGAAATAGGAGTGGGTGGTGCAAGAAAGCAAAGGTCAAGTTCTACTTTCAATTTATCAACTACTGTTAGTCTGATTATATAAGTACATTCTTCCAAACTTTTTATAGAATAAAAGTCATCTTAAGATGTGTTACTCCCACCTTCCCTCCCAAATCCTTCCAGTGCTTTTTGCAACTCCTTTAATTTAATTGATTAACTGATTTATTAGTTTATTATCTATTTTGAAAATTATTTTCATTCATATATTTTATTTCTTTGAAATTTTCTTTTCTTTTTCTCTTTTTTTGAGGGGGGAAAGCAGGGCAATTGGAATTAAGTGCATTGCCCAAGGTCACATAGCTAGTACATGTGTCAAGTGTCTGAGGCCGGATTTGAACTCAGGTCCTCCTGACTCCAGGGCTGGTGCTCTACTCACTGTGCCATCTAGCTGCTCCTCTTTGATATTTTCTTATGCATTCAATAAGAATAATTCAAATTCTTGACCTAAAGGATAGTGTATTTGGCAAAACACCACTTCTCTCTGTCTACTTCAGTTAAAAAAAAAGACACGCCTCTTAACCAACTTTCCTGCTTTATATTAGAGTCAATTGCCTGGGTTTCACTCATAAGTGAAGCTTGATTTCCCAGAGCCAGACCAAAACTTGTACCTAATAGTAGCAGTAAGGTAGAAATTCATTACTATTTATGTGTGTGTGTGTGTGTGTGTGTGTGTGTGTGTGTGTGTGTGTGTGTGTATGTGAGCCAGAATTTCATTTATGGTTTGCACATTATCTTTACTTGAAGTCCCAGAATGACATGACAGAGGAAGTCAAAATGTGCTTCCTGAAATTGCTACTTTGTTCATCAGAGTTTTTATTTTTTTTTAATTTGGAAGTATTGTTTTCTTTCTTCCTATGAGAAGGAAGGAAGAAAGGAAGGAAGGAAGGAAGGAAGGAAGGAAGGAA
>CM053622.1:273153194-273178007 GCA_028646595.1 Phalanger gymnotis | reverse complement strand
TGTAGCAGGTGGGAGAGAGACTGTTACATGTAAAATCATAAAACAACAATAAGTAGAACTACTAAGATGAGATAACATATGATCAAGGGTACCTAATACATTGTGCAGAAAATCTGGGCCACTGGAAATTAGAAAAGTGATTGATGTGGCTTAGTGTGATTGGTGAAGACTTCATGAAAGATGTGAATCTTGAGCTGGATCTTAGAAAAACATGAATAGATTTCCATGAGATAATGAAGAGTGAAATGAGTAGAACCAAGAGAACATTGTGTATAGTAACAGCAATATTGTTTTAAGAACAACTTTGAGCATATAAATAATCTTGACTATTATAACTACTCAAATTAACTACAAAGGACATATGAAGGAAGATACTATCTGCACCCAGAGAAAGAACTGATAAACAAAAGTAAATTTAGAATAATTCCACACACATATACACACATTTGTACTTAATGGTAGCCATCTCTAGGGCAGGGGAGGGAGAAGAGAAGGAAAAAAAAACAACAAAAAAAGAAATTTACATGATATCTTTATTATGTATTTAAAAGGTATAGCAAGTTGTACATAATAGATTTGCAGTTTCATGTGCAATCACCATTAAAAAACCAAATACTATGTTTTGACATGCTTTTTTAGTCTATAAATTAAAAAACAAAATAAATTTTTAAAAAATGAAAAAAATAAAAAAAAATGAAGTGTGGTCAGGGTTTGGATAGGTAAAGAGAAACAGGAAGGATGAGAAAATGCTTACTTCTCTAGCTACTCTGAAGTATACTATATAGTACAGAGATAGAAGATACCTCAGAGCCCCTCTGAGTCTCAAGTGAAATAGAAGATGTTGGACCAGGCCAAGGGTTGGCAAACTATGGAACTTTATTTTAAAATGTGAAAAACAAACACAAAAATATTCTCAAATTATAGTATATATATAAAAGGCTGTGGGCTAGGTTTGGCCTTCAGGCCTTAGTTTGCTGAGTTTGCCATGGACTATATGATTTCTAGTTCCTTTTGCATCTCTATATCTACAATTCTACAATTCAAAGAGGAAAACTTACCTAGTCCGTGGGCATCTTCAGGAATGTCAATTCTTTTTCTTGTCAGAACTGAGGTCAGATTTCTAATTTGCTTCATATTTGTTGTCTTTCATTCTCAAAGAAGACCAGTGACATCAGAAAGATGATGTCTTGATTTGAAAGTGAATTTAATATATAAGGCACAGCTGTGCAAAGTCATCAGCCTCACCCTCTCTTCCAGAGTCATCTGAGTCCAGTGGCAAGATACAAATCAGGATGATTGTTGATGGTCCTGGGTGCAGTGGGAGACCCTGGCCTTTTTAAACTAAGGTCTTCCCTAGGTCTTAGTTCATTTGAGTTTACACCCAGTCAGTAATTAAAGGCTAGGTTAGAATTGAGGGGAAAAATGGCCCAGTTTGAATTCCCCAAAGAAAGGGGAAGACCCTCAGAGTTTCTGGCTGGAACAGAAACAATTGCTATTTACACTAACTTCTGAGCCATCAAATCCCAAACAATGAGAAAGTGAAGCTTGGGCTGGGACTTATTGTTGGCCAATCATTGAGAGCCAGAGTAATTTGGATTCAATGGCAAGTAATAGCTCCATCTGAATCCCAATTGGCTTTATCAAAACATGGTTTACCAGAGCTACATTTCTGGAAATCATGAATGAAAACTACATGAGACAAAAGAGTTGTGTCCCAGTTTTTCAGAAAAAAAGATAGAATGAATAAATAGGGAAGAAAAAAAAAACCTTAGCCACCAAACCCCAAGATGTACTATTAGAGCGATTGTATAAGGAATAAAACTAACATGATTAGTGCAATTCAGTCTAGTCCCTGATTTGCACAGTCCTGTAATCATTCCTTTTGAAGAACCTATCAAATTACCCAATGAGAACTTGCTTTCTGTGAGCAATGCCAAGATTGGTTGCCCTGACCTTTAGCTGATGTCTTTCATAGGCTACTGCCTTGAGGCAGAAGCAGCACAATACGAATACTGTTCATTGTATAATTTCACATACAGTCATACGATCACATATTCCGCGTGAATGTACTAGATATATTACATATTAAAATGTGTACAATGTGGCATTATGTGTGTGTGTGGGGGCAGGGTAATGGCTTCTTCTATATGTATACCTGAGTCTTTCTATGTCCTGGTGTCTTCAATGGAAGATAGGGGTGATGGTGCTTCTTTGACAGAAAGCAAAGGCATGGAGATAGGGATGAAAATCTAGAACCAGTCAGAAAATCTGTGGAAGGATCATAGATAGAGAGATGTAAGAGACCTTAAAGGTTATCAAGTCTGTCCCCCACTTTGTCCAGTTGATGAAACTCAGATTGAGAGAGGTTAAGTGATTTGCCATCAAATTGCCAATTGGTGTCTGAGTCAAAATTTGGAATCAGTTCTTTCTGACTCTAAATCTTGAAGGGTTTATCCACGTGAGATCTAATTTAAAGTTTCTAAGTTCTGATTATATGTTCAGTTAAATAGATGGATAATCTATGACAAAAAAAATCACTATGAATTGTAATGAGTATGTTTGTGCATGAGGAGGTGGTAGCCACAAATAAGAACATCACTAAGACATTCTCTATTTTAATAGATTCAGTTTGCTACAGGAAATATTTCTATAAAATTGTCTATCATAGGTTAGATGTCTATCTATCTATCTAGGTAGCTAGGTGGTGCAGTGGGTAGAATGTGCCATGCTGTGTCTGAAGTCAGGAAGATTCATCTTCCTGAGTTCAAATCTGGCCTCAGACACTTAGTATCTGTGTTACCTAGGCTAAGTCACTGGACATTGTGTGTTTCATTTCCTCATCTGTAAAATGAGCAGGAGAAGGAAATGCCAAACTACTTCAATAACTTTACCAAGAAAACCCCAAATAGAGTCATAAAGTTCAGACAAGTTAGAGAGAGGGAGGTGGGGGGAAAGAGAGAGAAAGAGAGAGAGAGAGAGAGAGAGAGAGAGAGAGAGAGAGAGAGAGAGACAGAGAGACAGAGAGACAGAGAGACAGACAGAGACAGAGAGACAGAGAGAGACA
The DNA here is from genome assembly GCA_028646595.1 of Phalanger gymnotis. Lineage (NCBI taxonomy): Eukaryota > Metazoa > Chordata > Mammalia > Diprotodontia > Phalangeridae > Phalanger > Phalanger gymnotis. The sequence continues at coordinate 273,174,943 of CM053622.1, read as the reverse complement.
GAGAGACAGAGAGAGAGAGAGAAATGAATTCCTCTGAGGCTTCTTTGGAGTCAACAGGACTCCCTTAGCACCATTGCACCAGAGCCAGCCCTGAGTCACCCAACATTAATTTTGAATTTTGCCTGACCAATGTAGCATTCCCTTCTGGACACCAGACTGCCGAAGATGAATTTCATATCTTTATGAAATGACCACATTTATATGAGACATGCTATTTGTCCTCAAGGCAAAAAAAGAACAAAATGCTTATTAAAAATAATAATGTAAAATATAAATAATAACATAAGCTATAACCTAAGGCAATATGAAGTATTTTTATATCTAAAGAGTGTTTTGAAATTCTAAGACAGATCATTGTAGGCTGTGGGAATAAGAAAGTTTTCATGGAACAAGTATTGTTTGAGCAGGGTCTTCAGCATGGTTAGGATCTTGGTCTTTGAGGAACACAGTACCATAGAGAATTCTAGGGAAAAGAATCAAAGTAAGACAAACTATAAAATACATATTCAGATTAGAGATGTGAAGTAAAAAGTTTGAGGAGATACTATATCAGTATTATACTCCATGTTCCCTTAATTCATGCTATACCTCTAAAATGAGCTTATGAAATTATATGCGTGCTTACATGAATATATATATATATATGAAAACATTGAAAATGATCACAGGATACAGGTTGTCCTCACATTTAATTTGATGTTGATTTATAGGGAAAAGCATTGTCTGTGCTCAGAAAAATATGGCAAATCTGGAAAGAGAGTTTGGGGTCAGAATTCAGGAGTATCCTAGAAAGCTAGCTCCTATCAGCTTCTAAAGATGGATTGTTAAAATTTCAGTCTTAGCATTTACACTTCAGAAGTTGACCAATACTATATATCGGAGCTTAATTTTTTATCTTTTTAATTATCTCATTTAGGCTGAAGAAAAATTATGGAGAAATAGTAATTCGGTTTACACTAAGAGGTGTGCTGTGAATATATACATATACACATGTGATATATACATATAAACACACATATATACATGCATACACACGTGTGTATATCATTGGAGGTTTTTGAGGATGGGTGTGATGTGACCAAAGTGTGCTTAAGCATAATTCATCAGGTGTCAATGTAGAATGGATTATAGGTGAGACATTCAACATATCTCATCAATTCGAGGGATGCTTGTGTTTTCAATTTTTTTTAATAACTCACAATGGGGATAAAAATAAATGAATATGAAACTGTTACTACTCAGGATAATTTTCAAGTTGTCCTTAGTCTTTGCTGGCATTTTAAAATGAACATTTATGGTTTAATTTGCTCTGGCAAGAGACTCTTGTCTCAGTTATGTGCAAAGTTACTGTGATTTCAACAATGCAGTTTTTTAGAGTGTTTAGAGAAAAACAATATCTACCAGATTACTAAACTGATAGAAAAAGATGTTAAATTTATGAAAGACAGCATTATGTAGGAGAGAATTATATTCGGATTCTGAGCAGCTCTGATCCAATCCCCCATCTATTTATTATCTCTGACCTAAAGCAAAACATTTATATGCCTTGGACCTCAGTCTTCTCATATGAGAGATGAATGGTTTAGAATAGCCTCTAAGGCCCATTCCATCTCTAAATCTCTTTTGCTAACATTTATCAAGTATTCCATGAATGAACATTTTGAAAATGTAACTAATATTTCTTCTTCTATCAACTTTTATGGCCCCTTAAACATAATTTTTATAAAGTCAATATGCCTATTATGTTTTAAAGTCAGCAACCAAATTTAAAAATGTCAATTCCTTAAGGAAAAAAAAAGTACTTACACAGAAAGTACAAATCTATGGGAAGTGCACCCCCCCCCCAATAAAGCATAATAAAAATGAAAGAACAGAAAAGAGGAGCTGTGAGTTAATCAGGCAGCAAATTGAATATGATAGGCTGTCTTAGCAAACCAGATATCACCTGAACCAAGTGAAAATTTCACTTGATTTGGCCTGGCTGGAGCCTTTTGGAAAGGAGACAGAAATTCAGGAGTCTGGCAGCTCAGGATGTCAATTATGATATGCTACAACTTCAACTAGTTGACTCTTTCACTATTTACTTAGACAGAGATTTCCATCAACAAACATGTTATTGCAGAGACACAGAAACCAAAAGATACTTTACCCCCATTATAACCTGATTCAATGTTTATTGAGCACCAATGTTTTCCAAGACTTTATATGTAGATGTATTCTCTACTGGCAAATGTGTACTGTAAATTAGTTGGTGAGACCCAAGATTAGGCAGAAAATGCAGAGAATGATTGAGGAAAATATTGTTTAGAAAGAGGTGAATATTTTAAAAGACCTAATATGGTCAATAATATTTTTGAAAAAATGGCCTATTTTTCAACCATATAAAGATTAAACAATTTTTAGAAGGACATGAAAGAGAAAATGAGGGATTGTTAATACATTATAATCAAGGGAATGTTTCAGCACATTTTCTGTAAAAAGAATACAGATTTTGATATGGTTGAAATACTTGACTCAGATTAGTGAAATGCAGTACCCACACAAATTTTATTCGGGATAATTTATATAGTACTTGTTTTAATAGGCATGCAATGAGGCAGCTAGGTGGCGCAGTGTATAGAGAGTAGAACCTACAGTCAGAGAAACTTGAGGTCGAATTCAGCTTCAGTTACTTATAGGCTAGGTGACCCTTGACAAGTCAGTTAGATTTTGTCTGTCTCAATTCCCTTGTCTGGAAAATGTGGTTAATAGTAGCACCTACCCACCAGGGAGGTTGAAAAGATTAAATGATACAATATTTGCAAAGTATTTTGCAAATGTTAAAACACTTTGCAAATGTTAGTTATATTATTAGTAATGTTATTATATCTCACAACATCACTTTAGTCTGTCTCACTGGAAGCTCAAAAATTCAATTTGAGCTAGCATTATCTCATTCTAGCATGCAATTTCTATTTGCCATTTTAGAGAGATATTAAGGGTTATTAGTGCATATATTAGATGTGAAGTGTTTTGAAAAATTGTCATTAATTCTTTTTTTTCAATTAGCAAGCATTTTTTAAAAATCAGTCAAGCTTATATATTTGCAGACTACAATGCAACATGCTAAAATGTCTCTGGGTCCTGCATAATTGTCACGGAAACTAGGAACCCACAAATGATCTCTTGTTAGATTTCAACATCTATAACTTCCTTCTCATAGTTATTAACCTAACAACTTCATTGACACTAATAGAAAGTTGTCATTAGCCTAAGGCTTATTCAGGTAGAGAATTTACTTTTTTGCACTGTTTTCTATCTGTAATTCCCAGATGGAAGGAGTCAAAGCAAAGTACAGTACACACTTACTACCATAGTAATCCCTCTTTTAACCTCTATGTCCTTTCTTCTTTCAGTCCATGAGAATAGGTCTAAAGAAAGAATGGGGGGGGGGCTGACTTCTGGCCTCTACTCTTATAGTATTGAGGCTAACTAGTCTAGGCTATGGAGCCTTGTGGGGATTAATCACTACTCCTTTCAACAACCTTCAGCCTGCCCTAGTCCCTGGACCCGTAATCACCTGGAGCTATGCAGTAGCTCCACATTACTAAAAGCTGCTAATAATTGTTGCCATTTCCCTGGGGCTTTCAGATTTACAAATTCATTTCTTTACAACTATCCTGTGGGGCGAATGGTTGATGCATCATTCTCCCAATTTTATAGATGGGAAAATTCAGATTCAGAGAGATTAAATGATTTCTACCTAATCACACATCTTGTAAGTGTCAAAGCAAGGGCTTTAATCTAGTTTGTTTTGGTTTGGTTTCATTGGTAGATTTTACAAGTATAGTCTTTTTTTTTTCTACAGCACTGTATTATCTCATTTATTGTGTGTGGACTCTAACACTGTACCATTACATTGACCGGATTCTTCCACTGAATAGTATAGAAGATTTTTTGTTGTTTTGTATCGTTTCTCCTTTTTGGTGGGCAAGATTAGTGAGGAGAGCTGGGATGAGGGGTTTGACATTGAGAAATATATATATATGTATATATGTGTATATACATGTATATATATGCATATATGTAAGCTATATGTAAGACCAAGGGCCATACCATGAAGTTTTAGGGCCCAGAGAAAATTTTATTATTTTTTTACCCTTTCCCAAACCTTTTTATACAAGTGAAATCAGGTTAAAATGAATTACAAGGCCTGCCTTTAAAAAACATAAAAATCGACAAAAGTCTGAACTGTTTGTGGGATGAACGGTAAAGGGAACAGTCTTGAACTGGGAAGGGAACTGAGTTACTGGTTGAAGACTCCTAAAGTTGCTATTGATTGACACATTATTATCTAGCTGTTCATAGAGGTAATGATATGAAAAACCTTTACCATTAGTCACGTTTGTATGGTTACATTCAGAACAACAACAACAAAGCTATCCTTAAAACATCTTAGACATGAAAGAGTTATGAGCCATATGAATAGACTTCTTTCTGTTTGTTACCTGGGTTGAGTCATCTCTTTAAAACTGTCCAACTTCTTCAAAACAAAATAAAATACAAAAAACAACTTTAAGGGAGCTCTAAGCTTGAAAAACAAAAATCCTTCCATCACAACAGATAAGTAACAAAGAAAGGGTCATAGCTAGGCCTAGAAAAATTTCCTCTGGCCTTAGTTTTGTCTCTGCCTTACCATAGTTAACTCATGGTCATAGATAAGTGGAAGAAGTTTTAGTCAGTCAGCAAGCTTTTATTAATCTCTTACAGTGTGCTGGACAGTTTGTTAAGCACCAGGAATATAAAAATAGGCAAAACACAGCCCCTTCCCTCAATGAGCTTTCTTTCTAATGGGGAAGATGAATTGCAAATAACTATGAGTAACCCCAGCCTCAAAACCTATTTGTTTGGAACTCTCTTCCACATGTAGGAGGATGTGTGTGGGCATCGTTTTGTTTGTTTTTTTGTTTGTTTATTTTCATGTAGTCTACATGGATCTGTCTAGATGTGGCTCTCTTTATGATCTGGTTTCTACTCTATCAATCAACTTAAATCATTTTCCCTCTAATTGCTAATTACTTCTTAATTGCTCATTCTAATATCTCTTTCTCAGTCCTCACCATTCTTAACCTCTCTACAGTATTGAACAATATTAACTATTCTCTTTTTTCTGGGTTCTCCCTCATGCTTTTCCTCCTACTTGTCTGACCACTCCTTTTTAGTTTTCTTTGCTGGTTCATCATCCCCAGAATGCCCCTAGCTTGGGTAGACCAGAGAAATTTCTGCTTTCTCTCTATACTTCTTTTATTTACTTCATCAGTTCATATGAGTTTAATTATGTCTATGTCATTATGAACTTCCTATTGGACATTTCATACTAGATGTTCAAAATAGATTTGATTGCCTTTACCCCAAACTCACCCATCATTCGAACTTTCCTTTTTATCTTTCTGTTGAAGTTGCCACCATCCTTCTAATTACTGAGATTGCAACCCAGTTGTTGTCCTCAGCTATTCACTTACTCATATAATCATTTAGTTGCCAAATCTTATTACTTTTACCTCCACATCCCTCTCTTCTGGTCTTTTCTCTCCCTTCACTAACTCCTTACACTGGTTTAGGTCTCATTGCCTTTTGCATGGACTATTGCAAAAGCCTGATGGCAACCCTCTTTGAAGTCTCTAGCCATTGCAATCCATCTTCCACAATGATGTCGAAGTGATTATCCTTAAAGATAGGTCTGACCATGTTATACTTAAATAAAGTTAAATAAGTTCCATTGCTTCTCCATTATTTCCATAACAGAGGTTTATAATTCTGTTTCATGGACTCTTCAGAATAAAAAAAAAATGACTAAGATAAAACACTTTGAATTTCAAAGGAAACCAATTGTATTGAAATACAATACCAAAATATTTAAAATAAAATGTGAAAGTTCACAGACCCTCAGATTAAGAACCCTTCCTCTAGGCTCCAGTCCTCCACTTTGTGACATTTAAAGCCCTTTACAACCTGGCCCCAAGCTATCTTTTCTGTTTACACATTAATGTCCTTCACACACATACAACATTCCAGCCAAATGCATTTCTTATTTTCCCCCTCTTCTTTTTTTCTTTTCTCTATTTTTCCTCCCTCCTTCCCTCTCTCCTCTCTTTCTTCCTCCCTCCCTTCCTTCCTTCCTCCCTCCCTGCTTTCTTCCTTCCTTCCTTCCTTCCTTCCTTCCTTCCTTCCTTCCTTCCTTCCTTCCTTCCTTCCTTCCTTCCTTCCTTTCTTTTTTTCTTTCATCTTTTCTTCCTTCCTTCCTTCCTTCCTTTCTTTCTTCCTTCCTTCCTTTCTTTCCTCCTTCCTTCCTTCCTTTCTTCCTTTCTTTTTTCTTTCTTTCTTTTTTCTTTCTTTCTTTTTTCTTTCTTTCTTCCTTCCTTCCTTCCTTCTTTTCTTTCTTTCTTCCTTTCTTTCTCCCTTCCTTCCTTCCTTCCTTTCTTTCTTTCTTTCTTTCTTTCTCTCTTTCTTTCTCTCTTTCTCTCTTTCTCTCTTTCTCTCTTTCTCTCTTTCTCTTCCTTCCTTCCTTCCTTCCTTCCTTCCTTCCTTCCTTCCTTCCTTCCTTCCTTCCTTCCTTCCTTTCCTCATATATGGATCTCCATCTCCTATTTGTGCACCTTTGAGCTGATATGCCTATACCTTGCTCGTGGCTGGAATATATTTTCTCTTTTGCCTCAACCTCTTAGAAACCTGAGTTTCTTTAACTTCCAGTAAAGGTTCCAGTAAAGGACCACCTTTGATTGACATGAAGCCTTTCCTGTTGCCCTCCAGCTACTGCTAATTTCTCCACAAATTATCTTGTTTACATTTTGTGCATACCTATAGATGCACGCTTTGTCTCATTCAGCCATATTGTAAGTTCTCAAGGGAAGGGATTGGTTCATTTTTGTCTTTTCAAAGACAAAAGAGGCCTCTGTTTGAACATAGAAAGATGGACTTGGAATCAGGAAGACATAAGCTAAATCCTGCCTCAGATACTCATTAATTGTCTGATCCTAAGCAAGTCACTTAACCTCTATTTGCCTCATTTTTCTCTACTATAAAATGGAAGTAGTAGCACCTACCTACTGGGATTATTATGAGGTTCAAATGAAATAATATTTGTAAAGTACATAGGACAGTTCCTGGCATGCAGTAAGTGTTTAATAAATGCTTTTTTCCCCTTCCTTTTCTGCTTCTTGATGATAAATAAATAATATGCTGGCATAATATTGGGGTGAATTTGCAGCCGATTTTTGTCTGGGCTGGGCAAGTGAATTGGCTGTACTACCCTAGAAATTAGCTGATGTAGCTGTTTCCCAAGCCTGTGCAAAATCAGTGCCTCAGAGGAATTCATTTTCTCTCTCCCTCTCCCTCTCTCTCCCTCTCTTTCCCTTCTTCTTTCCCTCCTCCCCACCATCCAATTTTTGTCATTCTTCTAGGTAATCCCAGTAGATCCCAATAAGAATTATAAATTAAACTTCTTTATAAATAACCCAATTCTATTTTCTTTTCAGAGCTTGTTGACTATGAATTATATTCTCAATTTATAGTAAAACTCTCTCCTTCTCTTGCTCTCTCAAAATTATATCTGCTTAGAATTAAATTCTGCCCAACAAAGAGCAAAAAGGTCACAAGAGATGCAAGTTTAGAAGGGATTTCTTTCTTCAATATGTATTCATGATATATTCATAAGTTCATGAGAAATTTATTGTTGAAACAGTATGGTCATAAAAGTATTATGATAGGTGAAAACTATAGCATAAGACGGTTAGTTTCATAGGAACAAAATTATACAATAGACAATATATTCCTAGACATAATAAATTTGAATTATAAAAGCTTAAATTCCATATTTAAAAAGTCATGGTATTAGGGATAAATTTTGCTGTATTTGGAGGGGCTACTTGGATACACTAGCTGCCCTATGGTATGAAGAGCAGATACATTAAGCTATCTGAATGACCCGATGAACACCTACTGGAAAAGGAGTGGTGGAATGGAGAAAAAGAAAAAAAAATACTGCAAAATCCAGGAAGGAGTTTGGGGCTAATGGAATTAAATTAAAGAAACTTTTATTGAATACCTACTGTATGCAAGGTGTGTAATGCACCAGCTGCTGCCACTCGTTAAAATGTTATGCCTGTAGGTATTTAATGAATATTCATTATGAAGATGATTTCTAATTTATATGCCTATCACACTAGCACAGATACTCCTGGAACAGGAACACTTAGCAGTCTCAGCAGGAGCAGTAGGATCAGTTCTCTATATATTAAATATGTGTACACCCATAAGCAAAGCCAAGGCACATTTGAATGCCTATTAAGAAAAAAAAATTGGAACCTATGAGACTATAAAGACTTGCCTTGTGAAGGAGTAGTGCCACCAAGTGTTAGGCTTGGGGTGCTGTGGTATTTGAAAGTAACTAGGAGATGCCTGAATTTAAGAAGCTGGGGAACACCTCGTTGATGTTAAATTCATTATATAAAAATGATGCTGCAATCTTTAAGTCGTTTCAATACTCCTTAGTGATCTGATAGCATCCTAAGGATCAGATGGAAGTCCATAAGACATTGCACTCACTTCATATTCCTTTGATTATAGACAACAAAAACATAGCATATTATTAGAAAAAGGATAATTCCCTCCCCCATCTCCTCCCCACCCATTTTGAGTTAGAATACTCATCATGTACCGAGAAGTACACTGAACTCTACATCACTGAAATTTTGTATGTTCTTCACAAAGGAGGCATTTCAATAAATTACAACGGTTCCTTTCGTTTTCTGTGCCGTTATCTCTCTTCGGTTGTAGTTCATGCTTTGCAGCTTCTAAAATTTTCCTCCCAGACTTAATGCATATTTAATAATTGGGTGAATCCAGGGCCAAACAACAGTGGTTTTCATGGCTCCCAGTGCCTACATTAACCAGGTTGAGGGAGGGTAAAACCCTGATTCCTTCATGATACTTTATTTATAACTGCAGCAAAAACCTATTTTACTTGTCTTCTGTTGCCATAGTTACAAGTTTCCTCATTTCAACAGGTCACTGTGAGCTATCAGTTTACATAAGGTCTCTGGTAAATCATTGAAGCACTGCATAAAAAAAAAAAAAGTACTTTTTTTTTTTTAGCAGTGCCTATCACATCCATGAAAGGTCAATTAGCTTTGAATTCCATAATTTCTTCTCATTCTTATCCCTTGCTTGCGGATTTATTTTTATTTTAAATCATTCCCCACCCATGGAGGCACATTTCAATTTAGCAGCCCTAAACAGTACTGCATAACAGAAATGTACCAAGTTGGTCATTTTCCTTGTAATTGTGCTTCTGTTTTATAATCACATGTTGGTGCCACCATTCAGAAAAGTTAATGTCATTGCATCCAAATCATAAGCACTGTTATCTGCTTCACAGAACAGAAAGCAGAATTTTAGTTCAGTATTTAGGCATGCCCAGGCTTGTAGTTATAGGCAGCTAGATTCTTCAGTGGATGTATTCCAAGCCAGGCTTGGAATCGGGAAGACCTAATTTCAAATCCAGCCCCAAACAGTTCCTAGTTGTGTGATCATCATCAAGTCATTTAACTTCTGTTTGCCTCAATTTCCTCATCTGTAAAATGTGGATAATAATAGCACTTACCTCTCAGGGCTATTGTGAGGATCAAATGCAGTAATAATTGTAAAATACTTAGCACAGTGCCTGGCACATAATGAGTGCTATATGCTATATAAATGTTAGCTCTATGAAAAATATGTTGGGGATTTTGCACACTTCAAGATTTCATTCATCATTCAATGCTACCTTGCAATTTCCCATATAGGTTTAAAAAAAAACAAAACTGTTATTGATAAGCAAAGGGGAGAGTGCTTATTGGGAGGGAGAGATCATGCTGGAAAAATTTCAAAGTAAAGCCAATCTTCTACTCCTTACTCAAAAGGACAAGACACATGCGTGCACACACACACACACACACACACACACACACAGACACACACAGCAAGAGAGAGTGGGGGAAAGAAAGGGGGGATAAAGAGAGAGAGAGAGACAGAGACAGAGAGAGACAGAGAGAGAGAGAGAGAGAAAGAGAGAGACAGAGACAGAGACAGAGAGAGAAGGAGACAGAGACAGAGAGAGAGAGACAGACAGAGAATTTCTTTTCTGTAGAGTTAAACAAAAATGGATCAGCATTTTTGTTGCTGACAGATATGTAAAGTAAAGGAATGAAATAGCCCAAGTTGTTCATTTGGCATTTTTTTTTTATTCTAAACTCCATTTAATTGATCCAAAGGATGTGAGGAACTAGGTGGACTTCACTGACTGGGTTTTCATATAAATTCTGTGATTTGGGGTATGGGGTAGAATGAAATAATTGGATTTAAGTATACAGACTCAAAATAAAGGATAAAACAGGAGCTAAAAAGATCTCCTGACCCTAAATCATTTTATGAGACTCTAGACTTCAAATCAGTACCAAGTAGAGTCATAAAAACAGATTAGACTTAATTTTGATGAGACATTCTGCTAAAGTTGTTGTCTACCTGGCTGGGTGTTGTGAGTTAACTGCATGAATATAGCCAGGCATTGAAAGACTATAACTCTCAGGGATTCTTTCTAGTCACTACACCCTACTTAGAGAACAGTAGCTGGCCCTCAGGAGGGCATGCAGCTAAATCCCAGGAGAAGATAGCTTAGAGCCGCTCACTTACTGTATGACTAGCAGAGGGGTTGACCAAAAGCAGTAAGAGAGAGAAAAAAGATCAGAAGAAATCATTAGTATGTATTAGTAGAAGAAACTAGTAGCTTTGAAGCAGCCAAAGTATGAATCAGTATGTCAAAGTATGTCAAATCAATAAGTCAAAGTATGGTCAGTATACTGACCATCTATTTCCCATTTTGGGTACCCTCTACACTAGAGGCCTCAAACTTATTCGATCAAATAAAACAAAATCAAACCCCCCTCAAGTTTGATCAAAACCAGATTTAATTGTAATTATGAAATGTTTACCAAAATAAACAAAAATATAATACAATATAGGTAATGTTAATTTGTGGTTTTCTAAGTCAATATGAAACCCACAGGGATTTGTTTCTATTTAAATTTGACACCATTGCTTGGTCACTTTCCTTGCTATATCATTCAAATAAACAATTTTTTTTGTTTTTAATTAATATGTTTCCTCTTAATGGCTAATAAAAGTAAACACATCAGTGGTGGCTCTGTGCCATAGTTTTGAAGGAGTAATAATCATTCAGCAATATGGAAGGAGTATCAACTTCAAACTTGGGGTAGCTTTTCTGGGGGCCCACGTGTGAGAAGGTCTTGCTTAGTACAACATCCGTATTAAAAAGAACTGAACCAAGTGCAATTTATTTGGTCTTAACTATTCTTAGAATTATTTGTAAGTTCATTTGTTAGAATGACCAATTATTCATGACCAATGGACATTTGGTGAAGTTTCTCCCCTGCTTTCCGTGAGACTGTAATATCCTGGTTCTCTTACTGCTTGTTTTGGTTGTTATGTCTTTTCTTTCCTTCAATAGTTCCTTTTCTCTAATCTACCCCTGAAATATAAGCATTTCTCAATATTCAACACTTGGTCTTTTGTTCTGATGTCTCTTTACTTTATCATTCTCTGCCATGACTACAACACCTATCTTTACAAATTCCACTTTTAAAATTTTTTCCTCTGACCTCTCTCCCAAGATGTAGTCTTACATTTCCAACTGCCAACTGGATTTTTTCACTTGGATATACTACTGTTTTTAAAACATTACTTATCTTGCCCAGAATTCATTTTCTTCCAAACTAACTTAATCACCTGACTTCCCTATTTCTGAGATGAACTTTTCTAGGTTATTTTTGTCTCCTTTTTCTTCTACCCTCAGTTCAACCAGTCATAAAGTCTTTTTTGATTTTTAATTTTAACTGTTTCTTCTATTCTGATTTTTCCTTTATTTCATTTCTCACTCCCATTTCTATAATTCAAGGTCTTATCATGTTACACATAGAATAACACAGAAAGTCCTAATTGGTCTCCCATATCTCATTCCCACCCCATTCAAATTTAACCTGTCAAAATGACCTTTTCAAAATTGTGTTGATTGGGATACTTTTTTGCTCAATATCTTTGTAAGGCTTCACATCGCCTAAAGGAAAATGTTGAGATGCCTTATCTGGGTCTATAAGACTCTCTACAATGTGATGACAATTTCAAGAACATATTCCCTTAATATTTGATTGCATAAATTCTCCACTTCTGCCAAACTGGTCTGCTTTCATTCCTTCGAACAAAAATCTTTTCACAGCGATGTATACTACTTTTACTATTCTCCCAGATAAAATACCTTATGTATTTTTCAAGGCCTAAATCAAATTTCATCTCTACAAATTCTCATTTCTTGATGGCAGATACCGTGTCTCATTCACCTTTGCATCTCACTGAGCTCCCAGTACATAACTTCACAATACTCTAGATACCGCGTATTAAGTAATAAAATTTATTGAACTGAAATACAATTGGCTGGAAAATGTGGATTGCTAGTCTCAATTAAGTCACATCTTTCCTTCTGATGTTTAGGCAAGTTTAAATACATGAAAGTATACATATATTATATGGGATCAAAAATAATCCTATGTAGGTAAAGTTGTGGGGCACGTAGGTGGCACAGTGGTTAGAGTGTTGGACCTGGAGTCAGAAAGTCTCCTCTTCCTGAGTTCAAATCGAACCTCAGACCCATACCTTTTTGCCTCAGTTTCCTCATCTGTAAAATGAGCCAGGGAATGATATGGCAAACCATTTCAATATCTTTGGCAAGGGAAGTCCAAAGGAAGTTACAAAGAGCTGAACACCACCGAAAATGACTAAACAACAATATGTGGGGAAAGAAATATTGGTAATTAAAACATGATGCTGCAATCCATTATTTGACTAAAGTGGAATGTTTTTGGTTATTTCTTTTGGCAATTTCGTAAAGCTGTAAAAGCCTTCTTCTCCAGTAACTCTCTTCAGTCATTCCATTCACCTTGTTTTCAATGTAAGGATGAAAGAAATCCCATGTTCCTTTTTATATTTAAACTTTTAATATTTTCATCTCTTTTCTAATGAGTATAGTTCTTTGGCAATCACATTTAAGTTTTGCTTATGTTCACTTGATCATAGGCTCCAGAAATGTCAGAAAAAAGAAACACAAAACTTTAAAGCTCCTCTAGTCCAAACTTCACATTTTATAGATGAATATTTTGAAACCCAAACAGTTAAATGACACAATAGAGTAAATGACACAGCAAGAATTTAAATCAAGGACCTCAAATTACTAATCCAAAACTCTTTCCACTGTATTGAAGTGGCTCCTAAATTGGCCGTGTTTAATTCAAACACATTCTTCAGCAATTTAAAAAAAGAGATTAGTGTCTAGAAGTGGCTATTGTTTCTGATTCAGGGGGTGATGGTTTAAACGTTTTTGTTTATTATCTGAGTATTTTATTTCTATTGTGTTCCTGAGGGCTTTGTTGGTCACATCAAGAAATCATCAAACTTCAGAGAAGAGGGCAGGATATTTCCCCTGTAATTATTCCTTAATGGCCTCAATAAAGAATTGTGGACATAACCGAGTGCATATTTTTCAAATATGTGGGGAGGATTTTGGATTCTTGTGGCAAGAAAGCATTTGGAGATATTTAGTCGTGATGTCCCTAATTCTGACTGTAACTGTTTCTTGCATATAAGATATTTTAAAAAGAGAATAAGGACAAATAGAAAGTTTGCTTTTTTGTTCATTTAGGAAACAATTTACACACATAAACATACATACACGTATATCCATCACACATACATACATTCATACGTAAACATGCACTCCACTTCTCCTAGTCCTTGATGATAGTGAATGGTAGGAAATTATATTAGAAATATAATCATTAGATGTGTGGGGGGATGTGTTTAAATATACAAAGACACATGGCTCAAGTTTGGCATTGATAAATATCAGTTTTATTGATTGATTGGCATTGATAAATATCTGGTGTTATTTCTGCCCTTGAGAGGAGCTGCAGGAGGTTCATAACTGGGCTCTTGCCAGTCTCTCTCCTGATCTTCAGGAAAGGTATAATAACATTTATCTGCTATATCTCATATATCTATAAGGCAAGGAGTATAATAGTTTTTGAGAGTGGGGCAGCAAGAATACATGCTATTGTCTTTGCTTTCAAGATGTGGGTAATAGGTAGCCTAGTTTCACAAGCTTAGCTTCATCCCACTAAATATTAGTTATATAAATGACCATCATTGCATTTACAAAAACAAAAGAGTAAACAGAATTCATGGACATCATGTAGATAAGGAGAGAATAAAAATATACAATCACCAAGGATTTATTTGCAGAGAATCAAGATAAGAATAGGAACAAGAATCAGTTCAACTAAGGAAAGAGAGAACAATCTCTCCAAGAGTAGCCTACTCTCAGCAGTCTCTAGACTTGCAAGAACTGTAAGTCAAGATCCATAAGAGCAATCTTTATGTACTCTACTTGTCTGAGGCTCAGAGGGGCCTGGAAGCCATTTAAAACTTTACACTTGTCCACTGCAATCAAGTCTGTTGAATTCCTTTAATGAACTGGCCTCCAACAGTTTTCCTTCCACAGATGTGCTATATATTCTGGCAGTCAGTCATTGCTTCTGTCTCCTTCCACACATACAGCACCCAGAAATAGGACTGTCTCCCTCTGGAAAAACGATCCAATGTGCTTGGTATACCAGTATACACTTTTTATGGGTTAGAAGAGTAATAATAAACTTTGCCTAAGGGATTGAAAGAAAATATTGCCTATTTACTATACTCCATTTTAAACATTCATAAAATGGACTACAAATACTATGGATTTGACTTGGAAACACACAGAAATACTCCCTCTGGAGTTGTCAAAAAGTACAAAAATGAGAGAAATAAATTTCCAAATTGAGTTTAAATAGTGTTTTTAGGGAATTATTTATTAGTTAAAAATTCAAGCATGTATTTTTTAATAGTCATAGAATACATAGCACATATAGAATAGTCTCTTGTTTTTGTAACTATAAGGGCTGATAATGCCTTAAGGAAGTATTACATAATGGAAAGAACACCTTTGGAAGGTGCAAGAAATTTAAATTCTCTTCCCAGTTCTCTCATTAGCTCATTATGTGACTTTTATGACTTCACTTTCAGTTTTCTTATCTCTAAAGTGGTGATGTGAACAAGTGCCTTATATATTGTGACAGGTAGCTGTAAGAAAGAAATGAAATAATAGGTGTAAAAACATATGGAAAAAGGTTTGAAACATGCTCCATAATTATAGCAATATCATGAAAATTCCCATAGCTCATGAACAGTGTCTTCCTTTAAATTTATACAGTCATTTCTTTGAGTAAGCTTGCACTTCTAGACAATTCTAGCACCTTTCATTCAAATACACATTGCATTTTTTTTTAAAAAGACATAAAAAGAAGTTGGAGAGGTCCCATAATGCAGGTGAAACTATATACTTAATCTAGTTGAGCAAGGATTGAATAATAGTAAATGCATCTGTATTGTATTTTAAAATATAGTAGTATATTGAAAATATCAGTCATTCATGCATCATCATATCTGGGACCCCGATCATGCTTAGCACTGAGAAAAATGTGAAATTTTAGAAAGATCCATTCAGAAAAACACTAAATTCCCCAATTTCATGTATTCTAAAGAAAAAAAATCATTTAATGTCTGCCAAAGATTTCTTGATGTCTCTTTTCTACTTTCATGTGCTAAATTACTGTGAGAATGGCATACTTCCTGTTGGTATTTCAGTTCTTCCATTTTTATCTCAAACAATGAAGTCCATAGAGCCAATTTAAAAAGTATTAAGAAAAAATTAGAAAGGCAAGACCTTTATATTTTAAGGGATTGGGAAGTTATCGTTTAAAATATGACCTTTTACTGTGAATCAAAAAGAAAATAAATTGTTATTTTGTATTTAAGATGAATCACTGTTGGCTATGCCCAACTTCTCTGAAAAGAATTCTCTAAAAATGTGTAGTTACTATTGCTATTCAGCTCTGATTTCAGAAGTAAGAAGAGCCTTCTCTACCAATCTCAATGCATTCAAGCATAAATAGAGCCAACATATCATTATCATTACATATTTTTTATGCCCTGGTGTGGGAAGGGAAATGGGGAGCATATAGGAGAAAGGCTCCAGGGAAGGCTAGGTGTATAAAAGAAAAAAATACGCCTTTTTGGTGAAAAATTGATTCTGTAATTAGTATGGAGTGAGGAGACCCATTGTTTTACTTTCAATTAGAAGCCCCAAATTTATATGTAGCTTGGGTGTATCTACACTTGTCATCCCCATGCTCCTCAGTGTGTGGAGAACAGCAATTTTTGGAAAGAAAAAAAGTGACTTAGAGGCCAATATAGAAAGGTGCTTGAATCTATGCTTGGCCCTTGAATGTTAGCTTTATAGCAGGCAGACTGTGCCCTCATGGGCACAGTCCCTGTATCATTTATCTGCACCCTATTTCCATGCTAAGGGAAGTAGGGACAGACTGAAGGCAATTCTGGCTTCTGAATCTGAAGGAGTAGAACAGAATCTAGAGACCCAGAACTCTTTAAGATGGGATAATCGTGCTATGGCCCTTAATTAGATAATTGAGAAGTCTTGCATCTAACCAGTGTTGTTTGAGAATGAATGATAGTTTTTTCTTTATACCAGTGGCAGATGGGAAGTCCTGCTCTGGATCAAGAACAACCAAGAACTGAATCCAGGATAGCACACATCTTCAGGATGGGTGAGCAAATTGATATGGACTTTAGCCCAGATATATGAAATATATAATCTGTTGTTGTTCAGTCATTCAGTCATATACAACTCTATGTAACCCCATGGACTTTTCTCGTAAAAGATACTGGACTCATTTATCATTTCTTTCTCTAGTTCATTTTACAGATGAGGAACTGAGTGAAGCAGGGTTAAATGATTTGTTCAGAGTCACAGAGCTTGTAAGTGTCTGAGGCCGGATTTGAACTCAAATCTTCATGTTTTCAAGCTTGTTACTCTATGTACTGCATCACCTACCTGCTCTGATAGATAGTTGAGGTCTCCAAAAAAGTGAATCTGTAAGTCATTTTCTGCCTTATTACATTTTGCTCTATCTTATTGAATGTTTTATTGGCAACTTTGAAGAGGTACGTCAAGCCACAATTGGTACACAGTCAATGACATAATGAGGATGATGTCTTGACTTGAGAGTGAACTGCATTTAAGTGAGGCAGAGCTGTGCAAAATTATCAGTCTTGCTCTCTCCTCCAGAGTCAATGTAATCCAGTGGCAAGACACAGCTCAAGAAGACTGGAGGTGGCCCTGGATGCAATGGGAAACCTTGGCCTTTTACCTTCTGTAACTCTCTAAAGGCATAAGTTTATTTTTTCAAGAATCAGCTTGCTTGACTTGGCTCCTCCCACTCATTACATGTCCTTGGAATAATTTCAAATGCTAGAGACCTTGGAAACACCCATGTTGTTGCAATGCTAAGCTATGATTGACTTATTATGACCCAAGATTCTGTCAGAGAGTTACAGGAAAGTTAGCTTATACCCACAATGACTTCTGGTTTTAAGTGGGCCACATTGCAAAATTTAAAATGTTATTTCAGTTCAGTATCTATTTAAAACTTGTGAGATGGTCCTTTAAGAAATTTTATACCAATCAAGCTACTGGAAGCAAGATGTCTCTATATGATCTCTTATTCTTCCTTTCGTTCCATGTAGGATTAGCCTGGAGTTTTTAGAAATCCAGATATCCCATGAATTTGGTTTTTTTTTTTAACTTTTCAGGATTTTTTTAGTTTAGATGAAAAATGAAAATAAAAGTAAAATAGAAACCTATGATTTAATTCAGATGATATATATATATATATACATATATATATATATATATATATAACTATAGTCAAGGATATCTTAGAAGAAATATAGTAGCCCTTATAATTAATAGAAGGATGAGAAAAGCAGTCCTAGGGTATAATCTCAAAAAAAAGCCTTTGTGTAGATCACAACAAAATGTGGTAAGTCCTCAAAGAGAAGGGAATAGCAGATCATCTTACTTGTCTCCTGAGGTAATTGCATCTGAGTCAAGAAGCAACAGTTATAACCAAACATGGAACAACTGATTGGTTTAAGATGGCAAAGTATTGTGATAAGGCTGCATATCATCACCTTATTTATTTAACGTATACTCAGAGTATATCATGCAAAATGCTAGGCTGGATGAATCAAAAGCAAAAATTAAGGTTGCCAGGAGAAATACAACAATTTCAAATTGCAGACAATGCCACTCTGATTGCAGAAAATGAAGAAGAATTAAGAAGCCTCTTGATGAGGGTGAAAGAGGAGAGTGAAATAGCTGGCTTGAAGCTTAGTACTAAAAAAAACCCAAGATAATGGCAACTGCTCCCATCTCTTCCTGGCAAATAGAGGGAGAAGAGATGGAAACAGTGTCAGGTTTTATACTGTTGGGATCAAACATCACTACAGAAGGTGATTGTAGCCATGAAATTAAATCTGGCAAATCTGGACAGCATACTAAAAAGCAGAGACAACACCTTGCTGACAAAGGTCTGTTCATTCAAAGCTACAGTTTTTCAAGTAGTAATGTATGGCCATGAGAGTTGGTCATAAGGAAAGCTGAGCACCAGAATTGATGCTTTCAAATTGTGCTGTTGTAGAAGACTTTTACAGCCCCTTGAACAGAAAGGAGATAAAATCAGGTAATAATTAAATTAATTCACATTATTCATTGGAAGAACTACTAATAAAATTGAAGCTTAAATGCTCTGACCACATAATGAGAAGATGGGACTCCTTGGAAAAGACCCTGATGTTGGGAAAGATTGAAAGCAAAAGGAGAAAGGAATGGCAGAGGATGAGATGGATACATAGTGTAATGAAAGCAATGACCATGAGCTTGGACAGACTTCGAGAGATAATGGATAGAAGAGCTGAAGTTCTTTGTTTCATGGAGTCATGTAGAGTTGGACATGAGTGA
Source organism: Phalanger gymnotis (assembly GCA_028646595.1). NCBI lineage: Eukaryota > Metazoa > Chordata > Mammalia > Diprotodontia > Phalangeridae > Phalanger > Phalanger gymnotis. Next base: position 273,155,886 of record CM053622.1, on the reverse strand, counting down.
ATAAATGAATAACAACAGAATGATAATAAACCTCTGAACTTGGAGTCAGGGAGGCCTGAGTTCAAATCCTGCCTTCAATGTTTCCTAGCTATATTTCCTTTGGAAAATCATTTATCCTCACTCACCCTCAGTTTCTTGATCTGTAAAATGATGATTGTTATAGGAGCTACATCACAGGATTATGAATATATATGTAAAAATCTTTGCAAAGCTAAAAACTTAATGTAAATATTAACTATTATAATTATGCTTCTTTAATACATATTACACTAATGGTTATGAATTTAACCTTAATGCAGTTAGCCATTTCACATTCACAAAGGAGACAGGTGGGAAAACAACAGCAACAGCAACAGCAACAGCAACAAAAGATCTGAAATTTCAAGAAAGCTTATTCAACACTATTTCATGTATAAGTCTTGCTAATAAACACTTTAATTTCATACAAACCTCTCCTGCATGCTCCAGTGGTATCCAGAGCCTTTAGGCAAAGGTAATATATCCTTTCCTCTTGCTTGCCCCCCAACAATAACCAAAAAAAAATTCAATTTCCCATCCCAGCAGATGGGGAGGGAAGACCACAAAAAGGCACTCTTGCCAATACCGTATTAAGAAAGAAACAGAATTTTCTTGCTTCAGATCTAGATTGAAATGAATATGATTTTTTTTAAACCAGGTACTCATGGAAATTGAATTTTGTTGGTAGGGCTGCTATAAGAGAATGCCACTTAAATAAAAATGGAAGTTGATATCTGTTTTAAATATGTCTATAATTATGAATCCACACTTTGAAAGCATCAAGGCTTAGGTGTTTTCACATCCCACTGTGGCTCATTAATTTTATTTTCCTTTCCTTAAATTAATCAAACTACTTAATCTGGGATATTTCAAAAATATTTTACTTTTATGATCTCTGTACAAGCAACATATATTTTGCTGATATAAAATGCTGTGATTTTGTAAAAATATCCAGGAAGTATTAAGATCAAAAGACTAAATATTTTTAATTTACATATATATATATGTACACACACACACACACACACACACACACACACACACATATATTCAAGAATCAGCTTCATACAAAATAGATAATGCAAAATGTACAAATTGAGGTTTGATTTTAAAAATTATTTGATTCGACGGGGACATAATTAACATACTGTAATGGTATACAATCTGGCAGTCCAAACCTCACTTCTCGATTTCAATCAGGCGTTCCGGCCTTGAGCAAAAGATTCCCAGGGCAATGTAAGCACAAATCATAGCCCCCAGTGACATAGCCAAGAATGTGCTACCTGCTGAGATAAAAGTGACATCTTTTATTTTCTCCTGAACAGAAGGACATAATGCACAAATGAAATGTAGCCATAAAACTAAATTGATCAGTTGTCAGGAAAACACCAATGTTTTCTGTTAAGTGGGGAAAGAAACCTGAAAATAGATACAATAAACCATCTGCCACTGGAAGCCGCCATTAATACTTCTGTCAGCACAAAGAACTGTATTGGTTCACAGTTTCAGAACTGCCATATGTACAACAATGCTATACTCCACAGAACAGACAATTGTAATGCTTGTTTAGGGATTTGATACCTAGTAATTTGAATTAATTTCTCATGAAGTTTGTTCCAAATTCCATTTTAAAACATTTTTTTAAAAGAATATATGGTCTGAATGGTTACATGCTTCAACAATTTGATAAGAAATGGAAAGCATGTAGTACTGTATAAAATGGAGGGATGTTCTACTGGCATCAGAACCATCCCTGAATACCATTTGGAATTGTGTTAGTATTTCAGACCATTTAAGAGGGTCAAATCTCGTTTTAAAGATGCATAAAAATAAATGTTTGAGAAGTATGAAGAACATTCATGAGGAAAGATAAATGTAAACTGTAATTATCTAGGACAACTTTGAATTAAACAAAAATATCCCTCATCTTAGTTTTCATTACCAGTGCTATTTTAAATCCAGTAAGACTATCTATATACAGAAACTGATTTGATGTAAGAAAAGGCTGACGAAAATTTTTTAAAACAACTAATTAAAAATTCATTGGGCTAATTTAACCACTCCTTATCTCCAATGTCCTTGGTCATATAGTTATACCTAATGTCATGGCTTTTTAAATTTTTTTTAATCATGCTTTTTAAATGATTGAAGGCACAATTTCTTTTTTTTTTAATTTAATTCATTTAATATATTTAATTTTCAGCATTGATTTTCACAACAGTTTGAATTACAAATTTTCTCCCCATTTCTACCCTCCTTCCCGCTCCAAGATGGCGTATATTCTGGTTGCCCCATTCCCCAGTCAGTCCTCCCATCTGTCACCCCACTCCTCTCCCATCCCCCTTTCCCTTCTCTTGAAGGGCAAGATAAATTTCTATGCCCCATCGCCTGTGTATCTTATTTCCTAGTTGCATGCAAAAACTTTTTTGTTGTTGTTTTTGAACGTCTGTTTTTAAAACTTTGAGTTTCAAATTCTCTCCCCTCTTCCCTCCCAACCCACCCTGCCTAAGAAGGCAAGCAATTCAACATAGGCCACATGCATATCATTATGTAAAACCCTTCCACAGTACTCATGTTGTGAAAGATCAACTATGTTTTGCTCCTTCCTAACCTATCCCCCTTTATTGAATTTTCTCCCTTGACCCTGTCCCTTTTCAAAAGTGTTTGTTTTTGA
>CM053622.1:273120895-273132636 GCA_028646595.1 Phalanger gymnotis | reverse complement strand
TTTTTTTTATTTTCAGTTTACAACACTCGGTTCTATATAATTTTGAGTTCCAGATTTTCTTGCCTCCCCCTCCCTCCCCAAGATGGCATGGAATCTGATATATCTTCCACCTTCCTTTTCTGTTAAGTAGTATTTTATTTTTTCCCCAGTTTCATGTCAAGAAAATTTTTAGCATTCATTTTAACAAGATTTAACAAGATTCATTTAACAAAAATTTTCTCCCTCCCCTCTCCTCTTCTGAAAATGGTAGGCAATTTGATATAGTTTGTACATGTGCTATCATGTCAAAATATTTCCATAATAGTCACAATTGTGAAAGAAGAAACAGATCAAAAGAAAAAAAAAGAAAGAATAAAGTAAGTGAAAAAATATTCTTCAATCTGCATTCAGAGTCCATCAGTTCTTTACCTGGATATGGAGAGCATTTTCCTTAGTGAGTCCCTTCTACTTGTCTTGGATCATTGCGTTGCTGAGAAGAGCTGAGTCATTCATAGTTGATCATCACGCAGTGTTGCTGATACTGTGTGTAATGTTCCCTTTGTTCTGCTCTTTTCACTTTGCATTGGTTCATACAAGTCTTTCCAGATTTTTCTGAAATCTGCCTGTTCATCATTTCTTATTGCACCATAGTATTCCATTATATTCGTATACCTCAGCTTGTTCAGCAGTTCCCCAACTGATAGGCATCTCCTCGATTTCCAGTATTTTGCCACTATGAAATGGGGTACCATGAATATTTTTGCACACATAGGTCTTTTTCCCTTTTTTATGATCTCTTTGGGTTATGGACCTAGTAGTGGTATTGCTGGATCAAAGGGTATGTGCAGTTTGGTTGCCCTTTTACCATAGTTCCTAAATACTCCCCAGAATGGTTGGATCAGTTCACAACTTGACCAACAATGCATTAGTGTCCCAATTTTCCAACATCCTTTCCAACATTTATCATTTTCCTTTTTTGTCATGTTGGCCAATAGGATAGAAGTGAGGGTAGTACCTCAGAATTGTTTCAATTTACATTTCTTTAATCAAAAGTTATTTAGACCACTTCTTCATATGCATAGAGATAGCTTTGATTTCTTCATCTGAAAACTCAGGCCCTTATTCATTCTTGACTCAGCATTTGCTATGAACTCCCATTGTTCTCTTTGATTCTAGTGTCTCCCATTCTAATCTGTACTTCATACAGTTACCAAAAACAATCTTCTGAAAACACATATGATCATGTCATCCTTCTGATCAAGAGCTTTTAATTTCTTAAGTATTATTTCTGGGATAAAATAAAAATATTCCACTTGACATTTAAAACTCTTTACAATTTTATTCCAGCTTACCTTTCTAAACTTATCAGACATGTATTCTATGTTAGAACTAAACAAATCTACTTTGTATTTTCCAAACTTGTCGTTCTATCTCCTACTTCTGTAGCTTTTTATAGAATGTTAACCATGACTTTGAGAGTTCTCAGCTTTCTTCAGGCCACCCTTTCTTAATCACTTTATTTGTAAGTACTCTTCCTCTCTTCATTTTATCTGTGGACAGATTATTTATTCCCCCAAACTCTTTTAAGGCAGAGATTTTTGTTTGTTTATTTTATTTTGCCCCAGTACTTATCATGCTGCCTTATAAAAGGAAGGTCCTTAAGTCTATTGATTTGGATTGAATTGAATTAGTACCTAGAAAATGTTCCTAAAGGGGAAATTCCTTCCCCGTGCCCATTTCATATATCACCTATAGTGTGACACATAACCCTATCCAATAAGGGTACCTTTTCTGTTTCTTGCTGAAAAAGAAAAATTTACTGGACATAACCCTGACCTTCAACTCTGGGGACTTTTGGCCCCATCTGAGCAAACACTTCCAAGCTAAGCAAGTTCATTTTCATCCAAACAAAGAAGGCTTTGGATGTAACCATTGACTCTTCTGTTCCACGGCTCATGATGAAAATTAACCACTTCAGTGACAGGGATTTTTAGTGAGGAGCATAGTTTGTTTAAGGGTTTATATAAGGATAGATGCTATAGTTTGAATACTTAATGCAATTGATGTTATAATCTTGATGGCACAACTTTATTGACCCTCATGTCTATGTCAGTGAAATTCATTCATTTTGCTTGCTGACTTTGAGAGGTCATTTCAAATAATTCCTTAAATGATCACATGAGTTCTCTCTCTCTCTCTCCCTCCTTCCCTCTCTCTCTCTCTCTCTCTCTCTCTCTCTCTCTCTCTGTGTGTGTGTGTGTGTGTGTGTGTGTGTGTGAGAGAGAGAGAGAGAGAGAGAGAGAGAGAGAGAGAGAGAGAGAGAGAGAGAGAGAGAAATCATTCTTGCACAATGTTCATTTCCCTTAACCATTTTATTTTGGCCAAAATCAAGAATTTAGTTTAATTTAAAATGCATCTGTATGCTGATTGAGAACATCATAGTTTTAAACCATGTCTTTTAAGAAAGATACATACTTCTTTTATTCTAATATTTTAGTAAAAGACTAATTTTATATAGAATTTTACATATTTTTCAAAACAATTTTATTCTGTGTATGATGGTTCCTTTTTGCATAATTCAAATGCATGGATAAATTGTTGTCATTTGAAACAAAGTTTAAACTGTGACCAGAATTAATGCAAATGTCTACAATATTTTAGAAATCTTTTATACAAAAACATTTAAAAATATGTTTCAGGGATAACAAATGAATAGGAAAAGCCTATATATGTATATATGTGCGTGTGTGTGTGTGTGTGTAGTCTTTTAACACAGATTGTATATTTTTCAAGTTGAAAATTCTACTTCCTTTCTAACTTTCTTGTTTCTATTGGGGCCACTGTCATCTTTCCATTCAGTGAGATTCACAGACCCCAAATTATATTTAACTATTCTCATTCTTTACCCTTCATATGTAATCAGTTACCAAGTCTTATATATCACACTTCCACAAAATATCTCCTCAATCTTTCTCTTTATTCACATATATACATGCTTAATTCAGGCTCTCATGAATTCTTGCCCATATATTGAAACAGCCTCTGAGTTGTTCTCTCTGCCTCCAGTCTTTTCCTTTGTAAATCCAACCTCCACATAGCTAGAAAATTCATATTCCTGGAACACTGGAAAACATTTCAGTCCTCTTTTAAGAAGCTCTAGTTACTAGAGCTGTTGCTAATAGAATAAAATATATGAAGTCATCTAGCTTTTAAAGCCCTTCCCAACCTGATTCTGGTCTACCTTTTTATGTTTATTGCACATTCCTCTTCACATATTCTGCTTTTCAAACCAAATAGTCTCTTTGCCATTTCCCAAACATGACACTAACCCTCTCCCCACACCCGAACTCTAAGCCTTTGTACACGCTATCTCACTTGCATGGAGTGCCCTCTAAGCTCACCACCACTTCATACTTTAGCTTCCTTCCAAGAAGGAACTTTACTTGTTGCAAGAAACTTATCCTGTTGTCTCCAGTTGCTGGACCTTTACTGAAAATTATTTCTTAAATATTTTGTAGGTAATTTTTAATGTTCATGTCATTTCTTCCTAAGAAAATATAAGCTATTGTGGGCAGGGACTGTTGTTTTTGTCGTTGTATTCTTAACACATAGAATTGACACACAAATGACATTTTAATATATTGACTTGAATTGAACCAGGAGATATTTTCAATGAAAAGCATGGAAAGAACATTTAGGAATAGGGGGAACGTAACTGGTGTTAAAAAAAAAAACAGATGAAATATAATTTATTAGTACTGAGAAAGGAATAATGGATTTTGAACCTCTGATCTTATTATTTAGCAATTAAGGAGTCATTAATAACTCTGTGGAGAGTAGTACAGTTATCCCTTCCACAGTGCAAGGAAGGGTTAGGGATATGGCAACTCCCCAAATCTGGAAAATCCACATAAATTATTTTGGACTTCCCTTCATACCAGTGAAGAAGTCTAAATTATGATGGTATTAAAAGATAAAATAAGCTGGTATTATGCTATACTATACATAATTTTTTTACATTTGTAAGTTTCTAAACTTTTTCTATGTCACCTTCTGGCTTTTACATGTTGTCTGAGGCTTCTGCAAAACTGCCCAAAATTCCATTGAATTTCTTTTGCTGATTCACAATATAGAGAAACTGCAATGGGGAAAGTTGTGATGTGGAAGGGATAACTGTATCTGTCTAGTAGTGAAATTAGAAGGTCAATTGCCGAGCGCTGAAAAATGACTGGTATATGAGAAAGTGGAGACAGTGAGTGAGGGGAATGTTATAGTTATAATAGTTACAGCTTATTTACATTTATTTAGCTATATAATAGTAATTTATATAGTAGTCATTATAGTTCATTTATATTTCAATAATACATGTGATAAAGGCATACCATGATTCAAGACACAAGATGAGAGAGATATTGACTAAACTATACTAAAGCTAGAAGAATTTGGAACTAGGTGAAAAGATGGAACTAGATGAAAAATATTTCAATGCAGCCCTACCTCTAGACTCCTTTGCCAATCTCACATTGGCAAGTCTGGGTTTTCAGAATGATGACTGCTAATTTGGTTTCTAACCTTGTAGGACTATACTTATCTTGTTACAGCTCATGAGCCCTTCAATGGTATGTTTCCGATGAACAACCAGCCAGCAGATTTAATTAGCTTTTTAGCAAAGACATTTAATAATGTCATATAGAAAGGATAGTAGATACAAAACATTCTCTCTTTAAAATCATAGGGCTTATACTCTCTTACAAATGCACGTAAGGTCTATGGAGGGAGTATTTAGGGGGAATTGACATAAACTTAGAGGACAAAAGTACACAACGGAGGCAACAATGAAACCAAGCAGGAAATGCCTATAATGTTCTTTATAACCCATAAGGAAGCAAATCTAAGTATGATACATGCATCTGTTATGCAACAATTACTTGGGTAAAAGCATAGGTTTCATGCTTAATGCATTTGTAGATAATAATGCCAATTAACATGTGGGAAGACAGTGTCAAGATCCTAAAAGAACCTAATACAGTAAGATGTTGGGGCTGGTTTCATAAGAAAAAAAATTCATCAGCATAAAAGTAAAGTTTAAACTTGAGTTAAATAATCAATTTCATAAATACAAAATGGGGAGTAATAGCTATTTAAGAGTTCCTTGGAAAAAGATTTGGAATTTTTAGTAGATTATAAACCCTTGAATAACAATAATGTGATATTGAAGTTAAAAATGGATGCAATTTTAAATTTGATTATTAAAGGAATTGTGTTCAGAAAAAGAGGTGATCATCATACTGTCCTCTGCTTTGTTCAGATATGTCTAGAGTGATGTGTACAGTTCTAGGCAGCAAGTTTGAGGAAGGGCATTAATAAGTTGGAGAGTATCCAGGTAACTAGAATATGGAGGGTTTCAAATCCCGCTATAATAAGGTCAATTGAAGGAATTGATATACTTAGCGGGTCAAAGAGAAGACTTATGAAGAAGCAGGGACACGATTACTGTTTTTAAGCATTTGAAGGACTGCCTTGTACACAATAGGTTAGAACTTTAATGTTTAACCCTCAAAAGGCAAAACCAGTAGGAAAAGGAAAATGTTACAAGGATAGATAGATAGATAGATAGATAGATAGATAGATAGATAGATAGATAGATGGATAGATAGATACACACACATACATACATACATACATATATACATAAAGGGTCAGTATTCCATAATGTAAGGAATATTAGATTTGAACCCATGAGATCTCATGAACCATGAGATCAAATCCTAACTCAGAAGCCTACTAGTTTTGTGACTGTAGCAAGTCATTTAACCTCTAATAGCCTCAGCTTCCTTATTTGTAAAATGAGATGATAGTTGTACTACTTATTTTATAGGAATGTTGGGAGGGAAGTGCTCTTACAACTTTAAAGCATTACGTAAATGCAGATATTTTATCAATAATTATTATTTAAAAGTTACTTACAAATACGGCTATGCTAAAGTACAATAGAATACATCAGAAACTGATAGTCATTCTCAAAAGAAGTCTTCAATTAAAGTTTGTTATAGAGAAATTCTTGTTCTGACCTAGATAGTAGTAGATTCTGTCACCTCTCCAGACTGTTTCCTCATCTACAAAAAACCTACAATGGACAAGACACTATTCTAGGCACTATGAGGAATGTAAGAAGGAATAAAGCATGAACTTAGTCCTCAAGTTGCTCATAAGCTTATAGATATGTTGATTCTCGGCTTTGGTTTAGATCATTTGTGGTGTTCACTGAAAAGAAAAAGTAAGTAAAAAATTTCTTCAATCTAAAATAGTCTTGAAGGGACACTAGGTAACGGAAAAATTTTGAGAATGCAGAAATGCAATAAAGATTTTTCATTTTTCTATTCTTTTTTGAATCAGGATGCATTTATTTCCTTCCTTCTTTCCTTCCTTCCTTCCTTCCTTCCTTCCTTCCTTCCTTCCTTCCTTCCTTCCTTCCTTCCTTCCTTCCTTCCTTCCTTCCTTCCTTCCTTCTTTTCTTCCTTCCTGCCTTCCTTCTTTCCTTTCTTCCTTCTTCCTTTCCTTCTTGCTTCCTTCTCTCTCTCTCTCTCTCTTTTTTTATTTCTCTTTCTTCTGCAGTTTTTAATAAGCGAAACCTCAAATAAAAGTCACAGGATTTCCACAAACTCTCAGATGTCACCATGACCACATGTACTTGTAAAATTATTCCCTCATTTATAGGATCATAGAATATAATGGCTGGACAGCACCATACATATCCTCTAGGTCAGATATTTAAAGATAGGAAACTAAAGATCTTTTTATCTAAATATTTAATTTGGAAGATTTGGAAACTGAGTTATATATCATTACTCATATATGGATTTAGATTTTATAAAATACAAAATATGAATGTACTTGCTTATCTTTGCATAGTTGTACCTTATCATCAATATGTCCTTGTTTACTGCCCGCATCTCTACTGCCTACAAACATGCTTATGTCTTCCCCATCCTCAAAAACCCCTCCCTTTATCTGTCTATCTCCTCTAACTATCATCAGATATTTCTCCTTCTTTTTTGGGCTAAATTCCTTGAGAAGGTCATCTACAATAGGGACCTCCATGTTCTTTCCTCAAACTCTCTTCTTCCCTTTGTCCAGTCTGCCCTTAGATTGAAATCATTAAACCAAAACTGTCCTCTATAAATTTACAGCTGTTGTTCATTTGTTTCAGCCATGTCCAACTCTTCACGATCCCATTTGGGGGTTTCTTGGCAAAGATACTTGAGGGGTTTGCCATTTCCTTCTCCGGCCCACTTCACAGATGAGGAAACTGAGGCAAACAGGGTTAAGCAACTTGCCCAGGGTAGTACAGCTAGTGTCTATAGCCAGATTTGAACCCAGGAAGAAGAGTCTTCTTGACTCCAGGCCTGGCCCTCTATCCACCATATCACCTAACTGCCAAATATAATGGTCTTTTCTCACTCCTTATTCTTCTTGACCTTTCTGCAGTGGTTGGTTCTGTCGATCACCCTCTTCCTGATTCTCTCTTCTTTCTAGCTTTTTGCAACACTACTCTCTCTTCGTTCTCTTCTTACCTATGAGAATGTTCCTTTAGAATGTCCTTTGCTGGATCCTTTTCCAGGTCATCCCTGTTAACTGTGAGTGTCCTGAAAAGGTTTTATTCTGGGTACTCTTTTCTTCTCTTTCTCTATTTTTTCCCATAGATGCTATTATCATTACTATGCAAATTATTCTCAAATCTATTTATCCAACCCTATACATGCTAAAACCTCCACTCTCCCATCTCTAATTGCCTACTGGACATCTCAAACTTCATGTTCCATTGGTATCTTAGACTCAGTTGGTCCAAAAATGAACTGATTATCTTTCTTCCGATCCCCTTCCCCTCTGCCTAACTCCCTTATTATTGTCGAGGGCACCAACATCCTCTTAGACACTCTGGCTTGAAATCTAGTTGTTATTCTCAGTTCTTTACTCTCTGGCACTGTCACCCCCCACATCAAAATTGTTGCCCAAGTCTGTTGATTTTACCTTTATAACATCTCTCACACACTCTCCTCTACTTTTACACTGGCACTACTGGTACAGGCTCTTGTCACCTCATGCCTGGCCTATTGCACTAGCCTACTGACTGGTCTTCCCACCACAAGTCTTTCCCCATTCTACTCTGTTTGGCTGACAGAGTGATCTTCCTAAAGTGCAAGTCTGACCATGTCATCTCCCCCTCTCCCTCCCCCACAACACACTCATACTCACTCACTCACTCATACTCATTGCAATCCAGGAGTTTCCAATCACCTCCTGAATAAAATGTAAAATCTTCTGACCTTCAAATCTCTTCATGATCTGCCTGTCCTACCTATTCAATCTTCTTCTATCTTACAACCCCACCTCCACCCCACTGCTATCCAATGGCACAAACCCTTTTGCTTTTCTTCAAACAAGATACTCCATGTCCCTACTCAGCATTCTTTTTTTACTGAATATTCACTGTGTCTTGATGCCTTCACTTCTCATTTCTGCCTCCTGGCTTTCCTCGCTTCCTACAACTCCTGACCAATAGCCCACTTTTTCATGAAGCCTTTCCTGATCCATTTAAATTACAAGCCTTTCCCTCTATTGGTTTTCACTTATCCTTTATACAGTTTGTTCATAGTTGCTCGCATGGTATCTCTTCCATTACACTCTGAGTTCCTTCAGAAGGGAGACTATTTTTACCTTTCTTTGTTTCTCCAGTGCTCAAAGGTATAATACCTGGTGCATAGTAAGGAGTTTAATAAAGTTTTATTCACTGACTTAGTGGCTGCCTGATCTTCTTAGCTCTAAGCCTAGTTTTCTTCACTGCCCTTCTATCAAACTTGTGAAAAATTGTAATAAATAATTTGCTTTCCAAAGCTATTGAAATCAGTGATTAATAGGAAATCTTTAGAGATTTGTAGATTTCACTTATCCATGTGCTGGCCCTGCTTTCCATGGACTTGGAACAATTTCTAGAATTGATTGCAAGGTTGATAACTATGGCTTCCAAAACAATACAATTCAATTCATTTTCCATTACCAGTTCATATATTATAGTCCCGTTGAAATTTCCTCTTTTGAAGCAGAGAATGTAATCTTTCGTTCAACTCTTCTTACTTATTATAAAGATGAATTATATATTAATGGCCTGATCCTGGAATAAGTTTCTTTCTGGAAGTAAACTTCCTTTTGGTGATGTATTGACCTTGAGGTTACCAGGGTGCTACTATGAATCAGTGTAGATGATAGAATTTCTTTGTCTTGGATAAAAGATTCTAGCAATAAAGGAATTTAAATAGAGATTAATTTAATGAATACAGAATCAGACTCAGTCAAACTGCTATTGATTTATTTTCATAGTACTATGTTGTGCCCTAAAAAACTGACTTGGATAAAAGTTCAACAGCTCTTCACTTAGTTTCCCCTTTCCTACTTTAAATAAAAGATATTGTTTAAAAATATATTAACCATATTATATATATGTATATATATACATATATATAATATATATATATATAGTTTATATGGCATATAAACCAAATCACTATATATAAATATAATGCTAATAGTATAGTATAGAACAATAGAGAATATCTACTCCTATTCCAATCCACTCCCTGGCCACAAACTGGAATTTGGACTGAGCATGATAATGATAATATGGCATTTTAAGGAGGTTAAACAGTGACAGAAGTGGGATATTTGTGACTGAGTGACACGTGGAACACGGGTGAACTAGAAATTGTTCCTACCAGTGCCATGGAGATGAGAAAGGTGTGGGGTATGTGGACTACTGAATATAAAGTCTGGTAATTAAGGAAAAATTTGAACTTGAGGTATGTATGCTCAACAAGATTATTCCTTATATTTTTTAATCATGCCAATATGAGCTAGACAAAGTTCTTAAATAATCTTTTATTTATTCTTGGACCCTGGAAGCCTAATATGATGCAAAGGTCTAAAAGGAAGAGCAAAATCAGGACTATTGTATAGTTTTCTTCTGTAAGAAAACCAAAGTTTACAACAACGAGAGCTAGCTAATCTTAAAAAGGTGTCAATGAATCACATTAAGTTGCAGTTCACACTATTTAATTTTTCATACTTCCTCTGTCTTCAAATAAACAAACAATAAAAATGAAATATTACAGCAAAGGAAATCAGTGAGAGGGGAACAAAGCACATTTTCTTCCAGTTTAAAAAAAAAACCTGTCAAATTACAATATATGAAGATTTCAAGATTAGTTATAAAAGATAATATTAGTCTTTCCAATATTAGTTTGAACATTTTCATTACAAATAATACCTTTTGTTCCTAACTTGTACTAGGAATAGATTTGAAAGCTTAATATTCTTAACTTGGTCGCAAAATGAATCAAGTATAAACATTTTATAATGAAAATAGATGCCAAACTTAGAGAGAAATGTCTGCTTATGGAATGGCTAGGTCTAATATAATTTGTTGTGGCTGTTGTTTCTCCCCCCAAAAAATTTATCCACATCTTACTGTAATCATAGGATGTTCTACTTTTTCATTTATCTTTCTTTATTTGAATCTCTAGTTAGAACCAACCCAGACATTCTTGTGCTTGGGGCTAGCGGCAGGAAAATTGCCTTCTGTTGGGGAGGTAAGCAAAAGGGAGAGAATCCTGCAATACTGGATCGATGGGTAAACGGATGAATTCATCCCTGTGGATAATCTAATAATTTCCATTTCAATACAATGTACACACATACAATTGTATTTATTATTATTGGTGATGATGGCGATTATTTTATATACCTACTAGATACTGGCACTCTACCAGATTCTAGTGACACAGAGACAAGACAGTTTATTTCAAGGAAATTATTTTCTATTTGGGAGTGATGTGTACATTCAAACATTCAAAAGCATTACTTCCATACATGTCCCATCCTAGTCAAGTATAAACATAATTATGAGAAGGAGAAAATGTTAACAGCTAGGGAGATCAAGAAAGACTTTCTATGCAAGATGCTGTATAATATAAAGGAAGCTAGGAATTCTGAGAAATAAAGGTGAGACAGGACAGTATTCCAGGTATAACAGACAAAGGCAATTGTTGGGAAAAGCAATGATGGATTCAGAGAAGAGCAAATAGGTCAGTTTGACTGGAATATCAAATGCACGGAAGTGTACTGTGAAATAAATCTGGAAAGGTAGACCAAAGCTAGATTGCGAAAGGCTTTAAAAGCTAAGCTGAATTTGTATCTTAGATATTAAGTCACTGAGGTTTTATCGGTCAGATTTGTGCTTTAGGAATATGATTTGGGCAGCTGTGTCCATGATGAATTGGAAAGGGAGAGCTTGGGGAAATGGATCCTGAATTAGGAAGTCACTAAAATAGTCCAGGCAAGAGGTCATGAGGGATTGAACAATGTAAAGTTGGCCTCTATTCCCATTCACTCATTCACCAAATTTGTCTTTTGTTTTATTCCTCTTCCCAGGCCTCTAAGCCAATTTATTGCTTTCTAAATTTAGCCCCTTTTGCCCTTACATGGTTATGCCTCTGACTATAGCATATTGACCATACTAGTAGGATTCTTCATAGAATGAAGAAAGGGGAAGTGTAAGACACACTGTTTAAACCTTATAGGTGAATAAGGAACTGAGAAATGCTCAGGTCGCCTTTCCTAACAGCATACCAAAGAAAATGTATTACTAAGCATAGTTCCTTCTTCCAGTAGTCATGTCTGAGCTTTGCCTTCTGTTCTAGTTTTTCTAA
>CM053622.1:273091837-273120795 GCA_028646595.1 Phalanger gymnotis | reverse complement strand
AATTTTTAATGAGTTGCTGTCTTCATTTTGCTTTTGAATCTCCTTTTCCAATTGGTTGATTTTACCTCTCAGGGTGTCATTTTCTCTATTTAGATTCTGAATCTCCATAGCCATTTCACCAATCTTATTCTTTAAGGACTTGATTTCATCAGTGGATTTTTTTTTCCATTTTTTCTTTTACCTCCCTAATTTGGTTTTTAAAATCCTCCTTTAGCTCTTCCAGTAATGCTTTTTGGGTTTGAGACTAGTTCACATTCCCTTTTGAGGTATCAGATGTGGATATAGTGTCATTGCTATCCTCTTCCAAATTGGTATTTTGATCATGCCTGTCTCCATAAAAAGAATCAATTGTCCTCATTTTTTTTTTGTGTTCTTCTTCATGTTGTTTAGGCTTTTCTTGGCTTTATAGTAAATTTCTGTTTTGGGGGCTCAGGGCTCTTTCCCAGCTTTCTTATTCTGGGGATTGTGAGTCTAGTTAATGGCTTTGTGAATTATAGCCTTCAGTTTCCTAAGGTGTGGGGGAGGGGTCTGGCTGCCTGAAGTCTCTTTCCCAAGGTTGCTCTCTAGCACTGTTGCTCTTCAGGATTGATCTCAGCTGTTTGTTGTTTGTGCTGGTGTCTGGCACTTCCCCTGGGGGAGCAAGGGTACGTCTGGGCTCCTCATGTTGAACCCTGCTGGCTCTGCCCCTCTGGGACTCAGGAACTCCCACTACTTACACTGAAGCCCCACTTCTGTCTCCTCTATTCCAGCATTTTTTTCCGAGGAATTCTCTGGGTCAGGGGGTGAGGGATTAGAGCCATTTACCTGGCCGTTATGTCTCCTGGAAGTTCAAGAAGACGTGTTTCATACCTTTGGGCCGCAAGCCTCAGGAATTGATGTCTCATAGCCGGTGGCATTGTGCTGCCTCTTGTCACTTCCACAGACTGCCATCCTATGTTGGGAGGGCTGGGGATCTCCACTGGTTTCGGGCACCCAGCTTTCTCCCAGCCTGTCTCCAACGTTGGGTTCCCCGGCTGCTTCCACTTTGGTGCTGTCTGGAGCAGCTCCCAGCCTACGGATTTGTCCCTTCGGCCTTTCAGACTCTCCTGGCTTGGAAATTTGCCTTACTCAGACTGCTCGCGGTTTCTAACTCTCTCAAATCTTCTTTAATTCACTTTTTTTATAGGAATCTGACAGAACTTGTGAGAGAGCTCTGGTAAGACTCTGTTTTCACATGGCCATCTTGGCTCCTCCCCTAGGACAATTTCTCTGGGTAGTACTAATGAGGTTTTTAACATTCAGAAATAGCCATTTACTTCTATTCAAGTTATATTTTTCTGATAGTCAAAAAAATTCTTAAGGAAGGAATTAAACATTTCAGAAGAATGATATTGTTTGTTTCTGAATAAAGAACTTTCTCAGATTCTACAACCTTACTATCTCCCTCCTACTCTTTTTGAGATGTTTGAATACATTGAGGGTGAATTTCCAGATAACTACTTAGTGATTGTTAGAGCAACCTGGTATTGAATTTGTACTATCTAATTTTCACACTCTGTCTTCAAATCAACAAAACAATAAGGAGGGTAAGCATTTGGGAAACAAATAATACAGTATTGCTTGGGAATAATTGTCCCCAGAATGTATGATTGAATCTCCACAGAAAGTCCAAGCATATTCTTTGTCATTGGAAGCATATTCTTTGTCGTTGGTTTAAGAAACTGAGTCTCTCTCTTAGAAAACACCACATTTACCAGAAAGCTAATCTATCCTCCCATATGGTCCCTTAATAGAAGCCGAGATCTTCAAATTCATATAGCAGTTTGTTGGTGAGCATCTCTCTCCACTCCTATCATTTTATAGCACTTTGACCTTTATAGGCAGGTCCTCCACATAGGTACATATATTACATATATAACATAGGCTAATGGATAGGGCAGTGGACTTGGACCCAAGAAAACTTGGACTTAAATCCCACCTCAGGCACTTAGTGGTTGTATGACTCTGGACAATTCACTTAATACCTCTGACTCACAATTTCTTTATAAAATAACAGAGTTGTACTCAATAGACTCTATGATTCTTTGGAGCTTTAAATCTATGATCCTATGATCCTATATAGCAGTGGGCTCATGCAGTGAGATTTGAAGGGTACTGAAAGGCCATCTTAAAAATAATTTCCTTACCAGTCTTCCATGGTTCTATGCTCCTAGCCTTTGTGGCCAGAAGAATCTTGCTATTAGAATCATTGACTGGTCATGTAATAAAGATAGGGAACACTGATTGTGAGAAACTCTTTAGTTTTGATAATAGAGTATACTAGTTTGCCAAGGCAAAAGAAGCAGCCATTCAGGAGAAGAAGGAAGCAATAGCTGAAGGGGGCAGAGCATGGGCGCTAGGCTTGGGGTGATTAAGGACTGAAGAAAAATTTTGCCAAGGACCAGCCAACATATATATATTCTAAGCTATCCATATAGGAATATAAATACTTCCATATAGTAAAATAAATCATTTTTAAAGCTTATGATATAAGCAAATGGAATAGAAAGGGTTATCCTTGATGGAAGTAAAAGGCATCCCTACTTAGGCTACAATCTAATACCAACTTTACATACATAGGAAGGAGGAAAAAGCACATCCCTCTTTTCTCCTTGTTTTCTCTCTCTCTCTCTCTCTCTCTCTCTCTCTCTCTCTCTCTCTCTCTCTCTCTCTCTCTTTTGCAGGGGGAAATGCAGGGCAATTGGGGTTAAGTGACTTGCCCAAGGTCACACAGCTAGTAAGTGTGTCAAGTGTCTGAGGCTGTATTTGAATTCAGATCCTCCTGACTTCAGAGCTGGTGCTCTACTCACTGTACCATCTAGTTACCCCTTCTCCTTGTTCTCATTCTTCCTCTCCACCCCTCCTTGCTCCACCTCCTCTTTCTCTCTTCTTCAAGTTCCTTCTCTTCTTTCTTTTATTCTCCCTCTCCTTCCATATCTTCCTTTCTTATTCTCTTCTATCTTTTTTCTCCTCTCTTTTCCTTTTCCTCCTTCCTTCTCTTGCCCAATTGTCTGTGTTTTACTTCTTCATTTCCATTCCAATCTTTCTTTTCCACAATAGTACATTGTTAAATATTTGCTAAGTACACACCAAACTTGGAAAAAATAGCAATAGAAGATTGAATACACTATTGGCCCTATCATTATTGGTTCAATTTGTATATGAAATGTTTTTGAAGCAGGGCTACTTTTGAGAAAGTCTTTGAACAAATCCAAAAAAAAAATGTTCTCGTTAGGAAAATTTAGATAATGGCTAGACTAGAATAAAATATAAGGCTTTATATTTAGCAAAATAATCATGATCTACACCACTGGGGTCATGTAGTATAAAAACCTCGAGACTCATAGAGGTTAAGTGACTTGTCTCAAAGACAAACGAATAGTAAAATGTAGAGCAAACATCCCAACCCTTGTCTTCTCCCTTCAAATACTCTCTATTTCCATGTCTCATCAGTACTACCTCCACAATATCTCTCCAATCTGACTTCTTTCTATTCACATGATCACCACTCTTTTTCTAATCCCTCATTACCCTTTGCCTAAAGTGTTGCACTAATGCTATCTGCTTTCACTCTGTCATTTATATTCTATCTTCCATTCACCTACTCCATGCAGAAATGTCTGTGGTTCCCAATTGCCTCTAGGATAAAACAAAAAACTGTTTAACACACTCAATTCACTGGTTGACTCCATTCTATCTTTTCAGACATTTCATATTATTCCCAGATTTTACTCACTGTTCAAGCCAAACCAATCATCTGTTACTCCTCAAATTTAGTGCTCCATTGCCTGCTTCTGGAGCTTTTTATAGGTTACAACATGAGACTGGAACATGCTTCCTTCTTCTATGTCTTACCTTCCCCTCTTAGACTACTTAACTTTTTTCAGGGATCAACTCAGTTGCCATCTTTCATATACAAATTGTCCTGGTCCCTGTAGGGGTCAATGCTCTCTTCTTGGTAACTATAGTCTCTATTGCACAATTATATTATACATTTGCCTAAGTGCTGTATTTCTCCCCCATTAAAATGTAGGCTCCTTGTTTTGAGTTTTTTTTTTTCCCAGTGTCTGGTACAAAGGGAACTACTTGTTTAAAAAGATGGTGTTGGAGAATAGATTTTGAATATTTGGTTCATGGCTTAAAATGTAGAAATGGCAAGCTCCTGGTAAGAAATAGAATAGACTAACAAAGGATGGTAAGGGTATATTTCACTAGAATCTTGACAATCTTATCAAAAGGGATTTAAGCAGAAAACAAAGGAAAAGGAAGAAAAATATCATACCAACAAATAAGATGCCATAGAGAGTAGATATAATCTAAGAAAAAGGAAAATAATAGCGGCACCTAAAAATTCACAAGGGAAAAATAAATCCAATAAAGGAGCCAATATGAAAACCCGTGTTGTCTACACATCGATCCACAGAGTTAGAAACAACAATATTAAATATCTATGTCACTGAGATTTTGTGCAATGAGACACCTGACTAGACTATTATCTTTCAACAGGATGCCTGCTTCAAATTAAGCAGGAGGAATAAAATGGTGGTTATGTTGGTGGTAGTTGTAAATTCTTTGACCATACTTGTGATTTCCTCAATGTAGGATATTCCTCTAATAATGCAGATCAGCACCTTATTTGTAATTTATGGTTTTAAAGGTTTTCCTGGGGAAAATGGTTAATCAAATCACACACCCAAGGTCACCCAATAATTATGTGTAAATAAATGGTCATCAATCTTTTAATCTAGTTTTTCCTGATTCTGAGTCCAGTTATCTATTCATGTTTTCTATGTTTATATATTAAGAAAGATATGAAAACTGAAGACCCTTAGGAGGTGGGAGGAAAAATTATGGAGATTTGGGTTAAGGTCAAGTAGAAGTCATTATTATGAGTGTAAACTAATAGAACCTAAAGAGAAAGAAGTCATAGATGAGTTCAGGAAGCATAGCATATGCACATTGGCAAGACATAGTATTATCTTCAAACATCCATGTTTTACCTAACACACACGCAAGCCAGCAGTAACTTCAAATATCCATCCAGACATGTCTCTTTCTATAGAATATAATCCAGCTAATACTTTTTTTTGAGTTGCTATAATGATAATTTCATCATTTAACTTGTGGAGGAATCAAAGAAGGAACTTTCTATTCTACCACCTATTCTAATTTATTTTATTCTAGCTGTTTTCTATTTTCACCAACAAAGATCTGATTGATGGAATAGAGACAATGAGAACCTTGAGAGATAGTGATGAGTCTCTACTAGGATTTGTGGTAGAGAAAGAGAAGACACAGTATGACATGTGGAACTGTTACCAATACAGAGTAACGGATGCTCTGCCTTTGGAGAAATTTCATTATAGGGTGTTAAATTTGCCCAGGATTAGGAATTACAAAGGCCTCATATCAATTCTTCCTTCAGGTAGTAGGCGCAGGGCAGAGCCTTGTGGTGAGACATAGCCCAAGACGTGATGGTAAAACTTAGGGAAGAAGTGCAATTCCACTCTAGCTAGGGGACAAGTTTAACTCATGGTTTGCCTCATTGTTCAGGTGAAAGTGAAGATGAGAAAGAAGTGACAGCTGCAGTTACCTTCTGTACTCATCACCTCAAGTATCATTTGGGCAGATGAGGAAATGCTTGCTCTAGGTGGAAAAATTTTAGTGTTAGAGCCCTGCTGTATCATAATATTGTCGTTATTGTCATCATCTCTGCCATATATATTCATTGCCATATATAATCTGCCATGATAATCATTGTCAACAACAATAATAACAATACCCATTTATAGAGTGATTTGAGGTTTACATAGTTTTGAGAAAGCAAATTTCAAATAATTAAGAAAAAATTTCATGTTGAGGAGATACTTAAAAGTTGGATGGTGCTCAAATACCCTCATTTTTCTATTTCTCTTAGAGTCAGTAACCCAAAATTTGTAACAATATTTAAAACATTTTTTTGTGTGGCTATATAAAGAGGGAAAACACAGAAATATAAAGTGGGAAAGGATGTTGTCAGCATTCAGAAAGTTTTCTTTACTATCTACCTACTTTGGATGCTTTAATTGGTAACTGTCAATCACCTAGTCATGAATAATAGCTCCAACCATTAAAATGTAGTGGGAAGGGTAAGGATAGGTGTTGGGGGAGAATATCTGCTTTAAATTTAGGTAGTCTATAAGGAAAATATATTCAAAGCATTTTAATTTTCCATCTTAGAATATAAAATTGAAAATAAATCATTTACATGCAATTGTATAAATAAATCTTAAGCAGCTTTTCTAATATTGCTAAAATATTCTGCGATGTAAATATTCAGGTTTTTCACATAACTGATTAAAGGAATATATTAGCATTAGAGATTCAAATATTTTCATGAAAAATCAGATTGATTCAGATTGATTGGCAACAAATCCTATCTCTCATCCATGAATTTGGCATATGTTTTATGTGCATTAAAACCCTATGTATTGGAATGGAAAAGTTCTAGAAACCTCACCCAAATGCAATGCCGAAAACCTATTAGCCAAACAAAAATAGCATTGGGACAGCATAGATGCTTATCTCCATTTCTTGTTTTTTATATCACAGCATGGGGTTAGGGAATGTGCCTGTGTTTTCATTGGAATAGGTAACTTCCAGATGAGGAAGTTCCTTCTACCAATGTAGACTAGCATCTTTCCTACAATGTATAATCTTGGATTTTAGCCTAGAATGCTATGAGGTTAAGTAACTTTTCCAAGATCACAAAGAAAGTCTGTCTCAGAGGCAGAACTTAAAGCCAGGTCTTCCAGGCTTTAAAGCCAGCCTTCTACCTACCACATACCTCTCAGACTTAGCTTATTTTTGCCTAGGATATTTGGTCATCTAGTTTCTCTCTTACCCTCAAGTGGTCATCGGGGTGGTAGATGAGCAACACGGACTAGAAACAACAGGGCAAGAGAGCTGAGAGTTGAGGGTAGATATCAGAAGCACATACTAATCATGAGTTGAAAGTGAAGAACAAAAGCATCCTCAGGGGAGGTGATGGATTAACATTTCTCCACTTTTTAGAGGAACACATTTTGTACATAATATATAATGTATATAATAACTAGAATTGTCTGGAATAGCATAATAGCCTGGGTCCCAAGGGCACCACTCTATCATAGCACAGCACCATAACTGAGGTCCATCATGGTGGCCCTGAGTCATAAAAAAGAAAGAAAAAAACCTCATGTTTAATTCATCATTCTCTGCTTTCAAAGGCAGTGTGTATGTAATGTATGCATGTGTGCATATGAATGTATAGAGATACATAGTTATGTCTGTCTTTATGTATGTTGTTTTTTGTTTACAACGTATATGTAGGCACTCAATGAGTGTTATTGATCATAGTAACTCCAAAGATTTTGATCAAAATAGTTCAAATAAAATTTTACTACTGAAAGAATTAAATTTCATTTATCTATTATTAACATGAAACCAGATGACTAACTATAATGAAATTCTTCATGGCTTTCCCTATCATTACTCTGATATCTAGTGACCTTAATAATGGATAAATATTGTAAAGACTTTAAAATAAAGTCTGCAATATTTAGGGTAATTTTATTTCTCTTAAGTTCCAGAGTTTCACCTCTCTAGCGATGAGTCAGAAATTTTATTGCAGCAACATTTAGAAATGAGCAAATTGTCACACAGTAGTAAGTCCAGCTATTTAAACTCTTCTTTCGGTTGTTGGCATTTTGTTGGCAATGCTTCTACTTCTGTGGCTTCAATGAGCACTTCTATCTTAATTATATATATACATATATATATATATACATATATATGTATGTAATCTGTGACCCTAGCTCCAAACACTTCCTTAAGGCATAGTCCTGTAGGGCTATATAGGTATAGTCCTGCAATTCACTTTGATATTCTCCTGTCACATTAAACCCAATATACCATCTCTGAAACCAAAAGTTTATCTCCCCATTATACCTGACCTTCCTCCTAGACACTGTTTCTATTGATGATTTGACCATTGTCAGGTATATAGGCTTGAAACCTTGTAGCCATTCTTGATTTATTTTTGTCATTTTCTTCACATTGCCTAATCCATCTGACACTATATGGCTCTGTGATACATTTGCTCATTTCCTTTGCTACTGACACCATGGTTGTTTAGACCCTAATCATAGCTTTCCTGATTCATTTCACCCAAGTAAGGGTGTTATTGTTGTTGTTCAGTTTTTTCATACTGTTTGGGTTTTCTTGGCAATGATACTGGAGTGGTTTGTCATTTCCATCTCCAAATCATTTTACATATGAGGAAACTGAGACATATTGGGTTAAGTGACTTGCCCAGGGTCACATAACTAGTAAGCTAGATTTGAACTCAGGTCTATCTGATTCCAGACCTGGCCCTCTATCCACTGCACTACCTAGATGCCCAAACAAAGCTCCCTGTCTCTAATTCCTCCCTGCTATAATCTATCCTTTACCCTATTGCCAGTGCATTCTGATTTACCATTTATTATGTCACTTGTCAAAAACCTTCAGGATCTTCCTTTAGCCTAAGACTTTAGACCCTCGGAGGACCTGTAAGGAGTTCCTGAATCTACAACTAAATAAATAAATAAATGGATGAATGAATGAATGGTTAGATAGATAAAATAAATAAAGTAAATGAACACATTTTGTTTAGACTTAATAAATAATCACATGTATGTAGAGGCCATGTAATTAATAAAATTCAAATTAATTCCAAAATGGCACTGAATTTGTAATAGTTTTTGGTCATGTATTTTCTCAATTATTATATGTTACTAAAGTAAGTACTATAATTTTGCAGTCTATTATAAAAAGTGTACTCATACTTGGAATTTTTTGGACCACTTTCTTATAGAACAAAACACATCATATTTAATTGATTCTCCTCTCTTATTGTTTGTTCCACTCCATGTGCTTTTCAATCTGAATATGACATAAGGGAGAGAGTGTTAGAGTTTGGGAAACCTGGGTTCAGAATCTGCCTCAGATACTTATTAGCTGTATGATCATTCATGGTCAAGTCAAATTTCAGAGCCTTGTTTCCTTTTCTGTAATATAGTGATAATATTTATGCTAGCTTCCTCATAGGATTGGTAGGTGGAAAATACTCTGTAAACCTTGAATTGTTATCTAGTTGCGAGTCACTACTATAACTTTCTCTCATCCTTGTCTTGCCCTCTCCCATCTCTGTCCCTTTGTTTACGCACTCTACCAATGTCTGAAGTGGATTCACTCACTCTGAACCACCTTCCACCATGACACACACATGTTCAATATTCTAATATTCTTCCTTTCTTTAAGAACCCAAGTCTGTTGCCACCTTCCTCATGAGGAATTTTCTGATCCCTTCCCCTTCCTTCCTAATTTTGTAAATGGCATTTTATCTGAACACTTCCTTTTCCATATGTTATGTAGTTGGGGCATAAGGAATAGGTGGCATTCCATGAAGCATGTTTCAGGTTAGGCCTATACACATGGTGCCTATGCTAGAGGACTCACCTGAATTATTGGTTCTTTCTATCCATACACATCCACTGTATTTTAGGGTATTAGAGTTGCCTCAGTCAACTAAAACAGATTAAGCATCTTGCCCAAGGTCATCGCAGCTAAAATTTGTCATAAGTTGTAAGTAATCCTCGGTATTTCTGACTCAATTCACAACCCACATAAACTTTCTAGGGGTCACTATAGATATACTTTTTTTCCTTTTAGGGTAAATTGAGAATCTTGAAATCCAATTATATATTTTAAATCTCACATGGGTCTCAATTTTATTACTTAACATGGGATTTTCTACCACTTCCTTAATTGTTTTTCTTTAATTATCCTATGCATAAGAAACCTATTAGAGATTTGTGCCCTTCCCACAACTGTTAATTGGCCATACTTGGTGTCAGTTTGTTTTCTTTGTTATGATAAAAGAACTCTCCTTCTCCAGTAATATTCAGGCACATGCTCTCTAGAAGCAGTATCTGACAAGTTAAAAATAGGTGTTCAAAAGAAAATGGCAAATCGTTATTTCTAATCACATGCAAATTACTGCAGGAGTGCCAGGCTTGATTTCTTACCAATATCAGTGAATATCAATTAAGGGATATCAAGACTGTGTCTACTATAGTGCATTGAGAGGATAACTATGTGTTTAATCCATGTTGTTTTAATCCCTTTGATAGGAATCAAATTGTGCTAACCAAGTAAAGTGAAAATGAGATATTTTCTTCCTTTTCTCACATACTGTCAGTTTAATATAGGGAAAAGAATATTGTTGAGTCAAAGGACTTAGGGTCACAACCTGCTTCTATCATTTACTTCCTGTGTGACCTTGATAAAATCCCTTAACCTCCCTAAGCTTCGATTTATTTATCTGTAAAATGAGGGGTTTGGACTAGATGGCCTCTGAGGTCAAGACAAGTTAACTAACTTTTGAAACCCTTACTGATGCTACACTAAGGAGTAGAGCTATGACAAAAGGCAAAAATAGCCTGTGCCCTTCATAAGCTTATATTTTAATGCTAGAGATAACATGTAATCACCTATATACAAACTACATACATATGCATATGCATACACACACACTTATGTGTATATATATGTATATAAATATGTGTGTATATATATGTGCATATATACACATTATATACACACACACACACACACAAATTGGAGGTAATCTTAAAAGAAACTAGAATTGAATGAGGAGTAGGAAGATGAGATTTTAGCTGAGACTTTAAGGGTACCAGGGTTTCCAAGAGACAGATACGATCATTCCAGGCATGGAGCAAGTGAAAACGCACACAAATGTAGTGTCTTTTGTGAGAAACAGTAAATAAAGATAGTACCACTGGATAATAGAGTATCGGAGGGATAAGATAAAGGAATACTGGAAAGGTAGAAAGAGGCCATGTTATGAAGTCAAATAGAATTTTGTATGTATGTTATTCTTGCGACAACAGGGAGCCACTTGAAAATGATTAACATAGGGTTGAGTGTCATGAGGAAAAAGGAAAGATGTGAAAATAAAATATCCTGGTCAGAAAAATGATTTTCACAGTTCATGAACATTGAAGCATTGCACTTTTATGTAATGGCAAGATGACGTTTATGTCCATCTCTGTGTATAGCTGAGGTGGAGTGGAGTAGGACATGGGGCATGAACAAGGGTAGATGAACTGGTAAGTAAGGGTTCTTAGGAGAGTATCAGTATGTTTCTCGATGTCTTCTAGTATGTTTACAAGAGTTGAGGAAAATAGAAAGGTTGTTATCCATGCCCTGAACTCATTGAAGAGGGAATGAGAATGTCCTTAGGGTCAATAGATGACAGGTGTTTGTTGTTCACTTGTTTCAATCATGTCTAATGCTTTGTGACCCCATTTGGGATTTTCTTGGCCAAGATACTGCAGTAGTTTGCAATTTCCTTTTCCAGCTCATTTTTATAGATGAGAAACTAAGGCAAACAGGGTTAAGCAAGTTTGTGCACATAACAGTAAGTGTGTAATGCTGGATTTGAACTTATAAAGATTGAGTCTTCTTGATTTTAGCCCTGATACTCTATCCACTGTACTACCTAGATACCTTAGATAATAGGTGCCAGAATCTCAACTGAATTATAACTATGTATTTACTCATCAAGACAGGAGAAAAAAAAACACAACTGCTTAGTGATGTTGGTAGAAGAATTCCAGAAGTTGTAATGAAGAAAAAAGAGTATTCTGACCATCCTCTCTGCCCCCCAACACACACACACACACACACACACACACACACACACACACGCACACACACACACAATTAGTAGAGTGAAAGAGGTTGAATGAAAGTATAACCAGTGCTGGAAAGGGTGACCAGAGACACAGTGTTATCAGGAAGGAACTAGGCCTCAATGAGTTTAGGAAGATAGGAGGGAGAAAAGTTTTAAGATGAAAGCAAATTTTCTTAACTAAAAAGGCCTTCAAGAGAGCACAGTGAAAGTGTGGTGGGTAGAACTGGAGAGGGTCATGTTGAAGAGGACAGGAGCAAGAGACAATGAGAGGTGGCTAAATATAGTAACAACTGGTTTTTCAGAATCACTGGGTTGGAGAGATGTAGCAACAATTTTGCTAGCAGCTACTATGGCTGTGTAAGACCAACAACAACCAGCACACAGAATGCCACTAACGTAGGTTCTTTGATCTGTTTTTCTAAGGAAAACAACTTTAAGGGGTTAAACAATCTCAGTTTAATCAAACATATATACACGCATATATATACACGTGTTTATATTTATATTTATATATGTATATATACAATTCGCTTGGCTCTGGAAAAAAAGATCAGCCCCTTGAACTTCAGAGCAAATACAAACAGAAATTACAAACATCAACAGACAGACCTTGTCTGATGAAATTGCAATACATAGTTGCCAGAGAAGAACCAATGGGTCTGGGTTAGCAAAGCCAGGGGGCAGTTACAAGGGCTTGCCCAGTTTCCACACTCCTTCCATGAGTGAGTCCCCGAAGTCAAACCCCAAGCTCCTCTCAATTATATCCAGTTTGGAGCCCTGAGGGCTCTGACCTCACCCAGGCTGGGTGTGTGAAAGTTCCCCGTCCCCAGCATCACATCATATACAAGTCAATGATTCCTGATCGCCTCAGTGCTGAGAAATAGCGGAGAAATACTCCAGAACAAAGATAGCAAAAGGTTTCCCACCAATTCAAACAAAGGGGAGACCTGAAAGTCTTAGCATCCTAAAAGGGAAGAACAGTGAAAAATCTTATTGCCATAACAAGAGATTATAAAGAGATGGGAGTATGCTAAACATTGATAAATGAGTTCCAGCAGATATCAATGACTAGAGACAAGACCATTGAGGGAGAGAAGTGATTAGACTAAGTAGGGATCCTCCCCCTTGTTGTCCAATGTGACAAATGGTGATGTTTAGTCTTGTGAGTCTCATCTCCTACTAGGAAGGGGCAGGTAAAGGGACATCTCTGGAGACAGGAGTCAGGAGATGGAAAATGGAGATGGGTATGGTCTGGAAATGCTTTATAGTGCATTGCAGCATGTCCAGGAGCAGAGATGAGCCTAAAGTCTGAGACCTAGCTCAGGACTGAAACGGAGTGCCTCTAAAGCCCTGTTACTTTCTAGAACTGTGAACTTTATGCCTTTGACAAGAGAAAAATAGGTATTATTCCATAATAAGCCAAGGAGCCAGTGAATATTTCATTTTATGCTTCAATTCCTCAGATAACAACACAATTCTAGGCACATGGTAATTTTTTTTTTGGTTGAACTGAATCTTTGAATTATACAGAGTATAAATATTATCCTTGGTGGTGATTCACTTCTGCCAGGGCAGGTTTTTTTAACCTGGTGAAAACCTTGTCCTCATTTATACTGTCTTTTCTCAAGAATTCAGTTCATTTAAACAGTATCCTTCACTAATAATTAAACAACTTTGGAATAGCACAGTTGGAAGTAAGTAGGCTAAGTTAAAAATGCCCATCTCTACTAAATTTTCATTAATTTTTCTTTATGGTTAATCTCCAAGCTTATGTTAGGTATGGGAATATATAGTATTTAATGACTTTGGGATTATACTCATATTTGTTATCTATCCCAGTGGAACAATTTCCCTTTTTTTTAGGCAAACATAATTTGTTACTAATTATGATGCAAAATATATTAAATCAACACTAGGTCTGTCACTTATACAGAAAGCATATTAAAAAATGACTATTTTTCTCTGACTTTCCCTTTTTATACCCACCACATATGAAAGAAAAGTTTCACCTTGAAAATCCCACATAATTGGGGCAAGTTTTCATGTTCCAAGTCTGTAGTTTTCATTATTTAATGATGACACAAAGTAGATTAGCATATGTAGTTTCTTCTGCTTTGGATCATCTTTAATTAAGTAAATGAATTTATGATGTCTGCTTTATTTCCTCACATCTCACAATATATAGTTTCAAAATGTAGGTTGGTTATATAATCCCTATTTCAAAGCCAAATGTCTCCAAGATAAGTGTGATATATTTCTATGTCAGTTCCTTGGGTTTGGACTGAAATATTGGTACTATTACTTGCTTCTCGGCACTAGCTTGAATCTTTTAGCTGAGTATCTAGGAGTCAGAAGCATTTACCTTTAGAAAAGTTGTGTTCAAAGCAGACCAAGGTAACTGGATTATTCCATCTCAGAATCATGGACTAACATCCCAGAAA
This sequence comes from Phalanger gymnotis, assembly GCA_028646595.1. Taxonomy (NCBI): domain Eukaryota; kingdom Metazoa; phylum Chordata; class Mammalia; order Diprotodontia; family Phalangeridae; genus Phalanger; species Phalanger gymnotis. Next base: position 273,106,557 of record CM053622.1, on the reverse strand, counting down.
CTCAAAACCATGACAATAAACAAAGCCACTAAAGAAAGTAGGAATATTTAGTCTTAAGGACTGATGATTTTAGGGGGACATGATAGCTTTCCTCTATCATATGAAGGGTTGTCATGTGGAAGAGACATTGGAATTGTTTTGCTTGGCCCCAATGGGTAGAATAATGGGTGGGGGACATGGAAAGGAAGGATTTTAATCAAAGAAATAGTTCAACAATTAGAACAATTTACAGATGGGAAGAAATGTCTCAGGAAGAGTCACCAGTTACTGGAAGTCTTAACAAATAACCTGGCTGGCTATTTTACAGAACAAATTCCTGCTGTGTTATAAATTGGATTAGATGAACTCTGAGATTATATTATTGTGATTCTATTATATACATTAGGCTCCTATTCTCTCTCTCTCTCTCTCTTTTCCCCCCACCCCGTCTGTCCATCTGTCTCTTTGTGTATGTACATGTGTGCATGCATGTATGTGTGTGTGTGTGTGGCAGGGGGCAGAGGAGGGGAGTTATACAGTCCGTACATGGGTCCAAAAAGGCAATTTCAAAAAGACAAGATAGGGTAGGTACACTTAGATATCAGTTAATCCAAAAAGATCTAGGAGTTTTAGTGCACTTAAAGATTCCCAGTGTGACATAGTTAAGAAAGTTAATGTTCTTAGGTTGCATGAAGGAGAGACATAGTAGCCAGTCATAGAACTGAATTGGACTTCTGTCTTCTTCCCTGATCTGACCACATCTGGAATATCAGGGTTATCTCTGGACATCACATTTTAGGAAGGACATCAGAAGTTACACTCTGTCTGGAAGGGGACCTCTGGAAAGACTGAGGAACCCAAGCCTATTTCCAAGTGGATGGAATGGAAAAATGTTTATCTTGGAAAAGAGAATAGTTAGGAACAAGAGGCATGGAAACTACTGTCAAATATTTGAAGGCCTGTCATATAGAAGGGGGATAAGACATTTTATTTGACCTCAGAAAGCAAAACTGGGGGCCATGTGCAGAAGATGTGGAAGCAAGTTGGAACTTATTCTAAAGAGGAAAGTTCCTCATCATTTCAGTTACCACAAAATTAAATGGGCTACCTCAGGAAGTAATGGATGCCTCCTTAACTGTAGAACTTGGAACAAAGATAGTATGCCCATTTGTCAGGTTTGCTGCAAAAGAATTCTTGTTCAAGTGTGGGTTGGAACAAATGGCCTCTGAGGTCCTTTCCAACTTTGCTAAGTCTTTACAATGCAGGCTATTACAGAAAGTGGAAATATACCAGTGAAGTCAGTTTTCAAACTCGCATATAACTCTTTACATTCAGCCCTATTTATCTTAATATTATTGAATTCAGTCCAGTGAATAAGCCTGGAAAAACCTTTTTGGATCCTGACTCAGTCATTCAGTATGTTTGTAAAACTATCCAAATTTTCATTATCTGCAAATTTGATGAAGAGATTCTGATTCACAAAACCTTTATCAAAGTCATTGATGAAAATGTTAAACATTACGAGGCCAAGCACAGATTCCTGGGGTGTTACATTGGAGACTTCCCTCTAAGTTGACATATAACCATTATTGGTTATTCATGGAATCAGCCCCAGGTCTTCCCTGTTACCGATGGTCAGATCCATATTGAAATATTGCTCTTTCTGGTACCTTTTGAAAGATAAAATCATCGTGAAAGTAAATAAAAAAGTTATTAATTGTTCTACTTTCACAAGACACTCAAGCAGATATCTGTTTGAAGTCTACCATGACTACTACATCCTTCCTTTATGTGAAAATCCTGATCTGTTTTTCAGTCATCATTTCTTTTTCTTTTTTTCAGTCCGGCTGCCCTGTTTTGTATTCTATGACCATCAGTCTTCATTCAAATGTTCTATAGCATGCTTCCTCCTTCTGATTCCTGGTTTTCCTCACATATAAGTTCCTTAATAAATTCAATGAGTCTTCTCTCCCTTTGCTTACCTGTTTCTTTTGAATAAGATATACCCATCTAGAGCCATATTCCAGATTTGTTCTCCCACTTTGCAGTTGTAATTATTAGGTTAAACTTGCCTTCTCAAATTAATATCTTGAGTTCATCTTGCCTTATTGCTAAATATTGGGAATTAGTGAAAACACTAGAGGCCTGGCATTTTACTGCTGTTTCCATTCTTAGATTTTTTTCTCTAACAATAAAAACAATAACTAGTATTTATATCATGTTTACTACTAATGTACCAGATGCCATGCTAAATATTTTACAAATGTTATCTCATTTGCTCCTCATAACAACAGTGGGAAGTAGGTAATATCCCCACTTTATGGATGAAGAAACTGAGGTAAACAGAGGTTATGTGACTTGCCCAAGGTCACACAGCTAGTAAGTACCTGAGGCCATATTTTAATTCAGGCCTTCCTGACTACAGACCTAGAAAACTATCTGCTTTTCCACTTTGTTGCCTATTGACAGGTACAAGGAAACATCTGATCTCTATTAATTGATCTGACCCTTATTTGGTCTTGTAAATTTATGGATGACTCAAGTATTTTTCTTCTCTTATTGTAACTATTCCATATTGCAATTATCTTTTTGGATATACATTGACCTTTTTCTCAGTGAGTTTGTATTTAGGAAATGCTAATTAACATAGCTATAATTTTGTACTAAATATAACTACCTAAAGATTGTTCATTTTCATTATGAAAACATGGCTAGGATCTTTAAGACTCCACTTTCTAGAACTGCAGTGCAACTTAATAAACTACTAACTTTGGAGATTTCTTTTAAAAAAATGAAGTTGTTGAAATAATCAATAAATCAACAAATATTTATTAAGCAACTCCTATGTGATGAGCATTGTGCTGATGAAACAAGTACAAAGAATGAAACAATGCCTACTGAAAATAAACAAATCAAGATGGAAAAACAAGCGTTAAATATATATATATATGTACATATATACACATATATGGTATATAGAATTGTAAAATGTGTATGTATACACATATATGTATGTATACACACATACCCACACATACATATGTACATTCATATTTATGGACAGAGTAATTCCATACAAGGTAGTTTTGGGCAGAGGACATTATCAGTTGGGATCAATTAAGTCTTCATGTGTAAAACATTTGAGCTATATATTAAAGGAGGAGAGAGACAGTATGAGGTATAGATAAGGAAAGATTGCATCCTGGGCATGGAATACAACCAGGGTAAAGGCATGTAGAGGAGAGATGAAGTACTATGAAGGAAGAACAGCTTGGAGATCAACTTGCCTGGGTTACCAAGTACAAGAGGGAAAGTGATATCAAATGAGGATGGAAAACTGAGCTTAGGCCAAATTGTGTTGGACTTTAAAAGCAAAGCACATTTATATTATTATGCCAGAGGCAAAAAGAGGCTACTAGCATAGGCTGAGCAGGAGAGTCTCCTGGTCAGATCTTTGGTTAGAGAAAATTACATTGGTCGTGATGCACAGAATGGTTTGGAGTGGTGAGAGACTTGAAACAGGAAAAACGAATAGGAGTTATCTAGGTGAGAAGTGATGCACACTGAAATGAAGATACTAGCCCTATTAGTGGAGAAAAAGGATTGAATGTTACAGAAGAAAACCAAGGCAATTAATGGAAAAAATGTAAGGGAAGGTAGCCTAGCCATACCAGATCTAAAACTATATTATAAAGTAGCAATCATCAAACTATTTGGTACTAGCTAAGAAATAGAGTGGTAGATCAGTGGAATAGGTTAGATACACAAGAAACAGTAGTAAATGACTATAATGATCTACTTTTTGATAAACCCAAAGACTCTAGCTTTTGGGATAAGAACTCACTATTTGACAAAAACTACTGAGAAAATTGGAAAATAGTATGGCAGAAACTAGGCATAGACCAACATCTCCCACCTTACACCAAGATAAGGTCAAAATGGGCATATGATCATAAAGGGTAATACCATAAGCAAATTAGAAGAGCAAGGAACAGTTCACCTGTCAGATCTATGGAGAAGGGAAGAATTTATAACCAAACAAGAGATAGAGAACATTATGAAATGCAAAGTAGATAATTTTGATTACATTAAATCAAAAAAGGTTTTGCATACACAAGATTAAACCAATATTAGGAGGAAAGCAGAAAGCTGGGAAACAATTTTTTAAAGCCAATGTTTCTGATAAAAGCCTCGTTTCTAAAATATGTAGATAATTGAATCAAATTTATAGAAATATAAGTCATTCCTCAGTTGATAAATGGCCAAATGATATGAACAGGCAGTTTTCAGACAAAGAAATTCAAGTTATCTATAGTCATATGAAAAAAGGCTCTAAATCACTGTTGATTAGAGAAATGCAAACTGAAAGAATTCTGAGGTACCACCTCACATCTATCAGATTGACTAATATGATGGAAAAAGAAAATGGCAAATATGGAGAAAATGTGGGAAAGTTGGGACACTAATGTATTGTTGGTGGAGTTGTGAACTGATCCAACCATTCTGGAGAGCAATTCAGAACCATGTTCAAAGGGCTATAAAACTGTTCATACCCTGTCCTACAGCAATACCACTACTAGGTCTGCACCCCAAAGAGATCATAAAAAAGGGAAAAGGACCCATATTACAAAAATATTTATAGCAGCTCTTTTTGTGGTAGCAAAGATTGGAAATTGAGGGGATGCCCATCATTTGGGGAATGGCTGAACAAGTTGTTTCATATGAATATAATGGAATAGTATTTGTACCATAAGAAATGATGAGGAGGCAGATTTCAGAACAACCTGAAAATACTTGCATGAACTGATGCTGAGTGAAGTAAGCAGAACTGGGAGACCTTTGTACATAGTAACAGCAATAGCAAGGGAGAAAATTTTAGAACTCAAAATATTACAAAAAAGAATGTTGAAACTATTTTTGCATATAATTTGGAAAAATACTGTTAAGTACAAGAAAAGCATTTCATTTTTTCCTAATTACATGTCAAGACAATTTTAACCATTCATTTATTTTTATTTTTTTTGAGGAAGAAAGGCAAGGCAATTGGGGTTAAGTGACTTGCTCAAGGTCATACAGCTAGTAAGTATATCAAGTGTCTGAGGCCAGATTTGAACTCAGGTCCTCCTGATTCCAGGGCCACTGTGCCACCTAGCTGCCCCTAGCATTCATTTTTACAAAATTTTGAGTTCCAAATTTTTCTCCCTTCCTTCTTCCTCTCCTTCATTCCAAAAATGTTAGACAATGGCAATGTATGTTGTACATGTGCTGTAATATGAAACAAGGCTGTCCAACCTTAGGTTTTTATTGAAATAATAGATAATATATTTTGATTTGTCATTTTAGTGAGAGCTCTGTGGTAGCTTGGCTTTGTTTACTAAAGCATTCATGTAAATTTCTATGTTTGTAGGTAGGCTGCATAAATTGCCCTGTGGCACCCGTAGCCCGCATTTTGGACAGCTCTGATATAAAACATAGTTCTATATCAGTCACCGTTGTGAAAGAAAAAAGAAAACAGATCAAAAGGAAAAAAAAAGTGAAAAAAAGAAAGTGAAAAAAGTATCCTTTAAACTGTATTCAGAGTCCATCAGCTCTTTATCGAGATGAGGATAACATTTTCCTTTGTGTGTCCTGTGTACTTGTCTTAGAGCATTGTGTGACTGAGAAGAGCTGTATCGTTCATAGTTGACCATCACACAATGTTGCTGATACTGTGTACACTGTTTGCCTGGTTCTGCTCATTTCATTTTACATCAGTTCATCCAAATCTTTCCAGTTTTTTTTCCTGAAATGTTGCTTGTTCATCATTTCAATGTTCTGTCTATTTATGGGAAAATATTCATATATCACAGCTTGTCCAGCCATTGTCCAACTGATGGGCATTCCATCAATTTCAAATATCTTGCCACAATGAAAAGGACTGTCATAAATATTTTTGCACATGTAGGTCCTTTTTCCTTTTTATTATCTCTTTGGTATATAGACCTAGTAGTGGTATTTCTGGAGCAAATGGTATGCACAGTTTTATAGCCCTTTCAGCACAGCTCCAAATTCATCTCCAGAATGTTTAGGTCAATTCACAACTCTACCAACAGTATATTAGCATCTTGGATTTTCCCACATACTCTCCAATATTTATAATTTTCCTTTTTGTCATATTAGCCAGTCTCATAGATACGAAGTGCTACCTCAGAGTTGTTTTAATTTACATTTCTCTAATCAAAAGTGATTTAGAACACTTCTTCATATCCCTATAGATAATTTCAATTTCTTCTTCTGAAAATTGCCTGTTCGTTTCCTTTGAGCATTTATCAATTGGGAAATAGCTTTGTATTCTTATAAATTTTGCTCAATTCTTTATATATTTGAGAAATGAGCATTTATTAAAGTTACTTGCTGTAAAAATTTTTTCCTGGCTTTCTGTTTTCTTTCTAATTTTGGTTGCATTGGTTTTGTTTGTGCCAAAGCTTTTTTTTATTTAATATAATTAAAATTATCTATATTACATTTTGTGATTCTCTCTATCTCTTTTTTGGCCATGAACCTGTAACTCATTTAACTTCTTTAGGTATTTGGATACTATACCACTTGATACATATATGTTTAGTATTAATCTTATTTCATTTTCTATGGTACCTTTTAGCGAGATGTGATTTCCTTTTTTATCTGTTTTAATTAGGTCTATTTTTGCTTTTGTTTTGTCTAAGATGAAGATTGCTACCCCTGCTTTTTTTTTTTAACTTTAGCTGAAGGACAATACATTCTGTTTCAGCTCCTTACCTTTACCCTATATGTCTCTCTGCTTCAGGTGTGTTTCTTGTAAACAACATATTGTAGGGCTGAGATTTTTGATACACTGTGCTTGTTTTATGGGAGAGTTCATCCCATTCAAATTCACAGTTAGGATTATTATATGTGTATTTACTTCCATTCTATTTTTCTTCCTGTTTGTCCTCTCTTTCCTTTTACCCTTTCCCTCCTTGACAGTGTTTTGCTTCTGTCTGCCACCTTCCCTGGCCTGCCTTTTATTCTGTCAGGATAAGTAAAACTGATTTTCAGGTGTTTTCTACTAGTTCTTTCCTCCTATGAACACTATATAATTACATATGTGTCCTAGTCCATGTTGAAGGTACAAAAAATAGTCACTTCTCAGTTGGAACAGTTTTGAAAAATTCAGGCTTAGAATGTTAGGGCTATAAGAAACCTTAGGGGATCATATAGTTTGATGACCTCATTTGACCTATGAAGAAATGAATTAAGAGAGACTCATTTAAGATTACATGATCGATAAGACTAGAATCCATATAGCTTAACTGAAAAGCCATCAGTTTTTCTTGTACAACACTAATCTCTCCACTCTTTATTTAATGTCAGAAATAAAAGTTATTGTGGTTGGAAAAGGTCATAAATCATTCAAATATTTTCCCATAAATAGATCCATTTTGACCATAAAGCTCTGTGTGGTACTGTTTAAAGAATGAAGGCTGTTTAATGGTCGTAGCAGAATAAAAGACAAAACAGAAAAATTTTCTTGTAGATTGAAGTGTAAACAGACATACAATTCATATAGTTCCTAATTGTTAATTGGTTCTGTTTATATATATTCCCTTAGTAAGTAAATTTCTTTGCCTTTTAAAAGTATTTTCAACTTTATCACATCTTTCAAGTCAGACATCCTAGTTCATGAAAAATGTTGACATGGCAACAATTCTGATCAGTACACTGAATTTTCATTAAACGGCTAAATAATTAATTTTATACACAATAAACATGATTTCTCTAAATGTTCTTCCTTGCTGTGTAAATATGCTCCATAGATGTGGTAAAAATCCCCTTCCAAATTTGCCACCTTACCATCAGAGAAAAACTAAAAACATTATCTTTTTTTAACCTGTTTATGATTTAATATTTTCCTCTTAAATTCTTCATACAGATACATTTGCAGTAACTGATTCCTTGACATTTTGCTTCTAGAAACAACTCTATTATTTAGAGGAAGATGGTCTAATTAATGGAAAATGCCACGCCTGGCTGTTTAGAACAGAGTGCTAATGAGGCAAAGACCATAAGGTTAGTTCTTTTATCAGTTAACTTGACAATCTTTTATGGCCACAAAATTCATCTCTAGAGTTGGCCAATCATCTGTTTACAATAGAGTGTCTTTGAAATATTTTGGTACATTACTTCAATCCACTGTCTCTGTTGGAAAAAAATAATTTATGATCCAACATACTGTTAGGAGGAGGAAGAAAAGGAAGAAGAGGAGGAGGAGGAGGAAGAGGAGGAGAATAAGTAGGAGAAAATCAGGAAGAGAAAGAAAAGAAGGAGGAATGTTTTTAGTAGTAATAATAGTAGGAATGATGGGGGTTGGTGGGGGTGGTAGTAATAGTGGCAATCACTATGAGTATGAGTAGTGATGATGATGATATTAATAATAATGAATATCTATGTAGGGTGTTTTAAATTTTAGTACCTTGAAACTACCCTGAAAATTTTGGGACACCGCTAAAGCACATCGATGCTTAAAAAGCACTTTAGGAATATCATCTCATTTGATCCTCAAATTGGAGAAAAGTGCTATTATTATTGTTATTTTACGGATGATGAAATTAAGACAAAGAGAGCTTAAGTGACTCACTGAGGGTCATATAGCTAGTAAATGTCTGAAGTGAGATTTGGTCTGGGATCTTCCTGAATCCAGGTTGACTTCTCTATATCTTTGTTTTTAACAAAAAGAAATTTAACTTTTTTTCTTCCTTCTTGCTCTCATTTTCTGCAATTTAATATCTCCCTCTCACCTCAGAATACTGTCCAGTGAAATAAAAAGGGAGGAAAATACAATTATCCAATGCCATTTGCTTGTAGTTTTGGTCAAATACTTAGTAGGGAAATACAAGAATCATTCTTGAAAGTAGATTTAATGGAAAGTTTAGCATCATTTCTGTATTTGAACTATATAACTTCCCTGCACACTTGACTGATAACTTGCTAACTAGCCAACACTCAAAATTATGTCCTGAGCAAAATAAATAATAAAAGACTGGTGGTATTTGGAGGGAGCAGATAAAACCTTAGAGAGATACTCCCAGATTTCAGGACACATTTTTGTTGGAGAGATAGACACTGAGAAAAGCATAGTGGCTCCAGTGGGAAGATATCCTGAGATATTGTGAGTTTACTGCTTGTCAGGCTAGTAGAGGCTGAGGGAACAAGGCGAGAGTGTTCTGGTGAGAAGGTTACTTGGATGGGGAAAGGAAGAAGTGTTTAGTCTGGTGGCTTGCTCTTTTAGCTATTTTTTCTTGCTGGATAGGCTATAAACTCTATTTTTCTACTTTCTGGTAGAGAAAAAAACTATGTCAGTTCTTTCTAAATTTTAACACCATGGGGAAAATCATTGTTACCACTCCAAGTTATACATATGCTATTTACTTTTTTTTCAAAGGTAATAGAAGATTAAAGAAATGCTTAATACAAATACATGGACTGGGTTGTTGCTAAATTGTCTCCTTTAGTAGAAAGGAATATTTATGTAGGCAGTTAAAAATAGAGAGATTGGTCTATGGACCACTTGGTATCTGAATACCTAAGTGTGAGGCTGTGTTTCAATGGCCCAATGATTCCTTTATGGCCAAGTCTAGGAAAATTAGAGTCATAGAAACATGCCAGAAGACTCAGATTAAAAGTGCTTTACTCATCCATTTTGAATTCCATTGTCATGTAGTTTTTATTCACTACTATTTATCAGAACTTCATGGGAGGAAGCAAATCAGTCAATCAATCAATGAACAGTGAACAACATTTAGCACTGTGCTATGTGCTATGAAACTGTTTAGGTAATTCAGAATACCAATAATCATTATATATAAAAGTGGAATTTGACTATATATTTTTGATAAACAATACCACTTGATATTGTGCATTGGACAGTTCATTTCACTGCTCTGGGTCTCAATTTTCTCACCTACAAATGTGATCCTTTTAGACTTTATCCTCTGTATGTTCATTTTAGGTTTTAATTTTGTATTATTCTAAATTGCTGAAGTTTGGTTATAGTAATGTAGACATACATGTTCATTTCTGCAAGTTGAGAGTTCAGAACACACAATAAATGCTTCATAATGTTGGTTGAATCAATGCATTGGATAAGATTATAAATTAGTACAGTTAAAATGAGAATATGAATGCTTTACCTCCAATTTACTGACTTCATAAGGCAGAGATAATGATAATCTGAGAGCCCAGACACCTGATCCCTCTCCATGGGTTTCTATATGTGTGTGTTCTGGGGGCTGGGAAGCAGGGTAGGGTCCCTAGAGAATGGAGATCTCAGGATAACTCTTCCGCTGTATATAGCATAGTGCTGCTACCCAGAGCTATCTTACATTAGCACAAGAATAATTGTGCCATCATGTTTGTGACTGTAGAAAGGATAGGGTTGTGTAGTCTCCCCAGAGTGCACTCATTCCCATTATGGCCTTCTTCTATGACAGGTATCTGAGGGACTCAACTGCATTTAGGAACCTGAATTGGTCAATGCACAGAGAAGCCCTAGTTTTGGCTGAATGATTCTCCATGGAAACTAGGCATTAAGGGATTCTTAGAGAAGTACTTGAATGGGGTGGGAGAATTTTTCCTTGTTTTTGTGTTTTTCCCAGAAGATGCACTGGTAAGAACTCTTGAGGACACATTGATAACTGGGTAAAATATCATGGTACATCTTGAAAAAAATAAAGGCAAAATTGGAGTTTTTAAAATGAAGCAAATATTTATATGTGGCTGTGTTCTCATTCTAGTCACATTAGTGCAACTAAACTGACCTATTAATAATTTAAAAGCTGAAGCAGCTTGTAACCCCTTGTCAATTACAGTACAAAGGAACAAATTTCACACTCAAAGCAAAATGGCAAAACTGATGTCAATCCATCCCAAGAAATGGTAAATTTATTTGAAATATATTAGGGTTGAACTATTGAGTCAAATATTATTTGGAGTTCGTTTTAAATTTTGTAATGATATTCCTTAGAAATTTTCATATTTTATTAGGCAAAGACATTTAGTTCCTAAGGATAAGTTTGGTGGCTAATAGTCTACTTTAACATAAATTAAAAGATGAAAATAACAATAACAAACAAATGAGACAAAGATATTTTTATTTTGCTTTCACTGAGAGTTATACACATTCATTTCTGCTAAATGCCTATCAATATCAAGGAAGCAGTTTACAGAATCTACAGTGATATTTTCCCTGGCAATGTCATAAGACAAATATGTTCACTTCTTCCTTTCATTTTTATATGGCCAAGTCTAGGAAAATTAGAGTCATAGAAACATGCCAGAAGACTCAAATTAAAAGTGCTTTACTCATCCATTTTGAATTCCATTGTCATGTATTTTTTATTCACTACTATTTATCAGAACTTCATGGGAGGAAGCAAATCAGTCAATCAATCAATGAACAGCGAACGACATTTAGCAAGCACCTTCTACATCCAAAGCACTGTGCTATGTGCTATGTGCTAGAGATACACGCAAGAATGAAACAATTCCTGTCCTCAAGGACCTTACGTTCCAATATAGAGATGTTGAATGCATATGTAAGTGTAAGCAGAATTAATATAAAGAGGATACTTGCAAATAAAAGCAGTGCAGTTAAATGCAAGGCAGCTTATGTAAGACAGCATGAGCAGTTGGGGAGATCAGGGAAAGCTTAACATGGAAGGTGGTGAATGAACGGCATCATAGAGGAAGAGAGATAGTCTATGAGGCAGAGGTGAGAAGAGAAGGCATTATAGTATAGAGAATGGCCAATTCGAAGGGAGAGAAATAAGAGATGGAGAACTATTTGTGAGGATTAAAGGCTAGATTGATTGTATCATGGAGCATGGGAGATGACATAATATAGACTTGAGGTGTGGGAGACCCGAGGAGCTTCTATAGGGAGTGAGATAAGTAAATAAATCATGTAGGAATAAAGGGATTGATTCTTGCACTGAAGGCCCAATTGAAGTTGGATAACATGAATTTATAATGCGTTCATTTAGCACACTTTCTCCCGCTTCATTCAGCAGTCTAGGATTGAGAGGGTAGAGTTGAACTGGCTAACTATCAGGGCTAGATTGGAAAGGAAGTAAAGTAAAGAGAGTGAAGACAGTGTCCTGATAAATGATGAGGGTTAGAGGGATAGGAAGTCCCAGAGAAGAGAAAAAAAAAAAAGCTTGGTTTAGGAGGAGTGAAGCATGTTGTAGTTCTTGTTCATCCTTTGTTTTGGAAGAAGACCAATGGGATCACTATATCTTGAATCTTGCATGGGTTGGATTTAGGTGAGGCAGAGTTATACAATGTCATTAGCCTCACTCTCTCTTCCAGAGCTATTGAAGTCCAGTGGCAAGACAAAAAAATCAGAGTGATTGATGATAGCTTGGCATGCTGTGTGTGATGTTAGTGTCTTTGATGTCTGACTAAGCTCTAAGCTCTCTACAACACTCAGTGAAGCATATGGAGAGATGAAACCAGAGGAGGTTATGTATCAGATAGAGGAATGTAAGAGATTTTAATAAAGGAATTGGAACATTTATAGGCAATATTGACTTTCTGGGCATGACCATAGCTGTGTGTTTCTAAGGTAGGTTAAAAAATAGGTCATGAGATTTAAGGGTCCTGAAGAATTGGAAGGCTACAAAGTTTAAGAGAGATTAAAAATGAATGTTGAAACCCACTAGTACAATGGCATTAGTCTAAAGGGGGATAAGTATATAACATATACAAAAATATCACTGTTAATTAGAAAAATCTATAGTGCTTGAATGAAGGATAGCCTTCAATTTTTTAAACTGAGTTAGATTAAATGAGTTACAAAATTATAAAACTCTTTTGGATAATAGATAAGGTTCTAAGGTTACATTTTACATACCCCCTGCTGAAGGCACATACATTTATCTTAATCTGTTCATCTCCTGCTGTCACCTCCAGAGAGGCATCCATGTAGCAATCTTCTACCATCTCCACCTTAACCTGGAATTAAGACAAGTTACTTAGCTGAGCCTAACACTTTGTTATTCTTTTTATTCATCCCTCTCATGTCTCATAGCCATAGTTATTCTAGCTTCTAGCTTCCTAACATAAAGAAAGAATGATATTATGGAAAGAACATTGGATCTGGATCCCATAGGACCTGGCTTCAAATTTCAGCTCCACCACATTCTACCTGTGTGATGTTGGGCAAGTCACTGAACTTCTCAAGGTCCAAGTATCGTCATTTCTTCATTCCATATTTCTATTCAAGGTAGCACAATTCTTCCCATCTTACAGTTTGCAATCTCAGAACAATCCTGGACTCCTCATTAGTCCTCACCCTGCATATCTAATCTAAATAGATTGTTAGTTTCAGCAACTTTGCACCAAAATCACCCTTTCTTCCAAAGCCCCTTACTTTTTATAAACCCCTCCTTTTTCCCAATCCTTAATTCAAACTCAGTATTATCCTTTACTTGACTCTCCCTCATCCCCAACATGCAGTGAATGGCCAAATTCTACCTTCTCAATACATCTCATATTCAATACCTTCTAGATAATTTCAACCACCCCAATTGTCTTCCGTTCCTCATATCTCTCATAATTCCCATCCATTCTACACACTGTTGCCAAATAAATTTTCCTTAAGTGAAGACCTGAGCATTTGCTTTTGTTATTCAATCACCTCTAGTGGCTTCCAACTGCCCCCAGGATAAGATGTAAGCACCTTGGTTTAGTTTTTAGAAGTCATCATAATCTTGCCCTACAACCTATCTTTCAAGTCTCATTGGATGACACTATCCATTCAAACTGACCACCATTCTATTTTTCACACATGTCACTCCATCTCATTTGCACAACTTTGCAATGGCTCTTCTCCTGGATGAATTGAACCCTTTCCTTGCCTCTATCTCATGGAGCTCTCTTCCAGGTCAAAGATCATCTTATATACTAGTCTTCCTGATCTGTCCTCCAATTACTAGTGACATCCCTCCCAAACTGCTTTATATTTAACTGCTTCGTATATGTTTGTATGTCTTCACTTTATGTTATACATTTACATAGACAAACATATGCATATGTATATAGTTGTCTTTTTGATTATGAGTAGTGATTGCTTCATTCAGTACTTGTGCCTGGCACGGTGGTTGGTATATAGCAGGTACTCTATACAAATTTTATCTCATTTGATACTCAAAACAACCTGGTGAAGTAGGTGTCATTGATATACCCTCTTTACAAATGAGAAAACTGTCTGAGAGAGATTAATGACTTCCCCAGATCATCACACAGCTAGTAAGTGTGTGAAGCAGGATTTGACTTTATGTCTTCCTAACTCCATGGCCAATATTCTATCCAACCCCAAATCAGCTTCTCTGCCAGTATAGAAATGAACTGAACAGCTTTACCATGTTTCCTTGGAAGGGAACCTGAAAGCTGTGTCAGAGCCTCTTTAAATAAACACTACAGATGACCTCTTGTATAGATGAATTAGAAGGCTACCTATGTAGCTTAATTTCAGGAACCCTAGGAAGAACCTGTTAAGTACAAAAATAGCCTCCTCACCTGCTTGTTTATTATTGCAATCACTTAAAGAGGGAACAAAGCATTTCATTCTCAATTAGCGATGATTTAAAATGTGACTAGGATTTATGTGGGTCCTCACTGTAGAGAGCTCTATTATCTTATCCATGCTGATGCTTTCTATAATAGTGCAGATTGTACCCTCTGTG
>CM053622.1:273056557-273091337 GCA_028646595.1 Phalanger gymnotis | reverse complement strand
GAGGCACGCAGAAAACAGACTCATAATGTTGAATTTGAATCAAAAAAATAATCCAATAATATAAATTGACAGGTTGAATAAAGAAAACAAAACCCACAATATCTTTCTTATTAGAAAATAAACTTAAAAAACCAAAACAATATGCATGGAATAAAATGATGGCCTGGAATATTTTTTTTATGCTTCAGGCAATTTTTTTTTAAATTCAGGAATAAAAATTATGCTGTCATGTTAGCTGCTAGGTATCTAAATTTATGTAACGAATATAGTACTAGGCCTAGAAGACCTGAGTTCAAATTCATCCTCTGACACTTCCTAATTGTGTCATCTTGGGCAAGTCATTTAACCTGTTTACTTCAGTTTCTTCATTTGTAAAAAAAAAAGGGAGATAATAATAGCACTTACCTCCTAGGGTTGCTGAAGAACACATGAAATAATAATTGTACACTATTTCGCACAGTGTCTAGCACATATTAAGTGCTAAATAAATGTTAGCTATTTTAATACTAGTAGAAAAAGCAAAAATAATAATTTATGAAATAAGAAAAACCATGAAATTCCATTATGATTAAAGGAACTATAGAAAATGTGCAAATACTAACTGTACTTATTCCAAGTAGCATTGCTCTTGAATTCAAAAGCAAAATTGAATTGAATTGCAAAAATACATAGATTGTAACATCATCATCATCATGGGATTTCAATATTTTTTAAATGTGAACAAAAAATAAATAAAATGGAAAATATAGAGTTGACCAAAATCTTGGTTAAAGTAAAAAGATATGTTGAATTTTCTGGATGGATCATAAACAAAAAAAATCCCTTATTCTCTTTAGCATATGGTGGGTTGTTATTGTTTTTGTTTTTTTTACCAAAATTGACCATGTATTAGGTCTTAGAAAATGAAAAATAAATGTAAAAAGGTAGATATATCATTAGCTTCACTTGCAGACAGATGTTCTTGAGGCAGTTCATTGGCATTGTGGATTGAGTGCTGGACTTGGGATTTAGGAAGACCTGAGTTCAAATCTAGCCTCATATACTAGCTGTGGGACCCTGGCGTGGTACTTAACCTCCCTCTGCCTCAGTTTTCTCATCTATAAAATGGTATTAATAATAATATCTGTCTTACATGGTGGTTATGATAATCTAAAATGACATAAGGTGTGTAAAGTGCTTAGCACCGTGTCTGAGACATATTAGATGCTATATAAATGCCAAGTAGTAGTAGTAGTAGTAGTAGTAGTAGTAGAAGAAGTAGTAGTAGTAGTAGTAATAGTAGTGATTATAATATAACAAACTAGTAACAAATTCAGGGAGCACACAATCTAAATGGAGACTTAACAAAAGTGTCACAAAACAAATCACTGAAACAATTTGTAATTATGTGAAAGTCAATGATAAATGATGAGACAATGGGCCAAAATTTCTGGGCTCCATCTAAAGAAGTCTTCAGGAGAATAATTAAATCTTTAAAACCTAAATTAAACAAAAAATGAAAGGTTTAATGACATGAATATGATTTAAAGAGTAGAAATTTAACAAATCTAAAATCACACAGAAAAAGAAAATTTAAATATGAGAGAATTAATAAACTGGAAAGCAAAAAGATTTAGAACTGCTAAAATAAAATCAACAAAAAATAACTAAAGCTGCTTCTTCAAGAAAATTTTTAAAAATTAACAAATTTTTAGCCACACTTCAAAAAGTGCACAAAATCATATCACAAAATAAATGAATCATGTGAAATTACAAAAAAAAATTCAAAGGAATTAAAAGAATCATCAGAATTCACTTTGTACACATGTATGTCAGCAAAACTGAGAACAAAAAATTGGATTTTCTTCAAAAATATAAAATTCCCGTACTAATAGAACATCAAAGTCCTTATGATTTTATAACACAATGCTATCAAACTTTTAGAGAACAATTTATACTGAGCAATTGCTATACAAATTATTCACAAAAACTGAAAAAGAAAGCACTTTATTGAAATCCTTGATAGTCATTTATAGAAGGCAAATATAGTGATCATACCTAAACCAGGAAAAGATAAAATGAAGAAGTATAACTATACATCTATATTGCTAATGAATACAAATTAAAATCTTAAAATAAAAAAAAAATTAAAGACTACCACAATTTATCTAGGTGTTTAGTACTTCAAGGATGATTCAACATTAAAAAAAACAATAGAAATTAATCACATTCAATGCAAAATCTTCTCATCCTCCATAATTATCATGATAGATGCAGAAAGGTTCATTGAAAAAGTATAACACTCCTTTATGCTTAAAAACTATATAAAATATAGGCAGAGAGGGATCTGTTTTACATAATAACAAGTCTATTTCTGAAACCCAAAACAAAGGTTATTTGCAATGGGGCATGCTCTTGAAGCCTTACCGATGACGGCAAGAGTAAAAGAAAAATGCTTATTTTCCTCATGTTATCTGGCACAAATACAGAAGTGCTAGTAACAGCAATACGACAACAGAAAGAATTTGAAATCATAAACATTGACAAAGCGTAGACAAAACTAGTGCTGTTTGATGAAGAAAGGGTGCCTCACTTAGAAAATTCTAGGGAATGAGCAAAGAAACCTATCTGAAGAAATGAATAGGTTTAGGAAAGTATCAAATGACAATTTGAGGCCAAAAATTAATAACATTGTGTATTATAATAGCAAAATGCAAGAGGCAAAAATAGGAAATCAAATAAAATTCCAAATAACTATAAAGTACATGCATTATTTGGGAGTCAAGCTACCAAATTATAAAATATTTCTTAAAGGAATAAGGAACAGTTTCAATAGCTCAAGAAATATTCAGGGCCCGTGATCCAGCCATGTCAATATAATAAAAATCACAATACTATCAAAGTTAATTTACAGTTGTAATTCTGTATCAATAAACCTATTAATTCATTATAGAACTAGATAAAATCACAAGAAAATTCTTTGGTAGAAGAAAAGATGTGGAATGTAAAGGGGAATAATAGAGGAAAAGATAGGAATAAGAGGAGAGGTACACTTTCAAACCTTAAACTACATTATCAAGCATATGGTACTGGTTGAAAAATTAGAAAAATAAATCTTTTTTTAAAATCAAATAGCTGTAGAAGGATTTGAAATCGAGATTGTGTAGGTAACTAGCAGAAATATGTAAAACCAATAGCCATTCCCCAATATGGATGTAGCCTAGAGACATGAACTAATAACTCTAGAAAGAACAATTGCAAATTTAAAAAAAACCTCATGAAAGGATGATGCAAATCAGGGCTGTCCAACCTTAGTTTATTTTAGGGCTGTATTAAAATAAAACAATTATTTGAGGGCTGCACCCAGAATAAAAAATACAGTACACTAATAGAAAGTCAGGGAACGCGTGTCATCAACATGACAGGTGAAGGTGTGAAGCGTGAAAGCAAACACAAAACAACAAAGCAACAACATAACAGTATAAAGGAAGGTGTATACTGACTAGTCTGCATCGTACAGATGGAACACATCCCACAGATCCATTGAAAATTCCATGAGATATGTTCCGTCTGTAACATTGCTTAAATACGCCAAAGAAAATTAACATCAACGAGATTATTTATTAGTGATGGAATAAAAAATCTAATATGCATTCCATGCAAATTATTATTTTATTGTTTTGCTCATAAAAGTTAAAACCCACAGGTGGGCAGCACAAAATTGCACTGCAGGCCTCCTGCAGCCCACAGGCCATATTTTGGATAGCCCTGATGTAAATGATTAATTTTAAGAGGAATGCAAATCAAAGCAACTCTGTGGTTTCAACCTACACTTATAAAATTGGTAAATATGACTAAGGTAGACAATGTTGGAGAGGGTAAGGAAAGAGAGCACCCAAAAACAATTTTGTTGGAGCTATTAATTGATAAAATTGTTCTGGAGGGCAATTGGAAATTACTAAATAAAGGTACTAACTTGTCTAGATATGTGTACTCTAAGAAACTCATTGGCAAAAAGAAAAGCAGAATACAGACCAAAAGGATTGTACTAATACTCTTGTAGCAAAGAGCTGGAAAGCAAGTAGTTGCTCACTGATTAGAGAATGGCTAGGCTAAACACATTGTGGTATGTGGTTGTCAGGGAATAATACTATCCTGTAGGAAACAATGAACATGACGGATACTCAGAAGTGCCTGAAAAGACATGTATACTTTGTGGAGTGAAGGAAACAGTCAGACAAGCAACATATATGGTAAGAATTTGGATGGAAAGAACAAAAAACATGAAACGATTGAAACTGAATCTTGTTAAATTATAAAGAACAAACTTGGATCCCCCAAAAAGATAGACGATACTTTCCCCTGCTCCTCGGCAGATGTTTTTGTCTATGTGAGTAGAACACTGAATTTTTTCTCTATATTTTTTCAATATTCAATAGCTTTTGCTGGCTATTTTAGTCTTCTTTCCATTTTTCTTCTCTTTTTAAAAAATTCTTAGGGGATGACTGTTTGAAGAGGGAGCTATAGGAAATTATCTAGCAAATGCACACATAATAAATTTATTTTTTAATTAAAAATGGGAGCAGGATATGTTTCATATTTTCTCGAGAATTGTGGTTTTCTTGAATAATCTTTCTGTGAGTCTTGTAAAAAATGAAGTTATAATTGAATTATTTGATTATAAAAGGCTTTGATTTTATCCATCTGAATGATTGTATATAGACAAATTTTGAAAATAATAGCTCAATAGTAACTTTGTCCATTTCTATTTGCTCACCATACAGGTCAATGATGATGGTGATATTGTTGCTGATATTGCACTATTTCAATAACTGTGATAGTGCAATAATCCTTCACTAAGGTTCTACTTTCTCATGTTTCATTGTTCTGTGGAAGTGACTAGGCTTTTAAAAGTAGTATCTACCGAGTACAAACTTTGACAGCTCTTACCAAATTGGAAAGATATCAAATATTGGGTTATATAAAAATTGGACTGCATGTGTGCTGTTCAAGACCTGGCCTGCTTATAATTTGGTAAGTCTCATCTCCTGGTTTGCCCAGGATAATAAATTTTTCAGCCTCAGCAACTCTCAAAATTTATCTTATTTATACAGGAATTGCTCTCTGTGTTTGTAGAGTGATTGCCCACACTTAGGAAATTATCAATCTCTGAAGGACTGAAAAATGCTACTATTACTATGCTGCCACCACCACTACTACTATTATTAATATCAAAATTAATAAATTTCTTACTAAAAGATCCCTACAGAGATGAATTCACAGGTTCAGTAAAAAAAAAAAAAGTTTTGTTGGTTGGATTTATTAAATAAAAACAGTAATGATGGCTGACATTTATACAGTGCTGTATGGTTCACAAAGCACTTTATATCCATCATCTTATTAAATCCAACATTATTTCTTTTATAGATAAGGAAACTAAGCCATGGTGAAGTGACTGGCTCAAAGGCAGAGGACCAGTGTGTGGCAGAACAGGGATTTCAACAGTAAGTTTTCTGCCTCCAAATCTAGTGCTTTTCCAACATAAAGTGGCTCTGTCCTATGTAAAGTAATTTAGGAGCAGCTAGGTGGCACAGTGGATAGAGTAGCAACCCTACAGACAGGAGGACCTGAGTTCAAATGTGGCCTCAGACAAATATGATACTTACTAGCTGTATGACCCTGGGCAAATCGCTTAACCCTGATTGCCTCGCAAAATAAATAATTTACAAAGAACTTCATAACATGTCCTATAATTTTCCATAAGAGCAATATTAACACTAAAATGGATACAAGAATATGCTTTAGTATACAAACCACTAATACTTCTTAAATACATATTGCTAACAGATTCCAAACCTTTCTACAACCATTGCACAAAATATTATCATTTAATTACAATAACATAATCTGAGCAATAGATTCCCCATTTAAATTTTCAAATAAGCTTTGACTATATATACAGGTTTGACTAGAAATCCTGCTATTAAAATGAACAGCAAAACCTGCAGAATAAGAAGACTCAAAATCTATAGGAGCTGGTACCTTCTACTTCTCTCAATTTTTAGCTTTTATACTTATTTCATAGTTTTTTTTTTAATTTGGTGGTTGCTATGGAAATATAGTTAGGAAGTGCCTATTATCTTTGCCTAAAGTAGGTTTATATTTGTTATTGATTATGATAATTTGGTCAGTGATTGTATATTATTTAAAGGAGTAGATTTTTTATTCAAGGAGTTAGAGATAGAAAATTATTAATCCTTTAAATATAAAATATAATTTACATTTTAAGAAAACTAGGAAAAGTATATATATATATGTATATATACATACATATATACATATATATGTGTGTGGTTTTTTTTGTCTTACAGTAAGTTTTTTTAAGGCTATAGCTAGCATACTGTACCAAATTCACAGATATATGGTTTCTTTCATTGTATGTGAAAATCGCAACAACGTAAAGTCTCAGATACTAAAATTTCCAGGCCCACCACAATTTCACTGACAATGGGGGAAAACAAAGAAAAAGGGCACATGCTTGTTTTAGAGTTTTCAAAGACTTGATAGTAAAATACAATCGAATACAACTTGTGTGGTAAAGCAAAATTGGCTCCTTAGCACTTGAGGAGTTTGGCTTTTGTTCACTTTGAGTGAAAGTACTTTCAGCTGTTAAGTGCTAAGCCCCAGGCCCAAAGCCCTATCAGGTGTGAAACCTGTGTGGGTGTAGATTGATGACTTAAGAGGGGCCAACTCGGGAACCAATGGTCTCTGGTCCTTGAGACAGGACTTGAGAATGCCAGAGGCTCAGCTGCGAGGAGAGGCAAGCCAAGAGACAACTACAGCTGAACCTGAAAAAAAAGCTGAAGCAGGAGACCTGTGTGAACCCAGCAGTTCGAGCAAGGACTTGAGGCCAGTAAATATGATTTGGCTAAATACTATTTTGTTTTTATGTGGCCTCCTGGTTATTCTTGTGAGGCAGGCCTACTGGGCCTGGGGTCTTTTGGTCAAGATGTCGGAATGGGGAGGCTGGTTCATGGATCTGCTGCTGTGGGGCCTAAATAAATGTTTTGTTGCTTTCTACTTAGAGAATCTCTCATATCTTGCGATTTTGAACCGTTCAAACATATACATGATTATATTTGAGATTATAAATTCAGCCTTCCTATTACACTTGTCAATAAAGATTCCCAAGTACAAAATGAATAAGAAACTGGGAGACAAAATTGAAGGTTATCAAAATTTGTAATGACTAGATTTTCTGTGACTCCAGAAAAAGAGGAGGTAGTAGGAGTAAAATGAGGGCAAAGAAAAGATAAGGCATAAGAGGAACAAGAGGAGGTAAAGTGGGCATGGTGTGTGTGTTTACAATAACAGGTTTCTTCCTAATATAAACTACGGTGACATTAGACTTTAATGTGATCTTTTTCTTATTGTCCTATTGGTAGTCACTTGTTACAGTCTCTTTTGCCTTTTAGTGATCTGTAATTATTTAGCTTTTGGAAAGAGATGGTACAGATTAGTGAATAATTTATGAAAGAGCTGTAATTGTCCATATGAATAAAACACACATTCTAACCTCAAGCTTGACTTGCTGGACTAGGAGTAAGGAGACCTAGATTCTAGTTGTGGCTGTGTTATTGACTAACTCCATGACCTTGATTAAGCTATTTCATTGTTCTAAGTCTTAGTTTGTCCACTTAAGGTGATTTGACTAAAAAAACTGAGGTTCCTTCCAACTCTGACTTCCTTTGAGTCTATAATTTCCTCCCAATACATAAAAGAAGAGGACAAGACAGGTTGTTCTGAGGGAATATTAGGACATTATGTAGACCCTCACATGAATGATAAAGAAGATCCACCTCAACATAGTTGCAATCATTTTCCCAGCTAATGGTTCTATTTTTGGATAGTTACCAAAGCAATCACCGAAAATGAAAAGATGCTGGCTGCTATAATATTCTCTTTCTCAGTACATAAGCTGGTAGGGGTAGAGGATAAAAAACTGTGGAAAGAAAATAGAATGTAAACCCATCACTTTGGACATGTAAATCCAGACAATTACATTTAGTGCCTCTCCCCCAATATTGTATAATATTTTTGTCTATTCTGTTTCTTCATTTACCTTCTTCTCTGGATCTGTGCAAGACATGATGGCTGCAAAACCTTGTTTCAGGTATAGAATGTCCAAAGTACTTGCAGTTCTTAGCACAGTGTCTAGCATATAGTAGGTACTTAAATATTTATTGACTATTGTCTAAAAGACACTTATTGAGAACTTCTGGGGACAAAGCCAAGATGGCAGATTAGAGAAAGCACTCAGCCATCAAGTTTTCCTATCATCCCACTCCAAACAACTTTAAAATAATACCTTAAACCAAATTCTGCAGTGGTGGAGCCAACAAAAATATCAGATTGAGTCATTTTTCTAGCCCAAGAGAACCTAGAAGGTTGGAAAGAGAGATCTGTAATGAGGGCATGGGGAGAGGGGTTGAAGATTTCTGAAGTCCATGTAGATGAAACACCAGTGATGGGACCAGGTGGTGACAAACAGAAGCAGCAACTGCTTTGGTAGTTCTCAAGTTAGGGATGGTAAAGGGACCTGAAAACTTGTAAGAAAGAGTAATGGGGGCCTCTGTGTTAGCACTGAAAGCAGGACCACACACTGGTAAATCCACTGGCTTATCTGGGTCATAGTTCAAGGGTGGAGAGGAATACTTTTGGTCAAAAGGGATTGGGATCCCTGAGGAACAGTACCATTTTCAGTCACAAAGGTTTAGGGACCCAGAGGAACAGCACCACTTCCAATCCCAAACAATCAGACACTTTGGGGAAGAATATCACTTATGGTCCCAGAGGAACAAGGGCCTGAGGAGCATTATCAGTTGCAGCTCCAGGGGTTCATGGGCATTTTCTGGATAAGGAACAGAGTTCAAAATAGAACAGTGATCTCTCATCAGATCACACTACCTTAGAAGCACCAAAAAACTTCCAAATCCACAGAATTTCCTTTTCACATATAATTGAGAAATATTTAGTAAAATAAAATACATTTTAAAAATTTCTTTTCCAAAACAAAATGAGTAAAACACAAAAATTAAGATATTTGTTTTCCATTTATTAATAACTTCCAATTCACAAGCATTTATTACATATCTTTTATGACCCATAGATTGTGAACATCTGTTAGAGATATAAAGGTGAAAAATAAAAAGTCCCTACCCTCAGAGAGGTTACATTTCCATACCCAGATCAGGAATCCTTAACCTGTTTTGTGTCAGGGACCTATTTGGCAGTCTGATGAAACCTATGGACTGTTTTCTCAAGAGAATAATTTTACATAATTGATGGAAATACTTAAGAGATTAAGGAAAATAATGATGCGCTTTTCTCCATCTGAGATCATGGACCCCTTGAAATCTATCTGTGGTTGCCTTAGGGGTCTGTGGACTCCAAGTTAAGATGCCCTGTCCTAGAGGCCCTGTCTTCTTCCTTTCTCACTGTAAGGCAAGACAGAACACAAGGAAGACAAATGCATGGCCCAGCAATGGACTCTTAGCTGACCAAGAATAGTAGTAAGGGCAACTAAAGCTGTCTCTCTCATTAGTTGTAACTACCTAAGCAAAATGAAAAGACTGTGTGTGGGTATGATAAAGAGGAGATTCTAGAATCATATTCATCTTGGAAAGAGGCTCACACTATGAATGAGACACTATAATATTTTCATCTCTCATACTCATTATGAATAGTATTTTCATTGATTAAAATGGCACCCATGATATATAAATTGTCATAAATATCAAGTAATCAATAACTCTATAAACATTTATTTAACACCTACTGTGTTCTTGGCATTCTTCTAAGCACTGGGGATACAAAAAGAGGCAAAAGACAGTCCCTGCCCTTAAGGAACTTACCTAATGGAGGAGACACTATGCATACAAATATATAGAGAAAAGGCACTAGAAGTAAGAAGGGGTAGAAAAGGCTTCCTGTAACAAATGGGATTTTAGCTAGGATGTAAAGGAAGCCAGTGATGTCAGCAGGTGGATTTGAGAAGGGAGGGTGTTAGTGGCATGGGGGACAGCTAGAGAAAATACTCAAGGCTGAGAGTTGGAGCGTTTTGTTGGTGGAGCATCCATGAGGCCAGTGTCACTTCGTCAAGGAGAACTTGGTGGGGAGTAAAGTATAAGAAGCCTGGAAAGGTAGGAGGGGGCTAGATCATGAAGGGCTTAGAATGCCAAAGAAAGCATTTTGTGTTTGATGTGAAGGAGACACAGAGCCACTGGAGTATATTGAGTAGTGGAGTGGCATGGTCTCCTTTTCTTTCTTTACCACTCTCTCTCTCTCTCTCTCTCTCTCTCTCTCTCTCTCTCTCTCTCTCTTTCTCTCTCTCACTCTGGGGTTTTCTTTTGCTTTTTTGCCTCACATTGGCAGTAAATCTATTCAAATAGATAAATCAAATTTCCTATGAATATCCTATGATGTAAATCCATTTTTTTTTCATTTTTTCAAATTACAAAACTTAGAAGCTGAATTTAAAATATATTTTTCCAAAACTTTAGACAAGAGAATATAAGCTCACATAATTTCTGAGTGATCATAGATATCTGTTACAAGCAGCTTTTCCCACAAAACATGTAAATGTTCTCCACTGAACACAGACCCAGCTTAATCATTACTTTCTAGCATGTGTCTTCTTATAAAACTGGCAGTACTTATGGGACTAAAGATCTCAATTGGAAAAAGGCCAGAGCAGTCCAATTGCAGAGTGAGTGGTGCTTTTTGCCTCCTACTTGTCATTATTTAATTCCTAGCATCCCATCCATCCCTTGTGACTGACAAAAGCTCCAAATATCACTTAGGCTGTGAGAATAGCCTCAGGAGCTTTGAGACTGGAGAGTCAGCTCACTCTCACCGTCACCACTGGCTATTTAGAGAAGGTTTTGTTAAATCACAGCACTGTGAAGGCAGAACAGTCTTTTAGCCAGAACTTCTAGTTCAGGAAGGAGGGAGAGAGGGAGGGAGTGTGTTGTGGGAAGGGAATAGGGGAGGTATGAATGGGGGGAAAGGAGAGATGTCTAAAATCATTTATCTTTTCACATAGATTTGTTAACACTGATTTGAAATGTTGGGAGACCAATGTCAAAGGATGGACTGGTTAGGATCACTGGCTACATTTGTTTGGAAGCAACAAATATAATAGTATAGGCAGTATGTCCTTGTGCGAGCCTTTTATATATTGATCTTTTGAGGGGAAAATTTATAGCAACCTTAGGTTGCCTGAAGGTTTATTCATGTTTAAAATTAGGTTTGGATAGTATTCCTGTCCTACTCTAATAATACAATAATTGTCATTTATATTGACCTTTAAGGTTTATAAGACACCATAAAGGCTTTATCTTGTTTGATCCTCACAATACCTCTTTGAAATCATTATTATGAGTAAACTGAGGTTCGGAGACTTGCCTATTGTCACACAACCAATAAATGCCAGGGAAAAATTAAAATCCAAGCCTTTTCTAATTCTAGACACAGAGTCCTTGCTACTAAATCATGTTGCCTCTCATCAAGAAAAAAACATGAAATGATTAAACAAATTGGATTAAGCATACATAAGGATGAGAGAATACTGCTAACGTATGTGTGTGTGTGTGTGTGTGTGTGTGTGTGTGTGTGTTTTATGTCAGCTAAAGCAATATGGAATCTTGGACAGATAGGCAAAATGCTATAATAACAAGCTCTAGATGAAGCTTTAAAATTGAAGAGGAACAGAAGCAATATACACCAGTGGGGAAACCATTCATGTTGATATAAATAAATGGTAAAGAAACAGGTATGAAGGCTTTCATATCCAACCCATGACTATTTAATAATAGGGCATGAGAATTTTTTTTGGTGATATTGCACCCTTTTCATCAGGCACACATTTTCTATTTTCTTCTTTCCCTTTTTCCTTTTAGGAATTTATTAGAGTGCTTTGTTGTTGTTGTTATGGATGTTGTTGTTGCTGGTAGTCTCACTTGAGAATAGCCGTCTATTGTCCAGATCTAAATCTAGGCAAAAATGTGAATTTTGAGTGTCCCAAGCCTCCCTATTCTGCATGCTGAGCATTCTCTGGAGATACCCCATCTTACAAAAAGAATTCAAGGATTATGACCCACTGAATACATTTCCTGATGTGCCTAGTAATAAGCATGCTTTCCTTCTTGAAATCACTTTATATTCACTTAGATACAAACATGAATATATAAATATACATATTTGAATATGCATATGCATACATATGATATATATGTTTAATTATACATATATGTGTACATTAGATCTATACAATTACATATATACCTATAAATGTGCTCTATCTTATCTACCCACAAAAGCAAGCTTCTTGAATCCAAATAGTTCATTTTTGTTATTAAATCTCATGGATCAACAGTGTCCAGTATACAGTAGGTACTTAATAAATATTTATTAAATCAATTTGAATAATATGCTTCCTATCAGACCATAACACAAAGCCTCCATCAGATCCTAGGTCATAAGCAAGGTTATATAGCTGAAGGCTGGACTTTGAGGCAGGAAATTTGAATCCTGTCTCTGACATTTATTGGCTGTGTGATCATGGGCAAGACTTTTAAACTTTCCAAGCCTCTGTTTTTCCTTCATCAATAAAATGAGAGTGATAATTGAGATAGTACCTACAAGTTTTTTTGTTCTTTTTGTCCAAACCAAAATAATTTCACTGAGGTGTAGGACTCCTAGTGAGGAAACACTCTTCACTGCTACAGATTAACAAGAAAACTGGTTAGTAGCTTACTGTCTTGGAGAGTCTATGTGATTTTCCCAGAATAACTTGGCAGATATGTGTAAGAAGTGGGTCTGGTATCCAGCTTCTCTTGATTCTGAATCTGATCCTCTATCAACCATATCATGCAGCCTGAGGGAATTTGTTTTGTTTGACTATTCTTATGTGTTAGAGATATTTGTTCTTTTCTTTTTCAAATGGAGATAGAGTTTTGTTAATTTGTTAATTTTTTTAATAGAGAGGTGAGAATGTCTACAGATGTAAAATGTCATGTGTATTTTTGGATGAGGACACTGAATTATACGTTTTACTTAACTGTGTTTACTTGATTATAAAAGACCTTTCAGGAAGTAAGAATAATATATAAATGTGTGTAATGTAAAAATAGAACACATCAATAATTTTATAAAGGCCTAATAGTCATATTACTCATAACCGATTGTAATGATGTTATCATAAAAAGTCCACCCCCAGGCCAAGACACCTGAAAGAAATTATGTCTAAATATCTAAACTGAAGTGAAGAATACCTGTGGATTTTTCAGCATATACTGTTGAAAAAAACATAGATGTGACTGGATGAAAGGGAAAAAAGAAAACAGCAAGAACAACAAAAGCCCAGTGAAACTGTTGGCATGCTGCTATTCGGTAGGTCTGTATCAGGGAATTTCATGTACCATCTGCAAGGTTCAAAAGCAGTGACATCCCCTCCAGGAAAAAGCAGTCAATACTCAATTGGTTTGGCAGATAAAACAGTGGCTTATTTAGCTCCTAGGAATACACAGAGAGGAGTAGTGAGCTCTTCCTCACTAAAACAGAAAATTCTATACACAGGGACCAGAGGGACAGCCCTTCTCACTCCATCTTTTTCATTTGATATTTCTGCCCTCTACACCAGTAGTTTTCAGTAGTTTTAAAAGTAAAGCATATCCATTCTTTTTACAATATTACTTTCCCTTGAGAAATGATGATTCACATGTGCAAAGAAGTAACGTAACTTCATGATTGCTAGACAATTTTTTCACTTTGAAAAGTATGCAATTTTAACAAAAATGGACTTTCTTAAAATTTTCATGGCCATCTGCACAGCATAATCTTCAGTATACCCTTCAGTGCCCTCAGGAACAAACCTTCCATCAATATCAATCATGCATGTTTTGTCCTACCTTTGATCTTTAAGCAAATATTTTATTTTGGCCAGCTCAAACGAAATCCTATGCTCCATTTCTGCTCGACTTCATCTATATCTCTTTTGTAGCATTTCATGCTATTGATGGAGCACAGAGGAATACATTCTAGGGGGAAAAGAGTATTTGAACCATATCCCATCCTCCTTTTTTGTAGGTCAAAGTTCTAAAGAAATGCTTTTATGAAGCCCAAATTCTCTTTCCAGTGAACAGTGACCTGAATGATAAAGAACATTTAATAACTTTCTTTAATAGCATTTCTCAGAGGCAGGTCACCTTCCTTTTCACTATTCCAAGGTTGATAAGTATTCAGAAAATCATTGTTCAAATATTTTTTCAAATTATAAACATTCCTAACTCCACACCCAAAATTCATCAGAAATGATTACCTGTAGCTAATATAATTGTGTGGAGAAGTCAAGTATTTCAAGGATTATTCAAACCCATAATGAAACAGCATTAGTCATTATCACTTTTCAAAGACAGTGAGGTTAAAATGAAAAGCAACTCCGATTGGCAAACTACAATATTATAAGAAACTAGACAAATTCAGTCAATCAATTGGTACCAATCAATTGGTTACCAATCACTTGGTAAGCTCCTTTTATCATTAAAGAAGTGAAGACCTTTAGAGAGACTTGGCAGCTGGAAGGTTTTTATTGATTCCTCAACGGTGTGGCTTCTTCGACACTGAGAATCTCTTAAAAGAAACCATCCTCACAAGAGGTTATGAGATTTTTGTCTAGCCAATCACATTATTACTATATTTGGTTTGCTTTTTACTGGAACCACCTAATAATCAGCAATTTTTAAATGAAGTCCTATTTTTTTCCTACTGGAACTTTGGGTTTAAATGGAATATGTGCTACGTTTGGATGATTTTATGAAGAACAGTATTTTTGAGGTATCACCTACCTTTTCATTCTATATGGTAATTCAAGTATTTATTTAGAGATAAAGACACACACATGTCCATTTATTTTCAGATGAATTAAATGAAGGCCTTTTAATATCTTTGTTCCTAGGTTAGTATGTGTAGCATTTCTATTTCAAGTTGTCTTGCAGGATAAATTTCCTACCAAAATTTGCTACTTTTAGGTAGAAATATTATTATTTGTATGCCTTCATTAATATTACATGAGTTTCTACTATCTTAATCACAACCAAACAGTTAAAATGCATACAGGATGAATACTATATTATTTAAGAGCCCCGATTTTTTAACTTCATAATTATTTATTTATGAGCCATTTGGATTTATAAACTGGATAGTTTGGCCAAAAGCACTTCATAGCCTTAGGAAAACACTATTCTCAATGAAATGATTGAGCTTGAAGAGTGAAATCCAAATGTAAACTAAACGGTTTAGTCTATACATTGTACGTGTGTGTGTGTATGTATGTGTGTGTGTGTGTGTGTGAGAGAGAGAGAGAGAGAGAGAGAGAGAGAGAGAGAGAGAGAGAGAGAGAAGAGCACTTTAATCCCTACCACTGTCACCATCAAGCTTTAGAACCTCAGTATAACAGTCGAAGGAAACAAGATCAGTGGAAAATAAATACAAAGAGAAAGAGGAACTGGGCAGGCATTTTCAGCATGCTTGTGATAGCATATAAGTAGAGAAAAGAAGAGAAAACGTTCAATTTTTTATACTGGCAGTTTGGATTCTGTGTGGTTTCTTCCCTCCTACATACCAACATGGTAGCTATTTTAGGGACAAAGATAGATGTCAAAGTTGAGGCCCTCCTGACTTCCTATTCATTTCTACTTGAGTTTGATACCACTGATTAGAAGACACATTTAGATTTTATGGTGTCAACACAAGGTGGTTAACAACACCACCACCACCACCAAAATATTTCAGTTCTTCACCCCATCCCTGTGCTCATGTATCCTACAATTCAAATGACAAATATACAATTTCCAATTTCTTTTAAAGCCTAGAACAGATAAAAATCAGGCTGTTTGATAATATGGCATTTCATAATCGAAGTTCAAGATTACATTAACAAAACGTAGTTGTCATTACTATGCCTTCAAGCCTCTTTTCGTCCTATTCACGTTCATGAAAAGGGCCACAATTAAAGTCTATGTTTTTTCACTATTTCCTTCCATGATGTGCTGCTGCTAATGACATCTAATGCTCTTCTGGGTTTGTATGTCAAGTTCTTATCAACTTCCTCAACAAGATGCATAAAACTACTCTGTTACACTTGGCTTGGAGGGTTTAACAAGAGAAAAAAATGACAGTAATGACTGCAGCCCACCAAACAGGAAAGCCTTTAGTGATGATACGCATTATTGGGCAATGTCGCAATTCTAGTATTACTTGATGCAAACAATGGACAAAGTACATAACAGTATTATGGAAACAAATTATATGGAACTTTCATTAACTAAGTTGGAAATATTTTGATAGAAATTGTACCATGGTAGGTAACATGTCTCTACAGGCAGAGAACCCTGGTTCAGCTCCCACCTCTGACAATTACTGCATGTGACTTTGGGTAAATCACTTAACTTCCTTGGATGTCAGATTCCTCATTGTAAAATAAGGGAGTTGGATGAGATGAGCTCTGAGTGTCCTTCTAACTTGAGATCTATGATGCTCTTACGTAGGTGGTGGGCAGCCCCTTCATTTCCAACAGCAAATATAAACATATCATTCTTGACATTTAGGGAAATTTTGGTGTCTTGAACATCAGTAAAACCATGTCATGTCCATCCTTTTGTATCTTAACATAGTTTTTCCTATTGTTCCCCTAGAAGGAAATTGACACCGAGAGTGTGAGATGAAATTGTTATATGTAGATAAGCAAATCAAGAATATAATTTATTATTATGTAGGTAGAAATAGGACAAGGGTAGGGAACCTGCAGCCTCAAGGCCACGTGTGGCCCTCCAGATCCTCAAGTGCAATGGAATGGAAAGGGCCATACTTGAGGATCTAGAGGGCCACATATGGCCTTGAGGCCACATGTTCCCCTCCCGGGAGATAGGATCTTAAAAGTATAACAATCCACCAGAAGCTCTCAGAAATGGTACTTCTTGCTCACTGGGGTTTCCATGGCCTAAATTGTTTGTATGGCTATAAAGCAATCAACTATATTTCAAAACTGTATGTGTTATTCATGTAGAAAGGCAACAGGATAGAGATCAGATCTCAGAGTCAGAAAGAATTCAAATACTACCACAACTGTATTCAATACTACTAATACCACTGTGCCACATAGTGGATGTGTGGCCCTGGGGAAGTCACTTAATCTCTCAGTATTCTGTACAACTCTCTAAGAATTTAAGTCTCAGAGAAAGTGCTGGTCAGCATCAAAAGCAAATTTTCTTATCTACTAGTTTCCTATTTATCCATGCAACCACAGATTTAATGCATCAATAAATAATTAAACTGTATAGAAAAAATCAAGAAAGAAATATAGTTGTAATAATTAGAAAATGATTACCTATGTTGAACTGAAGTTTTAAGTGCTCAACAAATCTTCAACTGTAACCAGTTACTAATTCAAAGACCTTAGTTATCTTGGAGGTCTGAAATGCTGCATGTCAAATAGACAGGATCAATTTAGGATTAGCCATAGGTTCAGGGCAATCCACATGTGTTTCTAACTCATTATGTGACAGAGGAATTTGAAACATATTTACAAGGAGATTGGTAATGAGAATCTAGCTCTTTACACACAGCAGACAACAATCCTGCTAAGTTAAAGGAGTAGTTGAAATTTAGTGAGATACTTTGGCATAATTTTTCTTAGTAGCCCAGGATTAAAATGTATTCCATTAAATTGAATATTTCAACTATAGGTATTTATTATAGACTCAAAATATCAATCAATATAAAAATGAACACTGCGCACATGACCTATGCGTTTACTTAGTAATGCAAGTGACATATAGGATTGTTGGGTTTTTACCCATGGCACTAAGTGCACAATTTTTAATTCAGGTTTTTATTTTAAATGAAAATAAGGCTAAAGTAGCTTGTGCACAGATTAGAAAATTAAATGTTAATAAACATTTCACTGCCTCTGCAAAGGAAGCCTGGCAGATTTATTTTATGCCAAGCCATAAGGTATGTTTAACAAGAAAGCATCTATGCCTTCCATTTCCTGGTTTGAATACTTTATATGAGACAATTGTGAGCTTCAGCCTGAACCATGTCTCTGAAGTCCAAGTTGCTTTTGGCATTTTTAAAAAGCTAAAATAACTTCTAGTTAAAAGAAAGAATTCTCATTTGGAAGATTCATCAAATGTTTTGAATTCTATTTTTTTTCTTTTTTTCTAAATCACAGATGGTAAGAAATCTAATTATAACCTAGACACTAGGTCTGATAAGGTGAAGTGATATATCGAATGCTATGTAATATTGAAATTAAATTCACCTTATATCATTCACAATTTGCTTAAATATGAAATTTTTAAAAACCTTTAGAGAAAGAGACGATTCTGGGAAGAAGGTAGAGTATGTTAGAAAATTCCAAGCTCTCTAGATTTCCTCCACAATGGTGAAAGTAGAGTAGCAAAAATAAACAAGAGTTGGGGCAAAACAGTGGTCCTACTGGGACAACAAGAGAAGATACAAAGAAAAATCCCAGGATGGACATTCAGCTTGAGTGAAGTGTAAACAACTCCAGGCTAGCTCTGCTGGGGACCCCTGGGGGCGGCTGGGTTGATAGGTAGCCTTGACCACAACTGCAGGAATTTTCACTTCCTGGACAGTGTGGGGAGTCAGGCATCCGAGCAGGGGAAGATTGAGGGAGCCTCCGCTAACAAGGGATGCCAGGTCCTGGGTGAGAAGAAACTAGCACATACTCTATGAGTGCAGAAGCAGTGGGGCTGGGACACTGCTTGCTGTGGGCATTTACAAGAGAGCTGAGTTCTTGGTCTTGTTTCCAGGATAGAGGGGAGAACTGAAGGTCATAGCCACTGGAGGGTTCTCAGGGAGCAAGAGCATTTCCAGCACAGTATGCCAGGGTGGGGTAGCTGTGGCTGGGAAGAGGAAAGGATTGACTGGGCCCAGGACAAAACTCCAAAAATAAAAGCAAGAAGGATCTGAGACCACAGGTACCATCCCTCACACCCTAGGATTAGAAATGATTATAATAACAAATTGCTATTTTTTTTTAAATGAGCAGGAAGAGGAGAAAGCACCAAACCATAGACAGTTACTATGGGATTAAAGAAAACTGGGGTTCATCTTCAGAGGAGGGTACTGAAGCAGAAACAAAAAGCCTCTCCTACCCCAAAGAGTATCATGTTTCCACAATCTGGTTAGCAGCTTCTGTGGGGGTGCAAGATCCACAAACAACCAGCACCCAGAAAGCTGCCAGCGCCCATAAAGCACAGGTTCTTTTGATCTGCTTAACTAAGGAAAGCAAGGTGAAGGGGTTGACAAGCTTACTTTAATTCAGCACACAAATATCATTCGCTTAGTTCAGGGGAAAAAGCCAGCACACCGAACTTCAGAGCAAATTACAAACAAAGTACAAACATCAACAGACAGACCCAATACAGATTCATAGTTACCAACATCTAGGATCAGCCTGAGAGCTCAGAACAAGGGCTGGCCCAGAGTCACGCCACCACTACGCTGTGGCAAAGAGCTCCAAGGAAGAGGATGCCGACCCCTGGTTTTATATCTGTCAGCGTCAGGGGTGAGTCACACATGCGACTCACCCATGTGACCTAAAATCGTCACAAATGGGGGACAGAAACCCATGTGGTCTAAGAGCCTCTGCTGTCCCAGACATGTAAACTAGGCCCTTCCTGGAGTTAGCCCCACCTGAACAGCCAATCCACACCCACATAGGTTTTACACCTAATAGGGGTTTGGGCCTGGGGCTTAGCACTTAGTAAGATTCAATGAATTAGCTGAATTACTAAAAGCAAACAAAAGCCAAACTCTTCAAGGGCACTTGTTGAACTAAGTGCTAAGGAGCCCATTTTGCTTACCAACACATAACATCAAATGACCACTTGCCCAAAAAGAATTCATAGAACTCAAAAAAGACTTCAGAAATGATTTCAGAGAGATTGAGGAAAAAAATTGAAGAAAAACAGGAAGGATATGAAAAGAAAGTCAATCAACTGGAAAGGAGATCCAGAATCTTAGGGAGAGTTGGAGGAAAATGACTCCTTGAAAATTGGAGTTGAGCAAGGGGAAGCCATCGAAGTTATAAGATACCAAGAAATAATAAAATATAAAGAATGAGAAACAGGAAAGAATGTGAAACATAAGAAAAACATCTGATCTGGAGAACAGATCAAGAAGAGAAAACATAATAATCAGACTACCTGAAAGCTATCATCAAAAAAATAATCTTGATACAATAATGCAAGAAATATTTTTTTAAAAAATTGTCTCGAAGTGTTAGAACAAGAGGGGGAAGTAGAAACAGAAAAAAATCTGCCAATCACCACCCAAAAGATATCCTATGGGAAAAACCTACAGGAATGTCATAGCCAAATTCCAAAGGCCCCAGGTTAAGTAGCAAATATTACGAGCAACAGGAAAAAAAAATACAAATTTGGCAGAGCTATAATTAGAAATATAAGAACTAACAATGGCTACACTAAAAAACCACAGGTCTTGGAACACTACATACTGATGAGCAAAAGAACTGGAATTCTAGCCAAATATATCATACCCATCAAAGTTAAGTACAATTCTGAAAGAAAAAAGAGGATATTCAATGAATTGACAGACTTTCAGGATTTTCTCACAAAAAGATCAAAGCTTAATAGAAAATTTGACAAACAAGGTCTTAGAGAAATAATAAGGTAAACATCAATGACTTACACAGGACTCAATAAGGACAAATTGTTTACTTTTTATATATGGAAATGTAAACTGCATATCTAAGATTGTCATTAGTAATTGGGTAGTTTGAAAGAAGGAATGAGGTACAAACAAACAAACAAACAAAACACAACAAACCAAACAAAATATGGCAAGACCAACATGAACTGATGCAAAGTAAAGTGAGAAGAACCAGGAGATCACTCTACGTAGTAACAGCAATTTTGTAATGATGATCACCAGTGAAAGACTTGGCTACTCTTAACAAATGTAGTGATTTAAGACAAATCCAAAGGATTCATAATGGAAAAAAAAACAAAGTTATCCACCTCCAGAGAGAGAAATGATAAACTCCAAATACAAATTGAAGTATAATTTTCACTTTACTTTTTTCTCTCTTTTTTGGGTGATATAGCTAATATGTTAATGTTTTGTGTGATTTCACATGTATAATTGATATGGTCTTGTTTACCTTCTCAGTGGATAGGGGAGGGGTGGTAGAGAGGGAAAAGATTTGGAACTCAATATTTAAAGAAAAAGGAATGCTAAAAATAAATTATATATCTATATACATATACATGTATATAGATATATATATTTTAAAAGTGATTCCCAGTCTGACCCCACTTCTTAACCTTATTTGACATTACTTTCCTTTACATATCTACATTTAAGCCAACTGGGACTACTAGCTATTACACCAGGACATTCTCCTTTCTTTATGCATTTATACATACTATTCCCCAGTGAAATTTATCTATCAGAATCTTCATCTTCCTTGAAGTCTAAGATACCACCTTCCACTTGAAGCCTTCACTGATACTCTTTCGTGGCTTCTATTTTTAATACCTTCTCAATCCACAAATAACTTTGTTATTTACTTATCTCTTTATATATTGTATCCTCCACCCCACCCATTCCAGTAAAATATAAGTTCCTTGCAGGAAGGGACTGTTTTATATTTGCTTCTATATTAATAATTCTCCTCAATAAACTTTTGTTTTATAATAAGCAGCTGTATTTTATAACATGTATGTATGTACAGTAATATATATATAATAGCATATATACATATCTTGTATAACTATACATATATACATAATTGTATTAGGCTTCTACAAGAAGTTTATCAATATAAATATAGAGGCTTCTTATAGATGGCTAATACAATTGTCCAACTCTAAAGTGATAAGTGCCTGAACAAAGGTTATGGCATTGTCAGAGGAGAAAAGTGGGCATACAAAGGAGATGCTATGGGTGTAAAACATAGAAGATTTGGCAACTTATTCATGTGGGGGATTAGAAAGAGATAGAGAAGAAGAGGGAAGCAAGATACGTGTATACACACGTATATCTTCCTCCCTCCCTCCCTTCCTCCTTTCCTTCCTTCCTTCCTTCCTTCCTTCCTTCCTTCCTTCCTTCCTTCCTTCCTTCCTTCCTTCCTTCCTTCCTTCCTTCCTCTTTTTCTCTCTCTCCTTCTTATTCCCCACATACAATCAGTTGCCAAGTCCTCTTGATTTTACCTTCATAAGTCTCCTTTATATGCCTACTTTTTTCCTCTGACAATGCCATAGCCTAAGGTCAGGCTCTCATCATTTTAGACTTGGATTATTGTATTGGCTTTTCTCAAGAAGGCTTTTCCAATACCCCTCATTACTAGTGCAATCCCTAAGTGTTGATTTACAGTTTATACTGTATATATCTTGTTTGTACATAGTTGTTTGCAGGGTGACATCCCCATTAGACTGTTCATTCCTTAAAAAGAGGATAGTTTTTGTGTTTTTGTATGCTCAGTGCATAACATAATGCCTAGCAAAG
Organism: Phalanger gymnotis; assembly: GCA_028646595.1. Taxonomy (NCBI): domain Eukaryota; kingdom Metazoa; phylum Chordata; class Mammalia; order Diprotodontia; family Phalangeridae; genus Phalanger; species Phalanger gymnotis. The sequence goes on along the minus strand of CM053622.1, from coordinate 273,068,741 downwards.
AGTAGGCTCTTGATATATGCTAGTTGACTTCAGAGAGATAGACAGACAGACAGACAGATAGATAATCAGTTTCTTAACAAATATCACATGGATTAAGTTGTATAAGTATCATTGTTTTGTTTGACTGTGAGAATACTGTTAAGTGACAAAAAATTGTTGATTACATCAATATGGATGTTTTCCCCACAAGGCTATATTGTTAACCTTACATTTATGGATTTCGTTAAGTTGTTATTTCCAAAGACTTTCATTACCTACCAATAACATTTCAAACATCATAAATACAGAGCTGGAAGGAACCATGGATGCTATCCTTCCACCCTGCTCATTTTATAGATGAGGAAACTTAAATAGAGTGAGTTTAAGTAATTTGCTCAGGATATCTTTCCTAGTAGGTATCTGAAACAGGATCTGAGTTCAGTTGTTACTGAATCCCCCCATACTATGTAGCCACTATGAATTTTTTTAGTCTTTTCTGGAGTGTGAACCTGCCATCCATTATTAAATGTGTCTGTGTTGGTTAGCAAAATGGGCTCTTAGCGCTTAGTTGGCCTTTGTTTCCTTTGAGTAATTCAGTGTATTTCATTGAGCCTTACTAGGTGCTAAGCCCCAGGCCCAAAGCCCTATTAGGTGTGGAACCTATGTGGGTGTGGATTGGTGACTGGAGTGGGGCCCAAGGTGGGGCTGGCTAAGGGGAGGTGCTAACTCCGAGCCATGCCCGTCTTGAGTCTTACTAAGTGCTAAGCCCCAGGCTCTAACCCCTATTAGGTGTTAACCTAACCTATGTGGATGTGAACCTCCCAGGGTCCTAAGGGGAGGGGCTAACTCAAGAGCCAATCGTAGCAGCCTAAGTTCTGGTCATTCAGGTGATGTTTGATGACGTCTGAAACTGTATAAGAAGAGAAGACAGAACCATTTGTGCAGGGCTCTCACTCATGGTGGTGCTGATGCAGAGACCCTGGGCAGCTGTAGCTAAGAGCCCTCCAGCTTGTAACCTGGATGCTGAGACTTTGTTAAACTCTGGTAACTACGTATTGGGATTTGAATCAGACAAGGTCTGTCTGTAGGTGTTTGCACTTTCTTTGTACTTTGTTCTGAAGTTCAGGGTGCTGCCTTTTCCCCCTGAACTAAGTGAATGATATTTGTATGCTGAATCAAAGTAAGCTTGTCAACCCATTAACCTTGCTTTCCTTAGTTAAGCAGATCAAAAGAACCTGTGCTTTTGCAGCATGCTAGAAATGTTCTTGTTGTTGGGCTTTCACCCCCACAACAGCTGCTAGCCCGATTGTTGAAACAGTGTACTCAGAGACTTTCTAGATTATCAGGATCATAGATTTTTAGTTGGGGTGAAATTTTGACAGAAAACAACATATTGTTTGTACAGAAGTATATTTGAAGTAAATATTTGAATGGTTGATGTTAAGATGGATGGTTTGTGTCAACTATACACAATATCATGTACAAGAGGGAAAGACATCTTCAGGTGAAAAGAAGGTATCAGCATAACTGACTTTAGCATTTACATTGTAGGAATAAAATCCTCCACTCCACCAATTTTTTTCTAATAGGATAAAAATTAAAAATTTCCACTAACTCAGAATGTGTTTTCTTAAGGATACACAGAAAACGTGCCTACCTGGGTGTGAGAAGACATTCTATGTTTCAAAATAATGTGTCAAAATGGTTAACTTCCATAAAACACATGAAGAGAAGCGGTGTAATATCATGGATAGAATGTTGATTTGGGAAAAGTAAGTCCTAAAATGAAGTTCTCTCAGAGCTCACTGGCTCTGTGTGTGTATGTGTGTGTATGTGTGTGTTTATGAGAGACAGACAGACAGAGACAGAGACAAACAGACAGACCATGGCCAAGTCACTTATCCTTTATGAGATTCAAGCGCATCTCTAAAACTATACAGTAGATGGGCTGTGAGCTATTTTGTTGAACGTGTCCCTAAAACAACAAAATCACAGATCCTTAATGTATAAGCATAAGAAAACCTGCAAATCATCCATAGCCTATAGAGATGATCAATATTAGTTGATAGCCCACACTAATATTTAACAATAGGTTCATAAGAGAATTCGATAGACCAATTTATCCAAAGAAACAACTGTGGCATTAAGGAATTGACTGTTACACCTTTTAATTATATATGTTCTAATTTCCTAAGTTCATATTTTACATATAAATATTCATTGTATCATAATTTTTAAGTAGTTTGGCACAATACCTTAAAGGATATAGTCTATCCTTAATCTGTACTGTAAAGGACATTTTAAGACTCAGAGACATCACTTGCAGTAAGACTTAATGTTTCCTCCCTCCCATATGGCTTATGTTAATCTTCTGAAATTATCTGCTTACTACTTAACTAAGTTTAAGAAATACCTGAGCACCATTAATTTTAAAATTGATTAATTCATCATATCATAATTACTTTTATAAATATTTGGTGATATATATTCAGTTATTGCACATGAAATTATGTTTCCCTTTAAAAATGGTAAAGTAGTTAATTATGCTATCGACACAAAAATATGCAAAAGTATTTTTTTCTAAAGCATACCAGAAATATCCATGGAAGAGAATTATTTTCTGACCCTACGTATAGATGATCATAAAGGGTAGATGTAGAACAGCCAAGGTAGAAACCTCTCATCAGACAACATGTGATTCTTTGATTGATTCCAGGAAGAAAAATGGTAGGTAGCCTGATATGTAGTATAGATATGGTCATTTGTAGATCTGAAACAAAAAGGCAGAGGTATGTTGAAGGTATGCTTTCTCTGGAGTAGGTATCCAGGGTTTGACAAGAATGTGTGTGCAGATTGGAGGGGCAATGAGGTATTTATTATATATTATGAAGAAACATTAACAACATCAAAAGGAAAAGCTTAAATTTATCGGTCTTTAAGATTTGGAAAGAAATTTACATGCATTACCCCAGTTGATCCTCATAACAACCCCATGAGGTAGATGCAGTTATTATGATTCCATTTTAATGTTGAAGAAACTGAGGTTTAAGCACTTACCCAGGTTCACACAAGCAGTGGTAGGATTTGAGCCCGTACTTTCTTTACTCTAAATTTAGCATTCGATCCTTTAATCCTAGGCCTATGATGCAAACTGAATGACCTGCAGGCACATGTGATGATTTCATCTCTTCTTCCAAAAGAAAGTGAGGATTTTAGAAGGATTAGGATAATGTGGAAAGCAAACTGCTGGCTCCTAAGATGGTGTTGAAGAATAGGATATGATTTTCTGGATTTGGCTTATAGTACTAGGTTGATGAAGTGAAGTCTTGGTCAGAGATGAAGAAGAATCTCCAGGGGCCTAGGAAGAATATATCTGCCCAGAGGCTTTCTGATCAAGAGAGCTTTAAATGAAAAAAATGGAAGAGGGAGAGATAGAAGAGTAGAAATTATTAATTTCATTCATTTCAATTTATAGACAGCCAACTATGTGGTAGGCCTAAGAGATACAAAGACAAAAACATGTTATGTTCTACTGAGGGGGCTGGGGTGGGGTATGATTCCTACACAGATAATTATATGATCTAGAAAGTGGACACAGGAGAGGTAAGAGTCCTTAAGAAACAATTAAGAAAGAAAGATTTATGTAGAAGTTGCACCTGAGCTGAGCCTTAAAGGAAAATAAGGAATCTAAAAGTACACTTGAGGAAAAGCGGTATTCCAGCTACAGGGGGCTGCTCGTAAAATGGCAAGGAGGTAAGAGATGACATACGAAATTGAGGGAACAACTTACAGTGTAGTTTATTTGATCCATGGAGTACACGAATGGTAATACCGGGGAAAAAAACTTGGGAAGGGTAGGTTGGAACCAGATCAAGGATTTGCCAAGTACTAGGCTAAGGAGATTATATTTTATCTACTTTATCTCTTATACTTTATCCACACTTTAAGAAGGAGTCGGTAATAGAATTTGAGCAGGAATGAGGCATGGTTAGACCTTAGGATCTTTATTTAGCAGCTGGGTGATGGATGGATTGGAAAGTAAAGGCCAAATTCTAGGCCTTCTAATCCCTGGGCCTCTCAGTCCTCTCTCCCAGGAGAGATGTCTCTTTTTTTCCTTCATCTTGACCTTTGGAAGAGCAAGGTCAACTCTACACTGTCCTTTTCTCTTATATCCCTGATCTCCTAATCATGTCACTGATTACAACACCCTGCCAAGACTCAATCTTAGGCGGCTTCTACTGTCTCTTTTTTGTTTGTTTGTTTGTTTGTTTTTTGCAGGGGCAAAGGCAGGGCAATTGTGGTTAAGTGACTTGCCCAAGGTCACATAGCTAGTAAGTGTGTCAAGTGTCTGAGGCCGGACTTGAACTCAGGTCCTCCTAACTCCAGGGCCTGTGCTCTACTCACTATGCCACCTAGCTGCCCCTCTACCATGAACAAAGATGGAGAAAATCACACAAGCATTCTGACCTGGTCCTCTACAAATTTATGTTACACAGCCTCAACTAGGTTCTTACTGCCACAAGGCAATCCTTCTACTTATCAAGTCATTATCCATAGAAGCTCTTCCAAACTTTTTCATCTCTTCATACCTCCCAAGGCTCCCCTTGCTTTCACCCTCCTGAGAACTTTGCTGAGAACTTTGCCTAATATTTTGTAGAAAATATCAAAGCCATTTGAGGACATTTGACATGATGTCTTTCTTCTTCCCTCTTCCTTACCTCTTATCACTTTGATGTCTTTTGCCACTATCTCCTCCTTCATCCCTATCTCACCCAAAGAGGTGACTACTATGTCCAAAACACTTGGACAAGTACTAATAATACAAACAGAAACAGTGAGACAGACCTGACTTTCAATGATCTCACATTGTAAAAGTGTAACACAATACATATAGGAGGTTTGAATTGCAAGTCAAATGGAAATGTTTCCTGGTCCAGAAGACTCAGCAGAAAGAGTCTCCTCTTTCTAGTAGCAGTGTTATTTCCTCTGATAAAACCATATCCACTTTCGATGTTTAATCATTGAACAGTGCCAAAAGCCTCACTGGTATGAAGTTTCTTTTCCTTTTCTTCAGTAGTTAGGATGGTTGAGGAGGTAGAGGCTACAGCATTTGCAGAGCTAGTTGTTAGATTGTGTCTCCACAATGGGCGATTCCTTGGATGATGACTTCTGACTGAGGCTGGAAGCAGAACCAGTGGAATGTTCCTCCACAAAGCCCACTCCCCTCCTCCCAATATCAATGAGTTATTCCTGGAGCCTCTATTTTGTAGAAGGGACCAGGGTGGCCTACCTTCATTCTTCCTTCTATGGTCAAAGACTTTGTAGACTTTGAAATAGGTCCATTTTTCTGTGTGTTTTCTCCCGTTAGCATGTGAACTCCTTAAGGGTAGGGACTGTATTTCATTTCTTTGCATTTGTATTCCCAGTGCTTAGCACAGTATCTGGAACACTTACTAAATGTTTATTTCTTTCCTTTCTTCCTAATATCTGGTGTAAATGTACATTTAAATAATTCATAATCCATAAATTAGGTAGCTAAATAGCATAATGGATTGAATGTTGGAAGACTTGAGTCAGGAAGATCTGAGTTCAAATCCTGCCTCATAACTTAACCTCTGTGATCCTGGAAAAACCACTTAACCTTTTCACAGAACCCAGATTAAGGACAAGAATGCACAGGAATTCAATGGGCAAAGACAAGGCTAGACGGCATCTTAGGCTCGGCATAAAGTGAGAGCAAAGACACTGAGGTATTGAGAACTTGGAGTGTGCTTAGTCTCAGAGAGTTGTCTACTTTGTCTAGAGTTAGTGTATAGAATAATATAAAACAAGGCTGGAAAGGTAGGGTGACACTAGATTTTTAGATAAAGATTAAGAAAGGCATTTGAGTATTACTTCCTAAGCAGTAGGGGGGCACTGAATATTTTTACACAATAACGTTCTTACATGAATGTGTTACAAAGGTAATTCTTTTATTGGTATGAAGTCTAGATTGGTATAAAGACAACTGAAATGAAGAGGTCTAGAAGGGGATTTTGCAAAAACCAATACTAGTAATGAAGACCTATACACTATAATTCTGGTGGTATTAGAGGGAAGGGATGGGAATTTCAAGGAGGCAACATCAGTTAAACTTAGTAAATAAGTGATTGGCTACAAATGGTGAAGAAAAAAAAGAAGGAATTAGACAGGGAAGGGCTGAGAAAACCAACAAATGATCAAACAAAGCCGAAAAGCACAAAAAAAGGAAATAATTCTGATAAGGGGTAAAAAGGAGTTCCCTCAAGAGACTGAATATAGATATGTAGAGATAGATGTAGATGGTAGAATGATATATGTGTGTCTATGTGTCTATGTGTATACTTGTGTATACATACACAGATATGTATAAAATTTAGGTGATATAGATATAACATTTATTAAGTAGTTACTTGGTGCCAAAGACTTACTAAGTGTTAGGGATTCAGATACAAGCAAATAAAGACCCTGTCCTCAAGGAGTTTACACTCTATTGGGAGAAGGCACTCAAATAGGAGCTAGAAGTGAGACATAGAGAAAGGGTACACTGGGAAGACATGGTTAAGAGGCTACAGGAAGTAACTTGATTTTCAGCAAGATAAGGCAAAAGCAATTAAGACTATATGATTAAAGACCAAATGGATTATTAGGAGAGTTGTTCTTATTATTTATCCTTCATTTTTGAATAGGACCAATGATATCATGTTGGTATAAAATATCAATGTTGGTATAAAATAGTTGATGATGAGTGGTGTCTAACTATATGATTATTAGCAATTAGATATATGGAAGAAGTGTGGCATAATAGATGGAGAGTTGCCCTCAGAATCAGGAAACATTTTCAAATCATGCCTCCATCAAATAATGCCTATGTGACTGAAGGTAGACAAGTCACCTAACTTCCCAGTGCCCAAGGCAACTAAGGCTAACCTATCTGCATTAGTAGAAGAAGTTCTTCATAGGGACCTCTCTATACCAGGGAATCACGGATAGTCTCCTATCCCAAATTAACATCTAAATACGGAAGCATAGTTTAACCAAGAACAGATCATACCAAAATTATCTTCTTTCTCCAAACTGGGAGATAAGGGGATTTGTATAGATGTCATTTACCTAGATTTTTGCAACGGGTTCGATACTGTCTGTTGTTCTATTCATGTAGAATTGATATAGAGATGTAACTTAGATGACAGTGTAATTACTAATATTCAGAATTGACTGAAAGTCTCAGAATCTCAGGGATTAGTCACGAATATCCTTTGTTCATTTGACACTGTGATATTTAAATTCTTTTTATTAGTGACATGGATCAAAAGTATGGACGATATCTTTATCAGACTTGCAGAGAACCCACAGCTGGGAAGGAAATCTTAACAGGCTAAAATATTAGGCTCAATTTAATAAGATACAACAAATTAGAGATAAATGTAGGTAAAATGTTAAGCATTATGTAAAGATGGGGGTCAATTGAGTCAATTAATCATCCCGCCCCTTAGACATTGTTCTTTTATCAGGTGAAAACACATCTGATTGGAATCAATTGATCAATCAATCAAAGCTGTCCCAGCCATTGTTATAGGAAATTTCTTTGTATTGGTTACCGAAGGTTGACCATACTCTATGGGCTTATATAAACCAGTGAATTAGCTTATAATTGACAATTCAATGTTACAGCTTAGTGGTGGAAGCCATTTCAATTGCACAGAGTTGAGGAATGAGCCTTGGATTCCTCCTCATCCACTGATTGGGTATGACTCTGTGAACTTTGGAGGTTCAGAGGATTTTGGACTTCAAGTTAGCATACTATTGCTAACAACATCCCAAGAGCAGCTCACAGAATGACTGCATTGGGAACCAAGGACAAACTGGATACACTAAGGAAAGGCAGCTTCATGACTTTATAAGGATCCTAGTAGAGAAGCTATACCATACCTAAGGAGAACTTCATGAATATCCTGTGAAGTACAGATAAGGACTTCCAGGAACTCTAAGCTGGGAGCAACATTTTCCCACGTATACTCCCTCAAACTTTGTTCACTTTCCCCTAAACTCTTTAGGTTTGTTCGATTAAGCTAGGTTAGGTTCGGATTCGGATTTGCACTGGCAATAAGACACATTCCCAAGAGAATAAAGTTTTTATTGAAAGACAGGGAAATGCTACATTGTACCCACAACCACATTAATCAATAATTCCTAACAAACACAGCAACAGAGACAAAGACACCAACGACATAGATGCATCACCTTTTGGGGGAATGCCAGCACTTAATCCTTTCGAAATTGATGGGGTCCCAGTTTACACAGCTCAATCAAGGCCCTGAAAGGCAAGGTAGTCCCAGGCAAAGTGTCCTCTCCGTGGGTGAGATCCAATGTGATTCACTCACGAGGTGATTTTTATAGGACGCTGAACAAAGAAAGTTTTTCCCGCCAGAGAGGGGAGCCACTCCCGCCCCCCTCATTCCTAAGAACTGGTGAGGTATATGTCTTCAGGAATGCTTCTCTAGTGGGAGAGGAGTTATTTCCCATCCTTTGTCTTAAGAGTTTCCTGTTCTTTGTTCAGAGCCTATCAGTCTCCAAGAGGAAGAGTCCAAAGGTTTGTTAAAGGGGACAGGGAGCTTGACACATATGTGCTGGGCTTACACTGTAATATGGAAGATCTTCTCTAATCATTTATCATTCAAGGTATTAATGGGAGATTGTCACAGGTTTTATTTTATTTTTTTAGAAGGATATTATATGACCTGTTTAGCATACCACTCAGGGCTTGTGATCCATCTTGCTAGAAAAGAGAGACCCTTTGCACTGCCATGAAGGCCTGGAAGAGTTGTAGTAGTCATGCTCTGGCAACCAAACCTGCCAGAGCAAATGGGTATCAGGAGAGTTGCTATTATTTGTCCTTTATTATTGAAGAGGACCAATGATATCATGATGTTGGTATAAAACAGTGGATGGTGAGTGGTGTCTTGACTTTTACATGAATTGTATTTGTGAGGCAGAGTGTGCGATATCATCAGCCTCATTCTTTCTTCCAGAGTCATCAAAGTCTAGTGGCAAGATAAAAGTCAAGATGACTAGTGATGACCAAGGTAGCAGTGGATGACCTTGGAATCCTTGATGTATGACCAAGCTCTGAGTGCACCACAGTTCCTACTTCAGCTGCCTGCATGGCTCTTTGAACAAATTGTTCTCATTTACCCATCTTGCTGCTTGGGGAAGTCTTCACATGCTTAGGGTAGAATCTCCCTAACTCACTGACGAGTTTGATGACTGTTTGGTTACCTTCAACCTGCTTTATCCCATCTGCCAAGATGTTTTTTTTTTTACCAGAGTATGGCCTCTGTGCATTCTACAGCTTCTTGGAGCCACAGGGAAGAAAGAGTTAGCTTAGGAGAGTAGCTTCAGAGCAAGTGCTATATTTGGAATAAAAAAAAAAATCACCTTCCTAAGAATAAGATGAGGGAGGCATGACTAGACAACAATTGTTCTGAAAACATTTAGGGGTTTCAGTGAACCATGAGCTTAAAATGATGCCTTGGGGTGATATGGCAGTGGAAAAAAAGCAAATGTGCTTTTGCGCTATAGCAGGACACCTAGCTTCCAACGACAAACAAATGATAGATGGTTCCTTTGTATTCTACCTTGGTCAGATCATATCTGGAGTTTTATGTTTCTTTCTAGTCTTACGGAGTCTTACAGAGGGCATTGATAACCTGACATTAATTATCATGATAAAAGACCTTGATTCCTTGAAAGAATGGTGTCGTTGTTTGTCATTCTTTAAGCGGACCATGACATCAGGAAGATGAATAAAGATGAAGGAACTGGGGATGTTTAATGTGAAGAAGAGGAGGCTCACAGGTGGTACATAGTATATGGCAACTGTCTTCAAGTACTTGAATGACTGTCATATGGAAGGAGCTGCCATGCATTCTCTTAAACAGAAAGAATTAAACCAGAACATAAACCATACCAATGGATAGAAATGACAAATGAAATGACTTGGTGTAAGAAAAAACAAACAAGCAAAGAAACAAATTTTCTAACAGAGCTATTCAAAAGTAAAAAGCATTGATTTCTGGGTTTGTGGAGATCTTTAAACAAACATTTGATACTGCAAATCTTGTTATTGGTGTGGCAAGCTCCACTGATGGAAAGATTTGCAGAATAAATTAACTGTAGTTGCAAATTGAATTTGGAATGTTTGTATTTAGGTATATACCTCTATATGTTACTCCTACAGTCACATTTGACTTCTTAATGGAGACAGTTAAGTCTCTGACTTGGGTCAGTGGACTAGCTGAGTGTTGATATAGTGGACCTCTAAAAGGTTACTACTTGAAGTGTCTCTTAAACTCCTTCCCATATGACTTCTGTCTCCTTTACTCTCTTTCCTATTTCCCTCTGTCTTTGTTCTCAGCCATCTCTTTTATTCTCTTCATACTCTATCCTCTGGAAATCTCTTCTACTCCTAAAGCATCAAATAATGTCTCTATATAAATCACTCCCAATGGTCTTTCTTCTAAGGCTTCACATGAGCATAATTCTGTTTCTTTGATTTATTCCCTTCATGTCCCACCAATATCTCTAAATCATTATTTTCATAATATGATACAGCTTACCTTCCAAATTTCTTTTTCATTTTCCTTTCAATTACTTTGGTTCACAATTTCAAGAACAAATTGACTTCTTGCTTTCACTTACTTTAATGTTTAGTCAATTGTTCATTCCTTTTATACCTTTCTTGCACATATCTCTCAATCACTCTTTTTTGTGTTCATAATGCTACATCAATCCCTTGCTTATTAAGCTGTACTATTTCAATAGAATCAAAAATGATCCTCCTTTCTCTAGTCTCTGTTCCCTTCCAAGCCTTTTCATAGAATATTCCTACTTGAAAAAAAAAAAAGAATATTCCTATTTCCTGGGATACCTTCCCTTCCAGCCCTTCCAATCTATTTCTTCCTGGCCAATTCTTTATGACAAAGTTCCAATGCCATTTCTACCATGAAGTCTGCCTACATTCCCTTAATAAGACATATTCTGTACCTACTTGAATTAACATAGCACTTCGTACCATCCTTTATTATATGTTAATAGTCTCCCTCATATTAAACTTGGGTACATTTTCTATCTTGTTGCTGTTTAGCATTTTTCAGTCATGTCTGACCCTTTATGACCCCTTGGGGTTTCTTGGCAAAGATACTGGAGTGGTTTGCCATTTCCTTCTCTAGCTCATTTTATAGATGAGGAAACTGAGGCAAACAAGGTTAAGTGACCTGTGTAGGGTCACACAGACAGTGAGTGTCCAAAGGTGTATTTGAACTCATTACTGACTCTAGGCCCAGTACTTTATCCACTGTGCCACCTTGCTGTCCTTTTATCTTCCTAGTTGACTATAAGTTTAATGAGGGCAAGAGGTATTTTTCATGGTATCCCTGACAATAGTGACCTCAGTTCGTTAAGCATGGTAGGCAGATGATAGTTTGAGTGGCATATTAATAAATGCATTTATACACTCAAATAGCTAAATAGATGTGAAATGGGTTGTCTAGCTAAACTTATTCCTTTTCCAGATAAGGAAATTGAGTCTCAGAAAAGGAAAATAACTTGGCAAAAATTCCATGTAAAATAAATAAAAGACCTGAAGCTAGAACCTCAAATTTTCTTGCTGCTAATTCAATGTTCTTTCTGCCACAATGAGTCCCAATCAGAAGGTTTTTCTTGAAAACAATTGGGAAGAAATCAAAATATTCTTAGATATGTCTGATTTTCATATACAACTTATGAAGATAGATGTTTTTCTTCTGTTATAAAATATCAAATCACTAAAAAAAAGGAGCAACAGAGGACCAATATGTTCTGTTTAAATTCAATGTTCCAAAGCATTATGCTCAAAGTTTGAGAAAACCAAATAATATTCCTCCCATCAAATAGCAAAATAATTTGCAACTTAAAAAAAGATCAGAAAGAAAGAGGATTGTAAAGGGTAGCCTACAAAAAGGAAGCCTTTATTATGTTAACCCTCTGGGGATATAACAATGCAATATAGGTAGAGAGAAGCAGTTTGTAAAAATTCATTTAGACTTACCAGAATGTTTTATCCAACATAAGCAAATACTCAATCCACAGAAAAACCATATTGGGTAAAATATTACATGAGCTCTGGGATATGAAAAAGCAATATCCT
>CM053622.1:273012333-273056457 GCA_028646595.1 Phalanger gymnotis | reverse complement strand
TGTGTGTGTGTGTGTGTGTGTGTATGTGTGTGTTATGGATCCCTTCCCAGAATAATGTTTCTAAATGTGAAATATAAAATGCACAGCACTACACGGAAAACCAAATATTTTGTGATTCATTTATCAAAATGTGCAAAAAAATTAATGAATCTCAGGTTAAAACTCTTGAGCTAGGCTAGGGGAGGGGAACCTGTGGCCTCAAGGCCACATGTGGCCTTCCAGGTTCTTATGTGCACCCTTTTGACTGAGTCTAAGTTTTACAGAACAAATCCTTATTGTTCTATGAAGTTTTGATTCAGTTATAGGGCCATACTTGAGGACCTAGAGGGCCGCATGTGGCCTCAAAGCCATAGGCTCCACATGTCTGATCTAGGCAAACCCCTTTATCTCATAGATGAGAAAAGAGAGGCCCATGTGTAATTGGATCATTCATCTCAGATGTTCTAGAACAATCCTAAATTCAATAATTTGAAAATAACATTGTCAGAGATATGATTAAAAATCAAGTATCTGCTACTCTGTAGCTGCCTTTCTAAATGACATTGGATAAGTCACTTCAATGGCTTTCCTCATTTTTTTTTTTCATCTCTAAAATGTGGAAGTCTGATACAAATTCTGAGTTCCCATGTCCTGATGGAAGTTTTAATCCTATCATTTAGACCTAGATTATAGACTGAGTATAATATGTTTAGAGCTGGAATGGACCTTAGAAGTCAACAGGTATAAATCCCTTGTAATAGTAAACATAAACAAAGAGAAGTCCAGAGAGTTAGTTAAATGATCTGTCTAAATTCCGGGTCTAAGATTCTGGGCTTCTATAGATAGGTGAGCAGTTATCCTTTTTTCTTAACTGGATGGCTAGTAAAGAATGCAGCCTAGTACAAGGGAAAGAATCCTGGATTTAGAGTCAAACAGCCTATGTCCAAATCTCTCTTCTGCCACTTACCACCAGTGAGACTTGACAAGTCACTTAGATAAGTGTCTTTATCTAAGAATTGAGAGAGCTGAACTAGAAGGCCCCCATAGCCTCTATTAACTCTAAATCCAAGATCCTTTTAATAAGTTAAAGACAAAGGGTGGGGAAGTGGGGGGTGGAGCCAAGATGGCAGCTGGAAAGCAGTGACTTGCATAAGCTCCCCTCCAGGTCCCTCCAAAAACCTATAAAAATGGCTCTGAACAAATTCTAGAACTGCAGAAGCCACAAAATAACAGAGAGAAGCAGGGATCCAGCCCAGGACAGGCTAGATGGTCACTGGTTGAGGTCTATCATCCACAGAGCTGGGGGCAGAGGAGAGTGGAGCCCAGCGTGGGCAGCAGCAGGACAAACCAGACCAGGAGCCGGGCAGAACTGGCCCTAGCACCTTGAATCAGTGAGCTGTGGCAGTTACCAGACTTCTCAACCCACAAACAGCAAAGACAACAGAGGAGGTTAGTGGGAAAAGCTGCGGGGGACAGAGTGGAAGGAGTTCTCGGTTCAGCCACCATCCCAGGGACAGCAGGGTTGGTGCAGCTCCAGAACTACAGATGCACTTGCTTCTGGCTCCAGGACCACCTGGTGGGAAGAAATAAGTGGCAGATCAGAGCAGGAGTGCACAGTCCGCTTAAGATCCCAGTCAGGTCCTGGCTGGCGGTTCTTGGGGAAGGAGGAGTGTTGGTGTGGCAAAGCTTGCTGTATAGAAATAGCTCTGAAAACAACAGCACATCCCCTCAAGCTTGGAACAGAGTACTCTTTACGAGCAGTCATACCCTGACAAAAAACTCAAGGGTCAAGTAAGTTGGCTGGGAACATGACCAGGCAGTGAAAACACACCCAGATTCAGTCTCAGATTTTGGAATCTTTCTTTAGTGACAAAGAAGACCAAAATATACAGCCAGAAGAAGTCAACGAAGTCAAAGAGCCTACATCAAAGCCTCCAAGAAAAACATGAACTGCTCTCAGGCCATGGAAGAGCTCAAAAAAGATTTGGAAAAGCAAATTAGAGAAGTAGAGGAAAAATTGGGAAGAGAAATGAGAAGGATGCAAGAAAACCATGAAAAAACAAGTCAATGACTTGCTAAAGGAGACTCAAAAAAAATACTGAAAAAATATCGAAGAAAGGAACACCTTAAAAAATAGACTAACCCAAATGGCAAAAGAGCTCCAAAAAAATCAATGAGGAGAAGAATGCCTTGAAAGGCAGAATTAGCCAAATGGAAAAGGAGTTCCAAAAGACCACTGAAGAATATACTAGCTTAAAAATTAGATTGGAGCAAGTGGAAGCTAGTGACTTTATGAGAAATCAAGAAATTATAAAACAGAGCCAAAGGGATGAAAAAGTGGAAGACACTGTGAAATATCTCATTGGAAAAACCACTGACCTGAAGAATAGATCCAGGAGAGATAATTTAAAAATTATTGGACGACCTGAAAGCCATGACCAAATAAAGAGCTTAGATATCATCTTTCAAGAAATTATCAAGGGGGAACTGCCCTGATATTCTAGAGCCAGAGGGTAAAATAGAAATTGTAAGAATCCACAGATCGCCTCCTCAAAAAGATCCCAAAAAGAAAACTTCTAGGAATATTGTTGCCAAATTCCAGAGCTCCCAGGTCAAGGAGAAAATACTACAAGCAGCCAGAAAGAAACAATTTGAGTCTTGTGGAAAATCAGTCAGGATAACACAGGATCTAGCAGCTTCAACATTAAGGGAGCAAAGGGCTTGGAATATGATATTCTGGAGGTCAATGAAGCTAGGATTAAAACCAAGAATCACCTACCCAGCAAAACTGAGTATCATGCTCCAAGGCAAAATATGGATTTTCAATAAAATAGAGGACTTTCAAACTTTGTCAGTGAAAAGACCAGCGCTGAATAGAAAATTTGACTTTTTAAAGACAAAGGGTGAATCAGTGAAAATCACTAGATTTGGAGTGAAAGAATCTGGGTTTGAATAGAGGCTCTGCTATTTAATACACATTTCATGTTGGGTAAAATGATATCTGAGAGCCCTTTGAACTCTAAGTCAGAAATCCTATGAGTACATACAATTACTTCCACTAGATTATTATTTTCCTAAGGGCTACTTTTTCCTCCTCTTGTATCCCCAGTACTGAGCACAGCACCTGGCACACAGCGGGCGCCTAATTTACGTTTATTAACTAGTGAGTAAAATTGACAGTATTCTCACTGAATCTCATGAGTTGGTTAAATATGTATGTAAATATATGAATATGTATGTAAATGTATACAAATATATAGGTATATATGTAAATGTACACATAGAAATGTGTAAATATATAATTTCTTGTGCCTACATATATACACATATAAACATATATACACACTATATATACATACACAGTTATACTACATACATACATACATATGTATATGCTTTTCTTTGACTGAAATTTTTTTAGGGACAAGTAAATCTTTAAGTGGAAAAAATGTTTATATAAGGGGGTAAAATATCTGACCCAGATGGTTCTTACAATTTAATTGGGTTCCAGTAATTAAACTCAACTACAGATTTGTTAATAAAACATGTTGTATTTACAGTTTGGTTGAGGGTAATAATTTGAATGTCCAGATCTCTTAATTTATTCTAGCCAGGAGTGAGACAGAGTCAAAGAGGGAAAGAGTAACAAGGATGTGTGTCTGTGTGTGTGTTTTGTGAGTAGGGTGAAAGATACCCAAAATGGGTTTACAGTTAAAACGTAGCCAAAACAACACAGCACAAAATGCATAGTAAAGAGTCGATGAAGTTGATTAAGACTGAACTTGACCATTTGAAGTGTCAGTTATGATACGATACTTTTTTTTCACTTACAAAAAATTTGTCTTTATGGTAACATTGTTTTGAAGTATCATAAAAAAGATTGTGTAGTTGAGAAGGAAATGAAATTGACATAAACAGATCAGTGACAAATAATATTTTTGCCAATACACTTTCATTATGATATTTGATTCAAAATCTCCTTTAAAGTTTAACAATAAGTCAGATCATCCTAACCCTTTCATCTTCACAGTCAAGCTACTTGATCTTCATTGCACAAAACACATGAAAAAGAGTGCCTGTCAATTTATTTAAATGGATATGGCGTGTGAAGCTATTTTTTTCTTCTTCTTCTTAGGACCTAGGTGATCAGTAAAGCTTTTCTAGTTAAAATATATTTTAGCAGGAGGTACTATATTTTATGATTTAATGAAATGAATTGCAAAATGCCCCCTGAGCAGTTGGAAGGCCAGAGAATTTGGAAAAAAAGTATTTCTTTTATATATGTAAAAAGGATGAATTTGTTCGATGGAAGATAAATATTACAAAAGGAAGAAAGAATACAGATTGAACCTAAAAGTAAAACCTTTTCATTTAACTTCTCTGTGGTCTGGCCTATTCTGTGGCTCAGCAGAAAGAATAATTTAGGAATCTTGTAAAATGAAATGGGAAAACTTATAAACGGAACAAATATATGTAAGAATATTACTTATGGTCTATTATGTTATTATAAAGTTAAACTGTGCCTATGTGAACTACAGCTCTTCATTAAAGAACCGCTTAGGCGAGCTTTTTTCAAACAGAGCATCTTCAGACCATAATATATAGATGTTAGCTTATCAGGAATGATTTTGATAAATTTTAAATCAAGAAATGAGATCAAGGGAAAAAAAGACAGAGAGAGAGAGAGAGAGAGAGAGAGAGAGAGAGAGAGAGAGAGAGAGAGAGAGAGAGAAAATTTCTTGAGGAAAGTAGGTAATATTTGAACATGAGAGGTGTCATTTCCTAGAGGCAGATCATTTCCTAGAGGCAATAGGTGGTACAATGGCTAGAGAACCAGACCTGGAATCAGGAAAATTAGAGTTCAAATCCGGCCTCAGACAGTATGCTATGTGACACCTGGTAAGTCACTTCACCTACGTTTACCTCAGTTTCCTCATGTGTAAAGTGGTGATAATAACAAACCTGATCTTCCAGGGTTGCTGTGAGGATCAAATGAACTAGTGTTTAAAAAGTGCTTTGCACAGTGCCTGGCACATAGTAAATGCTACATAAATGTTAGTTGTTATTGTTGACGATGAAAGATATTGCCTGAGACTAGAGCATAATGGACTCAAAGAGAGTAGCCTGGCAGGTCATCTATTTATATGATGTCAGAGAATCTCTTCTACAATATCCCCAAGAAATGCTCATCCAGCCTTCATTCAAAGACATATAGTGAGGGAAACCTACCAACTCCTGTGACAGCTCATTCTACTTGATGGTTCTTCTACCTGATGGGAATTTCCCTTACATCTCATTTGATCTCCTTGTCTCTACCTTCTATCTCCTGTGACTAGTTTTACTCTCTCCTTTGAAGTCAAATTTAACAAACCCAATCCCTCTTGCATCTGACAACCTGTCCAATATTTGAAGACATCTATCATGTCTGTTGCTCCCCACTCCACCCCCAAAACCTCAAGGTTAGCATGTTGAAGCAGGTTCTGTTATATACAATTACGGTCAGGAAAAGCTAATGTTTTCATAATTAATCTCTACTATCATTCAATCATATTTCATTTTACTTGTTAAGTATTTGCTGAAATTTATTATCCTTAAGATAGTGCTATCTAATGTTCAAGATAATCTATTTTATGAATAGTAGAGAGATATTTTAATATTATTGTCTGGATCCTCATGCCAGATCACTCCCTTCTTTTTACTCACCTCTTTTTACTATTAGGATACACCCTGTTTTTCAGAGCTAAGGCCCAGAAAGCAAGCTCTGCCCCAAGCTTGGCATAACAACAATCCTTTGTGCTCATCCTCTGGATAAACTCTGCTGAAGCAAAATCCCAGAATTGTCTCACACCAGCCTCAAGTGGTCTCTGAGTTCAGACAAGTACCTGCAGGAATCACGTTCCTATTAGGAAGCCCTGCTATGAAACAAATTTGTCACCTTGTTGCTGTTACCCCTCATTGTCACAGCTACAGCTCACTGTGTAGCAACTACTATGTGTATTAAGGCTGAGTCTCACCAAAGTGGGTTTCCTCCTAGAGAAGGCCCTGGCAAGTGTGCCTAGCTTCCCTCCTCCAATGGAATAAGGAAAGTTTTTTTGCTCATAACCACTGTTAGCTCTTTGGTTTTATTTAATTTTTCAGAGTTAACAGTTGGGGTAATACCTCTGTGAGCTCTTTGGTTTTTTTCTGTGACTTTTTGGTCATTTATTTTCAGGGTTTGACAGTCGGTGTTAGAAGTGGGGTCAGAAAGGAAAGAAGGGAGAGAGAGGGTAGATGACGTTTGTTATGCTTTAATCACATGATGGTAAGCAATGAAGGGAAATTACAGACACACACACATTCAGAAGGAAAAGGGGCTATAGGAAAATGAGTGATATGACAAAAGAATGGGCTGAAATAAGGGGAAAGGGGGAGAAAACGTTATTCATTCTCAAGAGGGGGTCCCATTGAAGAGCATAGTTATGAGAGAGAGAGATGTTATGTACTAGGAAATGGGGATCTTGTTTTCTAGTAGTGTCCGAGTCTTTGCAATCCTATTTGGAATTTTCTCTGCAAAGATACTAGAGTGGCTTATCATTTTCTTCTCCAGTTCATTTTACAGATGAAGAATCTGAGGCAAAGAGTGTTGAGTGACTTGCCCAGGGTCACACAGATAATAAGTGTTTGTGGCCAGATTTGAATTCAAGAAGATGAGTCTTCCTGACTTCAGACCTGGCACTCTATCTACTGTGCCACATAGCTGCCAGAAAGAGATCTTACAATGGGTATAATTTGCAGGGATTTGGTGCTCAGAGAGACTACTAGCTCTAAAAGAGTCTTGTTCCTCCATAGTCAATATCCTGCCTCAAAGAGGGAAGGGAAATCAAAATTTAGTGTTCGACTAGAAATCTCTAATGGTGGGAGGGCAGGACATAGAATGTTCCTTGGAAAATTGGATATACGAAGATCATGGAAAGGGAGGAGTAAGGAAATAAACCATATGTCCTGGAGCAAAAACACATTTCTATTCTGGGACAATATTTTTATCTTCACTTTCTCCCATGAGAATTGAAAGTTTTAAGACTGAGGTACAACAAGGAAAGGGGTAAGGAAGCAAGGTAATAATAATTAATAATTAATAAGAACCAACATTTATAGAGTACTTACTATGTGCTAAGTGCTATACAATTATTATCTTATTTCAGCCTCACAGCAACTCTGGGAGGTAGATACTATTATTATCCCCATTTGATAGAGGAAGAAACTGAGGCAAACAGAGATGAAGTGACTTTCCCACGATTACATAGGTAGTAAGGATTTGAACTCAGGTCTTCTTGATTCCAGGCCTGGCCCTCTATCCATTGTGGCACCTAGCTGCCCCAAGGCAACAGTATAGAAATTGTCTAAAAGAGTAGGCTTGGTACTTTAGAAGATTTAAGCAAAGAGACTACAGATGAACAAAAGAACAGAATTTTAGATAAAATAGGAAAGGAAGATTATAAGACAAAGAAATACTTTTTAGAAAAAGACAGAAAATTTAAAAAAACAGAGATTGAAGGGGAGAAAGAGGAGTTAATTAACTATTTAATTGAGATTTACAAAAGGAAGTATTAGATAATTAAAGGAAGAAAAAGGAATTTAAAAGTAATCAAAATTTCAAAGTTAGAGAAAGGAGTAACAAATGGGAGGGGCTAGGAGCCCAAGAGTGAAATGAAAGCGCCTTTCAAAAAATAGTTGCTTTAAAGTAGATTAAGCAAGAATAACTTAAAGACAAAAAGAAGGGTACCCACCCCCACGCACACTAAATCAGAAGACTTAGAACCTGATCATTGGCTTGTGGCCTCATAATTTATTAAAATATAATAAAGTAAATAACTGAAAATCAAATTGTCCACATCTACAAAAAATGTTTTCACAAGATCACTTCTCCCCCAAGCTCCCTCTTAGCCAGTAGATGGAGGGAAAATCAGAGAAGTGTTTAAGTGTTTGAGAGTCACTTAGAAAAGCTTAGAGAAAACCACGGAGAAATACCTACAGCTGAAGTAGTCTCCCAGTACCCTGGAGTTGTTCCCACATCGCCAGGTATTGCGGTTCCACAATTGCTAGGCTAGCACAATCTGAAGAGGGAAGAAAAGAAATATGTATTAAGTATCCATTATGTAACAGGCTCTGTGCTAAGCATTTGACAAACATTATCTCATTTGATGCCAACAATTCCATAAGGGAGCAGATGAAAGTCAGAAGACTTGCCCAGGGTCACACAGCTAGTAAGTAGCTGAGATGGGGTTTAAACTCAAGCCTATGTAGACTGCAGGCCCAGCCCTATATGCTCTGTACCACTTAGCTGCCTCTGGCTATGGGCCATTCTCCCATTCCTAACACCATGGATCCACCTCTGCTCCTTGTCATTGCTATACTTTCCTTGCATCAATCTTGCATCTGTACCAACCCTGACTTAGACATACAGTAGCTCAGTGTTTGTGGCAGGAATAGCAAGCAAGCAATGACTGAGGGCTATCTGCTTCTAGCTATGCGGAATATGTGATATACTGAAAGTCTCTTCAAGAAAAAAAATCTGAAGGCTGTTGGAAAAACCTACTCTCAATACAGCTCTTTTTTTTCTGTTGTCTCAATGACCCATTTCCCCTTGTTACCTTCTGGGAGACATTGCAAATGCTTTTTGAAGGGACCTTTTTCATCACCTGGGCAGTTAGGTGACACAGTGATTAGAGCACCAGGCTTGGAGTCAGGAATACCAGAGTTTAAGCCCCAGCCAGGGGCCCTTTTATTTTAGAGCCACACTTGAGGACTTAAAGGGCCACAGGTTCCCCACCCCTGCTTCAGACACTTACTAGCTATGTGACCCTGGGCAAGTTACTTAACTCTATTTGTCTTAGTTTCCTCATCTGCAAAATGATCTGGAGAAGGAAATGGCAAACCACTCTAGTATCTTTGCCAAGAAAACTTCTAATGGAGTCATAAAGAGTCAGACATGACTGAAAACCAGATGAAAACTAGGAATCATCATCTAATCCAGTGGTATCAAACTCAAAGAGAAAAAAGGATCACTTATCTGCACCTAAGGATCCATGCAGGCTCCATACTAACTTAATTTTAAATTGTAATGTTATCTGTGTTTTATTGTATTTTTATTTATTTTGTTAAATATTTCCAAATTGCACTTTAATCTAGTTTAGGCCTCATTCAAAGATATTGTAGGTCAAGTGTGTCCTCGAAGCCTCTGATCTAATCCAAACCCATCATTTTAATAGAGGCGGGAACTATGATCCAGAGAGGTTAATGACTTGAAAATGTCAGAAACGGAGTTAAAAGCCAGTCTCTGATTCCAAATTTAGGGAGCTTTCTATCACACAGGTATTTTATAAGTTCTCTTTCATCTATGAAATTTCATTTTAGAAAGAGTGGGTGTTAAATTGTGGTAGCTCAATATGCTTATAATTTATGCTTTACTGCTTAGAACATATCTCTCTGGCATGTTACCACCACTTGGTGAGAGAGTCCCTAAATTGCAGGAGCAGTTTCTTATATGTGGAAACAGTCAACTTAAATTAGGGGAATGAAGTAGCAACAAGTGAGAATTATGGCCAAAAACAAACAAACATCCTCTAGTCTATTCCACCTTCCCTCATGGTGTATTGTTGATTCTTTGTGTTTTCACTGGCACCAGACACTTACAAGTTGTGTGACCCTGGACTAGTCACTTAATGTCTGTTTGCCTGAGTTTTCTCATTAAGATAATAGTAGCATCTGCCTCTCAAGGTTATAGTGAGGATCAAAGGAAATGATAATTATAAAGCACTTAGCACAGTATTTGGCACATAGTAGCTGCTACATAAATGTCCATTATTATTATTATTAATATGAGCTACTCTGGAAGCCATTATCTAAAATACTAGGAAACAACCTATGAAACTTTAGTAATATGCCATTATCTTTCAGATACAAAGACACTTTAGCAGTATTTGTATTTATGTTATATTTGAAAAGTCTTGGAAGGAAAATAGCTTTCTCTTTCTGGAGACAATTTTGAAACTATCTTTGTGCAAGTAATAAAACTTTGCCTTTAGAATAAAACATAGGCAATAAGGATATGGAAAAACAAAATAACACAAAGCAAAAAGAAACCCCAAAAAACCCAAATCAACAAAACCAAACATTCACCTACCAAAGATAAGGTTGGGTTTCCTAGAGAGCTTTATTTACCCTGTAGCTCTTTATCCCTCGAAGCAGGACTCTTTCTTGGCACATATCCTGCAAGCGTCAACATGAAGTTCAGTGTTTGTTGTCTCAGTGCTTTGTTGAAAGTGATAAATAGTTCAAAAGTAATTTTATCCCTGCAGACAAAGAACTGAGAAAGTGGAAGCCAAAGATACAAACTTTCAAATCATTGAATGACAGATTAATGTACTAAAGAATTATTGTTAAATTTTTAAAATGAATTATCAGATGAATGAGAAATGACCTATTTTAGAAGGTTAGAATAAGGTATATTATAAATCCATGAGTACAAAAAAATATAGGAATATTATTTCGCTATTGCATCGACTTTTGATTTGATGATCTTATCCACATAGGTACTTAGAGACAACTAGTGGCCTAAGGGATGTAGGGTGTGTTCAGGGAGGATTGGTACCCCTGGTGTGATGGCTGCTGAGTCCTTTGCAGGGTTGCTTTCCATCTTTGGTGTCCACCTGTTCCACCCAACTCTCACCTGTGGCTCCAAGAAGCTGTGGCATGTGTAGTGGCCACACCCTGGTAGACCATTTCAGCAAAGGGGCTGAACCAGGTTGAGGGTAACCAAGGGGTCACAAACTCATTGGCGAAATAGGGGGGTGCCTACCCCAAGCATGTGAAGACTTCCCCTGGTAGAATGGGCAGATGAGAACAATTTGTTCCAATGGCCATGAAAGTAGTTGAAGCAGACGCTGTGGAGCCCTTAGAGCTTGGTTAGACATCGAAGACAGCAAGGTCATGCACCGCATCTTGAGCCATTGGCAGTCGTCCTGATTCTGTCTTGCCACTGGGCTGTGATGACTGTGGAGGATTAGCACAATGAATAGAGCTGTGGGCCTATTCAGGAAGTCTTGAAGAGTCAGGAGGGATTGAGTTCATATCTGTTCTCAGAAACTGACTGTGTGTCCTTGGACAAGTCACTTAAATTCTATTGGGGTCAGTTTCCTCAAATATAAATCCTACTTTACAAGGTTGCTGTAGAAATCAAATGAGATAATGTTGTAAAAAGCACTTAACCTGGTGTCTGGCACATAATAAACACTATGAAAATACTCCCTTCCCTACTTTCTGCAGTAGATTACAAACCATCCTGGTTTCATATTCTGTGACTCTTATCCATGTGGTTAACAGAAATCTCCCTCAGAGGGTTTCACAACATGTTAGAGACCTTCTCCTCAATAACCAAAAACATGACCTGCACTAATTTAACAAACATTTTGATTTTTTTATTAAATTATTTTAAGTATAGCTAATAAGAAATAAGAAACCATTTGCCTTTCTTATAATAAAGCTTCCTATATCAAAATGTTTCAGAACAATAGCATAGGCACATTAAAAACAAATATTTAGAGATCTTTACATAATGTAAGGACCATCCATATTCTTAAAGTAGTTTTACATAACTGAGGCTGAGGTACTGTTAATAAGCCTCTATACCTTACTCCCACAAAACTCTTTCTTTAACACCAATGCTATTCTCTTGATCCTCCTCTCTAGCACTTAGCACAGTGTCTGGCACATGATAGATGCTTAATAAATACTGTTGAAAATTGACTTGATTTGATGTTTATAGCCATGAGTCATTGAATGGCATTAACATCAGTAGAGAAGAGATAGGGATAAGGAATGGGCCTGCTCTAGGGTAGGGAACTCCTCTGAAGAAATTCTATCTCCCAGTGCAAGTAGTAATCTTCCCCATAACTTATTGGCATAGAGCACTACAAGACTAAGTGACTTGTCCTGAGTTGTACAGACAGTAGGAGAAATAGAAATACATATAAATTGACCTGGATTGCTCTGGTTTGAACTCAAATCATGTAGGACTTGAATCATTGAAAAAATAAATTACTATTTACATGAATGGTTGCAAAGTGAAGTAAGCAGAACCGGAAGAACATTGTACACAGTAACAGCAATATTGTACAATGATCAGCTGTGGGGTGACTTAGCTACTCCCAGCAACACAAAGATCCAAGACAGTTCTGAAGGACCTATGGTGAAAAATGCTCTCCACCTCCAGAGAAAGAACTGATAAAATCTGAATGTGGATGAAAACATACTGATTTTATTACTTTATTTTTCTTATGTTTTTTTGCCTGTCTTCTTTTACCACATGACTAATATAGAAATGTTTTATATGACTGAACATGTATAACCTTTCAAATTGCTTGCCTTCTCAGGAAGGGGCAGGGAAGCTAGAGTGGAAGAGATTTTGAAAATAAAAATTGTAAAAAAATGAAGGTTAAAATTGTTTTTATATGTAATTGGGAAAAACTAAACTATAAAATTAACAATATATTAATAGGTGTTATATAGTATATGTCAGAGGTAGGACTTTAATACAGGTCTTTATGGTTTTGATGGCAGTTCTATCCATTATAGGACGATGTCTCTTATATTAGAATAAATTTTAAAAAAACTCAAAAAATTAAACAAATTTGTATAATGCATTGAATATGTGCCAAGTGGGGCAGCTAGGTGACACAGTAGATAGAGTGTAGGGCCTGGAGTTAGGAAGACTCATTTTTCTGAGTTCAAATCTACCCCAGACACTTATTTGCTGTGTAACCCTGGGCAAGTCACCTAACTCAGTTTGTCTCAGATTCCTCATCGGTAAAATGAGCTGGAGAAGGAAATGACAAACCATTCCAGTATCTTTGTCAAGAAAACCCAAATGGGGTCATGAAGAATTGAACATAATGGAAAAAAATTACTGAACAACAACAAAAGTACCAGGCACTGTACAAATATACAAAATATACAAAATAAAGATTTAAGTAGATTGTAACATGTTAGAGAAGAAAATGTTCAAATGAGGAGATTAAAAATATTATCAAGGTCACCTTAATATAATAGAAGATAGATTGGTTATAAAATGAGAATAAAGAAGTAGAAAGCCCTAATGTTAGATTAGTATCAACATGATATTACAATAGCAAGAGTAGGGCCTCTAAGAAAATGGGTAAATCAATCGTGGAGAAGTCATTGGGGTAACTGGTTACTCTTCTCTCTCTCTCTCTCTCTCTCTCTCTCTCTCTCTCTCCCTCTCTCTCTCTCATATGCATATATGTTTACATATGTATATATGTTTACATTTATATATGTTTGCATATCTATCTATCTATCTATCTATCTATCTATCATCTATCTATCCATCACCTTTTCTCTATTCACAGTGTAAGCAAGAGAGTTGTTGCTATAGTGAAAAAAGAGCCTGCCACTCCACCAGGAAGGGTTCAAGTCTCACTTCTGTGATGTATGAGCTTTGTGATTCCAGTCAAATCATTGAACTGCTCAGTTCTTTGGACAGTTTACTAAGGATGTAGGTTACAGAGAAGGTGTCTCTACATTAGTAGAGAATTTTCTCACTCTGGGGGCCCCTATACTAATGAAATCTCAAGCCTACTCCCTATCTCATATTCTCCATCCCTCTATTCATATAGCCACCAGCCCTGTTCAGTCCTTCATCACCACTCAGTTGCCTGGACAACAGTAACAGCCTTCTAATTGTTTTCCCTTCTTCAAGTTTCTCCCCTCTTTATTCTATCCTGCATATGATTGCCAAAGTACAGATCTGACCGTGACATTCTCTAACTCACTGAATTGCAGAAGTGCCCTATTTCCTCTTGGAACAAATATAAACTCCTCTATTAGAAAGTGAGAACTCTTCATGTTTTTAGCCCTTTCTTACATTTCCAATATTTTTACACTCTCTACAATCCAGTCATATGGACTTACTTGCTCTCCTTCAAAGAAAATGCTCCATCTCCTGTCTCCTTAAATTTGCATTGTCTTCCCCCACCTCCTCCGTGATGAAAATGCTTTCCATCTTCTTCCTCCTTCAATCTCATGGAATCCTTGATTTACTTAATGACTCAGTTCAAGCACCATCTTTTGCAGCAAGGCTTCCTGACCTCCCCTGAGGTTTTCTTGTATTTATTGTTCATTATAGAGTATATATACATGCCTCTACATATGGACGTATATGTTTATATGTATAATTTATGTACACACATATATGTATTATCTCTCCTGTTAAGATGTAACCTTTGTGAGGTCATTGGCTATTTCATTTTGTCTTTATATTCCCAGTGATTGTCACAGCAGGTGGTACATAGTGTTTTATACATTCTTGGTTATCGATTGATTAAACATATTCTTTCTTCTTTCACACTCCCTGTATACCTTTTATCCCTGTGTGTACACATATATTCATACATACATACACACAGACATGCATACATATAGGCTTCTTACTCCATTTATATTAATAATTGAGAAATTGTAATATTTAGGATTTAATTTTGGATAGCTATAAAAGGCACACATTATAAAGAAAGATAAACATGGAGTGCCTGTCTTTGAGTCTTTGTTATTAAGAGATTATCCCTTCTGAAAAATCCTGACCACAAAATTGTTATAATTGAAAAATAACTGTACACAGTGAACCAGACATAAATAGAAAAAAAGAAAATTTAGTATAATTGTAAAGGTTAGGGAGAGAGAGAACAAGAGAGAGAGAGAGAGAGAGAGTGTGTGAGAGGGAAGGAGAGAGAGAGAGAGAGGGAGGGAGGGAGGGAGGGAGGGAGGGAAGGAGGTAGGGGAACAGGGAGAGGGAGAGGACAGATGGATTGATTTTTAAATCTAAAACTGTTAAAATATGTATATCAAAATAACTAGGAGAAAGTTGATTTGAAGCTTGCAAGAAAAGGACAAATTGATCCTTTTACATAATGCACTTACTTTTATATTCACAGATGACTCTTTATCCTTCAATTTTAAGGAGAAAATAAGCATTTTTATTCCTATTATTTTTCCCCCAACCAGCTACTTTGGTGTTAGTAGTAACTGAAAAAACATGACTAATCTTGTTTACTCAGTGTGAAAGGAAATGATGTTAAAAGTCATTAAATGTTCTGATAAGGTCTTCGGGGACTCTAAAAAGGCCTATAAAATATCCCAGAAGCCTTCTTTCTTTACTCCTCTCTTAATTGGAAGTATACTATACCTGTAAGCTTGTTTCTCTTTGACAACTAGAGATAACATACCCTTCATACACTCTCCACTCCAATCTTACCATGTAAACTAAAGTCTCAGACTAGCTGTTTTAAACATGAATTAAGGAGCCAATTAAGGAACTGAAACTGGACATCTACTTGTTCTAGTGTCTCCACTAAATTAAATATGGACAAAAACCGAGTATACACATTGACAACAGTTGAAATTTAAACTATAGTGGCAGAATTTGGACTAAGAATTGGAGCCTTAAATCTTCCAATTAAGTAGAGCTGAAACAAGCAAAAGGTGGGGTGGGTGATGGGGGAGAGAAGGTGAGAAGTGAGGTCCAGGACAAGGAGAGATGTTCAATATCCAGCAATATTAATGTATGAGAACTGTGTGAGCAAAGTTACCATTTGTTGTTAACAATAATTTTCATTTTATCATTGTGATACAGAGGTGGATTTGGGTTATTTCAATTTAATAAATTGTGGTTAAAGTCAGGGAAAATTTTGAAGGATTGGATATCCAAAAATAGGTTGCACTCACTCTAATGGCTATATTTTCCTATTGGAAAAATAACATAAAGATCATGCCCCTCAGAATTTCTGGCCAGAATAGAAAAAATAGCTATTTACACTCATTCTGAGCCATCAAAATCTAAACAATAAGCCAGAGAGGCTGGAGCTGCTGTGATTGGCCATTTAATGAAAGCCAGAATGATCTGGGTTTGAGCTCCATTTAAAACACAGTGAGCTTTTTAAAAAACTATTTTTGAAAAAGGAATAATAAAATAAAAAGGAGGAAGAGAAGAAATAAGAAAAAGAACAGAAAGAGGAGAAGGAGGAAAAGGAGGAGGAGACGATAAAAATTGTAATAGCAGTGTTTCCCAACTTCTGTTTGAATTGGCAGGTTGGGTCCCCAGGGGGCAGCAACCACTAATCAGGTAACATGATGAAAACGGTTGATACAAAACCTTCTCCTAAGAACCTGCTTCTCTCTTGCCCCAAAAATACACACAACATCCATGGGAGGAGTAAGCTTAAACTTAGACAATGAGAGTAGTGAGGCCTATGTGTAAGAAATATGTGTGATGTGATGTGTTTAACTCACATCACCTGTTTTGAAAGTCCCTCTCTCTGTGTTGACACCTTATCCAGAACCCTTGTTGTTGATCATCCTACACTCTTGAAGAAGACCAATTATATCACAGTTCATATCCAAAATTACAAAGAATCAATTCAAATTTATAAGAATAAGAGCCATTCTCTTGATATGAATAGGCAGTTTTCAAAAGAAGAAATCCAAACTATGAACAACCTTATAGAAAAACTCTCTGAGTCACTAATAGAGAATAAAAATTAAAGCAACTTTGGGGTTACATTCTATATCTGTCAGAATAGCTGAGGTGACAAAAGGAAAATGGTGGTAAAATGGGGAGAGAAGCACACTAGAACACTGTTGGTAGAGCTGTGAAGTTATCTACCTATTTTGAAAAGTAATTTGCAATTATGCTCCAAAAGTTACTGTGCATCTCCTTTGACTCAGTTATTATACCTCTACTACGCCTATAACCTGAAGAAATCAAAGAAAGAACAACACACAAGAATATTTATAAGAGATGTTTCTGCCGTAACTGAAAATAGGCTGAGTGTGATTTCCTATTGGGGAGTGACTAAACAAATTGTGAAAGTCATGTAATATTGTTACTCCATAGAAAATGACCAAATGGACACTTTTGTATAAAACAGGGACGACCTCTATAAACTGATGAAGAGCAAAATGAGCAGAATCAGGGGACAAATTTCTATTAGTATAACAACATTGTAGAAGAAAGCAACTTAAAAAGGTTTTAGCACTCTAATCAAGACAATGATAAACCATGCCAAGAATGAATATGAAACATGCCAACTACTTTTTTCCAGATAGGCAATTACTTTGATACATTTTAGCATATGACCCATGTGGGAATTCATTTTGCCAGGTTATACATCTATGTATTATATGTCCGTTATATATCTATGTATGTATATATACATCTCTCTCTTTCCCTCCCTCTCTTTCTTCCTCTTCTTCTTCATCATCATCTTCTTCTTGTTCTTCTTCATCTTCTTCTTCCTCTTCATCTTCTTCTTCATTGTCATCTTCTTCACATTCTTCTTCGTCTTCATCTTGTCTTCGTCTTCATCTTCATCTTTTTCCCCTCTTCTCCCCTCCTTTTCCTCCCCACCCCCACCATTGGAGGGCAAAATACTTGCTGAGGGAATTAAAAAACCTATGGCCTATGATCAAAGCTAGACTCGAAAAATGTTGTTTTTCTTCAGTTATTTCAGACTCTTCATGACCCTATTTGGGGTTTTCTTGGTGAAGATACTGGATTGATTTTCTAATATCCTTCTCATTTTACACATGAGAAAACTGAGGTAATCAGGGTTAAGTGACTTCCCCAGGGTCACACAGCTAGAATGTCTGAGGCCAGATTTGAACTCAGGAAGATGAGTCTTTCTGATTCTAGACCCAGCCCTCCACTGTACCACCTGGCTGCCCTGAAAAAGTATACCCTTAATCAAAAGTATGATTATATCCAATGTGAAAAAGTATCAATTCATGGCGATTAATTTAAAATATATGATTAAATATTTCCATTTCAATGCTAAATTTCTTAAAACAAGTCATTGTAGCAAAAAAGCAGTTTTTGTATATTAAAATATGTTTAATAATATAAAGATTATAAACAATGTGGACTAATATAACAATCCACTATGTTGTTGAAAATGTGGATTTGGGACTCGTTAAATAAACTATAGGTAGAGATGAAAATTTTGGAATTAGAAATATAAGCATTAAAGTTGAAACTGTGAGGTTGCCGAAGATCACTAAGTGAAAGACCAAAAGCAGAAAATTAGAGAATATGTACATTTAGGAGGAAGAAGACAAAAAGTGTATGAGAAGTCTGAGAACCCTAGCAATGCAGTACTATGGAAACCAGGGGAGTATAAGAGAATATGAAGAAGGAAAAGTGTTCAACAGTATCAAATGCTTCAGAGATATCAAGGGGAATTTGAATTGAGAAAGGTTCCCTTTAGATGGCAAACACTAGTTCATTGGCTACCTTGAGAGCTGTTCTAGATCTATGGTTCTAAGGTGCTTAGTGTAACACAATGGCCAAAGAAACTGCTTCAACCTTGCACTACATGAAAAGCTATGTACTCTTCGGAATTAGGGAGGGAACAGTGCCACTGGACAGTGCCCACGTCAGACCATGTATGGAGTATTTTCTTTAGCTTGAGGCAGTACATTTTAGAGAGAACACTGGGAATCTGGGGAACATACAAAGAAGGATGACCAAGATGTGGAAGGGCCTTTAGAATATGCCATATGAGCATCTATTGAAGGAACTTCGTATGTTTAGGTTTGAAAACAGACCAAAAGTGACAATTTGAAGATGACACTTTATGTGAAAGTACTTTATGTAAGGGAAGGATAGGAATTGTTTTGCTGGGTCTTTAAAGGCAGAATTAATAGTGTTGGATGGATGGTAGTTGCAAGAGCAAATCTTGGCTCAATAGGTAGAAATATTTCTAACAATAAGATTTTATTTTCCTAAATTAGGATGGACTCTTTTAAAAGGTTCTCTAGAAGCCTTTAAACAAAGGATCCTTATTAACCAGTCAATAGATTGATCAAGAAGTATCCATTATGCATCGACTGTCTTCCAGTCACAGTAGCAGGTATTGTAGTTGCAAGTGCAAAACAACCACCACCATAACCAAATAACAACAAAAGATAAATAGAAAAAAAACCCTTTACCCTCACAGAACTTACTTATCAAGTACATGATAAAGAGGATTGTGGTTTACTGTAGGTGCTGAAATACATAGTTACTGAAATTCTTTCAATTCTGAAATTTTGTAATTTTCAAAGAGCATAGGGAAAGGTAGCAGCTGAAGGGAGATTGTTTTGCCTTGAAATAAATGAATCAATCAGGACTTTGTTAACTATCTACTAATGCCAGGAACTATGCTACATGAAGGGGATATAAAAACAAAATAATAATTCCTGCCCTCAAGGAATTTACCATAAAGTGAACACATAAGTAAATGCAACATATATTCAAAATAAATCAAGGTAATTTTGGCCCTGATTAAGACATCAAGAATGGCTTCATATAAGTAGTTGTATGTGAGATGAGCACATAAAGTCAAATGTTAAGGACTGTTTCATTTTGGTCTTTACATCTCCAATATCTAGCATAGTACTGAAAAACATAGCAGGATGTAATAATGGAGTATAGAATAATGAAGTGTGGGCCCCAATCTCTGTGGTCTTGTGATTAGATTGAGTGTGGCACTCCCCACCTTGGCATTGATGTTTCTGCAACATCAAAGAACTAGGTATTGGGGTAATCTGGAATTTGGACTTGTGTTTCAAAGCTTGGCTATAGATTTTTTGGGCATATGGTTTAGTAATGCCTGATTATTAATGAAATCCTAAGCAATTCTATCTGTATAACTTCATCTCAAAATAATAGAGGAAAAAGCATAAACAAAAGTGAAGATTGCCCTGGACTCCTGTTTTTATCTGGTTATCTCAGTCCGTATTGTGAATTTGGCTGTGATCATAATGGCTTCAGCTTGGATGGCCACTGCTGAAATCTGGCTTCATTGTATGAGCTGGGTGGCTCTGTCTGTGATGCCCTCATTCTAGAACTGTACATGGAACATCCCATTTATATATATGCACCAAAACAAAGCCTCTCCAAGGTGAATTAATAACATCATTATGTATTTATGCAATCCTTTAAAGTGATTTATAAATATTTCCTCATTTAATATTCAAAACAATCCTATAAGTTAGGTTATAAACTATTGTTTGTTTTATATATGATGAAACTGAGATGCTGAGAGATTAAATCCTTACCACAGGTCACACAACAGAAACTCGCATTTGTCTAGTACTAGAAGGTTGGCAGGAGACAAGACCTCTCTTCTGGAAGGGAAGTACATAATTCAAGGACTATTATTTCCATTTTACTGATAAAGGAACTGACATTTTGAGTAGTCAAATGACTTGTCCATCATCTGCCTGTGAACATGTAGCTCTTAAGTATGCAAGGTGAGATTCGAAACCAGAGCTCCTGACTCCAAGTCTAGCACTCTACTCATTACAACATGCCACCTTTTAGTTTTTAAAAGGAGACAGAAGAGGCTATTGAGCTCACTTTATCTAACTCCTTTTTTCCTGATGGGAAAAATGAGACCTAAATAGATCTTCCAAAGTTACAGGATTATCCACCAAATTAAGATCAAACCCCTCATTCTTTAGCCTGTGATATTTCTACGATCCCTTCAAATAATGTCAATTCTCGTGGCTAGTTGTTTAAATGATCTAAACATAAATATTTCATTTAATGTAGTCTATTGGGTTTTTGTTTTTAACTGAAATGAGTTATAGGATTTTCATGAGCAAGAATGCAGCTGTCTTTGGAAACATATCAACATGTTGAATGCAGCTATAAATATTTGTTTTATCTCCACTTTATCTATAATGACATAATTTCAGGAACAGAAATATTGACTGAAACATGGAGCATCCTACATAATCTGTCAAAGTGAGATACAGGTATGAATGCCAGACTTTCTATATTAAAAACTTGACACTCCATTTTCTAGGAAATAAAAAAATCTCTGTCAGACATGAGCTCATTCTAAGAACTTAATCTAATTTTGATAGAAACTGTCTGCATCTTTCAACCTCTGCATCCCTTAATTCTGCTTCTAATAGTAAATAATTCATTCATATCACTTGGCAGTGGCTTCACATATACAGAAAATTCCTTTTTTTTTTACTACAATGCATTTCTTTATCAGAGGATCAACTATCCTTTTATTTAATTAAAAAGTAGATTATAACACTGAGATGAGAAAAAAGATCTAGAATCAAAGTAAAGAGAGAGTACAGTTGCTTAAAATTTCTTCTTTTTTAAATTTATTATTTAAAATAACTCCCTGGGACTTCTAGGAGGCAAAATGGTAGAGTAAGCAATAAATCGCCTTAACTCCCCAATATTCACCTCTAACCAACCATAAAAATAGCAGCCTAAAACAAATCCCAGAACAGCAGAACAAGCAAAAAAAAGGGTGAAACAATTTTTGAGCCCAAGAAACTTGGAAGATCTACAGGAAAAGTCTGTCTCACTTGGGTAAAAGGAGAGTGTAGCCTAGGACCAGAAGCATCCCTGGAAGCCAGCAGCAAGCCTCACCTCGGGAGATCAACAGTAGATCCTGAGCCCCAGTGTTGTGCAGCAGGCAAACACTAACACCAGGATCCTACATATGCCTCAGCATAGCCAGAGGAATGAGCAGTTATAACTCTGAGAACCTTCACTTGCTTCAGAGTAGCCCTGGGTAAACACATAGTCACCAACACTAAAGGTGTCTACAGGCAGCCACCAGTGGCCAGACTGCCACATGCTTTGTTACATCCCTGGGAAATACAGAAACATCCCACCAGTCTCAGCACAGCACCAACATGAGGGTCCTCTGTGGACTTCAGGGCAACATCAGCATAGCACCAGGTAGAAAGGGCACAAGAAGCCTGAGACAGTGACCATTCTACCCTGGTAGCAGAGATCAAATTTCAAAGCAAGAGAAAAGATTAAAAAAGATGATGAAAAAAACAACAAAAAAGAATCTGACCATAGAAAGTTATTATGGTGACAGGGAAGACCAAGACACAAACTAAGAAGAGGACAAGGATGTCAAAACATCTATGGACAAAACCCCAAAGAAAAATGAAAAGTGGTCTCCAGCCCAGAAAGAACTCATAGAAGAGCTCAAAAAGGAGCTTAAAAATCATATAAGCAAAGTAAAAGGAAAATGAGAAAAGAAATGAGATTGGTGCAACAGAATTATGAAAAAAGAGTCCACAAGTGGGAAATGGAAAAAAATACTTCAAAAGTAGAATTGGCCAAATGGAAAAGGAGATACAAAAATCCGTTGAAGAAAACAATTCCTAAAAAGGACAATTTCACAAATGGAAAAGGAAGTACAAGAGGTATCTGAGGAAAACCACTCCTTAAAAGTTAGAACTGGATAAGTGGAAGCTTATGACTCTATAGGAGATATCAAGAATGAATCACGCAAATTCAAAATCATGAAAAAAATAGAAGAAAATGGAAAATACCTCATCAGAAAAACAGCTGGCCTGGAAAAAACAGCTGGACTCAGAGGGAATAATATGCACAATGAGTTGAATATAGAAATCTATCTTACCAGACAGGGAAGTAGGAGGGGAGGGGATTAAGTAAAGATTATTGTTGCTGTTTGTCTCCTTCTCAAAGAGGACTATGACATCAGGGAGGTGATGCCCTGATAGGCAAATGAATAGATTTTAGGGAGGGAGTGCTGTGCAGAGTCACCAACCTCACTTTCTCTTCCAGAGTCATCTGAGTCTAGTGGTCAAGATGACTGGAGATGATACTGATGCAGTAGGAGACCTTGTCTTTTTTACGCTAAGGTCTTTAATAGGTCTCAGTTTGACAGAGGCAATGCTCATTCAGTGATTAAGGCCAGGTAAGAAATGAGGCAGAGAATGGCCACTTTTACATTTTTTTTTAGGGGTAGATAACTTTTTTTTTCACTTTTACATATTTAAAAAAAATCAATCTGGGAGGGGAACACCTCAGGATTTCTGGCCAAAAAAGAAACAATTGCTATTTAATGTACTTTGAGCTAATCAGGGCCCAAACAATGACCAAGTGGGGCTTGGCCTGGGACCTATTGTTGGCCAATCAATGAGAACAAGAGTGATTTGGGTTTGGTGCTGTTGTTATATGTCCTTAATTCTGAGAGAGGACCATGACATCAGGAACATGATGCCACAACTTGCAAATGAATTGAAGTGAGGAAGGTCTATGCAAGGTCACCAGTTTCACTTTCTCCTCTGGAACCCTGTGGGTCAAATGACAAGATGTAAATCAGGACAACAACATAGATGTGTGAGGGACTGACAGAAGGGAGGACATTTTGGAGGAGGTGGTAGACAGAAGCAAAACACTGGTGAGGAAAAAAGGGATGAAAGGAGAGGATGAACAGAAGGAAAAATAGGATGGAGGGAATTGCATAGTTAATAATCATGACTGTGAATACAAATGGGATGAACTCTCCCATTAAATGGAAGAGGATAGAAGAATGGATCAAAAACCAGAATCCTATGATATGTTGTTTATAAGAAACACACTTGAAGCAGAGAAACACACACAGAGTAAAGGAAAGGGGATAGAGCAGAAACTATTATGTTTCTGCTGAAGTAAAAAAAAAAAAAGCAGGGCTAGCAATCATTATCTCAGACAAAGTAATTAATTAATTAATTACTTAATTAAAAGACTTAATTAAAAGAAATAAGGAAGGAAACTACATCTTGCTAAAAGATACCTTAGAAAATGAATGAATATCAATGCTAAACATATAAGCACCATGTGGTATAGCATCCAATATATTAAAGGAGAAATTAAGTGAGTTACAGGAAGAAATAGATAGCAAAACTATGCTATTGAGGGATCTCAAATTTCCCCTCTCAGTACTTGATAAATCCAACTCAAAAATAAACAAGAAAGGAACTAAGGAGGTAAATAGAATATTAGAAAACTTAGATATGATAGAACTTTTGAGAAAACTGAACGGGAGCAGAAAGGAATGTACCTTTTTCTCAGCAGCATGTAGAACCTCCACAAAAATTGACATGTATTTTCAGTGGTGGGGAATCTGCAGCCCTGAGACCACATATGACCTTCTAGGTCCTAAGGTATGACCTTTTGACTGAGTCCAAGTTTTATAAAACAAATCCTTTTATTAAAGTTATTCATAATTCCTGATGATAATAATTCCTAATAATTGGGGCATAAAATTTTCAAAATCAAATGTAGAAAGGCAAAAATATTAAATGTATTGTTTTTCAGTCATAATGCATTAAAATTATATTCAACAAAGGGCAGCAGAGAGATTAAAAATTAATTGGAAACTAAATAATCTAATCCCAAAGAATGGGTGAGTCAAAGAAAAAATCATAGACACAACTAATAATTTCATTAAACAGAATGACAACAATGAGACAACATACTAAAATTCATGAAATACAGCTAAAGCACTAATTAGGGGAAATTTATTTTTCTAAATTCTTACATAAACAAAATAGAAAAAGAATAGGTCAATGAATTGGGCATGCAACTAAAAAACAGCTAGAAAAATAACAAATTAAAAATCCCCAATTGAGCATCAAATTATAAATTCTGAAAATCAAGATAAAATTAGTAAGATTGAAAATAAAAACCAACCAACCAATAAAAACAAAAATCAAACAAAAGAACTATTGGGCAAACAAGTAAATCTAGGAGCTGTTTTTTTTTTTTTGATAAAAACAATAACAATGAGATAAGCCACTGGTTAATTTGATTTTAAAAAAGGAAGACAAAAATAAAGTACTCAGTATCAAAAATGAAAAGAGTGAAATCACCACCAATGGAGAAGAAACTAAAGCAATCACTAGAGAATAATTTGCCCAATTATATTCCAATGAACCTGACAGTCTGAGTGAAATTGATAAATGTTTATGAAAAAATAAATTACATACATTAACAGATCAGTAAATAGAATGCCTAAATAATTCCATCTTAGAAAAAAATTGAACAAGTTATTGATGAACTTCCTAAGAAAAAATCCCCATGGAAATATGAATTCACAAGTAAATTCTACCACACATTCAAAGAGCCATTAATTCCAATACTATATAAACTGTTTAGAAAAATAAGTGCAGTCCTATCAAACTCCTTTTATGACAAAAATATGGTGCTGACACCTAAACCAGGAAGAGCTAAAATAGAGAAAGAAGATTATATACCAATTTCCCTAATGAATATCAATGCAAAAATTTTCAGCAAAACTCTAGCAAGGCAATTACAGCAACATATCATAAGGATTATATACCATGAACAAGTGGAATTTATACCAGGAATACTGGATTATTTCAATATTAGGTAAACTAGCATAATTGACTATATCAGCAACAAAACTAACAGAATCACATAACTATCTCAATAGATGCTGAAAATCTTTTGACAAAATATAGCACCCATTTCTATTAAAAACACTAGAGAACATAGGAATAAAGAGAATTTTCCTTGAATTGGCAAGAAGTATCTGTCTGAAACCATTAGCAAACATTATCTGTAATGGAGAAAAGATAGTAGCCTTCCCAATAAGACCAGGGGCAAAGCAAAGATGCCCATTATCATCACTATTATTCAATATTGTACTAGAAATGTTAGCTACAGGAGTAAGAGAAGAAAAATAAATAGAAGGAATTAGAACTGGCAATGAGGTAACAAAACTATCACTCTGCAGATATATCAATATGATGGCATACTTAGAGAAATCTAGAGAATCAACTAAAATTACTTGAAATAATTAACAATTTTGCCAAAGTGATAAATAAACCATCAGCATTTCTTTATAAGACCAACAAAGTGCAACAGCAAGAAATAGAAAGAGAAATTCCACTTAAAATACCCGTAAACAATATATAATATTTGGGAGTCTACCTGACAGACAAATTCAGGAACTATATGAACACAATTACAGAACACTTTTCACACAAAGTCAGATCTAAATTATGAGTAGGCTGAGCCAATATAATAACAATGACAATTCTTCCTAAACTAATTCAGTGCCATACCAGTCAAAGTCCCAAAAAATATTTTATAGAGCTAGGAAAAATAACAACAAAATTAGTCTGGAAGAACAAAAGGTCAAGAATATCAAGGAAATTAATGAAAAGACATGCAAGGTAAGGTGACCTCGCTGTACTAGATCTAAAACTGAATTATAAAGCAGCAATCATCAAAACAACTTGGTACTGGCAAAGAAATAAAGTGGTGGATGATTGGAATAGGTTAGGCACACAGGACAGAGTAGACAATGATTAGAGTAATCTCTTTTTTGAGGAACCCAAAGACTCCAGCTTCTAGGATAAGAACTCACTATTTAACAAAAACTGCTTGGAAAACCGGAAAATAGTATGGCAAAAATTAGACATAGAACAACATCTTATACAGTATACCAAGACAGTCAAAATTGGTACATGATTTATACATAATACCATAAACAAATTAGGAAATCAAGGAATAGTTTACCTATCAGATCTATGGAGAATTTATGACCAAACAAGAAATAGAGAACATTACAAAATGCAAAATGGATAATTTTTATTACATTAAATTAAAAAGATTTTTCATAAACAAAACCAATGAAACCAAGATTAGAAGGAAAGCAGAAAACTGGGAAAGGATTTTTACAGCCAGTGTCTCTGATAAAGGACTAATTTCAAAAACACATAGAAAATTGAGTCATATTTATAAGATTACAAGCGATTTCCCAATTGATAAATGGTCAACAGATATGAACAGACAGTTTTTACATGAAGAAATCAAAGCTATCTATAGGCATGTAAAGAAGTACTCTAAATAATATTTTATTAGAGAAACGCAAATTAAAACAACTCTTAGGTACTACCTCACACCTTTCAGATTGGCTAAAATGACAATAAAGGAAAATGATAAATGATGGAGAGGATGTGGGAAAATTGGGACACTGATGCATTGTTGGTGGAGCTGTGAATTGATACCATTCTGGAGAGCAATTTGGAACTACACCCAAAGAACAACCAAACTATGCATACATTTTGATACAGCAATACCACTACTAGGTCTTTATTCCAAAGAAGTCATACAAAAGGGAAAAGGAGCTACATGTGCAAAAGTTTCAATAGCAGTCCTTTCCATGGTGGTAAAATATTGGAAACTGAGAGGATGCCCATCAACTGGGGAATGACTGAACAAGTTGTGGTATATGAATGTAATGGAATACTATTGTGCAATATGTAATCATGAACAAATCGATTTTAGAAAACCTGAAAAGACTCATATGAACTGATGCAAACTGAAATGGGCAGAACCAGGATAACATTGTACATTATCAGCAACATTGTGTAATGATCAACTATGAATCATTCGGTTCTTTTCAGCTATACAATGATCCAAGACAAGTGCAGAGGACTCATGAAGGAAAGTGCTATCCACATCTGGATAAAGAACTGATGGACTCTGATTGCGGATCAAAGGATATTTTTTTCACTTACTTTATTCTTTTTTGTGTTTTTCCCTTTGATCTGTTTCTTCCTTCACAACAGTGACTAATGTGGAAGTATGTTTCACATGATAGCATATGTATAACCTATATCAATTTGCCTACCATATTCAGAAAAGGGAAGGGGAGAAAGGGAGGGATAACATTTGGAACACAAAATCTTGTAAAAATTAATGCTAAAGTTGTCTTGACATATAATTGGGAAAAATAAAATACTATTCTTCTGTCTCCTCCCCTCCCCCTCCCCAAGAGGGCATGGAACCTGATATATCTCCTATATTTAACTTCACATTGAACTTATTTACACAATAGTCAAGTTGTAAAGAAGAATTATTACCAATGGAATGAATTATGAGAAAGAAGAAACAAAACAAAAAAAAAAACCCCACAAAAACAAAAGCAAAAGAGAGCAATAAAAACAAAAGAAAAAAAAGGAAAGCAAACAGTTTGCCTCAATCTGCATTCAGTCTCCACAGCTCTTTCTCTGGATGCAGATATCTCTCTCCTTCATGAGTCCTTTGGAGTTGTCTTTGAACTTTATTGCTGAGAAGAGCTAAGTCTATCAAGGTTAGTCATCACAGAATCCATATATCTGTGGTTGTGTATAATGTTCTCTTAGTTCTGCTCGGCTCACTCAGCATTATATTGTGTAGGTTTTTCCAGGTTATTATATTATTATTCCCCATTTCTTATAGCACAGTAGTTTGCCATTACATTCATATACCACAGCTTGTTCAACCATTCCCCAATTGATGCGCATCCCCTTGATTTCCAATTATTTGCTACTACAAAAAGAGTCGCTATAAATAATTTTGTATATGCGGGTCCTTTTCCCACTTGTGTGATCTCTTTGAGATACAACTCTAGAAGTGGAATTGCTTGGTCAAAGGGTATGAACATTTTCATAGCCCTTTAGGCATAGTTCCAAATTGCTCTCCAGCATTTATCATTTTCCTGTTTTGTCATTTTAGACAATCTGACAGGAGAGATGTAGTACCTAAGGGTTGTTTTGATTTGTATTTCTCTAATCAGTAGTGATTTCGAGCCTTTTTTCATATTCCCGTAGAGATCTTTAATTTCTTCCTCTGAAAACTGCCTGTTCATATCCTTTGACCATTTCTCAATTGGGGAATGACTTGTGTTCCTATAAATTTGGTTCAATTCCCTGTATATTTTAGAGATGAGGCCTTTATCAGAGACACTGGTTGGAAAGATTTTCTCCCAATTTTCTGCTTCCCTCCTAATCTTTGTTGCATTGGCTTTTTTACACAAAACTTCAATTCAACATAATCAAAATTATACATTTTGCATTTTGTAATGTTCTCTATCTCTCTTTGTGTCATGAATCTTTGCTTTTCCATAAATCTGAGAGGTAAACTATTCTTTGCTCTTCCAAATTGCTTATAGTACCAACCTTTATTCCTAAATCATGAACCCATTTTGACTTTATTTTGGTGTATGATACAAGATATTGGTCTATGCCAAGTTTCTGCCCTACCATTTTCCAATTTTCCCAGCAGTTTTTGTGAGGTAGAGAATTCTTAGCCCAAAAGCTGGATTCTTTGGGTTTATCAAAGAGTAGATTGCTATAGTCATTGACTACTGTGTCTTGTGCACCTAACGTATTCCATTGAACCATGACTATGAGTCTTAGCCAGTACCAGGTAGTTTTGATAATCCAGTGCTTCTTAAACTGTGGGTAGTGACCCCATATGGGGTTGCATAACTGAATGCAGGGGTTTCAAAAAATTTGGCAACAATAAAAGGTTTCTGAATGTGCAACAACTGAAAATTAATTCAAAATCAAACGAGCAATGAATGTGAGGTGTTTCTGGCAGAGCTTGCTCATGTTACATCTTGCAAATTCTCCGTAGCCTTGGTTCTGAATACACAACGTGCAATTTTCACTGCATCTGCCATCACACCATATAACACCAATGAATGCAGCCAGAAACACCTTGATTCAGATTTGATACCATTGTATCTTATAAATTACAATTGTTTTTTTTTTTTTTTACTGTATGTACAATAGCATTAATTGAATTTTGGCTTAGGATTAGGACAGAATTTCCAACAATTTCTGATATGACTCTAAACATACTCCTGCCATTTTGTACTATGTATTTATGTGAAGCAGCATTCCCAGCATTGGCCATTGTAAAATCAAAATATTGATTGACTGAAAAACATTGAAGATGCCCTATGTCCTGCAGTGTCAAGTATTCTGCCAAGATATAATTCTTCATGTAAAAATAAATAAGCACATTCATCTCATTAGTATGAAGATTTGATTTCATCTTTGATAGATGGTAAAAGTTATATGTATATCAAAGAATTTTTTAAGATAAATTTCTTTAGGATTTATTATCAGTAAATGTTTGAGTTGTATACCCATTTTACATGTCTATATACTCAGAGTCGCATAAAAATTTCTTAGTTGATAAAAGGGTCTTGAGTGGAAAAAGTTTACAAAGCCCTGATTTAATATAACACCTTTGATTTTACAGATGAGAAAACTGCCAACCATATGTATGAAACAACTTACCCATTGCCATACAAGTAGTAACTGTCACAGCCAAGGTTTGAAAACCATTTCTTTTGAGTGTAAAGCCAGAGCTTTCCCCAGGAAATTACAAAAAGATTACTTGCTTTCCAAAAGAGCTCTACTAAAGCATCCTTTAAATAGCATATCCTCTGGTGCATTTTAAATAAGATTAAACTGATAAAAATTTTGTTTTCTCTGCTCATAATCAATAGCACACCTGGCGCATTGTAACAATCAAAGTCATTTTCTTACCCAATGGACCCTTCTTTCTTTCCTACTAT
The DNA here is from genome assembly GCA_028646595.1 of Phalanger gymnotis. Lineage (NCBI taxonomy): Eukaryota > Metazoa > Chordata > Mammalia > Diprotodontia > Phalangeridae > Phalanger > Phalanger gymnotis. Next base: position 273,026,224 of record CM053622.1, on the reverse strand, counting down.
TTCAGTTAGTGTCCTAATTAAATTTTTGTGTCCTCAAAGTAGTTATTAAACCTATTTAGTTTATTAGGGAGAAATGAGGAAAGAATGAAAAACTTTTCCTGGGAGTTAAAATTAATCAACATAGGTCATGTCCAAATGTGCTAAGTGAACAGATTATGGCACAAACAATCCATTCAGTTATCTCAACTACCATCTTGGTTCACCTCTCATTTGAAATGTGAACCATCTTAAATCACCTGTTGTGTGGTTTAGCACAAAGAGAAGATTTGTTGCTCACATCTACCACATGATGAAGAGCTTGCTATTTTAAGTAGGCAGTTTAAAACGAGGATTTAGTTAGTGGTAACTCAATTATCCAGATGGAACTGCCGTTTATTAAGACAAGAAGTTCATTCTATTTTGGTGGGGGTGAGCAAGGTGTAGATCAAGAGATGGTTAGGGAGAGAAGATATGGAGAAGAAAGAAAGGAGGAGGAAAATAACAATGGATCTTCGATGTTTTATTTCTAAGCAATACTTGATCTCTAGAGTGACAAAGATAGAAATCAACTTTTAAGTGACAACAACTTTAAAAAAGCTATATTCTCAGAGCTGTTACACCAAATATTTTCACCTCTTCGGGGGGGATAGGGAGTGATGGTAATAGTTAAGAGTATAATCTTTTTCCTCAATCTAGTACTTCATCATGGTGCCAGGGTGACACTTGATTTGGAAGGTACCAGTAGGTACTGCCAATTTTGTAACAGTTTTTGGAATGGTCCAGTAGACAAAACACCTGCTCTCCAAGGATCAGCTAAATTAAGTACAAAGGTGATTCATCAAAAGTAGTCTGACCACTAAGCGCTGAATTTGTGCTGAGGGAAATTTCATTCTGCTTTACTACCCTCTTTCAACCTAGTATATTCTTCAATAAATCAAAGAACTTCGATTTCCTAAGTGCAGCCACATATACAGATGACAAGTTATAGACATTTTAATAGATGGACTTCATGAGTTGTGTTTGAAAAATTGCTCCCCTATTATCTATCTGGTCATTAGAAGAAATGTCACTTACCTAGGATCATACAGTAAGTGACAGAGTTGGGACACTAATAATGTGTCCAATGAGTGCTAGCTATTTCTTTTAATGGAGATAGAACGTTGCCCAGGAACTAAATGGTCTGGCAACATTACTCAAATTTTGCAGAGGTCTTCCTGACTCCAGGCCCAGCTCTCTATCTGCTGTACTGCCTGGCTGTCTTTTTTAATTTTTCTGTTTGAACAATGTATTTGCTGTAATATGTATCTATATGGCTATCACACAATATATAGGTATATGCATACCTATAGGATGTATATTATCTATATATCATATAGGCATGTATTCTATGTCAAAGAGCTTAACGTGTACATATATATGCATATACATATACTATGTTCCTGTATATATGTACACACATACACATTATACACACACACATATATATATACATATACACACACACACATATATATATATATAGTTTTTCATTGATTTCTTTTGTTTTGAATTACAAGATAATTTTTTTTGGCAATATCTACCACTATAGATCTTTCCTTATAGCAAAAACAACCAAAAATTCAGCTAAAACTAACTGACAAAGCTATTACAACTTTCAGTGGACACAACCTTTGTTATTTGCAGTCACTGGAGTCTTAACTCACAAAAATGCTTTCGGTAATATATTTTTAAAATTTTTATTTTCAATTTGGAATTCTCTCCTTTCTTCCCTCCTCCCTCACACTTCTCCCCTATCCATGGAGAAAGCATGGATTATGATGTTCGGCAGCATTTCTTAACCACCAAACTGATGCTTTATAGCTAGAAAGATCATGTGTTAGTAGTCTTGTTCTCACCCTGGTGTTTTGGACATCACATGGGAAGTCTAGAGGTGGGAGGGACCTCAGAGAACTTCTTATCCATCTTTTTTACAGGTTTTGTGTTTCCCCAGTGAATGAAAGTGCTAAGCTCCCTAGGGTTATCAGAGAATGGAAGACTCTCTATACCACTGGAGATAGAGACTGGCTATCTTAGGACTATGAATTAGTATGGAACTTCCTCTTTCTAAACTGGCTGTCCATTTTTCATTTCTGGCAAACGTAACCTCTTCGTTTTGTATTTAACTAAGTCCCTATTATATGACCTTGGCATAATGGAATCATTCCCCCATAGGAATGTATGAGTAAATGGAAGGAAAAAAAACATTTTAATCAAATTCTGTGTACCAGGTGCTCTGTTAAATAGAAGAGATAAAAATTCAAAAGGCAGAAAATCCCTGCCTTCTAGGAGCATACATTTTAGCAGAGAAATTATTTCACTTACTTTATTTTTTTTTGTGTGTTTTTCCCCTTTGATCTGTTTCTTCCTTCACAACTGTGACTACCGTGGAATGGTAGCCATTCCGTAATACTAGTCAGGAAAGTAGGTTTGGGTCTAGAATGCCTTAAGGTTGATGAATAGGCCAATGGAGCAAGCAATCGGCACTACCTTTCCAGAAGCAGGGACAGCATTGACTTGATTACAGTTCTCCCAGAAAGAGGCAGAGGGATGGGAGTAGAAGTAGAAAACATGAAAAATGAATTGTTATGAGGATGAAGATATATGGTTCCTGCCTGAGAGTTCAGACTTGAGTAGCTCTGTCCAACATTTGACTTTTGACGTCAAATTAATTAATGCAATTAATATAAAGCAACAACTGAATAACTGTATTCTCTCATCTTCTCTCATACCTGTGCAGTTTCCAGAGAATGCATAGGCTTCTCCAAACCCAAAAGATCTAGGAAATTATTGCATTTACTTACCCAGTGTCAGCTCCTCCTGTCAGTGTTAAAGCAGTATAGACTATATAACTTTAATCTTTGCAACTGGTTCACATCTTGGAAAGTAGATCATAGTTTCAAGAGTCAGAAACTTCTGAGACTCCTTGCAGCACAGGCCACTGACTTGTCATCCAGTGCTAACTAGAATTCCTAAAGGCTAGTAGTAATTTTCTCTTCCGGGTCCAGTCGCTGATAGGGATTTGTGACAAAGTTCACATAGAATGACAAAACCAGCTGATATGACAGATATTAGAACAGCAAGGACCTTTAGAGTTCATTTAATCTGGCCTCCTGATTTTATAAAAGAGACAACCAAGGACCAGAAAGGTTAGTATCTAGACAAGTTAAAATTAAGATCTCTTAAAATGAGATACCTGTCCTTTTCCATCTAAAAAAAAAACAGGCTTACTGATGGGTTTTGTTTTTAACAGCAAAGTAATTTCTGGATATACCATGTGCTCTAAAAAAACCAAAACACTGTGAAACACACCCCTTCCCCCACCACATTGTAACAAAGAAACTCCATTAAACAAAACAACTGACACAATGACTGATGGGATAGGGAACCTCCCACACACACCGAAGGAAAGTAGATGCATATTATTCCATATTCCCCAGGGTAAAGATTGTAAAGATCATTGCACTCAGAGTCTGGCTTTGCTTTCATCTTCTCATTTACATCGTATACATTATTGTAATCATTATGAACACTGTTATTCTGGATGTGTTTATTCACAATGTATTATTTCAGAAAAGTCATGCCATCTTATTTTTTTCTGAATTCTCAATATGCACATTCCTTTATGGAAAAATAATAGTCTATTACATCCATAAAACCACAGATTGTTCAGCTATATACCCAAACAATAAATACGGTTCTTTTTACCTATTTTGTGTGAAGTCTTGGGCCAAGACTCTATCATGTTATTCTCTCACATTCAAAGTTTTGAAGTTAATTGCTCAAATAGATAAAAAAAACAAAAAAAACCCCTGCTTAATGTAATAAACACATCAGAATATTAGACTAGCATCTGCTTAATGGAAGTACATTCAGTATACTCCTGTAGCTGACGGGATAACAAAGACGCCTAGTAACTCATCCTGTTCCCATGTGATTTTGATCTCCTCTTCTAGGTCTCTGAATTTTGAAAGATTTTTTATGTTGTTGTGGTGGTTGTTGTTCCATGTAGTTTTGATCATTGTATTTGGTATTTCAGCATCTATTTCAAAAAAGTACTTAAATATTTTGGATCTTTGTCATACATAGGCCATTGTGGATAATGTTTCTGTTTATCTTGTATGTATATAGTTTTTTTTTTTCATGCCATCTCCCCTGTTAGAGTAGACACTCCTCAAGATCAGGGTCTGTCTTTTACTTTTCTTTGTATCCCCAACACTAAGTACAATATCTGGCACATATTAGGTGCTTAATAAACATTAATTGATGATTGCTTGTGGTAATGATCTAAATACATTATAATTTATTGGTTAAATTTTTAACTTTTTAAGGTCTGAATATTTTGCATGGAGTTTATCATCTTTGATTATGAAAGATAATAAGTTTATGGGGCATAACTTTAGATGCCATATCATGTCTTTCTAGGTCTTTGATAAATGTTATGTTTTTGCAGTGACGTATTGTACATTTTGATGTGATGCATTGCACAGATTCACTAATTTCTTTGCATAATCTGGAATGTTCAGTAATTCCAGGACCCTTAAGGATAACCAGCAGGAACTCTTTGGTGGCAATAGTCTTTTCCTGAGTAAAATGCCAATGACTTGGTTTGAAATTTTTAGAATGACAAAATAATAATAATTATCCTCCTCCTCCTCATCACCAAAAGCATAATCTGTGAATGACTTTTACTATTATTATTTCTCATCTATTCTTCTGCTGACGATTGACCAAGTAGATAAAATGATTACTTTTGGGGTTGGAACGAGTGTATCAAGATGTGAACTCAACTTCTGCAAACTTGCTGGAAACATCTTTGGAGCAACTCCAATAGGAAACCAGATGACAAGAATGAAGTTGCTTTGTCCAGGCACCATGTCGTTCCACTATCTTCCAAATGGTCTCGATAATTTGAATGCTTTTGCAGTCTTTTATTTTGGATACTGTGAATATTTGAGATATTGGCATATTTTAAAATATTATTAGTACCTGAACTTTCTGAGTGCATATGAAAAGTTTTATAGCTTTGATATGTGCCAAACCTGTGTTCTGTAGTCTGGGCCTTTGGGAATGCAGGGTTGCCTCTATGACCCAGTGCCTTGAAATAGCATTTTAGGGAAGGCACATCAAATTAACACATATACGTAGGTTATGCAATTGTAATCCAATGCTTGCTTACAGTCTGACCTGGTAAAAGTTATTGCCTCTCTGCTGCAGTATTCAAAGCTGTGAAATGGCAATAATAATATTTGCACAACACATCTGACAGCACTGTCATGAGGAGAATATTCTGTAAGCATTGAAACTCTCTCAATTAAAGTAAAATAATTTGATTTACCCTGGCAACTTGGCTTCAAAATTCTTTCAAGTTGTTTGAGGGGGAAATGGATATTTACTCAAAAAAAAAAAAAACAAGCTGCCCATTTCCTATCTCTGAATCAGTCTCAGAAGAGAAAATCAGCTGCTTTTTGACTTGCTTATGGAATCCTGTGATAATGGAATAATTCTCCTGGAGACTACTGCATATCAGAGTTTTCATAGTGTATCTTGAGTTAATTAAAGTGTGCCTCCGGTTCAATGTAAGTTGCATTTCATCACCATAGTGTGTTTATCACCATGGAAATAATATTCAGCCAATCAATATAGGAGTTTCATGAAAGAATCACTATTTTTTTTCCATGATCCACAGAAAAAGAACAAATCACTCTATTGGTGTATGTCTTCACGTGTGTGTGTGTGTGTGTGTGTGTGCACACGTGTGCTTGTGATGGTGGGAGAAGGGAGGACAAAAATAACAAAGACAGAATTTGGTTTTAGGGGTACATTTTGTACTCAAGAATTATTAGTAAATATATTTCAAAACAAGAAATGAGCTGCCCTGATTTCTAACAACAATAGCAACTGCAGTAACAATAAAAGCAAGGATAATAACATCTAGCATTTATATATCACTTTAAGGTTGGCAAAGTTTTTTATAAATGTTATTTAATTTTTATCATCTGCCTAAGACTATCAGCAAACATTATATGTAACGGGGATGAGCTAGATGCATTGCCAGTAGGATTGGGGGTGAGAGGATGTCCATTATCACTACTGTTTTTCAATTTGGTACTAGAAATGTTAGCTTTTGCAATAAGAGAAGAAAAAGAAGTTGAAGGAATTAGAATAGGCAAAGAAAAAACTAGGTTATCACTCTTTGCAGATGATATGATGATATACTTAGAGAATTCTAGAGAATCAAATAAAAAAACTCCTTGAAATAATAAATAACTTTAGCAAAGTTGCAAGATAAATCCTCAGCATTCCTGTATATTACTAATGAAGCTCAACAGCAAGAGACAGAAACAGAAATTCCATTTAAAATTACTGTAGACATTATAAAATATTTGGGAGTATACCTGCCAAAACAAATTCAGGAACTTTAAGAACAAAATTACAAAACACTTTTTACCCAAATAAAGTCAGATCTAAATAATTGGGAAAAAATATTAGTGCACATGGCTGGGCCAAACTAATATAATAAAAATGACAATTTTACCTAAATTAATTTATTTGTTTAGTGCCATATGAATTAAACTACCAAAAATTATTTTATAGAGCTAGAAAAAAGTAATAGCAAAATTCATTTGGAAGAACAAAAGGCCCAGAATATCAAGGGAATTAATGAAAAGAAATGCTAGGGAAGGTGGCCTAGCTCTACTTGTATTACAACTGTATTAGAAAGTGTATTATGCTATATTATAAAGCAGCAGTCATTAAAACTACTTGGTGCTGGCTAAGAAATAGAGTAGTGGATGAGTGGAATAGGTTAAGTACACAAGACACAGTAGTCAATCACTATAGTAATCTACTGTTTGATAAACCCAAAGACTAGGGCTTCTGAGATAAGAACTCGCTATTTGACAAAAACTGCTGGCAAAACTGGAAAATAGTATGGCAGAAACTAGGCATAAACCAATATCTTACACCATATACCAAAATAAAGTCAAAATGTGTTCACAATTGAGATATAAAGGCTGTTATTATAAGCAATCTAGGAGAGCAAAGAATAGTTTGCCTGTCAGACACATATCCTAGTCAAGTTTTTACTTCAGTATAAACATTTCCATTTCCACCAGAGATGTTCATATGACATTAATTTTAAAATTCTTAGTTATCTTGGATACTCTAAGCTTCTAGAGCTTATCCATGTCCTTCTGAAAATGTCAACAAGCAAAGAACAGATGACTATTTAGTCATTGTTGTGGAGATCATTCTTGTCTAGTTATATGTTGGACTCAATGGTTTCTGAGGTTATTTTCAATTCATATATTCTGAGGTCATGTAATTCTATGAAATGAGCTTCTGTCAGTGAATATGATTCAAGTCCTTCACAATGCGAATGGGTGCCAACCTTCCTTTACATCCCTGTCTTGGGTTGTTTCATCTCAAGAATTTTATGCTATGATCAAATTTGGCCATTCCATGCCCCCTTAAAACATTCTGTTTTTTATATTTGCTTCTATGTTTATATCATTCCCTAAACATGGAATGCCTTGGGCATCATCCCTCCCCACCAAAAAAAGAAACCTTTGCCTATTGAAATCCTAGCTATTCTTGTCTTTAAGACTCAATTCAAATGTCACTTCCTGAATGTACCCAACTGCTTTGCTAGGTTCACCTTACAGGGCAGCCAGGTGTGTTGATGAGTGGGTTTATAAGCAAGTGCCAGGAGGCAGAGATCTAAGCTCTGAACTTCTTCATATCTCATCACCATGAACTCTGCCCTTATTCTGTTAGGAGCTAACATTGACTCCTGTCATGTTTACCAAGCCTGGCATCTTTAATAAATCTGAAGACTGATATGGATTGACAGTCTGTTTTTGTAGATATTTTTGGTTTGCCTTTTGAGCACCTTTTCATGTACCAGACTCCAGCCTGTTGGTAGCTATGTCTGGGACTATTTTTCCCAGATCCAAGATATGATGCTTACTCCAAAAATACTTCTCTGACCTCCCTTCCCCATTTGGGAATAATCTTTCCTTCCTCAGACCTCTGATAGCACCTGCTTCCCACCTTTCTCATGTACCTATCGCTTTCTGTACAGTCACACAATATATACAATTTCTCTGATCCACATGATGTGGTCATTTCTTTCTTTTTTATTTTTTAGTCTTTGATTTCATTGGTAAAGGGAACTCCTGTTGAGGAAAGCTTCATAACCTCTAAAATTATTTAGCAGTTTAGTCTGAGAGAATTGTCTGGAGCATCAAAAGCTGATCCAGGGTCACATAGTTGGTGTGCTTCAGAAACAGAATTTAAGCCCATATTTTCCTGAATCTGAGGCCACCTTCCTGTTACATTGTTCTACAATAACATAATTAATTCATTATGATTAAGAAAGTACTATTGACAATATTTCTTAATGTGAATACAATACTTTATAATTAAACTTTACCCTACATGTGGCAACTTTTAAGTGCAAGAATGATTTGGATGTACAAACGTAGTTTTTTTTTAATTCCAAAGAGTCAATATTTTACAATAACATCACCTTCTTGAGACTCAGAAATTCTTAAAAATGATTGGCACAAAGAAATGGCAATGCTTTATGGGTAATGCCAACGTATAAGACAGCATGACAAGTATGGGGTCAAAACAGAGACTTTGGTTTTTGTAATTTAGTTTCAAGGTTTTATGCATGTCTCAGTTTCACCAGAGATCTGAGATTTTGTTAAGACTGTTGAGAACAGTTGAGACAATTTATTGCAAATAGAGTTATATGATGCATTTTGAAGCCATATATTCCTTGCATAGTTTAGAGGTGGGGGAGCAAGGTGAAGCTTCCACTGTTGACAAGATGACTTTTCTAAAACCTACAAAGACTTTCCATGTTCATATGGATCATAGAACCATAGACATAATGTTAAAAATACTACAGTTGCTATCTAGTCCCATGGTGTCAAACTCAAATAGAAATAAAGGCTGTTAGACCTTAGATGAGGATCCTTGGGGCCTGAAGACTTAGTTTAAAAATGTAATATCATGTATATTTATTGCAATTTTATTTATTTTGTTAAATATTTCTTTGTTACACTTTAATTTGGTTTGAATCACACTTTGGAGTGTTGTAGGAAGCATGGGACCCATTGAATGAATCACCTTGATTTCTAATGCCCATGACAATTAGAGGGAATCTCCAAAAATAAATAAAATGCAAACAAGCATCCCTCCATCCATTTTTAAAATGAAGTTCTACATCAAGATCATGGCAAGCTCCTTTCCAGAAAGAGAAACCTGCCTGCCAGAAATTGTTTCAATCCTAATTCAGCTATTCCCAAGATAGTACTTTGCTTTCCTTAAATATGGGAGAACAAATCTATTATTTATATGTTAAAGCAATTTTAAACTTCTGAGAATCAAGAATGATCTGCAATTTTATGTAAGAAGATTAAAAATATTGTGGTTACATAAGCAAGAACATTTGTAAAGTGCTTTGTATCATCATCATCATCATCATCACCATCATCATCACTCTGGTAGTACGATCATAGCAATATTAAGTAGAAAGATGGAAAAGAAACATACATTTATTAAATTCCTACTATGTGACAGGCACTGTTTTAAACAAATTACAAACATTGTCACATTTTATTTGATCCTCACAATAATTATATGAAGTAGGTGCTGTAATTATCTCCACTTTACAGTTGAGAAAACTAAAGCCGAGAAAGGCTAAGTGACTTTCCCAGTCATAGCTAACAAATTATTTTTAATAAGATAAGTAGTTAGTTTTAGGCGATTGTAGGTGGAATGTCTCCATCATTTAGAATATAACATAAAGTCCTAGTTGAATAACTCTGTGGCAGCATGAAAGTTAAGACTGGGTATTTAGAAGCTATTCCAGCAATATCTAATCTCTGCCAAGTTTTACCACGCTGGGAATGCCTTGACTATAGAGGCAACAGATCTGCCAAGGAAAAGCCCAGTCAATGTTCAGGTCCTTCTTCTCTTTTTATTCTATTTTACTTGGGGATGTTATGAGCTCTCATGGGTTCAATGATCAACTTTATATAGATGATTATCAGATCTACAAAGCCAGACACAGTATTTCTCCTGATATATAAGCAAAGTAGCACTAAGAATAGAGCTTTGACTCTGGAGTCAGGGAGATCTGAATTGGAATAGGGCCTCAAATACTTGCTAGTTGTAGGACTCTAGGCAAATCAGTTAACCTCTATTTGTCTCAGTTTCCTATACTGTAAAATGGGGATAATAATATTATCTATCTACCTTATAGGATTTTTGTGAGGATCAAATGAGTTAATATTTTCAATATACCTAGCATACAATAGGCCCTTGATAAATGCTATTTTTCCTTTTTCATTTTTAGTCGTACCCCATTAATTGTATTTTGAACATATCAAATTGGGTATCTTATAGGTAGGACTGAGCTTGTCCAAAAAAGAATTCATCATTCTGACCCCCAAAGAACTTTAATTCTTCTCAAATTTCCTATTGTTTTCAAGGATACTATCTTCTTTTTAGTCACCCAAATTTGAAGCCTCTGTCATTCCTCACTACTCATACTCACCCCTACAATCCATTTGTTGTCAAACATTGTCATTTCTACCTTGAAACTGTCTCACTGTCTCAAATATATATATATGTGTGTGTGTGTATGTGTGTGTGTGTATACATTTTTATATGTATGTATCCCTTGCTATAGAGAAATATGGTAGTGAAAGTCAATTTCAATTTAGACTACCATTGATTTATGAAATCTTAAGGAGGAGTAAAGTGGAACACTATGAACGGTTTTCCTACCTAAGATAAGGAAGGCATTGGAGAGGAAATGTGTATAAGAAGCTTGGCGAAATATTCAATTAGTCTAGATCATCTCAAGAAAAGTAAGGGATGAAAGTTTCAGAGGGATGACAAAGATGAAAAAATAAAAGAAATGCCATAATTCATAATTTTTTTTCTTCAAAGGTACTGAAGTCATTGCATTTGGACACTAATATTAGTAGTTCGAAATATGATCCACAAGTAATTAAAAATGAAACTATAGGAGTTGTAGAGAGCATCATTAGACTCGATGTACCAATTACCCCCTAGAAGTACAATATTGAAGGCATTAATGGATCAATTCTCAAGAGAGATGGAAGGGGAATCTAACATTTTAGGGAAAAACACAGATTTTATTCCTAAAAATGATTAACTAGAATAATAATAATTAGTATTTTAATTCAAATATGTTAATTATTTTAATTTACTTATAAAATCAAATTATTATTATTAATATTCATATAGCACTTACTATGTGCTAGGCACTGTGATAAGTACTTTACAAGTATTATTTCATTTGATTCTTACAACAACCCTGGTATGTAGGTGCTATTATTATCCCCATTTTATAGATGAAGAAAATGAGGCAAACAGGGATTAAGTAATTTGCCCAGGGTCACATAATTAGCAAGAGTCTTAGGCCATATTTGAAGTCAGGTCTTCCTGACTCCAGGCCTAGTGGTCTATCCACCTCAGTACTTAATTTGTTATGTTTGCTTTCAGGTAACTTTATAAGACAGGAAAAAAAATCTTTTTGAAAATAATCTTTGTATCTACCAAGAGAATATTAAATGAAGATGCAAGTAGAGTCTAAGCATGTTTTCCCAGTAATATTCCATAGCAAGGAACGTTTTTAGAGGCATACAACTGATTGAAATGTGTAGAATATGAGATCATATTGCACTTACTGTTTGATTATAAAGTAGGTTTCTCTGAAGCATGTTTGAAAATCATGCATGATTCCTTGACAGATGCAAAATAATTAGAAATATCTGGGCCTAAATTTCAGTATTGACTCAGTTCCCATGATCAGTTGCGTATAAGAAAATGATGACCTACTTTCCCAAGGGTCTGATGACCTGACACATGATGAGGAAGTGCTAATTTCCCAAAACAGCAAAATCTATGCTGTGGCACTTACGTTCCAGGTGCTACTCCTGTTCCTCATCACTACCTTACATCAGGACAACCTCTTTTACCTACAATAATTTTACATCACCTGCATTACGGGTGATGTTATGCAAAGATTATTGAGATTTAGGCCTTAATCATTCCAAAGAGGGAAAGCATGGCCTGGGATTTTGGGATTTCATTTTATAATACATTGTTTTGGATATTTCCTTGGGGGCTCTTAGACAGTTTTATTATCTATCTGATTTGCTTTTACTATCATTTTAATTTAGTTCCCCCTTCCCTCTTCATAGTTTTGCTTATGGCAGGCCCCTCACATCAGTGAGATTGGGATTGTCCAGTAAAAGGCCTAAAGCCATTTATACGTGGAACATACTCTGCAACATCCTTATGGCCTGCCACAAAGGGATGGGATGTTATAGGATCCCTATCCACCAGCTGTCGCTTTCTCCCTTGTAACATATGTCAGGTATTTCTCTAAAAGGCAAAGAAACTGTCTTTAAGATTAGATTGGCATGGTGGAGGAGGAAGGAGTCTTAGAGGTCAAGCCATCATTTCATTGATGCAAATTTCTGGTGGACCCTGGCTGTCCAGTGACTAAAGGTTATTAAATGGCTGTCCACATGAAGTCAGGGCCCTTCAGACTTGGCAAATGTCCTAAGGCTACAAAAGTCACCCATCCTGCCCTGCTGACCAGACATTTCTGTATGAAAGCAAATGGGCAAAGTGTGGCATAGCTACCTAAGCTAAGTGCTTCATTATGCTTGCTTAAAATCCCTAATATCTTCTTTTAATATCCTATATACCAGAGCTAGGTAAGCTCCTTTTTAAAAAAAAAATGTGGGATGACCTAAGAGTATCTCATTTCATTCAATATTAAACCTAAACTAATAGGAGTCAGGGGACTGGCATGGGCCAGGCCCACTCATTACACACTCTCCTTATGTAAATTGACATAGTATTGTTTTATAGTATTCTATTTCCTTAGAGATTTTTTAGATAATCTGAAGGAAAAAAAAACTAAATGATAATTCATGTAATTTGTGAATAAGTAATGACATGTTGCCCTCTTCCTTCTAGAAATGTTTGCTTCTTAAAAGGGACTAGAATGTTTCATCCTAAAGACCTAGTAATGTTAAAGTTATAGGGTGCATGGAAGAATGGAGAGGAGATAGTTTTATCAGAGAAGTTCTTTCAGTTCCCCCTCAAATTATTTGGAATAAATGGCTAACCCTACTGAGATCAAAGGTTAAGTGAAAAATTTATCTTTGGGTTTATATATGAAAGACTGAATTTAAACACACTATAATGTAATAAAACCAAAAAAATGGCAACATTTCAGGATGTTATTGAGTAGGAAAAGAGCCAGTATAGTTTAGATACTTTTGCTTTCCAAGAAGAGAAATATGATGACTGTGAATTTAACTGTGACGAAGTAATAGGTATAGAGAGGTTTGAAAGGAGAATTATTGGATTATTCTGTACATTGTGAAACATTGTGTTGTTGTTTAGTCATTTTCCAATCATTTCTGACTTTTCGTGACTCCTTTTGGGGTTTTGTCGGCAAAGATATTTTAGTGATTTTTACACATAAGGAAACTGAGGTAAACAGGGTTAAATGACTTGTCCACAGTCACACAGCTACTTGAGTGTCTGAGGCCAGCTTTAAACCTACAAAGAGGAGTCTTTCTGACTCTTGTCCCAACACTATCCACCATGCCACCTACCTGTCTGTGAAACATCACAGGATATAGGATATATTGTATGGGTCAAAGGAAAGGGATCCTGTGTAGGAAAGTATGTTCAGAGCCACTCACATGAATTCATTTACAAGTTATTATAACTCCATTAGGAGTAATATAATTAATAAGACAGTCAAATACATTAAATAATTAGATGTAGAATAAAGGTGGATACA
>CM053622.1:272993648-273011833 GCA_028646595.1 Phalanger gymnotis | reverse complement strand
TTATATATCTAAGTCCCTTTCCTAACGTGATAATAACAACAAAGGTAAAAAAAGATTTTTATCACGTGGAAAAATAATGTTTTAAAAATTGGGGATAGAAAGACAAAAATGTCAGTTTCTGCTATCAGATTATACTCTAGTTGGAGGGGCAATGCACACAAGCACACATGTGATGATATTTGAAAAGACCAACAATATAGGCATTAGGAGACCTAATTCCAAGGTGTGCCTCTATTTTCTATGTTAACTGTTAGAAATGTTTGTCTTAATTTCATCTCATATAAAATGAAAGATTTCTACCAGATGACCATTAAGGTCTCTGTCAGCTCTGAAATATTATGTTTCTATTAAAAATATAACTAACAATCTACTCAATATAGTTTAAGTGACAATGATTTGCATAGACAAAGAGTGAAATAGGACAGAGAGAGATTACCATGGACTTGTCTGATCAGGGTAAGCTTCATGGAGACAATAGAACTTGATATGGCCTTAGAAAAAGAGTTGGATTCAGATTGACATACAAAAAGGAAGAAGGCATATTAGGCAAGAAAAATGCATGATCCTAGGAAGCCAGCAACAACGTGTGTTTGGGAAATGAGGATAGAATGTAGATGAGTTATTACACAGGGGAAAAAATGTAGAAAATAAGCTTGTAAAAGACAGGTTGAGGTCAGATTATGGAGGTCTTCCATGCCAAATGAAAACACTTAGACATTATCCTAGGTCCAGTGGATAACATCTGATGGTTTTTAAACAGAGAAGTAATAAAAGAGTATTTTTAGTAATATCTGAGGGACATTAAAGAATAGAAACAAAAGAGGAGTTACTAGGGAACTTGTCCAAATATAATTTCTTTTTTCTACATGCAGGTCAAGTACCACCCCTTAATGAAGTCTCTTTGCACTGTTTCAGTCCTCAATGATTTCCCAGTTCTCTAAGCTCCTATATCACATCTTGTATGTTTATTTGCTTATATATCTATATCTATACATCTCTCTCTCTATATATTATATATATACACACACACATATACACACATATATACACATATATACACACACATATATACATACACACACACATATATATACATATATACACACACATATATATGTACACACACACATATACATATACATACACACACATATATATATTTGGAGGGGGGAAGGCAGGGCAATTGGAGTTAAGTGACTTGCCCAAGGTCACACAGCTAGTAAGTGTGTCAAGTATCTGAGGGTGGGTTTGAATTCAGGTCCTCCTGACTCCAGGGCTGGTGCTCTACTCACTGAGCCGCCTAGCTGCCCCTTATTTGTTTATATTTTAAAAAAAATTCAAACAATAAATCTGTCTTCTCTTCCTTCCACTCCATTTCCCAATCCATTGAAAAAGTAGGTATGGTTGATTTCATGAATTCAAGACACCTTGATGCATGGAGAATCAAAATAAACTGTATATAATTAATGAATAAAGAAAAATTTTCCCTTTTTTCTCTCCAAAAGTTTAGATTATTAGAACTACTTTCAAAATGCCCCCCTCCCCGCACTTTCTAGATTCACCCAGCCTCTTATAAAAATAATAGGAATGGGCCAAAATACTGAGCAGAGGAATTTCAGAGATAAGTTTTGTAAGAATGTAGGAAGAAGGAAAAATCAATTGAGTTTATTTGATAGTCTGATACAGTTACTTAGGTCTGACATAACGTTTCCCATATTGCAGCATCTTAACATCTTTTAAAAAAGCAAAAACTGTTACCAGCCATATTGGACAAAACAAAACTTCAGCTAAAGTGACAAATTGCTCAAAGATGTTTCAAAAACCCCAAATCCTTGAATTTGTGTTTGATATTCCATTTCAAATGGGGGAAAAAAAATCCTCCTACTCACTCAATGAGATGGCATGACAACTTGTCAATTCCTGTGTTGCTCCACATTGGATTGACAACTTACAGCTTTCTGTTCAACAGATATGATACCTTAAACATTTTTAATGAATGTTTCAAAAATATTGTGCTGTGTTGCTATGAAAAGGTCTTGTTAAAAAGTCTCTTAAAATTACAATGACTTTAGAATGTAAAATAAAAGGTTTGGCAGCAATATAATAAGCTAACGAAAATGATTTATCTGGCAATGAAAAATCACATCAGCAAATCATGAAAGGTTTCTTAAAATTTTCTATAACCAAAAGGTGCTGTGCCCACCACTTATATTCTCTCCATGGCCTAAATGCTTTAGAATACGTTAAGAATCCCAAATGGTGTTGGTGATAGAATCTCGTGCTCAAGGGTTCTGACAGTGTGAGATGAATGTGGGGGCATCTACAACAACTCCATATCTGAAGTTTTCTGGGCCTTTTTATACTTAGGGTTTGTTTTAATATAATATTGGAGGTGAATGTTAGAATGTGGTCTGGCACCATGACTTGGTAAACACCAGACCAGGAGTGATGCACTCGAAGCCAGAAAAACATGGGTTTAAATACCATCTTTGACACATACTAGCTTTGTGAACCTGAGCAAGATGCTGAAGTTTTCAGAGACTTACTTGATTCTATATGTTTTAGATGATTTTGACATAAATGTCTCCTGATAAACCTCATTGCATTGTTTCTTGATGTCCTCAAATCAAATGACCCTCATTACTACTCGATTTCAGGCACTCATTAATATGTGGTCAGACCCTAGAGCATATGCCATTTGGAAATAGTCTACTTCATTTGTGTTCAAGATTACTGAATATTTTTTAAAAAGCCAAGGTATTTTGTTCCTGTAGAAACCACTTCTTTGATAATGAAATGTGTATATGCCTCCTCTATTCACCAATAATAAAGTGAAGCAAGTAAGAAACACAAAAAGTCAAGTTGAGAGACACCTTCCTCTGACACCCCCCACTGAAAGTGTGATCGTTCAACAAAAGATGTTACCTCAGAGACCACAGGATCCTAGAATCCTGCAGCCTCAGAACTATGATTCACTTAGTCCTGGGCTGTTGCCTTTTTTTTTCTAAACATGAGTGTTAACTACCCTCCCATCTATCTGATCAGAGTTGACAGAAATTTGAGCCTCTCTTATTGCATCCCCTCTTCTGTCCTAAGCTGTCCTGAGATCTTCAGATCACGAGGAAGGTCATTCTCTTGATAGACTCAGCCTAGAAATTCAGGCCTCTAAACTTGGCATTGAGACAAGGTAAATCTCCAGACATCCATCTTCACTCCAAATAATAATTACAATTATAGGAGCCCTACCTAGGTCTTGGTTACTGCCTGAGAACATCCTGAACAACCAGATATTAAAGAAAGGAGGAGTGGTCCTTGATCTCAATTACTTAATCTTTGATGAACAATCCCAATTATGGCTAGTCTTTTTCTACCTTTTCCAAGAGTGGTAAAGACTCTACCTCTACCTCTACCTAAGCCTACCTCACTACCCCTCTAAAAAGTTAGCACATTTCTAAGATTAAAAGCTGCCATGATTTTCCTTCAGCTATAGCTCTGGTGCTACCACTACTCCCTTTCAGCAAGAGGAAGAGAAAAAAAAATACTCCAATGTCCAAAATCACAGGATAAAAGACAAGAAGGGGTAAGAAGGGATATACATAACGCACTACCACCAACATTCTAGCACCCCCAACTAGTGGCATCTTGCCAAATTCCCTATCTATATAAACACATTTGGAATTATCTACTCTCCTTGTATGGTTTAAGCCAAAAAGCCAAAAGCCAAAAAGACTGTGTCTCCATCTCACACAAGATACCAGATAATAGAGAATGGCCTGACATTACCCTCCCCAACAACTTTTTTTTTTCTTTTTTATGATTTATACTCTCTATCTTCTCTGGCCTAACAGTACAGTGGCCCACTCACAAACCCAATTTACATATAAACTTAGGTCTTATTTATTTTTTACCTGAGCCAGTTCAGTGCCAGGTTTTCCCTTTACCTCCATGAGTCAGTAATCTCTCTTCTGTTGAGGTTTATACAATTAATAACTACCACCCAACCAAAATCTTGGTAGCTATTGTCTATAGACATTTAGGTCACTCCCCTTCCTTCATCAATGAATTTGATACCTGGCTCACAATTTTTCTCTCCTTCCCAATTCATCCTCATTCTAGGGGACTTCAAAAAACATGTTGCTTCTTCCTCAAACATCCTAATCACTTCATTCATTAACCTAATTAACTCCTATAACTTACTTCTCTGCCTCTCCTTAGCCAAACGCAAAAATCTTCTGACTGATTTTGCCATCAACCAAATTCCCTTGTCTAATAATAATCTATATAATCTATTGGCTTTCCACCTCTCCTTCTGCCTTCCCTTACTAACTATTGCTGTTTTTCCATACTAGCATCTCCAATCCCTCAACCCCTCCATTCTCTCCTGAACAAACCATTTTCTCCTCTTTTCCCCATCTAGTCTCTATGGTAAAACAATTCAACTCTACACTGTCCTCTTAGCTTGAGTTCCTGGCCCACTTATCATATTGCCAGTTGAACCCTAAGAAGTCTCAGACTTACGACGGCTCTCGCTATCTGCTCTTGACAAACGATGCTTGTACAAAGGTTGGGAAAATCATGCACCCATTCTAACTGGGTCCACTGCATCTTCAATTGAACTCTCACTAGTGCTACACAATTCCACATTTCCTTTATCATCGCTATCCCACTCTCCACAGTGGCTCATACAAACCTCTTTGTTCCTCTTCAAACCTCCCATGGCTCCCCATTTCCCCATTCTCTGAGCTAACAACCTTAACTCATATTTCATGGAAAAAATCAGGCTTTTCATCATGAGCTCCCTCTTCCTCATCTCATCACTCATGTGCCTTCTGTTACTATTTCTTCCTTCACTCCATTCTCACACAAAGGGATGGCCTTACTCCTTACCAAGGCAAGCAAATCCTTCTACTTGCACAAGTGATCCAATTTTATCTCATCTCCTTCAACAGATTATCTTCTCTGTCTTGCCAACTTTATCATTATTTTTTAATCTTCCCCTGTTTGTTGGCTCAGTCCCTACTGACTGTAAACTTGGCCATATCTCCCCAATCTTGGAAAATCACTACTCTATCCTTCCATCTCCACTAAACTATTTACCTTTATCTCTTTTGACCAATATAGCTAAACTCTTTGAGAAGGCAATGTAGCATATGAGTTTTCATTTTTTTTCTCCTCTCATTCTCTTATTAGCCCCTTAGATTCTGACTTTTAACTTAATCATTCCACCAAAACTGCTCTCTCCAAAGTTACCAATGATCTCCTAATTGCCACATGCAGTGAATGGCCCCTTCTCAGCCCTTATTGTTTTTGACCTCTTTGCAACCTTTAACACTACTGATCACCTTCTTCTCAATGGTACTCTTTTTTTTCTAAAGATTATTTTCTCTCAGATACCATTCTTTCCTGGTTCTCTCCTTAACTACAAAAATTCCCCTTCTGAGCCCCCTTTGTTGGATTCTCATCCAGATCATGCCCTCAACAGAGCTTTCACAATCTGCCCTGGGCTCTCCCTTTTTTCTCCCTCTATACTAGTTCATTTGATGACCTCATTATCACAGATTTAATTATTGTCTCTCTATTGATGATTGTCAAATCCATCTATCCTGCTCTAACCTCTCTGCTAAAGCATAGTTTTATATCTTCATCTCTCTTTTAGACATCTCAGATGGAAGGTCTAGTCTTAAGCTCAACATGTGTGGGGGGTAAAATCTGAAATAGCCAAGGAAACAAAAGTTTAAGTACCATGCCTATCAATTTATTGAGCAATGCATGCCAATTACATAACATATTGGGACCAGGCCCCATCCACTTGTCAATGGTCCCCAAATATAGAGGGAGACGGATTTTTATACATTAAAGGATAGCAATAAGTATTATACAAAGCAAGACTAATAATTAGATAATTTGACTTCTAATTGGAGGAAAGATTAGGGGCTTTCCAAGTAGGGGGAGTAAATAGGCAACTTTCTGAACTCAGAAAAAAAGATGTCCCACTCCTCCCAAATGTCTGTATTCCATCAAAGGAGCAAGGAAACAGATTGAGCAGCATGGGCCCAATTTTCAGATAAAACACATGGGCTGATACACACATGTATGTGTGTATATATATGCATGTGTGTATGTGTGTGTATGTATAATTGTGAGAAAAGTCCTTGCATTAATCTTCGGATCTGAGTTTTTATGCAATTCTGGTAAGGTCTTTAGTTAAGAGTATCGAAACAATAGGTAGAGGCAGTCCAGCTTCCCAGCCATGCAAGGTTAGGTTCGGATAATGTAATAAAGTTTTCTCCCAATTCTCACAATATGAATAAAATTTTCTCATAAAACAGAAAGGCCCGTAATCGAATAGAAAGAGAACTGAGCTAGCTCCAAAATTGAGTCACAAGATGGAGTCATTGCACTTTGCTCAATTCCCTTAATCTCTCACATGTCCACAATGGAACTCATTATCTTTCTCTCTAAGCCCTTCCCCTTCCAAACTTTATCATAACTTTTCAGGGCATCACCATCATCTTAGTCCCTCAGCCTCACTGCCTAGATGTTATCACTAATTCCTATCTCTCACCTCTCATATTCAATCTGTTTTCATGGTCTTGCAGGGCCCCCTTGCAACATCTCTTGAATACTCTCTCTTTCTCTCCTTTGACACTGCCACCACCCTGGTGTAGGCCTTAATCGCCTCGTACTTGCACTATTGCAACAGTCTGCTGGTAGATCTGACTGCCTCAAGTGTCTCACCATGCCAATCCATTCTCCATTCAGCCACCAAAGTGATCTTCCTAAAGTGCAGTTCTGACCAAGCTATCCCTTTAGTTAATAAACTTCAGTAGTTCCCTAGGACCTCCTGGATCAAATAGAAAATACTTTGTCACTCAAAGCTCTTCAAAACCTAGCCCTCTCCTGCCCTTCCAGTCTTCTGACACTGGCATCCTTTCTGTTCCATGAACAAGACACTCGATTTCTTCACTATGGGAATTTTCTCTAGCTGTCCTTCATGCTGAGAATACTCTTTCCTCAACTCTACTTCCTGATTTTTCTGGCCTCTTTAAAGTCCCCCCCCCCAACTCCATCTTCTATAGGAAGTCTTTCCCAATCCATCTTAATTCCAGTGCCTTCCCTCCGTTCATTATTTTCTATTTATCTTGTATATCATAGCTTGTTTATACTTATCTGTTTGCTTGGTTCTCCTGCACTGGACTATAAGCTACTTGAGGACAAAAACTGCCTTCTATATTTTTGGTATTCCTAGTACTTAGCCCAGTGCCTGACTGACTGAGAAATTACAGTACTTTATGTGTTAAAACAATTGAGTGAATTAAACCATGTAAGTAAGCTTAGTTGGTTGCATTAATATTCAATATTAAGCTTAAAAATAATTTTAAAGGATAAAAGAAATATTACACCTCCAAGAACAAAATTCTAAAATTCTTCTTTCTAATTGCTATTCTTTTATTCTTCCAGTTCTTTAACTCTTCTACTATAGGAGTAAGCCTGTTTTTTTATCTCTAGACCAGGAAATTTTATGATTGTGTGTGTGTGTGTGTGTATGTCATGGACCCCATTGTCAATCGAATGAAAACTATGGAATCTTTATGAGAAAAATGTTTTTAAATGGAATAAAATACACAGTATTACAAAAATACAATATATTAAAACATTTATGAAAATATTTTATTTTTATATTTCTTTATTTTTTTGTGAATTGAACAATCATCAATAAATATAAGTAGTTCAGCATGGAAGGAAGAACAATAAAGAAGAATGTATGAAAAAATGTAAGCTATTATGTATTGTATTTTCAAAATACACATAAATTTAAGAAGGTGGTAAAGAAATTGTGCTACTGGGTTTCTATCCATTCCTGCATTCATTTATTTTTCTGTATATTTATTTTAATTAATTAATTAATTTGTCCCTTCCATACACACCCCTTCCTAAAGCAAATAAATAAATAATGATAAAGCATGCAATGCATATGTGCATAGTCTAACAAAACAAATTACCATATTGTTTTTTTCCAAAAATTCATCTCTTTAATTTTTTATTTATTTCATTAAATATTTCCAAATAACATGTAAAACATTTATATTCTTTTTTTTTTTTTAACATTTTGATTTTCAAATTCTCTACTTACCTCCTGCCTCTCCCTTCTCCTTTGGAAGGCAAGCAATCTGATATCAATTATAAAGGTGACATTTTGCAAAAAATATTTACATATTAGTCATGTAGGATAAGAAAATAGGCAAAAAAAGAAAAATACAGAAAGTAAAATAAAATATGATTCAATCTGCACTCAGAGTTCATCAGTTCTCTTTCTGGACTTGGATAGCATTTTTCATCATAAATCCTTTGGAATTGCCTGGGATCATTGTCTTGATCAAAGTAGCCAAGTCTTTCACAACTGATAGTCCTTGAGATATTATTATTACTGTGTACAAAGTTCCACTGCTTCTACTTACTTTGCATGAGTTCAAGTCTTTCCAGTTTTTTAAACCATCTTGCTCATTATTTCTTGTAACAAAGTTGAATTTATCACAATCATTTATCACAACTTGTTCAACCATTCCCCAATTGATAGGCCCCTCTTTTTCCAATTCTTTGCCACCACATAAAGAGGTGAGTTAAACATTTTTGTACAAATAAACCCTTTTCCCTCTTCTTTGATCTCTTTGTCATATAGATCTAGTAGTGGTATTTCTGGGTCAAAGGGTATGTGTGGTTTAATAGTTTTTTGGGCATTGCTCCAAGTTGTTCTTTGGAATAGGTAGACTAGTTTACAACTTCACCAACAGTGAATCAGTGCCCCTATCTTTCTATATCTCCTCCAACATTTGTCATTTTCCTTTTCTGTCATGTTAGTCAATTTGATAGGTGTGAGGTAGTACCTGAGAGTCATTCTAATTTGCATTTCTCTAAATTAGTAATTTAGAATATTTTTTTTCATGTAACTATTGATAACCTTAATTGGTAATCAGTTTTACACCCCAATTCTGAAGAAGGGTGATGCCAAGGAATGTTCAAATTACTGAATAATGATGCCTTATTTAAAATACCAACAAAGTTATGCTTAAAATTCTGCAATCTAGGCTTCAGCAATATGTGAACTGAGAATTACCAGAAGATCAGTCTGGCTTTGAAGAGACAAAGGAACCAGAGACAAATTGGATTATGGAGAAAGCAAGGGAGTTCCAGGAAAAAAAAAAAACAAAAAACGAAAAACAAAAAAACCAAAAACATCTGCTTCATTGACTACACTAAAGCTTTTGACTGTGTGGATGACAACAATATGGGGCAAGTTCCCAAAGAGATGAGAGTATCAGATCATCTTACCTATTTCCTTAGGAACCTTTATGAAGGCCAAGAAGCAACATTTAGAACAAATCATGGAACAACTGATCGGTTTAAGATTGGAAAGGCAACAAGGCTGTATATTGTTACCTTATTTATTTAACTTAATTGCAGAGCACATTGTGCAAAATGCCACGTTGGATGAATCAAAAGCTGGAATTTAGGGTTACAGGAAAAATAACAATCTCAGATATACACATGATACCATTCTGACGGCAGTAAGTAAAGAAAAATTAAGAAGCCTCTTGTTGATGTGAGTAGAGTATAAAAAAAAGAACCCTAAGATCTTGGCAACTGGTTCCATCACTTCCTGGCAAATAGGAGGAAAAAATGGAAGCAGTAACAGTTTATATATTTTTGGGCTCAAAGTTCACTGCAGAAGGCAACTACAGACATGAAATTAAGACACTTGCTCATTGGAAGGAAAGCTATGGCAAATGTAGATAGCGCACTAAAAAGCAGAGACGTCACCTTGCCAACAAGAGCCCATATAGTCAATTTCCCAGTAGTAATATCTGACTATGATAGCTGGACTAAAGGGAAGCTGAGCACCACAGAATCGAGCCCTTTGAAATGTGATGCTGAACAACACTTTTTGGCATCACTTGAATAGCAAGAATATCAAATCCATCAACACTTAAAGAAATTAATTCAGGCAATTCCCTGGAAGGTCAAATACTGTTGTTGAATCATATAATTGCCATATGATGAGAAGATGGACTCATTGGAAAGGATCCTGATGCTGGAAAAGATTGAAATGAAAAGGAGATTGCAGAGGATGAAATGCATAGATGGTATCATGGAAACAACAAACATGAACTTTGACAGACTATGAAAGTTAGTGGAGTATAGGCTTATGGTTCATGGAGTCATGAAGAGTCAGATATAACTGAACAACTGAACAACAACAAATTGATAATCTTGATTTCATCTTCTGAATACCACCTGTTTGTATCCTTTGACCACTCATCAACTGGAAAATTTCTCTATTTTTTTTTATAAATTTGGCTTAGTTCTCTATATATTTGAGAAATAAAGCATTTATCGGAGAACTGTTATGTGACATTTTTTCTCAGTTCCTATTTTCCTTTTAATTTTGACTGCATTAGTTTTTTTTTTTGCAAAAGCTTTTTAATTACATGTAATCAAAATTATCCTACCTTTTGTTTTGTCATAAACTCTTCTATCCTTAGATGTGACAGATATGCTTTTCTATGCTCTCCTAACATACTCTCCTAATTTACTTCCTTTATGTATAAATTATATATTCATTTTTATTTTATCTTGGTATATGATGTGAAATGCTGATAATTTATGTCATTTGGCATTTTAAGTTCATATGCTTCTGGAAGGAGGTCAGTAGCATCTCTCATATTCATTTTTTTGCACTCAGGGTTTATCATTATGTTGAGGTCTAAAGTCTATCAGTTTTTTTCCCTATAATGTTATCATTGTATAAAAAGCGCTCTTAGTCTTTCTTCTTTCACTCGATCAATTAATTTTACTCTGAAATTGTCCATTTCATCAATGTCTTACTGAGCAACATTATTCCATTGCATTCGTGTAACAATTTGTTTTTAGCTATTTCCCAATAAGAGGACACTTCCTTAGTCTCCAATTTTTAGCTAACATGAAAAGAGCTGCAATACTCAACTGGAAGTGTTATTGTGAGGATCTAATGAGATAATGGATATGGAAGGCATTATGTAAATGACAGCTGTTATCATGGCATAGTTCAACATTCATTTATTGTTTTGTGTTTATTTTATTTAACCAATTAGACTATAAATTCTTTGAGGGCAACAGGAAGAATAGAATATAGAATTATGATGGGGGAAGTGTCAATTTACATACACACATGCACACAAATATGTCATTTTCTTTTTTCTTTGATTTCTCTAGGGATCTAAGCCTAGTAATGTTATATCAGGGCCAAAAGTTATGCATGGTTTATTAACTTTGAGAGCTTAGTTTCAAATTGCTTTCCAGAATGTTTACACTGGAACAGGCAGGTGGTGATTGTTGTCTCTCATTCTTGAAGAGCACCAAAATGACATCACTATGCTAGAGTCAAGTTTCAATGTGTCTGACCGTGGCTAATCAGACCAATATGAGCTCATAATGCTCTATCACAGATCAGGCTCAAATAGTCCCTGTAAATACTTAGGGTGGATACTCTAAACTTGTGCATCTTGCATTTTCTTTCAGCTGTTTCAATTTTGCTTTGCTCACAGAGCACAGAACTTTCTCTGATGTGGGCATGCCATGCTGAGCAGTCCTATGCCAATGTCTCCCATGTCACACAATCAATTCTAAAGTTACAAGAGACCTTGAAAGTGTCCTTATATTGCTTCTTCTGATCACCATATGAACACTTGCCCTGTGTGAGTTCTCCATGAAACAGTCTTTTAGCAAGCCTATGGTTTGCATTCAAACAATGTAGCCAGCCCATCAGAGTTTTGCTCTCTGAAGCAGAGTTTGAATGCTTAGCAGTTTAGTTTGAGTAAGGACCTCAGTGTCTGGTACCTTATCCTGTAAGGCTGTAATGACAATTTAGATTTGAAGATCTTTCCCGCCCATTAATAGGCCATGTGACCTGCTTACGTAACAGGACACCTAAGTCACTTGTAGTGGGAGGAGCTTGCTGAGAGGAAAAGGAAGTTATGTCACAGGAAATGCTCAGAGAGAGCAGTTAGAGAGGGAGAGAGCAGACACGGCTGTGCTGTGAGTGATTGTTGGTGTCAAAGCCCCAGCAGGAGGGCAGATGGCTTTGAGATGGAGTGGTTCTCTTCTGTGATATTGTATATTGAATTCTTTGCTGCTGTGATGGATTAGGCTTATTGCTTTTGGGATCTGATTCTTTGTTGTCTGAATAAATGGTTTACTTCTGTCTTTTATATGGAGAATCTCTTATATTTTGTGATACAGAACAACATAAGCATTTTGACAATTATTGTCTATATTGTGATTATTGCCCTGCTAATACATGGATGATCTTCAGAATGTTCCTAAGACAATTCAGATGGAAGCGATTCAGTTTCCTGCATGGCACTGTTATACCGTCCAGGTTTCACAGGCATACAACAATGACATCAGCACCACAGCTCTGGACACTTTCAGTTTGGTAGTCAGTCTAATAACTCTTCTCTCCTATACTTTCCTTCAGAGCCTCCCAAAAACTAAGCAAGCTCTAGCGATGCATGTGTCAATCTCATTATCGATGTGTATGTATCTGGAAAGTACACCACCAAGGTAAATTGGAGCTCTTCTCTGAGCAGGAACAGTTTGTTGCTAACTTGGAGGGAATGAGCCAACACACAGTTGACAACAGTGGAACAGAAAAAGAGTGGGCAGCTTTCAGAGATTTGGTGTATAGCACTGCATTTGTTCATCTGGGTCAGAACACTTGCAAACACCAAGACTGGTTTGGTGAAAATGATGGGGAAATTCAGAAGCTGCTAAATGAAAAACGAGAACTCCATAGGGTTTACCAGCAGGATAGTTCATTCATCTCTAAGAAGACAGCATTTAAATCCATCAAAAACAAAGTGCAAGCAAAGCTTAGAGAGATACAGGATTCTTGGCTCAGAAAGAAGGCAGATGAAAATCAGTTTTATGTGGATAGTAATAATACAGAGCACATTTATGATGCCCTGAAGGCTATTTATGGGCCAAAGACCTATGATGCATCTCAACTACTCAATGCTAATGGAGCCACATTGATTAGTGATAAGGACATGATCCTAGAGATAAGGGCTGAACACTTCCATAGTGTTCTCAACAGACCATCATAAATCAATGCTAAGGCCATTGACCATTTAACTCAGGTTGAAGTCCATCCCTCCCTAGCTGAAGCTCCAATCGAAGAAGAGATTTTGAGTGCCATTAGGCTTCTTTCATGTGGCAAAGTATCTGGTGTTGATTCTATTCCATCTGAGATTTACAAAGTAGGGAGTCCATCACTCATACAAAAACTGACTGAAATGTTCTGGTTATATGGCAAGAGGAAGTTATCCCCAAGGAGTTCAAGGATGCTTCCACTGTCCATCTCTATAAAGGTAAAGGAAATAGATTGTCCTGTGTCAATCACAGGGGGGTCTCTCTCTTAGTCATTGCTGGCAAGATTCTTGCCAGAGTCCTCCTTAACAGGCTGATCCTTCTCCTGAAAGTCATTTACCTTAGAGCCAGTGTGGCTTCAGAAAGGAACAAGAAACAATCGATACAGTGTTTGCTGCCTGACAACTCCAGGAGAAATGCCAGGAGCAGAACAAAGGTCTATACACAATGTTTGTAGATCTGACCAATACCCTTGATATTCTAAGTTGTGAGGTCTTATGGAAAATTATATCAAATTTTGGTCACCTGGAGTTCATCAGCATGGTACGTCAACTTCATGATGGTATGATCACCTGGTGTTGCAACAATTTGACTAGCAGCTATTGTTGCTGTGTAAGACCAACAACAGCCAGCACACAGAAAGCTGCCAACACAGGTTCTTTGATCTGCTTTTCTAAGGAAAGCAACTTTAAGGGGTTAACAATCTGAGTTTAATCAAACATACACATATCATTCACTTAATTCAAGGCAAATACAAACAAATTACAAACATCAACAGACAGACCTTGTCTGATTAAAATCACAATTCATAGTTACCAGAGAAGCACCAATATCTGTATTATCAAAGCTGGGAGGCAGTTACGACTTGCCCAGAATCTCAACACTCCTTCCATGAGTGAGCCCCAAAAGTCAAACAGCAAGCTCCCCTCAATTATATCCTACTCAGAGCCCTGAGGGCTCTGACCTCACCCAGGCTGGGTGCTTGGAAGTCTCCCATCCCCAGTAACACATCATATACAAATCAATGACTCCTGATTGCCTCAGTGCTGAGAAATAGCTAAGAAATATTCCAAAACAAAGACAGCGAAAGGTTTTCCATCAATTCAAACAAAGGGGAGATTTGATAGTCTTAACATCCCAAAAGAGATGAACAGGGAAAAGTCTGATGGCCTTAATACCCAGGTTCTAGATAATGGACAATGCTCTTGTGTCTTCCCAGTCACCAATGCAGTGAAACAAGGCTGTGTGCTTGCTCCTATGTTTTTTAGCATGATATTTTCAGCTATGTTGTCAAATGCTTTCAATGAGGATGAACACAGGTCAGCTACTGCACTGATGATAAATTCCTCAACTTGAAAAAGCTACAAGCCAAGACCAAAGTGGGGGGAGTGTTGATGCATGATTTTCTGTTTGCAGATGATTGTGGACTCCATGCAGCCTCTGAAGCTGAAATGCAACAAAGTATGGATCAATTCTCTGCTGCTTATGCTAATTTTGGCCTAACAATTAATACCAAGAAAACTCAGATGCTCCACCAGACAACACCACACCATCCGTACATGGGCAGACAGGCAGTGGATAGAGTAGCAGGCTTGGAATAAGTAAGACCTGAGTTCCAATCTGGCTTCAAACACTTACTAGTTGTGTGATCCTAGGCAAGTCACTTAACCCAGTTTGCCTCAGTTTCCTCATAATAATAAAAATAACTCAACAACAAAAATAACATAGCTAGACTGATTGACAATTCCACCAAGTCACTTAACCCAGTTTGCCTCACTTTCCTCATCTGTATAATGAGCTAGAGAAGGAAATGACAAACAATTACAGTATCTTTACCAAGAAAACCCCAAATAAGGTCATGGCAACTCAGACACAATTGAAATAACTCAACAACAGAAACAACATAACTAGACTGATTCACAACTCCACCAATGGTGCACCAGTATGTCAGTTTTCCAATATCCCCTCCAACGTTTGTCATTTTCCAACTTTATCATCTTTGTCAATCTAACGAGAATGATATAAAAACTCAAAGTTTCTTTAATTTACATTTCTCTAATCATTGGTAATTTTTTTTTCCTATAATGCTGATGGCTTGGATTTCTTCCTTTGAAAGCTGTATGTCCATACTGTTTCACCATTTATCTAATTAGGAATAGCTCTCAGTCTTATAATTTGAATGAATTTCTTATATATCTTGTATGTGGGATCTTTTTCAGAGAAACTTGTTTCAAATATCCTCCCTGTTATGTTTCAAATTATTTAATTTTTAAAAAAAAGTGTTTATGTTCTCTACGTTAAGAAGTCCAGTGCTGAGCATATATTAAATGCCCACTCTGCATCAGGCTTTGTACTGACTGCTAGTATGGTGCCTGGTGTATAATAGGTATTTAATAAATGTTTATTGAATGATTAATTATGACTCCACCCTATTTTTATACTCTTTCAAAGCTCTCTTAGCTGAACTTCATACTTGATTAACTACCAGGTGGATCATGGGATCAGCCCTTCTAAATATGTACTTGCTAAAATTCTTCACTTCCTGAACTTAGGTCATTTCTTGCATAAAAATTCCCAGTTCTAGATAATCCCAACATTCCAGAGTTTCTGTATTTTTTTTCCCATAGTAACAAGAATTGAAACAATCATAAAATGGTTTTTATTGGATTAATTGTTACAGATTTATATAGTCTGGCCTCAGGAGGGTCCATACTACTAGTACTGATTAGTAATAATTATTTTTTCTCTCACTAATATCCCTACCATAGTTTCATGGAGGCTATTTCAAGTTGTCCAATTTTCTTAGTTTCATCCTTACCAAAATGATCTTTTCAACATGTACATTTGCTCTCATCTCCTTCCCCCTGCCTCACCTCAATGAGAGAAGACTAAAAGCTGCAAATAGCTAAAAGTAAGAAATAATTAAGTAATAAGCTGTGCAAGAGAGATGATAAATGAAAACAGAGATCAGACAATGAAAAGATCAATACCAACTTCAGTAGCCAGGGAAGGTTACTCAGACAAGGGGAGGACTGAGTTTAGCATTGAAACATAGTTAGGAAAAAATGAACAAGAACACAAAAGGAAAAAACAAACAAACAAGCATAGGCATTGGAGCAAGAGCGAACTTGACATTCACTTCTTATTTCTACACTGATCTCACCTTCTCTGAACTCTTAAGTACTGTTTGATTGAATGAGTTAAGAGGTATCTGTTTGCTCATCTGGAATACAGTTGTGTGACCCTGGCCAGTCATTTAACATTTAGAAGTATAAATTTCCTAATCTATGAGATGGGGAAAACAACACCTGAAGTACTCAACTAAAAGGGTTATTGTGAGAATCTAGCAGGGACAATAGATATGTAAATCATTATGTAAAAGACAGTTGTTATCATGGAATAGTTTAATATTTAATTATGGTTTTGTGTTTCGTCTCACCAACTGACTTTCTTCAGAGCAGCAGGAAGAATAGAACTATGGGGGGAGGTGCAGGGTGTAAGTGGTAGTATCAGGAGACATGGAATCTGAATTTATTCTATGCAACCCAAGAAATGGCCCATTAGGGTAATATAGATTGAAATGAAAGAAATCAAAAAACAGGTAGGATGTGGGAATATAGCAGAAAGTTCCCATGTATTGGGGAGCAGTCAATCATCACACAATGTTGTTATTACTGTATACAATGTTTTCTTAGTTCTGCTCATCTCACTTTGCATGAGTTCATACAACTCTTTCCAGGATTTTCTGAAATCTGCTTGTTCTTCATTTATTACTGTACAATAGTATTCCATTACATTCATATACCACTTTCAACCATTCCCCAATTGATAGGCATCCCATCAGTTTCCAATATTTTGCCACCACAAAAAAAGGGCTGCTTTAATTATTTTTACACGTGTAGGTCCCTTTCCCTTTTTTATGATCCGTTTGGGTTATAGACCTAGTAGTGCTATTGCTGGATAAAAGGGCATGCACAGTTTGGTTGCCCTTTGTTCATAGTTCCAAATTGCCCTCTAAAATGCTTTGATCAGTTCACAATTCCACCAATAGTGTATCAATGTCCCAATTGTCTCACATCCTCTCCAACATTTAGCATTTTTCTTTTTTGTCATATTAGCCAATCTGGTAGGTGTGAGGTGGTACCTCAGAGTTGTTTTAATTTGCCTTTCTCTAATCGATAGTGATTTAGAACACTTCATATGCTGATAGATGTCCTCGATTTCTTCCTCTGAAAACTGCATGTTCATATCTTTTGACCATTTATCAATTGGGGAATGGTTTATATTCTTATAAATGACTCAGCTCTTTATATATCTGAGAAATGAGGCCTTTATCAGAGATACTTACTGTAAAGATTGGTTACCAGCTTTCTGTTTTCCTTCTAATCTTGGTTGAATTGATTTTGTTTGTACAAAAGCTATTTAATATAATAAAATAATAATTAAAAATTAATATAATAAAATTATATATGAAAGTAATATAATATGTATAATGTATAATAATATAATGTAATATATAATTATGTATCAAATAAACATAATATAATTTAATCAAATTATCCATTTTTTTAAATTTTGTTATGCTTTCTGTCTCCCCATAGATTTGACAGGTAGATGGTTCCTTGTTCTTCTAATTTGCTTGTGGTGTCACTCTATATGTCTAAATCATGCACCCATTTTGCTCTTATCTACTGTGAGATGTTGGTCTATACCTAGTTTTTATCCTATTGTTTTACAATTTTCCCAGCAGTTTTTGTCAAATACTGAGCAATTATTTCAATAGCTGGCGTCTTTGGGTTTATCAAACAATAAGTTATCATGGTCATTGACTAGTGTGTCTTTTATACCTAATTTGTTCCAGTGATCCACTATTCTATTTCATAGCCAGTACCAGATAGTTTTAATGATAACTGCTTTATAATGTAGTTTGAGATCTGGTTTTGCTAGGCCTCCTTCCTTCCCATTTTTTTTCATTAATTCCCTTTGTATTCTGGACCTTT
>CM053622.1:272982914-272993148 GCA_028646595.1 Phalanger gymnotis | reverse complement strand
TTTTTTATAGGTTTTTGGAGGGACTTGGCAGGGAGCTCATGCTTTCCAGCTTTCCAGCTGCCATCTTGAACAATTACAATTTTTTAAACTGATTCTGTTATGTTTCTCCTGTCTTCATGACACCTATGTTACACTATATAAGAATGAATAGAAATCTTTCCAGTTATTTTCATTTGTTTGTTTTGTTTTATTTTTCAGATTTAATTAACCTCTGGTAATAATAGTTTGTCAGGTTGTAGTAGTGTGTTTTTGTCTTGTCTGCTTTTTGTTTGTACTTAATGTTTAACTTAGTACAACTGATCTTTTTCATTGTGTACTTGAATAATGCTTGAAATGACTTGCCACACCAATAGACACTTAAATATCTCTAATAATCATTGAAGTGTGCTTTTTAAGAGTTAGAACTTTTGTACATTTGCTTGGAGTACTATTCACTTTTAAATAGCATTAAATTATTAATGCAACACAATAAAGAGCACTGAAACATATGTATGACATGAAATCTAGTATTCAAATGATCTTGAATGGACTAAAAGTGGGGAAAACAGGTCCATCTGGCTTTGTCTATTCAAAGTTAGGTGTTCTGAATCTGCCTAGAGTCAGTATAAACACATAGGTACACATGGCAGTCACAAAATGAAACCATTTAAAAATTATTGCTTTTTCCAAATAATTCACACACCAGAGTAGATAGAAAGGTGTGCTAAAATTGCACCCCTTTTTGTTCCTCCTGACAATCTCCTTTCTAGTTGGTATAACGTTTGTTAACATGCACATGGGGGTGGGAGTGTGCTTTAGATAGAAATATATCTTATTTATTTTTTAAATCAGGAAACAGAAAATGCTTTTAGATCTTGTATACACTGTGTCTTTCAGCAGTCAATTATGTGACATAAAGTATTTTTTGTTATAGGAAATCATTCAGGAAAATCTTCCTGTTCCCTTCTTATATTTTCTTTAAGCCCAATCACAGGTTGTGTTTGTCTTTTGTTTTTGAAGAGGACCATGGCATCAAGGAGATCATGACATGACTTGCAGCTGACTCTGATTTGAGTGAGGGAGGGCTTTAAAAGGTCACCACCCTCACTTTCTCCTCAAGAGCCATCTGAGTCCAGTGGCCAGATATTCATCAGTATGACTGGAGATGGCCCAGAATGCAATGGGAGACCAAGTCCAATCAAAACATGCCTATTGACCATACTCTTAAAATTTTTAAAAAATAAAGAAGCAGGCATAGAGCTAGGTAATTGTTTCTACCTTAATTACCCATGTCTGCTCGTATTAATATCCATTTATAATCTTCCTGTTAAGACGTCCTATAAAATCATGCTTTACTGTTTTCAATATTGCATAGTCTTCAGCAGAGTTCATTTTTTTTCCACCTACCTTTGACAGGATGTTGCTACTCCTTCTGATTTTTATTTGACCAAAATTCCTAATTTACAGACTAATAATCTTCTGTGATTATCTAAATAAAAAGATCTTTTTCATTCAAGGAAAATGTTTTGAACACTTTATTGGGATTCAGTTGAACATTTCTTTGCTAACGAGAGTATCCTGGGGATTTTTATAGTACTAGTTCTGATTGACCATTGCGATATAGTTTTATCCAGGGTTTGTAGTTCTCTCTTCTTCCAACCTGAGATTTTTTCTTATTGGATTGTTAAAATTTCAAGTCAAGAGTTGATAAAACCAACAGTATTTTGACCAAACATGTCAAATAGGTTCAGGAAGACTAATCAATTTTATATTTGTAGGATTATAGTATTTAGAGCTGAAATTTTTGTATATTATTTTGTTTCATTTTTTTTCTTCCCCTAAAGTTATTTTCTAATTTTCACTGTGTTCTCACTAATATCCATTAAAACTGGAAAAAAAAAAAAAAAACAAACTACCAACCATTACCTCCAGCAACTCCTCGGTTTTGCTTTACCACACACAAAAAATGACATACTCATAACAACAGAAACACTAAAGAGGAGAGAAATATTAATGGTTGATTCTTATTTTGGTCTGATATGTAATGAATGAAAAGCCCAAGAGACAAAGTTTCTGGATAATTAATAAGTAATTTATAAATTAGACTAACTAATCAATAAATTGATGGTTAGTGGCTTCTCACAGTAACCAAAGACTAAGACATGAATAGACTGGAAGTCTTAATATACTTTTGGAAAAGGGGGTGCCTCTGACAGTTGAAAATCAACCCTGGTTGGTAATCATTTAATGAGAGGTTGGATTAGGAGTCTTCAGCTCCTCCTGCTGAGAATGTGGCTTAATCATGAGACTCAGCTGCCTCCAGCAATCTGGACAGAAAAAATCCATCTCCACCTAGATTACAATGGTTAATTTTCTCCTTCATGAACTCCAATGGAGGGGTGTAACCCATGGGACCATGGCTTCAGGGCAGGAATTCACCTTGATTATGTTTTGTTTATACTCTAAACAGAAGTAAGGTCTCCTAGTCGGGTGGGGTCCTACCCAAGACCTAGCAATATGTTCCCTGAGGATTAGGGCAATACCATCTATCAGCCATGTCCTTCAGAGACTGGCTGATTGACCTACAGGGGCTGGTCCCTGAAGAAGGAAATAAAAAGCCTGGATCCTAAGTAGTAATAGGTTATTAATACAATAAAGAATAATCATTTCTCTCAGATATGATTTTGTTTGGAGGCTGGAAAGGAAAGCAAATGTTTGGTAGCTTGGCTGTGCTAATGCCATAGAAAAGAAACACAATATTTTTTAATTATAAGGAAATAACAATGTTAGTAGTTTTAGGTCTTATTTTATATTTAATAATTTCAACAAGTATTTCTTGAGCTCCTATTCTACTGTTTGCTAGCCCTGCAATAGGCACTTATAGACTCAAGAAACATAAGAGAGTGATTATACCCTTGTAGAACTATGACATTTTAGGTGCTTCTTAATATGCCTATCAGTGCACAATAATAATTTATTCACAAATCTTAAATTTCGGGAGGCAAAGATTTGACGACTATGATATTGGATATTGTTTCCTGACTGAATCAACATAGAATTTTAAGATTGAAGAGATTTGAAAATGGGAAGCATTTTCCTAGCCAAAACACCCACATACCCACATACACACACACACACACAACTAGCTGAATAGAGGATGTTGACTAATCATTTTGATTCAAATGGTAATATCATGGCATAGAAACATTTATTTTAGAGTCACAAGTGATATTACCATTTGAATCAAAATGGTAATTTTATTTTATTGGCAAATTAGTTTTGCATATTATTAGTGATCATTTTGCTATTAAATTAGAAAACTATTTAATTGCTTGTCCCCTTCTGAAGCATTGTAGGTTAGTGCTTAACTCATACTCATGAAAATAACCCTAAATATCTGACCTTATATTTAACAAGGTTATGTGCAATTATCATGTGGTAGAATCTGTTAATATTCCTTTTGTCCTCTGCAAAAAGATCTCTGATTAAGACCTATTCATTCTAAAAGGATTTAAATATAGACATGCCAATAGCAATAAAATAGAATGATTTAAAATCCATTGACATTGTTATTATTTCAATACCTATATATCTGCATATCTATGTATATATGTATATCTACTATGTATATGTCTATATGTAAATATACATATATGTATCAAGATATACCCATGTATTTCTCATGCATGCTGTGGTATTTCAGTGTACTCTTATGGTCATGTAAATCTCATTACCAGATGATCACACATTCATAGAATCCTCCTCCTATAAATCCTCCACAGATTATTTACTTAATTCAGTGAAGGCCTTCTTTTAAAATAAGGAATGGTGTTAACCTTTTTTTGTTTCATGGACCCCACTGGCAGTGTGGTGAAATATAAAGACCTCTTCTTGGCATAATGTATTTTACTTTTTATCCTTATTGAAAGATAAATTGCTAAATTTCAGCTAAATGTTTCCAAAAATAAAATTGTATTTTTTTTTCCTCATCTGAGTTCACAGACCCCCTGCATTCTACCCAGGGTTACTCAGGGGTCCTTTTACTATGGTTAAGAACTTCCGTTCCAGGCATTTTATCCCTTAATGAGTTAAATTCCATCATTTGGACTCTCTAACTCTTCTTTGGATATGTATTCAACCCATTTTCTTTTCTAATCATGTTTTTCCTTGTTGCCTTAAAAAGTATTTGTTTAATTCAAATAATTGTTAGTAATGTTATAAATATTAATTCCTCGTATCTCTCTCATCATTGTGCTTTGGGCCACATGCAATTTTGATTCTCAAGTCTTTGATTTTATGATTTATAATTGTGGATAATCACTGGGCAATATCTGTTGCAAAAAAATGAAGCTGTTGGTCAGTAAATGCCTGAGGATCTTTGAAACTGCTATGCATGTATTGATTTCAATCTAACTTTCTCCCTTGGTATTCAAATCTGAGCCTAGTTTATTGTCTACCAACATTACCTGGACAAGATATGCACACCAATGAAAAACCTCAGTGAACTGACCATTCAACTGCATTTCATAATGTAGGCAATATTCATTCCCCATTGGCTCCCCACCCCCAGCCCCACCCAGCCCCCCAAGTACATGGCTAAGCCAATATCTATTAGATAATTATGGGTACAATTGATGGAGTCTGTCACTAAATCTAGCATAATTTTTAAAAAGAAAACACTTGTTTACAATAGTCAAAATCCCAAACACCTAATCTGCTGAGCAAAAATAAAAAGCTTATACTGATATAATAAATTACATTGTATAATACTTAAGAGTTTTTTTTTATTGGATACTTATGATCACTCTGTGAAGGAGGAAGTACATAATATATGTAGTAGAAAAGGTAATGTCATACAAGAGAAACTTCCTCGTTTGGAAATTGTAAAACAAGTCTGGAAAACGAGTAATCAATGAGGACCGAGTAGTAATAGACAATCTTATTCAACCATCTCTTCAGTTTGTTTCTAAAAACAAACCAGACAGACCAGTGACAGAATGAAGAGATGGGGTGGGGGGAGGGGAATTGAGACGAGAGGGAAAATTTAGCAATATGCTCCAAAATCAGTAACATCTTGAGAAAATATAAACTCCT
This sequence comes from Phalanger gymnotis, assembly GCA_028646595.1. Classification (NCBI taxonomy): domain Eukaryota; kingdom Metazoa; phylum Chordata; class Mammalia; order Diprotodontia; family Phalangeridae; genus Phalanger; species Phalanger gymnotis. Next base: position 272,988,075 of record CM053622.1, on the reverse strand, counting down.
TAAGAGAACAGACTGGTTCGTGTTTGTCTGTCCGTACAGCACCTCACATAGTACCTGAAGTATAGTAGAACCTTCAGAAATGCTTGTTCATGGATTTGTTATTCTCTCTCTTTACGAATCAAGAGAATCTCAAAAATGTTAGCTCAGATTGCCCCTTTTTCAAGCTAAAGATTTTTTCTCCAAGCAATTTTAGCATAAATGTACCCTGATTGCATAAATGACCCCACTGTGCAATAAAATGGATGTCTTTTAATTTCTAGAAATCTAAAAATACTCCTCATTAAGAAGTACCGAACAAATACATAGAAACTATATCATTTTATACATTATACTTGCCAAACACAAACCATAAACATCTCTGACAGTGAATATTCTTTTCTCCTTAACATCACAGAGCACTCTAGTTGTGCATTCTTGAGCAAGGAAGGAAAAATTAATCTCTGGATATACTGTCCTCCCACATCATTATATTCCCCTGCTCCCTTTCTCCACAACTTTGTCCATACGGCTTTAAAGGCATCTTGCCAGCCTTGCTGGAGAGTGTGTTAGCAAGAGAGGCATCTTAAATAAATAATGATGATAAGGTAGTGTCCTGCACTTTGGCTTCATTTCACAGAATCATAGAATTTGAGAACTGGAAGAGACCTATAGTGGCCTCTAGACTTTTTCTGATGACTCTCAGGGTGGGGGCAACACTACTCCTTGACATAGAGCATTTTATTTTTGGGCAGTCAATTGGTTAAGATTTTTTTTTTACATCAATACTCAATTTTCCTCCTTGCATCTTCCACCTATTGTTTCTGGTCCTCCCCTCTGGGGCAAAAGGGAAGCAGCTTAGTCTTTCCTCCACATGGTAGCCCTTGAAACACTTGAAGCTAGATATTATTACAGCCTACTTTCTGAGTCTGTTCTTGTCTTGGCTAAATATTCCCACTTTTTCAGCTGATTCTCACCTATTGAATCAGGACCTTTTGCCATCTTCATTTCTCTCTTCTGGACAGTGAAAATCCTTCCAAAATTGTTTTTAAGCCCTTGTGCCCAGAACTGATTGAACATAATATTGTAGATGAGGTCTAAGGAGGTCTAGATTATAGAATAAATTCAGACTAGTATCATATTGCTCATCCAAATTGAGCCAGTGATCCATTAAAACATTCGGATTTGACCTTTCTAAATCCAGTCATCTTGAGTTTGATCTTACCACTGTACTTTGATAACTCTGGAGGAGAGATAGAGGCTGATGACTTTGCACAACTCTGCCTCATTTAAATCCAATTCATCTGAAAGTCAAAAAATCATCCACTTGATGTCATGGGTCCTCTTTGAAAATGAAGGACTAACAACAAAACTTCTACAGCTTTTAAAGAACAACTATTGTCTATCCATATTTCCCCAATCTTATACTGGTGAAGATGATTTTTTTTAATCCAAATTCAAGATGACATTTATCGCTATTGCATTTTGTCCTATTGGATTCAGCCCAATATTTCAACCTGTCAAGATCCTCGTATAACAAGTCTAAAAACGAGTCATGAATGAGGACTAAGCAGCAATAGACAATCTTATTCAACCATCTCTTCAGTTCGTTTCTAAAAACAAACCAGAAAGACCAGTGGCAGAATGAAGAGATGGGGCAGGGGGAGGGGGATTGAGAGGACTCTATCATCCACTGTGTAAGCTGTACCTTCCAACTTAGTATCATCTCAAATTTGTTAATCATTCCATTTATGGCTTTATCGAAACCATTAATATAAATGTCAAGTAGCAGAGAGAGAAGCACAGATTCCTAGAGTTCTGTGCTGGTGACTCCTGCCAAGTCAATATTGAATTCTTAACATCAACAATTTGAATCCTGCTTTTCAACCAGTTCTGAAGCCATCTAATTGCATTAGTGCATAATCCACATCTGATAATAATTTTACAAGAAAAGTTGAGATATTTTATTAAAAAGCTTCACTAAAATCTTGCTAAACTATATACATAACTTTATCCTCATCTACTAAGTAAGTACTCCTGTCAAAAAAGGAAATCTAATAAGTCTGAGATGACCTGGTATTGAAGCCATGCTACCTCATTATAATTGCTAATCCCATTTTCTAGATGTTCCCCAACTATCTCTTTAATGATCTATTCTACAATATCCCTTGTAATCAAAGCCAAGTTCACTAGCCTGTGGTTTGTAGGCTATTATCTTTTTTTTTTTAATTGGGATATTTTTCCTTCTGTTATTTTGTAGAACATCTCCCATTTTTCAAGGTCTTTCGAATATCAATTTCCCCACACTTAAGATCACAGAATACTGGTTCAGAGCTGGGTGGGATCTTTAAAAGTAGTTGGTCCAACCTCCTCATTTTGCAGCTACTGAGTTAATAGCACAGATATATCAATTATTCAACTAGCATTTATTAAGTACCTATTATATGCTAGGGACTGTCCAAAATGCAAGGAATACAAAGAAGGACAAAAAGAAAAATAGTCCCTGATCTCAAGAAGGTTCACAGTCTAATGGGAAACAATGTGCAAAGAAATTATAAAAGTGTAAAATAAGGGATAATTGCAGAGGGAAGGCACTGTGGTTAAGGAAGACTGGGAAATATTTCTTGAAGAAGATGGGACTTTATCTGAGACTTGAAGGAAGCTAGAGGAACTAGGGGAAGCTAGATGTCACAGTGGAGAGAGTGGGGTGGCCTGGAGTCAGGAAAGCTCATCTTTCTGAGTTCAGTTCTGGCCTCAGACATTTACTAGTTGTGTGACCCTAGACAAGTCAATTAACTCTGTTTGTCTCAGTTCCTCATCTATAAAATGACCTGGAGAAGGAACTGGGAAACCACCCTAGTATGATTGTCAAGGAAACCCCAAATAGGTCCACAAAGAGTTGGGCATGACAACAACACTGGGATTAGCACATGGAGATTATGAATGCTTTCAGGTGTGGAGGCAGCCAGTGAAAAATGGTTGGAATTGGGACATGGAGATCCATCCATGGGTGAGTAAGAACAAGCAGGCCAGTGTAACTGGATTATTAAATACATGGAGCGAAGTAATATGTAAAAAAATGGGAAAATATAAAAGGATTAGGTTATGAAGATATTTGAAAGCCAAATGAGATTTTACATTTGATTCTTGAGGTAATAGGGAACTAATGGAGATTATTGAATAGAAATATTGAATATTGTTCACACCTGAATTTTTTTTTTTTGTTTTTGTTTTTGGAGGGGGGAAGGCAGGGCAATTGGGGTTAAGTGACTTGCCCAAGGTCACACAGGTAGTATGTCAAGTGTCTGAGGCTGGATTTGAATTCAGGTCCTCCTGACCCCAGGGCTAGTGCTCTACTCATTGTGCCACCTAGCTGCCCCTACACTTGAATTTTAAGATTAATTTGACACTGAGTAGATGATGGTTAGAGAGATTTTTTAATGCATAGGATAAAGTAGAAATACTTAAATAAAAATATAAATATTAAAAAAAATTGAGTTCATAAACTTCAAGTTTAGAAGCCCTGGTCTAGTAATTATCTAGGATGTTATCCATTAGACTATGAGCTCCTTGATAGCAAGAATTGGCTTTTATCTTTCTTTATAACCTACAACTTAGCACAGTGCCTGGCACTCAGTATTTTCTTAATAAATGCTTGTTGGCTCCATACTGATTAGCCATCTTCGACATTCTATTAGTGACTTCTGTGAAGCCAGTCTGCAGTCATAAGGTCATAGAATTTGGAATTGAAGGGAGCTAACTTCCAGAAATCTTACTTTTGTTAGTTCACTTTTCATTTCTATCCTTCTAAACATCATGAATGGTGATGGAACCTTAGAATATTCTAAAGCAATGTCTGTTCACCATTTTTCAAAAAGGATAGAAAAATGAAGGGTAGGATTAAGGTGAGAAGCCACAGTCCTACCTGTATGGCTAGCTTGAGAGGAGTTAGTTCAGGTTACAGCCATAATAAATAGATAGATGGATAGATAGGTAGGTAGATAGATAGACAGACAAATAGATAGATAGGTGATAGATAGATGGATGGTAAATCGATAAATGAACAAGTAAAATGAAATGAAAAAGAAAATCAACTAAAATTTGCATAGTTTCAGTAATAGATCCCTAAGAGAACAAAGAAAATAGATGTTCCCCCATAAACTTCATGAGCCTGAACAGACTGAGGTGATACATACAAAAAGGTGATACATTTATTTTACGTGTGTGTGCATTCTTGAATCTCCCAACTCCATTAAATTAATGAAACATAAAAAACAGAAGTCCATTGTTACCAAAAGGTGTTAAAAGCAGATTTCATCTATTTAATCTTAAGGGGATGTATTCATAGGCATGTTTGCCATCTGGTGGGCATATGATTTAATAGCAATTCATGTCTAACATGCTGCAAAGTTAGGAGTGGCCTTAAATAGTGTAGATCAGAGGAGATGAATCTTAGAGGTGTATTTTAAAATTTAAAATTACTAGGGAAACATCCAAATGTCTTTTAATTAAAAACACCTGAAAATGATCTATATTTTTACAAAATGAAACCAATGAATTCAAGTCTTGCTTATATTTCCATACTATAATAAATTTGTTATTTTCTCACTGGGGATGACATAGATTGCAGTTCCTGAGGGTTTTAGCAAATGGTTTCTAAATTGTTAGTATAGAGTACTCCCTCTGCCAAGGCATCACATCCACTGCCCTGCAACTTAGAATTTTAGAGGATTGTCTGGAATACTGAGATGGTGTAGTAGGAAGGCTGAATTTATGATCTCAAATATAATCATGTATATGTTTGAATGGTCCGAAATCGCAAGGTATGAGAGATTCTCTAAGGAGAAAACAACGAGAAATTTATTTAGGCCCCACCGCAGCAAAAACTTGAACCAGCCTCCCCATTCCAACATCTTGATAAAAAGACTCCAGGCCCAGAAAGCCCATCTCACAAGAGCAGCCAGGAGGCCACAGAAAAACAAGATAGTATTTAGCCAAATCATTTTCACTGGCCTCACGTTCCTGCTCGCACTCGGGTAAGCCCTGCTTCCGCAGCTTCCTGCCTCCTCAGCTTCTGGCTTCCCCAGCTTTCTGCTTCTGCAGCTTCCCGCTTCCACACCTTCTGCCGCCGAAGTTGTCTCCCGGCTCACCCCTCCTCGCAGCCAAGCTTCCGGAGTTCTCAAAA
>CM053622.1:272969411-272982814 GCA_028646595.1 Phalanger gymnotis | reverse complement strand
GACCAGAGACCATTGGTTCCCGAGCTGGCCCCTCCTAAGTCACCAATCCACACCCACACAGGTTTCACACCTGACAGGGCCCTGGGCCTGGGGCTTAGCACTTAACAGCTGAAAGTACTTCCACTCAAAAGAAACAAAAGCCATGCTAATGAGACAATTTTGCTTAACAACACACTCCACCCCTTGTTCTAGGATACAGATGGTAAGTGACCTTCCCAAGGTCACACAGTCAGTGTGGGTCAGAGGCAGAATGTAAATCTACATATTCTCGAATCAGAGTCTAGCTTTCTGACAGCTTTGCCATTTTCCTGTGGTATAAAATGGCCATCAACATTTATTCCATTTTAATGGCCTGAAATGGCAATGTAATTTGATTTCTCATATTTTACAATGACTTATACTGCCTTTATCTTACAGATACTGATTCCAGTCATTTGAGATGGGTAAGAGGTTTCCTACTCCTATATCTGGTTAAGTTTGACCCATGGATATTATCACTTTGAAGTGATACAGAAATGGAGAGTGACCATAAAAGTAGCGCCAACTGAAAAATAGTTGAGGTAAAATGATTCCACTTCCTCCCCTCAATGTTTGCATTGCCTAAAGCTGATGAAAATAAACAGCATTCATTTGAACTTACAATTTGAAATAAAGTTTAGCATTCAGAATCCTGAAGTTAGAGGATAGGCAAGGGAGTAAAAGTTTCTTTTTCTTACTAGGAAAGAGCTGTCTACCTTCAGTTCTTCCTTTTAAATGTATAATTTTTCCTTGCTTTCAGATGAGAATCCCAGTGGCCTTGTAGGAACTGCTAATAATCATTTGAGAGAGAAAGGAAGGAGAGATGGTATTATCACTGCTATAAATATGGATAAATTAACTCACCAACAATTTTAAAATATGTTTGTGTGTGTGTGTGTGCATGCACATGTGTGTGTGCGCGCACACACACACACACATTTTTTTCTTCTCTATTTTTTAACCTACCCAACAGACTTATTGTCATACTAAATCCTAGAATATTGTACTATGAGCCAGGGATCCTATTTTTACATATGATATTGATATGTGACCTGTAGTGAGAACTCAGTTTTTTTCATCTCTAAATGAAGATTTCATTCAAGAATAGAACTCTGTAATTCTCTGACAGTAATACAATCTATCTCTTTTTTATAATTTGGAGAGTCATCTAAGGAAAATACCCTTTCCTACCTGTTGCCTGTTTGGGGGAGTAAGTGATGTTAGGGTTACTCTACTTCTAAGCATTTTAGAGCCTCAGCCTTCCAACATTATATCCAAAAAGAATGTAGCCTGGTCTAGCCCAGATATTCCTCCTAGGCTGAAGAGAAGCTTGGGGGAACATAAGAGGTATCTTGGCACTTGAAGCAATTTCAGACATTATATCAATATCATAACCTCATACTCACTGCCTTGGAAGGAATAGGACTTGGGTCTTTAAAAATTGAGAAGAGAAGACAAATACTCAGGTTGATATAGATATGAGGGCAATTGGCTTTAATAAGTGAGTTGAGAGAGACTATTGTCTTCAATGCTCTGTCCTTCTACATATCTGAAATTCTCCCCTCCTACTTACTTTCTGCCTGTCTAATTATTTTTTGTAACTTTCTTTGCTTGATCAACATTACCACCACTGTCACTCATTTAATTTTATTGTTCTTTCCATTTATGCTATTGTAGTGATTCCATACATATTTTTCTCTCGTTTTATTTAATTCTCTATCTTGCAAAGCTTATAAAGCCTATATAAAGCCTTATAATGGCTTATAAAGCCATTCTATTCTGTTTAATTTACATACTAAATTGTTTAGTCATTTCCAATTCATAGGTGTCAACTCTATGTACTGCTCTTTTTTCTTTGTCTATCATAAAACACAATACTGTGAACATATTAGAATACATGTGTTTCATCTCATTGGGATATATGTCCATTAGTAGGATCACTGGTAAATAATGTTTCAGTCACTTTTTAATGTAATTCAAAATTACTTTGATAATGGTTGGATCAAATCAGAGCTTCACATACAATGTTATAATGTGCTTATATTCCCACAGATCTTTTTGCTATTTCTATCTTTTGTCATCTTTGTCAGTTTTCTGGGAGTGAAATGAAACCTCTGAGTTCTTTTAAAAAAAATTAATTACTTTGATGTTACTGATATACTAGTCTTTTTCTTATGTTTATTTATAGTTTTAAATTCTCTCAAGAACTATTTGTTCGTAATCTTTGACCACTTATGTATTAGAGAAAGACTCTTGGATTTATATTTTCATATTAATTACCTACCGATCTTTCTCTCTACCATCTATATTGTATATCAGACCCAATCTGATTTTTATTATATCTGATGTGAACATTTTATACTATTTAACAGTATTCTTTCTTGTCATAGTTGTATTAATCTGTTTGTGCAAAAGCTTTTGAAATTATCAGGTTTTGATTTTGTGATCTTTTTTATACACTGGTTAAGAATGCTTTCCTTAGTCAGAGTTGTGAAAGATAACTTGATCCAATTGCAGTATGTTGGTAGATTAACTCCTATATTCTTTACACATTTTGTCATTACTTTAATTGATATGTCTATTTCCATTATTTTGTCTTCATAATAAGTATATCTCAATATCGCATTCAGTTATGCCAGAGTGGATTTTGCTTTTAACACCTCAGCAATGGAGTTAAGGATAGTGGATGGAGAAAGTCAATATTAATGTTTTTTGAAGATATTTCATGTGACTTTTACCTGTGAGAAGTATTTGCATTTTTTACCTTATTTAGTTTTAATCATTTCACTTTCAGTGCCTTTCTTTTTGTTCTTCCTTCCTTCTTTTTTACTTTCTTTGCTTTTCCCTCCTTTCTTTTCTTTCCCTCCTTCTTTTTGTCTTTGCTTTTTTCTTTCTTTCCTTCTGTTTTAGGATTTGGAATTAGAGAAATATGTGGAAAATAACACTACCATCTTATAAAATACTTCCACTCTTCCTCCCTCATCTCCCAGCATATTAAAAATACATGTCACTAGAACCACTTAAATGTGATTACTCAGGAACCTGGAGGTGGGTGCTAGGAGGTCTGAGATAAGTCTTGGGTTCCACATGCCACTAATAGAAAACCCATTCCCTTGTGAGATCTTTGAGCAAAAATGATGAAGTTCAATTGTCTGGTTGATTGGATTAAATGTTTTTTTCTGCCTTGAATATTACCTACCATGTGATGTGCAAGATACTCTTCATCATCTATCTACTCCTCTCTTACTCACCTTCTCCTCTTATCATTCTCTTCCTCCTTCCTCAGAGGTGGCTAGGTAGTACGGTGGAGAGAGTTGGACTAGGAGTCATGAAGATATGAGTTCAAATTTTGTCTCAGACACTTACTAAGCTAAATGACCATTGACAAGTTGCTTAACCTCTATCTGCTTCGATATCCTCAACTGTAAAATGGGAATAAAAAAATTGCTCCTACTTCCCAGGGTTGTTGAGAGCATCAAATGAAATAAAATTTGTAAAGTGCTTAGCACATAACAGATACTCTTTACCCTTCTTTTCTCATCCCTTGCCTAACACATCCCTTGCCTTGGAAATAGTTGCTGTCACATTTTGAGATTTTCACTGTGTTTGAGCCTTAACAAACCAAATTTCTCAGCCAGGCAGATGGCAAGACCTTGAAATGTTGTTGTTTGTCCTTCATTTCAAAGAGTACTAAAGACATTACAGGTTATGTCTTGACTGTTATGTGAATTGTATTTGAAGCAGATTTGCCTAAAGACATCAGCCTTCCTCTCTCTCCCAGAGTCATCAAAGTCCAGTTGGAAGACAAAAGTCAAAACAACTGTCCATTGCCTGGAATGCAGTCTTTGAATGACCTTGGTGTCTTCAATGTTCGACCAAACTCTAAGTGCTCCATGGTGCCTGCTTCAGCTGCCTTTGTGGTGCAAATTATGTAAAAGAGAAAGGGAGACACGAAGGAAGGAAAGAAGGAAGGAAGGAAGGAAGGAAGGAAAGAAGGAAGGAAGGAAGGAAGGAAGGAAGGAAAGAAGGAAGGAAAGATAGAAGGAAGGAAAGAAGAAAGGAAGGAAAGAAGGAAGGAAGGAAGAAAAGAAGGAAGGAAGGAAGGAAAGAAAGAAGGAAGGAAGGAAGGAAAGAAAGAAGGAAGGAAAGAAGGAAGGAAGGAAGAACCTAAATTAAGGAGAGAAGTAGACCTATGTTTCCTGATTCAGTTAATAAAATTTATGTATGCCTCTTCAGCAGAATCGATTGATTTTCTTTCAAAGACAAGAATAAATCAGATTTTTACTAAAAACTAGACTATGTACGAGAAGAGTGTGTGGGTTGCCTGATCACACACCACAAGTATTACAAAATCTTCTTACTCTACTTTATTGAAGTGATCTAATGGCGGAAACCACTTGATTTAAAGACTGAGGTCCTATTAAACTGCCAAATCCTAAATTTGCAGTCAAGTTTCAGCAAAACTAATATCAAATAAGATCATAGATGCCTTATATTCCTTTCATAGACATTGGGATATTGGACTGAGAAATCAGGAAACCAAAATCAGTACCTGTTTCTTGTCATTGAAATTCCGATGCTCAGAAGTACATCAAGCCCTAGTAAAAACTAGATACGAGTCACTTAGTGTCTTCTCACTTTTGATTTTGCATCTGCAACTTTCTTTTTAATATCCCCTAATGAAATAGCTATCTTTCTCATGTCAATTGACTTCCCAGAGACCCTTACTACAGTAAATCCTGAATCAAGCAACCCTGTTAGATGATATCTTTCAATCCTTTCAAGAACTGGCATGTTTTCTAACTTTCTTAGGAAAACATTATACTAAATTTCATATATTAATATATAAATGTTAATTTTCTTCTTTAAGTTTGATTTTATGGATGATAACACATTTATTCAGGAAGCAATATTGTTTTTGCACTTTAAGTAATGCATAATTCATGATAGCTATAAAACAAGTCTATCAGGAACATTGTTATGGACTCTTTTACTGATTCAATTAAGTGAATTTTCAAATATCGAAGCTAATGAAATTAATGCTACCAAATAGGTAAGTAATATGCAGTATTTCAAACAAGGTAATATGTGACCCTATAAAATAGCTACAGACCAAATTTTAAAGTCCACTAAGGTCTGCATGTGTTGCCTAATTGTGGACTGAAAGCAGAAATATGACTAGCAATTTCAGTACCTGTATGCAGCTGTGGTATAAAACATGTTGGTGAAATGGGGTGGGGGGAAGGGTTCTATATCACTGGGAGGCTGCTCATGATTAGGCCACCAAATGAGAGGCAGTGAAGATGAACTTGTCATTGGAGGAGAAAAAAATACCCAAGAAAAACTAGAAAGTTTCTAGATGATGAAAGATTAAGAAAAATGCCATCAAAACATTTCAATATTTAGCATTTTTGGCAATGCCCCAGTCACTACTTACTATAAATGGCTCTGTATAGTTTCACCCTTTGGTCCTTAAGCTGAGCAAACTCTGGCAGTTTCTGCCAAACTGGAAATAGTTTGAAGATGGTTAGCAGTCTACTTGTCTTTTGCTGTTAGTCCATCCCAACCAAGCTTGGAAAATTTATTGCCACAATGCCCATAAGGTGATAGTTTTTTTGTTTTGTTTTGTTTTGTTTTTTTTTGGTAACAGCTGCCCTCAAAGTCAGACTCATCATTGATTAGAGAAATGTAAATCAAAATGACTCTGAGGTACCACCTATCAGACTGGCTAATATGACAAAAAAGGAAAATGATAAATGTTAGAGAGGATGTGGGAAAAATATGAACACCAATGCATTGTTGGTGGAGTTGTGAATTGATCTAACCATTCTGCAATGCAAGGAACTAAGACAACTCCAAAAGATTCAAAATGGAAAATGCTATCCACATACAGAGAGTTTTGGAACCTTAATGGAGATGGAAGCATATGATTAACTCTCCTTTTCTTTTGTTGTTTTGGGTTTTTTCTTCTTTCTCGTGGTTCCTCACATTAGTTCTAATTCTTCTTTACATCATGACTAATAGGAAAATATATTTAATATGAATGTATAAATAGAGCTTATATCAGATTGCACTCTGTCTTGGGGATAAGGGAGGACAGGAAAGGAGAGCAAATGTAAAACTAAAAATCTTATGGAAGTGAATGTTGAAAACTAAAAATAAATAAATAATATATTAAAAAGTCAGACTCATCAGTTATACAGGCTTAACTATCTATCTATATTACTAGAAGGAGTCAGCATTCACACTAAGACAATTACAGCTCCTAGGAATTTCATATACTGTATTGAAGTATTTTAGAGTACCTCCCTACATTAAAGAGAGCTGTTCCCCTTTCATGGTCTCCAAAAACTGGGAGAGGACAAGAGCAATACAATCTGCAGTTTTTTCTGAACCTTGGCTAGGTTTAAGTTACCGTAATTTGACAAAAAAGAAGTCATCAGCAAAATCATAGTATACGATTTTGTTCTTATATTTTACTTTTATGCAGGGTAAATGAAAATAAATAACAAACAAAAAAGTTATTGAAAACCATTTATATAAGCCATAATTTGACTAGTGCTTTAAAATTGAAGTAGGTCAGTACAAATCTACTCATCTTTTAGGTTAATACTGCCACCTAGTGGTCATTCTTTTCAATAGCAATTTTCTTTTTTTTCTCTTTATTTTATTTTTAATTATGAAATAAAGCAAGCATTCCATAATATGGTTGAGGGAAAAATGATTGCACATGAAACGGCAAATCTGTTATGTACAGCTTTCTAGTCCTTTTAAATACTTAATATATTTATTATGTAAATTTCTTTTTCTTCTTCTTCTTTCTTCTACACCTGCTGCCCCCCTTCTCCAATGGCTACCATTAGGCACAAATACACATACATGTATATGTATGTGTATGTGTGTATACATACATAAACATATATGGGTACATACATATGTGCATACATACATGTGTGTATGTATGTGTATATCCACATGTATGTAACATCATACTTCTATTTATCACTTTTTTCTCTGGTTGCAGACAGTGTCTCCCTTCATATGACCTTCATAGCTAATTTGATTAGCTATCTTCATTCATTACCTGATTTCCAAAATTGTCCCCCAAGAATTTCATAAGGGATTTGCCCTGTTCTGAGGTTCCTACCTTATTTATCCTAAGTAATTCATAGAATTAACCAAACTTTTGAATATAGGTCATGTAGTATAACTATTCCTCAAAAAACATCTTTGAGTGTGAGTCTTATTGTAATTTTTGACTTTGAGAAAGCCATAACTTAGAGACTTTGTTCATTCTTTTCTAAGTTCCTTGGGAAGACCAAACTATCTCCAGGTAAGGTACAGGAGACATTATATTGATTTATCCTAATAATTTTTTTACAAAACTATATAAAATTTAAATTTCATTAAAGTACCTAAGTGTTTATGAAATGATAACCAAACTTTTAAAGGTAAAAGTATGCATTATTGTACCACCCTACGTGTCTTATATTTACAGGTTTCAGTGCTGGTGGTCTTCAGAAAGTGTATGGAAGCACAGTGAAATTAGAAGGCTTGCCTCATGTTAAAAAATAAAAGTTTTGGAAAGGAGTTTATGATATTTTTAACAGGATCATAAAGACAGTTGCACATGTTGTGGTTTCATCAACATTTTCATTGCAGCAACAAAACTCCTTTCATCAATGCAATAAACAAGTATTTTGTAATATAATTTTAGAGAATTGTCACTGAGAGGTTAAATGATTTGTCTTGAGTCACAAGGTCATGAACCATATCACAAGTCATGGCCAGTCATATTGACTTTTGTCTTGACGCTAGACTTTGATGACTCTGGAGGAGAGAGTGAAGCTGATGATTTTGCACAGCTCTGCCTCATTTAATCCAATCCACCATTAACTCAAGGCATCACCCTGGTGATGTCATTGGTGCTCTTTGAGAACAAAGGACCAACAACAACAACCAACAACAACAACAGCGTAAACATAGCTAGGATACTTTAGAGGTGGGATGAGAATCCATGTTGTCCTAACTCTGAGGCTGGACCCTTTTCCACTATCATGGTGCTGCTATACAATCAGACACGTACACACTTGCATACGTACACATATAGAAGCCTGTATTTGGACATACTTGTAGAAAGGCAAAATAAGTCATTTGCCTTTATTTCTCAAAAGCTTAGAATAAATAAATAATTAAAATTTCAAAATGGCACATGGACTAGAGTTGTTGAAATTAGGTTTAATTATAATAAAGCTCTCCAACCCTCATCTTTATAGTTGTTGCATTTTTATGATGTTTTACTTCAGCCTGCATATTAACTGTATATAATCACTTATCATCCTCATCAGAATGTAAGCTCTATGTTATTAAGGATTGTTTCATTCTTTTCACTTGTATGCCCAGAGTCTAATATAGTTCCTGGTGTATCGTAAGCACTCAATAGATGCTTTTTGATTGATTAATCATTAATGATTAATAAAATATGATGTAATTATTTCACATAAATATATAAATATAAAAGTAAAATAGGTTTCCTCAAGAGGAAATATAACATCCCTTCACTGGAGGGCTTCCAGATGACCCTGGATAAACTTTTGTTAAACAGTAGAAGGAGATTTTATTCAAGTATAGACAATACTAGATAACCTTTGAGGAACCTCTGAACTGTGAAATATTTCATTATATTTATATTAGCTCCTTACTAACTTCATATTGCTGGTCACACATATAAGGGCTATATGGACTTTGTCCTGAAGGCAAGAATGTTAGTCCAATTTTGACCCTCCCCTTACTGTTTTTCTAACAGTCCTTTCTCAAGTTTTATCATGGAAGCATTAAGGTTATTTGTATGGTCTTCTATGCTGAGAGTTGCGAGGAAGGGTCATAATGGGAATTAAAAAGAAAAATGGAAAAAAAAGATACGAGTATTTCTCATGTGCCTCAGAAAGGTAGGATGAGAACTGGTTATTATATGGGAAGCACAGGGAGAAGACAGTGGAAGAGAAGAGGTGAGTAGAGTTCAATCATCACCACTTGGGCAGAAGTAAAGATTAGAGACCTTCCATTGATAGGGGCAAATCTGAAGGTCTTCTGGCTACCCGAGTGTTCTTTTTGTACACGACTGGTTTGGTCTTTGAGGCTAATACAATTTTGGGAATGTGTTAACTAGCCTAAAGGCGTATTGGCCTGTATTCTCTCATTCTAAACATTTTTATTTCTAGAAGCATCCACAAGTAGTTCTAGTGGAGTGATGGAGTGATACTTCTGTGTGTGAAGTGCACCAATAATAGTAGCAACATGACAGAGCTTCAGGAGAGGGCAATTTCGCAAGCTGAGAGGGAGAAGAGCGTGTGAGGCTTTCAGCATATGCTAGCTCTGGAGGCAAATAAAGCAGTAAATCAGGGAGCCAATATGGGCTGATGAGGCAAAAGCAAAGGAGTTCACACAATAGTAAAGGCTCATGTTTAGGAGTTACTGATGGCAAAACTGAGAGGCAGTGGGACAGGGTTGGCTGCTAGGAGAAGGAATCTGAGCCTTTTGGCAAGAAAATTATTCCAAGCACCAAGGACATTGAAGCGCCAACCCTCGCTGGTATACATTTTCTCGGGATTTGTTTATTCCAGGTTCTTCCACACCAATGCATAAGCTGTGGGAAATTTTATTTATTGATCGATTTCTTAATGAGGGACTAGAGGTGATTCTACTGCTATACTTTCCCCAGTCATTTATTTTGCTATCTTGCTCCAATTAAATACTTTGCTTCACTTGATCCAGTACCTCTGATAGGTTCCATCCAAGGTCCATTTTATTCCCTAGACTTTGGTTATCTTTTCAGCTGCCGACTTGCTACTGAATATGCATTTTCCCCCTCAGGTTCTGCTGTTCTATGTTCAAATCAACTCTACCATAATTCCCAGAAAGGGTATATTAGCTCACTCTTCTATTGCCCATATGCTGGCCCTGCAGATTTCCTGCCGGGCTATCACTCCCCTAGGGGTTGACTCCTTCAAAGAACAGGAATTATCTTTACTTTTCGGGGTGTATCCTCAGCACTTAACACTGCTCTTGGCACAAGGAAAACATTTAGTGGATAATTTAAAGTTCTTCCTTTCCCTCCTTCCTTCCCTTCTTCTTTCCTTTCTTCCTTCTCTTCCTCCTTCCCTCACCTTTCAAATCTTTTAGTGGTCTATTACTCCTTCTTTACTAAAATGAAATTCCAAAGCCTGGCATCTGAGACCCTCTATTATCTATTTCTAATATACCTCATTCTTCTTCTTCTTCACACGATCCTTGTTCCCACCAAATAGAACTACTGTTTCCAATCTGTCCTTACTCTCTCCTACCATCATGATTTCCTGGCTAAAGCAGATTCCTGCTACATGTTTAACTCTTTCTACATGTTTAACTTCCTTAAAAGACTCAGAGTGGCTGACACCTCTTACATGAAACCATCCCTGATTCCCTTCAGGTAAAAGAGATCCTTTCCCCCTCAATCTAGTACAGCAGATCTCTTTTCCATAACATACCTTGAATTCAACTCATTTGTGTCCATTTTTTATCCCAATTAAAAATGAGAAAAGCTTTGAAAATAGTATCTCTTGTTTTTCGTCTTTATATCCCCTTTGTTTAATAAATAATAAATACTTGCTGTTTTTAACTGATTTTGCAATGAATGCTTAGTGGCTATAATTAACCAATCAATTGATTGATTGACTAATTATCAAGTTTATGGATTTTCCCAGTACCTCATCTTTTTCTTTCCTCTTTTCACATTTCTATCCATTTTTCCATTATAGATTAACATTGCATAGTATTCTACTCACTCCTTTGCAAAGGATTAGCCATAGTTGAATTTATTAGGATTTGTTTCATTCCTTTTTCCTCATCAACTTCTTATAGATGTTTAGCCTTATATGTTAGGCTCAAGCTGACTACCTTCTATGTAATTAGGACTTTTTCTGTCCAAGGAAATGCTGAAGTAGGTGGAGGAAATAAGACAATTTTTCATTTGTTAGAATTGCTAGTGAAAACTTCATCATTAAAAAGCAGAAATTCCAGATAAGAAAGACAACTTTTATTATATAAATTTTAAGTAACTCTGTTCTTTTGCCTCATCATTACAAAAGATAATAAAAAGCTGATAACATGACATTGAGAAAGTAATTTAATAATACATATATAACTACGAGTCCTAGATTGCTAAGGACAAAACCCATTACATTATCTCACCATTCACATGACTAAATGAAATTCAATTCAACAAGCAATTTTTAGGCAACTACTGTGTATGAGGTGTTGTGCTGCATTCTGGAGGTATAAAGACAAAAAAAATTACTTCTTTCCATCAAAGAGCTGGTTAATTGGTCCTAAACCATCCACCCTCAGAGCTGGCATTTTGACTTTTGGTTTAATGTATCAGCTACTGATGAAGATATTCACCAAGAATTGACTGTTTCTTTTTTTATAATTGTGGAAAATATATTTCCTAGAATGTTATGTTATAGAAAGAATATTGAATTTGAGACATAAAGTCTGGATTTAAATCCTGAATCTCTCATATTAATCAATCAATGAACATTTATTAAGCACGTAGTATGTGCCAGACATTGTGCTAAGTGCTGGGGATATAAAAAGAAGCAAAGTCCTTAAGTATCGTATAGTCTAATGGGAGAGATAAGAAATATATACAAAAAAAAAGCCAAATACAGGATAAATAGTAAACAATTAATAGAGAGAATTAAGAGGAGAATAATTAAGAGAAGTTATACAAAGCTTTATGTATGAAACAACACTAGCTCAGCATTCAAAGGATCTGAATTCAAAGGATGCTTTGTTAGTTGCCTTATCATTTCTGGGCCCCATGTCCTCAACTGCTAAATAAATGGGTCAAACTAGATGAACTGTAATGTACCTTCTCGATCTAAATCTTCAATCCTATTGCACTTAGAGAAGTCACTTAGTCTTCCTGAGACTTATTTTCGTTATCTGTAAAATTGGGATGATGATATCTGTATTATTTTTCTAACATGTTATTGGAAGAATAAAATGAGCTAATAGATATGAAAGGACTCTGTAATCTCATATCAATATACATATGTAAGCTATAATAATTATTAGTTTGTCTAGATAACTTAGAAAAACATCAATAAAAACACCAAACTGATGAGTAGCATACAATTAATATAATATACGAATAGTGTAGAGAGTACTAGAGCTGTTTTTTCCCTCTATAGCTTTATCAATGCAGTGTTTGCAAGCATATTTGTACCACTTCTCTTGCTTCTATTTGCTTTTATCTTATCCAGAAGTTATGAGAATTCCTTATGCTACAAATCTTGTTATAAAACTCTCAATAAACATTAACCATAATGTACAAATTAGGGACTATTACAGTAAAAAGTGCCGTTAACTTTTGTCTTTCCTTCAGGGAAGTTGGGAAAATCCTAGTATATACTCTTCCACCCTAATTCTAGTAAAATTGTGTCTAGCAGATGGTCTTTATGCATATGACATCTCAGTATGGCTTTCCAAATATCGTTTCTTTCACCATTGCTACTTTGTTTTCAACTCCACTTTCTGTGACTTACATTCTCTTAAAATTGCTTTTTTTATTTAACTATAATCTATTTTATTTCTTTTAAATCTCACCAGTCATTAAAAAGAGTTTTAAAAGCTATCCTTATAATAAACATGCTTAGCTGAGCAAAATAAATTCCTCTATGGGCTATGTCCAAAAATATGTTTTTCGTTCTGCAACCTGAGGCAATCACCTCTCTGCTAGGATCCATCTTCAATTTTTGAAATTCACCTAAATTTTATCTTCTTCCTTGCTCTTCCTGAAACATAAAAGAATGGAATTACATTTCTCCACTGGAAGAAGTAAAGTCACCCATTTCTTCCTTCCAACAATAAAAAGTAAAAATGATTAAGAAGACCTCTTTGGACTCTATGTATTTGCTTCTTCATATGACAGATTACAGTCTAATTCTTTTGTTTATCTTTCTTTGACTCAAAGTTCTTATTGAAGTTTGTACCTCAAAGAAATTAAATTTTTCTTTGGGAAATGTTTTAGTTCATAACTAACTTTGAGCCAAAGTTATTCTGAACACCCTTTTCTATTGTGCTGTGGTTGTTGTTCAGTCGTGTCTGACTTTATGTGACCCAATTCGGGATTTTGTTGGCAAAGATACTGGAATGGCCTGCTATTTTCTTCTCCCTCTCATTTTACAGATGAAGAACTGAGGCAAACAAGGCTAAATGACTTGCCATGGTCACACAGCTTGTAAATGTCTAGGCCAGATTTGAACTCAGGAAAATGATTCTTCCCTGACTTTAGGCCCAGGACTCTATCCACTATGTTACCTAGCTATCTTTCATCTTTATTG
>CM053622.1:272945410-272968911 GCA_028646595.1 Phalanger gymnotis | reverse complement strand
AGTTACATTTTAATCTGGTTCAGGCTGAAATTGAAGGTATTGTGGGCTGCATTGTGACCAGTGGGCCATGTGTTTGACAGTTCAAGTGTAAAGGACTGATCGAAAATGGAAGCAGCTAGAAATTGATGGGCGATTTTTAGACTATTGAAACAGAATGACAATGGACTGGTTCACATGGATCTAGGGCAATGTAAGGAGAATAAAGAAGACGAATTCAAAAGATCCTATAGAGGCAGAAATAACAGAACTTAGCGACTGATTCAATGTGGTGAAAGCAGGGTTAGGAGGGTAAAGGGAAGAGCTGATATTTCCTGTAACATGTTACATTTAGAGATAGTTTTCAACATACATTTTTGTGAGATTTTGAGCTTCAAATTTTTCTTCCTCTCTCCCTTCTCTTTCCTCTCCCCAAGACAGCAAGCAATCTGATATAGGTTATGCATGTATAATCATGTTAAACATATTTTCACATTAGTCTTGCTGTGAAAGAAGAATCAGAACAAAAGGGGAAAACTATGAGAAAGAAAAAAAAAACAATAAAAAAGTGAAAATAACATACTTCCTTCTACATTCAGATTCCATAGTTCTTTCTCTGGATATAGTTCACATTTTCCATCATGAGTCTTTTGGAATTGTCTTGGATAGTTGTACTGCTGATAAAACCTAAGTGTATCATAGTTTCTCATCGCACAACATGGCTGTTATAATGTTCTCCTGGTTCTGCTCACTTCACTTAGCATCAGTTCACATAAATCTTTCCAGGTTTTTCTGAAATCTGACTGCTCATTATTTCTAGTAGATCAATAATATTCCATTACATTTATATACCACAATTTGTTCACACATTCCTCAACTGATGGGGGAATTCTTTGTTTCAAATTCTTTGCCACCACAAAGAGAGCTACTATAAATATTTTTTACATGTGGGTCTTTTTCTGTTCTTTAAGGTCTCATTAGGTTACAGACGTAGAAGTGGTATTGCTGGATCAAAGGGTATGCACAGTTTATTATCTTTCTGGGCATAGTTCCAAATTGCTCTCCAGAATGTTTGGATCAGTTCACAATTCTACTAACAATGCATTAGTGGTGATATTAAAGAATTGTTTTAATTTCCATTTCTCTAACCAATAGTGATTTAGAGAATTTTTTCATATAACTATAAATAGCTTTAATTTCTTCCTCTGAAAACTGCCTATTCATATCCTTTGACCATTTGTCAAATGGGGAATGATTTGTTATTCTTGTAAATTTGACTCAGTCTTCTACATATTTTAGAAATGAAGCCTTTATCAGAGACACTAGTTGTAAAAATTCTTTCCCAGATTTCTGCTTTCCTTCTAATCATTGTTACATTGGCTTTGTTTGTGTGAAACTTTTTTAATTTAATGTAATTGAAATTATCCATTTGCACTTCATAATGTTCTCAGTCTCTTATTTGGTCATAAATTCTTCCCTTCTCCATAGATTTGACACATAAACTATCCCTTGATCTTCTAATTTGCTTAAGGTATCACCCTTTATGTCTAAATCGTTTTTTGACTTTACCTTGGTATAGAGTGTGACATATTGATCTATGCCTAGTTTCTGCCACACTATTTTCCAGTTTTCCTAGTAGTTTTTGTCAAATAGTGAATTCTTATCCTAGAACCTGGAGTCTTTGAGTTTATCAAACAGTATTTCACTATAATCATTGACTACTGTGTCTTGTGTACTTAACCTATTCCATTGATCTACCACTCTATTTCTTGGCTAATACCAAATAATTTTGATGATTGCTACTTCATAATATAGTTTTAGATCTGGCATGGCTAGGATACTTTCTTTTGCATTTTGTTCCATTAATTCTCTTGATATTCTTGATATTTTTTTCTTCTAGTTGAATTTTGGTACTATTTTTTCTAGCTCTATAAAATAATTTTTGACAGTCTGATTACTATTGCTCTGAATAAGTAAATTATTTTAGATAGAATTGTCATTTTTATTATTTTAGTTTGGCCTACCCATGAGTAATTGATATTTTCCCAATTGTTTAGATATGACTTTATTTGTGTGAAATGTGTTTTGTAATTGTGTTCATATGGTTCCTAGGTTTTTCTTAGCAGGTAGATTTTTGAATATTTCATATTGTCTACAATAATTTTAAATTGAATTTCTCTCTCTATCTCTTCCTGCTGGGTTTTGTTGGTAATATATAGAAATGCTGATGATTTATGATGGTCTATTTTACATTCTGCAGCTTTGCTAAAGTTGTTAATTGTTTCAAGTAGTTTTTTGTTGATTATCTAGGACACCATTATATCATCTGCAAAGAGTGATGGTTTTGTTTCCTCATTGCCTATTCTAATCCTTCTATTACTTATCTTATTGTGTGATATTCAATAATAGTGGTGACAATGGGCATCTTTGTTTCACCCCTGATCTTACTGGGAATGCTTCTAGCTTATCCCCAGTACATATAAGGCTTGCCGATGGTTAAATAGATACTGCCTGTTATTTTAAGGAAAATTCCATTTATTCCTATGCTCTCTACTGTTTTTTTTTAACAAGAATGGGTGCTATAATTTGTTAACAGCCTTTTCTGCATCTAGTAAGAAAATTTTATGATTTCTGTTAATTTTGTTATTGATATGGTCAATTATCCTGATAATTTTCCTAATATTGAGCCAGCCCTGCATTTCTGGCATAAATGTCACCTTATCATTGTGTATTTTCCTGGTGATATGTTGCTGTAATCTCTTTGCTAATATTTTTTATTTAAAATTTTTGCATCAATATTCATTAGAAAATTGGTCTATAATTTTCTTTCTCTGTTTTGGCTCTTCCTGGCTTAGGTATCAGCACCATATTTGTGTCAAAAAGGAATTTGGTAGGACTCCTTTGCCTATTTTTTCCAAATAATTTATATAGTTTTGGAATTAATTTTTCTTTGAATGTTTGGTCAAATTCTCTTGTAAATCTCTCTGTTCCTAGAGATCTTTTATTGGGGAGTTCATTGTTGGTTTGTTCATTTTTTTTTTCTAAAATGGGGTTAAATATTTTATATTCTCTGCTGTTAATCTGGGCAATTTATATATTTTTTTCTAAATATTCATCCATTTCACTTAGATTGTCAGATTTATTCACATGCAGTTGGTCAAAATAGCTGCTAATTACTGCTTTAATTTCCTCTTCATTGGTGGTGAATTCACTGTTTTTGTTTCTGATGCTCATAATTTGGTTTTCTTCTTTCTTTTTTTTAAATCAAATTAGCCAAATGTTTATCTATTTTATTTGTTTTTTCCCATAAAACCAGTTCTTAGTTTCATTTATTCAGTAGTTTTCTTAATTTCAATTTTATTAATATCTCTTTTGATTTTCAAAATTTTAATTTGGTATTTAATTGGAGATTTTTAATTTGTTCTTTTTCTAGTGTTTTAGTTGTATGCCCAATTCACTGATCTCCTCTTTCTCTATTTCACTTATATAAGCATTTATAGATATAAAATCTCCCCTAAGAACTGCTTTGGCTGCATCCCTTAACTTTTTGGTACATTGATGAAATTATTGATTGTTTCTATGATTTCTTGTTTGACCCACTCATTTGTTGTGATTAGATTATTTAGTTTCCAATTAGTTTTTACCTGTCATTCCACAGCATTTGTTACAGACAATTTTTATTGTATCATGATCTGTAAAGGATGTATTTAATATTTATGCCTTTCTGCCTTTGATTGTGAGGTTTTTATATCCTAATATATGGTCAACTTTGTGAAGGTGCCATTTGCACCTGAGAAAAAAAGGTATATTCCTTCCTATCTCCATTCAATTTTCCCCAGAGATGTATCATATCTAACTTTTCTAAAATTTTATTCACTTTCTTATCGTTTTTCTTGTTTATTTTGTTGTTAGATTTATCTAGTTCTGAGAGTGAGGATGAGGTCTCCCAGTAGTATAGTTTTGATTTCTACTTCTTCCAATAACTCACTTCACTTGTCCCTTAAGAATTTGAATGCTACACCAGTTGGTCCATATATATTTAGTGCTGATATTACTTCACTGTTTATGATACCTTTAGCAGCATATAGTTTGCTACCTTGTCTCTTTTGATTGGATCTATGTTTGCTTTTGCTTTGTCTGAGATCAGGATGGCTACCCCTGCTTTTTTTTTACTTCATTTGAAGCATAATATATTCTGCTTCAGCATTTCCCTTTACTCTGTCCACCACCACACCATCCAAACATGGAACCATCAGTTACAGCAAATGAAGAAGTTTTGAATGCTGCAAATAAGTTCACTTACCTTGGTAGTGTACTTTCCTGGGATGTACATACACATGGATAATGAAATTGATGCATGCATCACCAGAGCTAGGTCAGTGTTCGGAAGGCTCTGTAGGAAAGTATGGGAGAGAAAAGGTACTAGACTGACTACCAAACTGAAGGTCTACAGAGTCGTGGTGCTGAACTCATTATTGTTTGACTGTGAAACCTGGACAGTCTACCAGTGCCATGCCAGGAAATAGAATTGCTTCCATTTGAATTGTCATAGGAAGATTGTGAAGATCACCTGGCAAGATAAGGTACCAGATGCTGAGGTCCTTACTCAGACTAAACTGCCAAGCATTCAAACTCTGCTTCAGAGAGCACAACTCTGATGGGCTTGCCACATTGTTCGAATGTAAAGTGTAGGCTTGCCAAAAAGACTATTTGATGTAGAACTCACAAAGGGCAAGCATTCACATGGTGGTCAGAAGAAGCAATACAAGTACACTCTCAAAAGCCTTTCTCCAGAACTTTGGAATTGATTGTGTGATATGGGAGACATTGGCACAGGACCGCTCAGAATGTCATACCCACATCAGACAAGGTGCTGTGTTCTATGAGCAAAGCAGAATTGTGACAGTTCAAGGAAAATGCAGCATGATCAAGTTAGGAGTATCCACACCAAATGTTCACACAGACTATTTG
This sequence comes from Phalanger gymnotis, assembly GCA_028646595.1. Lineage (NCBI taxonomy): Eukaryota > Metazoa > Chordata > Mammalia > Diprotodontia > Phalangeridae > Phalanger > Phalanger gymnotis. Next base: position 272,963,964 of record CM053622.1, on the reverse strand, counting down.
TACCTGACCTGTGGTAGAGCATTATGAGCTCTTATTGGCCTGATAAGCTACAGGCACTGAATCTTGACTCAAGCATAATGATATCATTTTTTGTCTTCTTTGAGAATGAAGGACAACAACCACCAATATGTATGTATTTCTGTGCTTCATTTTTCTTGTAAAAAACATATTGTAGAATTCTGGTTTACAATCCACTATGCTATCCCATTTCCATTTTATGGGAGAGTTTATCCCTTTCACATTCACAGTTATAATTACTAACTATTTCCCTCCATACTATTTCTCCCCCTCCACCTCTGTTTATTCTTTTCCCTATCCTCTCACCCTGTTCCTCCTCACCAAGGTTTTGCTTCTGACCACCACTTCCCTCAATCTGCCCTTCTTTCTATCAGCCCTTTCCTTTCCCTTTCCCTTTCCCCTTCCGCTCCTACTTTTCTCCCTTTTATCAGTCGCCCCTTTCCATTTTCTTTCCTCTTTCCCCTCCTACTTTCCTGTAAGGTAAGATAAATTTTTATACCCAACTGAGTGTTTATGTTATTCCCTCTTTGAGCCAAATTCAATGACAGAAGTTTCAAATATCGTTCACCTCCTCCCTTCTTTCCCTCTGCTGTAATAAGTTTTATACCTCTTCATGTGATGCAATTCACCCTATTCTGCCTCCCCCTTTCCTCTTCTCTCAGTACAATCTTTTTCACCCCTTATTTTTTTGTATCTTCACTTCAAAGCCAACTTATACTCACACCCTCTGTCTATGTATATCACTTTTAGATGTCATAATAAAGATGCAATTCTCAAGAATTATAAGCATCATGTTGCCATGTAGAGATATAAAGTTTATTGAATAACATGTTTTTTTTTTCTTTCTTGTTTACCTTTTTGTGCTTCCCTTAAGTCTTGTATTTGAAGATCAGATTTTCTGTTCAGCTTTGACCTTTTTGTCAGGAAAGTTTGAAAGTCCTCTATTTCATCAAGCCTCCATCTTTTCCCCTGAAAGACTATGCTCAATTTTGCTGGGTAGATGATTTTTTTTGTTGTAACCCAAGCTCCTTTGCCTTCCAAGCCCTCAGATCCTTTAATGTAGAAAATACTAAGTCCTATGTAATCCCGACTGTGGCTATTTGATATCTGAATTGTTTCTTTCTGGCTTCCTGCAGTATTTTCTCTTTGACCTGATCATTTTGGAATTTGGCTACAATATTGTTTGGCATTTTCAATTTGGGATGCCTTTCAGGAATTGATCAGTAGATTCTTTCAATGACTATTTTACTCTCTGGTTCTAGGATATCAGGGCAGTTTCACTTGATAATTTCTTGAAAGATGCTGTTGAGGATCTTTTTTTGATCATGGCCTTCAGGTAGTCTGATAATTCTGAAATTGTCACTCCTGGATCTTTTTTCCAGGTCAGTTGTTTTTCCAATGAAGTATTTCACATTTTCTTCTATTTTTTTCATTCTTTTGATTTTGTTTGACTGATTTTTGATGTCTCATAGAGTCATTAGCATCCACTAACCCAATTCTAATTTTTAAAGAGTTATTTTCTTCAGTTAGCTTTTGTACCATTTTTTCCATTTGGCCAGTTCTACTTTGTAAGGAGTTGTTTTCTTCAGCCAATTATTGTGCTTCCTTTTCCAAGCTGTTAACTCTTTTTTTTTCATAATTCTCCTATGTAACCCTCATTTCTTTCCCCAATTTTTCTTCTACACTCCTAGTTGATTTTAAAAATCCTTTTTCAGCTCTTCCAAAAGGACTTTTTGGTCTTGAAACCTATTCATATTCCTCTTTGAAGCTTCACATGCAGGCAGTATGCCATTGTTGTCCTCTTTTGTGTTTTGATATTCCCTATTGTCATAATAGCTTTCTATGGTCAGGGCTCTCTTCTGTTTCTTACTCATTTTTGAGCTTATTTCGTGACTTTTAAATTTGATCTTTGCTCTTCAGGGACAGGGGGCACTGTCCCAAGCTTATTAGGCTGGGGGGTGGGGCAGGAGTCTTGTAACTGGCTTTCTGCCTCGGGGCCTCAGGTGCTTGTGGCTTGACCACTGTATTGGGATAGCATGGCCCAGTTGTGCCCATTTGCTAGAGTTCTGGGACTTGCAATTTGCCTTCTGAAATGTAGCTGGAGGCTTCACTACTGGCCTGGTGAGCCAGAACCATGGGGCCTCAGTGGCCCATCTAGGCTGTAGCAAAGAGTCTCCCTAAGGCTGTGCTCTCCTTTTACCCAAGTAAGATAGACCTTTCCTAAAGTCCTTCTAAATTATCTTAAGCTGCAAAATTGTTTCACCCTGACTTTTTGTGATTTCTGTCACTCCAGAATCTGTTTAGAAGCTTGATTTAATGTTGTTTTTGAGGGAAACTGGGAGAAATCAGGGAACTTTCTGACTTATCTCTGTCATCTTGACTCTGCCCCTGATTCTCTTCTTGGAAGAAATATTCATGATAGATGGAGTTCTGGATAGTCTCCAAAGCTTTGGACTCTTTTCTTTCTTAATCTTGAACCATTGTCTGCATAATTTTTCATCTTCCCCTATGTCCACCAACAAGATAAAAATCAACATATTTGATGACGTATGTTGACCTAACATGGAGGCTCTTGTGAAACATTTCATAGAATTTTTAAAAATATATTCATATTATATGATGTATACTTTTACATAGGCTGCATTTTTGTAGTGGTGTTTCTGGTTATGCTCGGTGTAAACCCTGCAAAGGAAGATGGCCAAATTTCCAATCAAGTGATGCTATTTTGGGGTGTTGCAGAAATGAAATTCACTGAGTCTTTCATTTTACTCTCCTAGAAATTTTGACTATCCTTCCTTTCAAACACATTTTATTTATGTCTTCTTGTTTCATGTTTCAACAAGAATGTTTATTTCATTATTTTTAACTTTTTCCAAAAATCATTTGTCGCTAGAAAAACAATCTCACATTTAATGAGTACCCAACTAAATGAATACCTATGGTGAAAAACTGTGTGAAAAAATATATATGTATATTATGTGTGTATGTGTATATATATAAATATACACATATATGTACACATATATACATACATGTGTATATGTGTGAATGCATACAAATATCTATACACACAAATATATACATGTGTATGCATGTATGTATATGTACATATATACATATATGTAAATATATGTGCACATTTATATGTGTTTGCATACATATGTTTATGCATGTGTGTGTGCATATATCTTTATCTGTATGTGCGTATTTATATCTATATCTATAACTATATTATAGTTTCCTCTATATCACTTTTCTTACACTATTACGATAGACCCACTTAGAGTATGGGCCAGTTGTGCTGATATGCCTGGGGTGTGTTATATATACGCCTATAGATGTAGGACCATTTTGTAATTTCCTTGGCTTCATTGATTTCCATGACAAAAACATTCATCCCATAGTGACCAACATGTTAATAACGAGCTTATCCATAATTAACCAGCTTGTTATTGAAACAGCATGTACAGTATTCCAAAAACTCTCCATCAAGATACAGCCTGTCATAGTTTGTGGTCTGTTGGCATAGCCTTTAAGAACCGAAGGTTAGAGCCATGCTATAAGGGGACATGGAGTTAGGACCTATGTGCAGGATTTTTTCAAATTAAATTAAAAACTTTTTTCCTATGTCCTATTTTGTAATTCTCCCCTGAGAAACCTAGAAAGATTGCAGGATGTCAGGAAATGATAGTTCTTATTTTTGTATTAAAGAATTATGATATTTAATCATTTTGTATTCACCAATTATTTTGATTATATTTCTTTAAATATTTCAATAACCCATATATTAAATATGTATATTAAATTAAATGTATAGTTACTTTTATTTGCCTTTTAGAAGTTATATATATAGACATACATACTTTTAATAAAGCAAAACAACTTCGAAATAGGCAAATAAAAGTAATTTAACATGTATTCACTGCTAATTATATGGAAAGTACTAAAGACACTAACCTAAAAAGCTTCTACTTTTCCTGACCTTAACATATAGTAAGATAAAAGAGATAGGTATATAAATAATAAAGAAAATACTGTTTAGCAAAGAGGGAGAAATAGCTTTTAGTTGAGTAAATCAAGAATAGTTTATGATGTATGTAGCATGTGAGCAAAGCCTTAAATGAAAAAATAAGGGGATTTAAATAGGTAAAGAGGTAAGGAGAGTCTAGACCAAATATAGTGGCACACGTATTCTTGAAGAGCTGAGAAAGGGAAGGATTTGATTGGGGGAAAGTGAAGGAAGTAGTTTGGCTGGAGCTCAGAGGATAAAAGCAAAGAAAAGTTCCACGATTGTAGTTGGAAAGGTACATTGGAACCATGCTACAAAGGGTTTAAAATTCAGGGGTGGGGAACCTATACCCTCAAGGCTACATGGGACCTTCTAGGTCCTCAAGTGTGGCCCTTTCACTGAATCCAAACTTCTCAGAAGAAATCCCCAAATTCGAAGTCTGGATTCAGTCAAAAGGCTACAATTGAGGACCTAGAAGGTCACATGTGGCCTTGAGGCTGTAGGTTCCCTATCTCTGGTTTAAATGGTTGCCCAAGGAGCTTGTATTTAAAGCTTAGGCATTATATTGTACCAAAAATATTTGGGCTGTGGAATGTCATCTGTGCTCAGGCAGCAGTATGAAAAATGGATTGGAAAGGAAGGAATCTAGAGGCGGGGAGGGCAATTACAACAAAATAGGGAAAAGTTAATGAAGTACTGAACTGGAATGGAGAGATGTGGACACATCCAACAGATGTCCTGAAGTTAGAATTAGCAGGGCTTAATGGACTGAATGTGGACAGTTAGAGAAAGGGACGAGAAGATCAGGATGACTGCAAGATTCAAACCCATATTGCTAGGCAAATAGGAGCACCAGAAATAGAAACAGTGAAACCAAAATCATCCTCCTGTGAGGGAGGATGAGCTGAGATATGTTGTTTAGTCATTCATTGATTGTAAAGGGATTTTAATCCATCCATTGAGTCTTTATCTTCCACTATATGGTTGTTGAATTGCAGTCTTCCCTGCCATCAATTTTCACTTTAAAATCATATTTGCCTTTGGCTTCCATAAGCTATCATCATTATCTTCTGCTCTGGTACTCCTATATTAGGCTTTGGGTAACTATGGAACAATCATATATGACCTCTGCTTATACGGAATTTCTAGTTCATTTAGAAAAACAAGACATTGTATAGGCCAATGTGGCATATGCTATGGACCAAACACATTGGGACTAACAATAACATTTCCTGGAATTCAAAGCAAGAAATCAAAGATGAGGTCAGTTAAACACTGCTTCATTAACAAGGCAAGGTTTGAGCGGGATCTTGAGTTGAGGGGTGCCTATCAGGTAAAGGAAAGAGAGATTTTAAAAAAAATGTGAAGGAAAAGCTCCAGTCAAACAGATTTAAGCATTGTTTTCTGAACATGTCTTGCAATAATCTATTAAAAGTCAAGACTGAGTTTCTGGAAAACTAGTGCTGTTTATGGAAATTGGAAGTCTTTGGTAAGTGAGTAGGGGGAATGATGTCGGGCAGGTACAGAATATGGAATTTTAGATTCCAAAATTATTTTGTTATTTTCTCTATCAAAATTCTGGTTTACCACTTTTTTCTTTCTTCTTAAAAGTACATCTCTCTCTCTCTCTCTCTCTCTCTCTCTCTCTCTCTCTCTCTCTCTCTCTCTCTCTCTCTCTCTGTCCCTCTCTCTCAATATATATGTATGTGTGTCTGTATGGATACATACATGCATATATGTATATATACCTACACTTTTTCACAACAGGGAGAACACAATTAGGGATTGGGGAGAGGATTTTTAATGCTTTTTAAAAAATGCTGAAGTACATAAAGAAAACTGATTATAAAGCTTATTATTTTAGAGATGTGAATAGAGCTGCCAGGGTGGGGTATTTATTTTTAACAGTGAAACTAGATAACAACTGGAAAAATTATAGTGTGTTATAGGAGTTAATGTCAAAGCTCAAGAAGACACCTGGGTTATAATCCCTTTTCTCCTCAACTCAGTAGTTTCAGCTAAACCGTATAACTATTCTGGATTTCAACTCCCTCATCTGTAGAATGGAGATAATACCTATCTTGAGGTGTAATACTGAACAGATGATCCCTTAAGATAAGCCTTTTTCTTCCTAGCCCAGCAACTCAGAATTGATCTAGGTTATACCAGTGGAAAGATCATTCAGGACAAGCAGCACCTTCCAGCTTTGCTTTCCTTCTTCCCTCTGAAATGGCCCCTGCAGACTCAAAACTCATTCATTATACTTGACAGTTCACACAGCTTGAATCCAGTGGGAGTCATCAATTCTATCCCTTCACATAAGGTGGAGGACTATGAAGCTTTACTGTCTATTTGCCCTGTCATTGCCTACTAATGTCCTCTAGCCTTTACCATCTGCCCTGGCCTCTATGGGTAACTGCCATATGACCTACTTATTATGTATGCTAAGGATCACTGGCCCTTATCATCTGCCCTGTTGGTGGATTCTTGGGACTTCTAGGCCTTTACATCGAGGATAGTTAACAGAGGGAGTTCTCTGTAGGTAAATTTTCTTTTGGTGTTATTTCTGCCAAATAGAATGTAAGCTCCTTGTGAAAAAGGATTATCTCAGTATTTCATCTTGTATCCCTAATACTTAGCACAATGTTTGGCATATAGTAAGAACTTAATAAATGTCTTTTTCATTCATTAATTAAAATTTTTAAAATGATTAAATATTAGATCAAGAAAAGATGTAGTAAAGGAAGTAAACCCACTTGCATTTAAAAAAAAAATTTAGACTGATTTGTTGTTCTAATACATTCGCATAGATAATAGAGAATACCACAAAATAAAATTATTTCTAATAATGACAGACATTATGCATATATAAACATATATTTATATATACATATTTGTGCATTATACATATTTATTTAATATATTCTTTTTTTTCTTTTTCTAATAGAGAATAATTTGAGGAGTAGTGAGTACCCAATAACTTGAGAGCATCATAGAGAGAATAGGTATCATTCTGTGGAGTTTCCATGCTTTCATTCTCTGAGTAGGCAGTAACATATCTAACATATGAGGATTTTTATAAGTCTACGATTCCATGACTGTAATTAAGGTCATAGGATTGTTAGACCCACACTACCATCAACCTAGATAAACGAAGTCTGCACGACCTGCTTCTTTCTGCTTCTTTCATTACTTAACAATCTTAAAATGAATATATACATATATATATATATATATATGTACACCCACAGTTAGAAAACTATGTCCCATTATTTTCAGAATCAATTTGGATTGTTGCAATTATCACACTGTCACTAAGACTTCTACTCTCCCAATAATAAGGGGTATAATTTTCAAATAATTGCTACTTCACCTAGTATTGCTTGTTAACTGACTTCAGATTGAAGTTTAATATTTCTACCTCATTTTTCCCCACTAAGACAAACTGCTGCTGCCAAAAGATGCAGTATGAAGAAACAGTTTTGCCTGTTTGTTTTTTTTAAACTTGGAGAATTCAGATAATTAGCTTTAATGCTAGAGCACAGGAAGCAGTGTTTTGCAAGAGGGTAGTGAACAATTTATTTATTGTAAACCAATACCAAAAAATTATATATTTGTGAAGGCTTGGGGGAAAAAAGCAACTTAGAGATATAGTGCAAATGGTTATTATAATCAGTGAATCAGCATATAAAATATTGTAAAAAATGGTTCATGAAATTCAATGATTTCATTGCTACTTTGAAAAACAAATTTATGAAGGTGAAGAAACATGAGGATTTCCTGATGGTACTTCTTTCTAAGGTTAATCCAGTATTAAGGTACATATACAAAGAAGTACCGCTCAATCTTCTAAAATCACAAGATGTTTACAAAAGAACCACAGTGGTTCTTGGTGCTTGGAGTGCTTTGTTTCTTGTTAGTCAATCATTCATCAGTACGGTTTTCATTTTTTACTTTACCAAAATAACACAGAGCTACTATGTTGATTTGATGAATGATGACATTATTAATCAAGATTTTAATCTGGCTAATTCTGCATTTTGATTTTATTTAAGCCACAAAATGATTTGTTTGTTTTAAACTTCTCATTGGGTAGCTTATGTAGAATGTTATTTAAATAATTTAAAATGTTATTATTGCTAATCTAACTCTATATTAATAATGTAATCATAGTAAATAGTAAGCATTATGATAATCATTAAAATAAAATGATAGTAATTAATTAAATAATAACATAACCATTATTATTATGCAGTAGTCTTTGCTTCTTGCTATATACACAAAGATGGTGAAGCTCTGCTCTGGGAGACTCTACTCCTTACTCTAGTCCTTCCAAATAAAACTTGGGTCAGAGAGATTTAGGTAACTAGACAAAAAGGCAACAGAGGATGGGAATGGGAGTTATATTTAATCTCTCCTGCATTCTGGTTTAAGCCTACGGTCAACAGAGTCAGTTGTCTAGATTAAATCTAAATTAAATGTGCAACTGTCTTTAACCCCAATTCTCAGGAACAGGATTGAGATAACCCCTCAAGTAGACCACAGAACCATTATCCTTTTACCTATTGTTGATAATGCTTTACTGTTGTGTCCTTATATACTATCTAGCCCTGAGTTTGAGGGTTAATAATGTAAAAGGTATCAAGGATGTTATTTTCTGGCCTCAAGGTACCATCAGGCTTCCTTGAAAAGCTGAATAAGACTCCTTTGGGGCAAACACAAATCAAGTTGATATAAAATGACAGAAATCAAACCATTCATTATAGCAGAATCATTAGTTCAGGATTCACAACTTATTGAGCAAATACTTTTCACAAATAGGAATCAAGCACATGTATAGTATTTGCATTATAGTTGTTCAGTATATTCAACTCTTTGTGACCTTGTTACAGGGTTTTCTTGGCAGAAATTCTCTAGTGGATTAAGGCAAACAGGTTAAGTGACTTGCTCAGGGTCACATAGCTAGTGAATATCTAGGACTGGATTTGAATTAAGGTCTTCCTGACTCCAGTTCCAGGATTATAACTGCCTAGGTGTTATATACCGAACTGGTATTTACATACCAATTTATGATGCCTGCTTTGTTATGGAGGTTACTCTGAGTAAGAATCATATCTCATATGCTGAGCTAAGACAAGAAACTACTAGAAGAGTAAGCAAGAAGAATCTGCACAGCCTGGCCCTATTAACAGGAAAGAAGGATCAGTGTAGGAACTTTCTCTTTACCTGGTTTAGACAATATAATTAAAAGAAATAAGATTCAGGCAGACCCTAACAAAATGACTTAATTTCACTTGGAATCTTGGAGATTAATGTGCATTAATGAGTAACCTCTTAGCACTTTAGCGTTAAACGATAAATAAAAGACAGTAGATCACTTTTCCTTTGAGTAGTATGAAGTACTCAAATAAATGAATATTGGTATCAGAAATTTCCTAAATGTTTCTCCTCTCAATAAATGTGACTCTTGTAGCCTAGCCTATTTATACAGAAGAGATTTTTTTTAAGTCAGTATCAGAGCAGACATGTCACATGATTTTAGCTCACTTAAGATGTACAATATATAAAGATAATTTTTTATCCTTTTGCCTTCAATCAAAGAGATAGCCAAATATTCAGTGAAATTAAAACTGTCATACTCATTAGGTTTGATCCTTTTTCCCTTCAAACCATCTGTTCCTTCCTGACAGGAGCAATAAACAGGGATTTGGTCATGTTTCTCGGCTAATTTAATTTAATTCCTCTCTCCCCTTCTCCATCTCATCGGGAGTTGGGGAGGGGTATAATATCTGTGCCAAAAGATGCAAAACTACAAAAGAAGATATTCTGTTCTTCAGATTATTGCAAGTCTTTGAAGCCATAGTCTAGTCATTTTAGCTTAGTTTTTTTAACCTATAAATATATAGAAATAATATAAAAGGATGTTTTCCTATACAAGAATACAGCGTATGGCACTCTGGAAAGAGTACTGGCTTTGGAGTAACAATACCTGAGTTTGAAACAAGTTCAGTTATTGTGCCACCTAAAGCTTCTCTCTGGGCTTCAGTTTTTTCACCTGTAAAATGGGAATGGGACTAAATGATTTCTCTTGTATTTTCCAGCTCTAAATCCTCTGATCCTTCATGCATGGTCCTAATGAACTTTTTTTTTCCAATGACAAATTATTCAGACATTATTTTTACATAAACTTATAGAATATCAGATTCAGAAGGGAACAGAAGTTATCCAATTACCCCTGAAAGGAATTAGAACTTTATTTTACAATATGTCTGATTAAGTGGTCACTCAGCATCTCTTTAAAGACTTCCAGTGATGTCTCTCTTCAACGCTCACTACCTCTGGAGGTCTGTCCTTCCTTCCTTCCTTCCTTCCTTCCTTCCTTCCTTCCTTCCTTCCTTCCTTCCTTCCTTCCTTCCTTCCTTCCTTCCTTCCTTCCTTCTTTCCTTCCTTCCTACCTTCCTTTCTTCCTTCCTTCCTTCCTTCTCCTCCCCTTCCCCCCCCTCCTCCTCCTCCTCCTTCTTCTTCTTCTTCTTCTTCTTCTTCTTCTTCTTCTTCTTCCTCCCTCCCTCCCTCTCTCCTTCTCTCTCTCTCTGTCTTTCTTTCTTTCACAAAACCTTAAACCTGGTTCACTGAAGCTCATAGGTTGGACCACAATAGGTCCCTGCCCAAGCTCCATTTAATGGCTACATTTTGGGCCCTCCTGGCTTAGAGTGAATGTCATTGGTAACTATTTCTCTTTGAAACAGCAACCTTGAGGGTGTTCCCCTCATTACTTGATTTTTTTTCCTTTTTTTTTCTAATTAAAGGGGCCATATCTTGACTCACTTATTAAAGAGGCCTATTCACTGAATGGGCGTTATCTCACTCTAAGTGAGTACATGAAAAGGCCTTAGCCTAAAAGGCCCAGGGTCTCCCATTGCATCCTGGGTCGTCTCTAGTCATCCTGATGTATATCAGGTCACTGGATCCAGATAGCTCTGGAGGAGAAAGTGAGGCTGGTGAGCTTGCACAGCCCTCCCTCATTCAAATCAAAGTCAACTGCAAATCATGTCATCATTTCCCTGACGTCATAGTCCTCTTCTAAAACAAAGGACAAACACAACAACAACCTCTGAAGGCGGCTTACTCTACTTTTCAGCAACTCTTCCTTTTTGGAAATTCCCCCACTCCAACTTTCTTTTCCTTCATTTCCATTAACATAACAAGCTGACGGAGACTTGTCAGTTGTCTCTGACTCTTTCACCTGTTGCTAAGGCTATGAAAAGATATGTTCAATATTTCTTCCATATAACAGCACTAAAATAGTTCAAAACTTCTATTATGTCTATGGAGTCTTCTCCAGACTAAACCTTTTTTAAAAATAATTTCATCTCATCCTCATGTAGCATAGTTTCTGGCCTCCTATAGATTCCTTCATAATAGACACTTGCTTCTTTTAATGCTAACTTATGATTCTATAAGCATCATCATTGTCGCCTTCCTCATCTTCATCATTAGAGATTGTATGTCCCAGAACCCAGATTGGGTTTGCAGCTACAATTTATAGTTTGATTCTATTATTGATCAAGACCAAAACTTTGACCTCCTTTATTTCTAATCTGGGTTAATTTGTCCCTTCTTAGGTAGACTCTTGGTTTTATATTGAACATATTGTCCACTAAAATTCCTAGGTAATCTTTCTCATCAACTACAGGTTAGCTACATTTAGCCAATTTTCTACTTATTCATTTAATCTCTTTTTAATCTGAGAATGAGTTTACAATTTAGTCCTATAAAATTGTATTTAATTTGATTCAGTCCATCATTCCACTGTCAGCAAAATTTTGAGACCAGTTTTTTCAATCCAATATTTTACTACCCCTCCCAGTTTTATATCATATGCTAATTTAAAAATATGCCATCTCCATCTTCACATAAATATTGGTAAATATGTTCATCAAAATTGTGCCCAGGATAAGAGTGCACTTGGAAATACAAGAGAGAGATCTCTCCTACTAAACTGCTCTTTATTCCCAATATCCCTCTTTCTGTTGTTTTCACTAAAATTCTTCAAATTACTTAGAATCAAAATTTACTGTCATTTTCTACTCCATCCTCTCACTTTTCACAAACCATCAGTCAGTTGGCAAGTATTGTTAATTACATTTTTATGCCTGTCAAACCCACCTATCTCAGTAAGGCAAGGTTCATGACCCCAAGGATGATCATGAACATGTTTGAATGGTTTGGAATCACAAAGTATGAAAAACTCTCTATGTAGAAGGCAGAGGAAGAATAACATTTATTTAGACTGCAGAGGATCAAATCTGAGAATCAATACCCCCAATTTGATATAGAAGCAATTATATTCCAATACCTGTAAGCCCACCTCAATGTAGTTATAATTAATTAATTAATTAAATTATAACATAGCATTACAGCAAGGAACCAAGTCATCCTATAACCTTCCCCCTTGCTAGGATCTTCCTGTAAACAATCATTCACGAATCTTAACTCTCTCCTCAGCTCTCTCTTCAGCAGCTCTGCTGACACTGGTTCTCTCAATGTCTGCTCTTCAGCTCCCTCTGGATGTCTGGTGCCGTAGTGTCTTCCTCTCAGTTTTGCAGCTCTTAGTTCTGCTGCTCTCAGTTCTGTTGCTCTTAAATTGTGCTTCCCTTTAATTCTTCTCTCTCTCTCTCTCTCTCTCTCTCTCTCTCATTTTATACAGTCCTAGCCAGCATCTTATTGGCTGGAACTCAGGTCTTTGATTGGCTGAATTCTTGATTGACCAGAACTCAGTGCACATACCATTGGCTCTGGCCTTAGCAAATCCCCTTAGGGTCCAGAGGGCTTCATGCCCACATTAGCTTAGCACCTAGTAAGTAGGGGTTTTAGGACTACTTATAAACAAAGGTGTAATCACGCTTTCCCACCAAGGTCCACCTGAGGCCTATTGAATGGGTGAGGAAGATCTTCAATCACATGAATACTACACCACTCCTTTCTTTTCATTCAAATGACCCACACCATATTTAGGTCCTCATCATCTCTTGTCCTAAATTCTTTAATAATTCCTAACTGAATTTCATTCACTACTGTCTCTCCCCTCTCCAAAGTCATATTCCTAATATACATTTCCCACTACATTACTTACCTAATTAAAAACCTTCGCTGGATATCAATTGCCCACAGGACAATTACAAATTCTTTAGCATGACATTTAGAGAGCTTTACGATATGGCTCCAACTAGGTAGTTATTTCACATTACTTTCTTTTATGAACTCTATGTTTCAGTCAAATTCAACTATTAGCTACTGTTATTTGAAAGTGGCATACTAAAGTGGCACCTTAATTTGGCATGTCTTGCCTCTGAGGATTAGTTGCAGGTTGTCTCTCATGCCTAGAATGCATACTCTCTTTATGTCTTTCAAAATCTTTACCTTCCTTCAAGGGTTAACAACCTTTCACTGATCCTGTTAGGCTCATCAAAAGTTGTATTCTCCACTCTCCAAATTTTTCTAGTTTTTTCATCTAAATATTATCTTTCCTTATCATACTCTACATTGTATTATACTTATCAGTGTATACACTTTATTTCCCTAATAGAAGGTAACCTCCCAAGGTCAAGGAATATATGCCAGTGGTGTCTTTGTATATCATGCACCTAGCCCAGCATTTTGTACCTAATACTATCTTACCACCTATTTGTTGAATTGTGTCCCTGAAGGATGAAAAGCATGAAGTTATACTACTTGTGCAAAAACAGTACTACCTCTCAAATGAACTATTTGTAAAATGCCTTGCAGACTTCAAAGAGCTATATAAACGCTAGCTATTATTACATATTCTCAATATTTCAAAATTTAATTCTACTGAATATTTGCAACATTTAGAAATATTTTTTTCTATTGTTGTCAAGCATTTCTTCACTAACAGGTTGTTTTGCTGGCATAGTAATAGTTTTTTATTTTTATTAGTTGGTGCCCATTTATCATGTGTTATTTTTTCATTAATTTAATACACATGTATGCAAATATGTATATCCATATATCTATGTATGTGTGTATGTGTTATAAACATACACATACATATATGGAAAGAACCAAATTTTAGACCAGTTATGGGCTAAGAGACTTCTAAGTTTCCTTTTAGCCCTAGGAGTCTTTTTTTTTAACTCTAGCACTTAGAGTGATGCACTTGCCTCTCATGAATGCTGTTGTCTTCCTCTTGTCCCTGTATTCTAGTTTTCTTATTTTCTTTTTTTCTTATCTTCCTTTATTTTTCTATTTTCAGTAAATTCACCTTATTAACTTGACTAATCATTCTCTTCCTAAAGATTCCAATGGCTTTCATAGGTCCAGGACCTAATGCAGTTTGTCACTTCTCTTTTGTTTCATTTTTCACCTTCAAGACAAAATGCTCTCATCCTGATGTGTCTGTTTCTAGGATGGGAAGAGAGGAAAAGTAAAAGGAATCCGCAATGTGATTCTCAATAATTTTGCAATGTGTTAAATGGGTCAAGGTCTTTATTGGCATTAAACTATATTCAAGATAATGAAGTTCTTAATGTATCATCGAAATATTTTGTATTTTCACATTCCCTATTACTTATTATGTTATTTTCCTTTTTTTATGTATAAACCAGAAATAGATTTCGATCCTACTTTCTATTTCTGAAAGATTTTTCATTGTACAGTAGATGTCACTCTAAGGCTACCACACTGTTGTTCATGTGAATATTGCTACAATAGTAGATTCAGAATTTGGGGTGTTTAGATCAAGAACTTAATATTTAAAATAACTATTTTTCATATTTCATAAGTTGAGGAGAAAACAACTCGAGAAATAGGTAACATGGACTGCCAAAAGTTAAAAAAAATCCATCATTAAGTGGTCAGCCTATCAGTGGGGATGAGCCTTTTGGTACTTGGCTAGGCTAGCCCTCAAAAAGCAGACACATCTGTTGTTAGGACCCATCTTGAAACCTTCCCAGCATGGTATCATTTGCCAGGGCTGGCACAACATTGACATAGCCATACAATACCTGGGATAATCGCCATGTTATAATAAGACATTACTGGAGGACTTTATTTTCAAAATTATGAAACAATTCACCTTTTGAGAACAAAATAAATTCATTTTTCAAATGTAATTATAGTTTTATTTTGATAAGTTTTATAAAATATTATGAAACTACATAATGACAGTGACTAACCTTAGATATTCAAATCTTTTACCCATGGGCCCAACAGAGTATAGGAGCAGGAAAGCTCAGAAATTTATAGCTTCTCTCTGCTCTGCTACAATTTTGTTATGAAGGAAATTTTTCCATATTTTCATAATTCTTGAACTCTCCTGAGAAGGTCAACTTTCATTCCATGGCAGAATCTTAGCTGTCAAGATGATGATATCTTTGCCTAATATTCTATTTTCTTTTTTCTTATCCAGGCTCCCCAACTATAAGATCATAGATTTAGAGCTGAAAGGTACTTTAAGATCATTGAATGCAAGCCCCTCATTTTACAGAGAAAGAAACTGAAATCCAGAGATGTTAAATGACTTTCCCAATATCACACACATGCATGTCTGAATTAAGATTCTAACCCGGGTTATTGAGCACTTTACTAAGATTTTGAGGTTTATCTATCTCTCTATCTGTCTGTCTGTCTATCTATCTATCTATCTATCAATCTAAGCATTTAGTTATCTCTAGATATATCCTGGAATATTTGTAATAAATATTTTTTCTAAATATTAAAGTTTATAGTACATCATTCAACTTACCCTTATTACTTATATACTATATATTTGACACTCTGCAGGGCCCTGGGTATGTAAAGATAAAAATGAAACATCCCTGACCTCAAGGAGCTTATATTCTATTGGGAATAGCATATATAAAATTAAAAAAAAAGATTATTATCACAGAGAAGAAAATATTAGCAGCTTCATGACATCGGGAAAATCTTTATGTAATATTTTTCAATTTTTCTAGGTCTTTAAGTAGGATAGACTTTTATAAGGGGAAGACATGAATAGGAACTTCATTCCCATGCATGGTGGAATGATTAGTGAAAAAGCATTTAAAAAGCAGAAAGAATGTCATGTATGGAGAACACTAAAAAGGCTAGTTTTGCTATAGTCCTGGGGGAAGGAAAATAGCCCAGTGGAGAGATAGGACATTTTTTCTTAGATATGAGTTATGGTGATCACTATGTGATTATGGATGCTAAAGTATATTTACGATGCTATTCCTGCTGACACAATAGTCTTCAATTAATAATTCTATTCTCCTTTGTAATATTACCTAAACTTAGAAAATCTCCTAATTGTTGTTAGTAATAAAGACATCACCAGCTATACTACCACCTTCCCCCTTTAACACAAGATTTTTTTTCCATGCAAAGTGCCACCTGACATCATGGTTGAAGTGTAAATAACCACCCTCCCATGCTTCTTTTTGCTGGTCATGTAAATGTGGGCTAAGAATTAGACTGACGTATCATGCTTAACCAGTAGGAGCCAGGATGCCCTTGACTCGAAAAATTCATATTCTTGAAATGATAGAACTGGATATTGGCTTATATCATCCTTTTATGGTCAAAGCAGCTGCTTGAGTAAAGTGAGTAACTAACCTTTCTTTATACAAGATTCATAAAACGAAGAATACCACTAGGTGCTATTTTGCATGCTTGTATAAAAATATTTATGTACCCTAAATCATTTATATGTGTTTAGTACTTGTGTACCAAATGTTTATTTGTAGTTAGTATATTAAGAGATGTAGAGGTTGTACGTGCGTGTGTTGCCAATGTAGGTTATATGTACCTCCATGGATCTAGATGTGCTTCACAAGAATACCTGAATTGATGTCTCTAGTCTCCTCTGCTAAACCTTCTCTAAGGGAGACTTAGATTCTAGCCAAGATGGCAAGTAGGAGTTCGGTGCTGTGAGACTGGCCATTCTATTCTCCTTATAGAAAGTATCATGAACTAGAATTATATCTACCATCCTTCTATATATTTTTAGTTTAGGGAAAAATCATTTTGAGGTTCATGCTGTGCTCCTGATTGCTATTCATTAATGAGAAGTAACGCTCTAAGGTTTTTATCCAAGATTTAACTTCCTTACTACCAACGGCAGTAATACAAAGACCAGACTCAATGAATTGAAAGCAAATCAATTTATCCAAATCAATAGCAAACAAAAATCACAGAAATTAAAAAGATGAGAACATGTCAGACAACACACAGAGGAAATTAGCTTTCCTACTGGGATTAAGATATCTCACCTCGATAAAGAGAGAGTGTCATATCTCACCCAAAGGGGAATTCCCTGAAGTCTACACGGTGGCAAGCTGGGCATAGGGAAATGATTGAGAGACTGTTTTTTATACATATTGACTTCTTGTCAGAGTCTTTCTTTCCTTTGGGTGACTTCTCCCTAAAGAGAATATGGAATTCCTTTTCTTATCTTTTGAAGCTGAATGCCAGAACACCAGGCTTTCTCTTCTCCAAAGCTCTGCCCTTTCATACTGGCATGGAATATTGAGTTATCATTCTTCACCAATGAAGAGTCAAATAGGCATTGAACTCCTACATATAGATTTACCAGTATGTATGTATAGATACATGCGCATACATATAAATGCATAAATGGGCACACAAAGTGTGTGCATAAACAGTTTCTATCTAAAGATAGCACATATAAGCATTTGCATGTGTTTGTCTTTTGACATCAAGAAAAACAAACTATGGCCTGGATTTTAGCTTTTCTTCTCCATGTCCATAAAGGTTCAAAGAATGCAAGGAATCACTCTTGGGCCTTGGTTACTATATCTTAACAAACATTTAAAAAATCATTAGGATTCCTTTCCTCTGGCTAAAGAACACAAAGAAGTTTGTGCAGCACTATCCATATAAAAAGAAGTGAAATTATGGCTGTTCAGGTCTGCTGGGTTTTGAAATTAGGTGCCCAGTATGAAATATATATTGCCTAGGCTTCACTGCAAACACTTTGTAACTGTTCTCAGCCCAAGATGATCCTCAGAGGAATCTGCTTAGTATACAAAATTGTTTCCTTAGGTAAATTTTAAATAAAATCCTGTGTGTGTGTATGCATGTGTGTATGTGTGTGTGTGTGTGTGATAAACAGAGAAGCCTCAAGCAACTGTTAATGTCCTAATGCTTACGCCTCTTCCTACCCTCTCATACTTGCATATAACAGATTGTTGTGCACATCATAGTGTCCTATAACGAACAATAACAGCCCAGGAAGGAAAAAGGGCTTTTACCTACCAGTGAGTGGCATTTCTGACTTGCTTCACCGTCTGGTAGGTCTCTCAGATAGGGGATCTAACTCCATTTCAAAAGGATCAAAGATCCAGCCTTCCTAGGTCAGCCTATGTCTCCTAAGGCACTATTTCCTCTAGTTACCTTGGTGATGAGAACCCATGGTATTGAGAGAAGGGTTTTGTGACATTTAAAAAAATTGAGAGAGGATTTCTGGATAATTAGTCATTTTATTAATAATACCAGAATTTTTTTT
>CM053622.1:272917729-272944910 GCA_028646595.1 Phalanger gymnotis | reverse complement strand
AAAAGATTTGAGAGGATGAATTTTTTTCAGTCAGGTTTATCAGGTTTATATTCCATCTATATGTCTATATTTATAGAGGTGACATGTATAGAATAGATAGAAGACACATATACATATATATTTGTACATATATATTACATATTAGAAATATAGATGAACTATCTTTTCAGAGGAAATTATACATGGAAATTTGTATTGCTGATAATAAGCCATGTTTATGTGGGTTCACAAAATAAAATGCCTTAGGGGAAATGTTTTAGAGTGTTTATATTTGGGAAAACTGTAAAAGTATTTGCAGGTCATTTTTTTTGAGGTGGGGAGCTGGGCCTTTCTTCATTTAATTCAGGGGGCCCTTTCTCCTGGGGGTCCAAAGGAGAAACTTGGAGGAGTAACCCTCAGCACTTTGAAGAAACATGTGTTCTCATAAGACCACCAATTCCCTCTATAAAGAGTTGTTTTGCTTTAGAGTTTGTGTTCAAGTTTATTTGTAATCTTCTTTTCAAAATTAAATTCACATTTATGGACCCAGTATTGCTCCTTGATAGTAGCTTCACTTTTTCTATCCTGCTCTAGAAAGTGGAACACAGCAAGAAGCTCTCAAAAGTTACAGGACTCCAGTGTCACTTGTAAAATTACTTCTTTCCAGAGGCAATACATCTATAAAGTACAAAAATATAGTACCAATGCCCAGTAGGAATTGTTATAGACTCTTGTAGCTACCTAAAACACCTGCTTTTGTACATCTGTGTTGCTTCACGTCTGAAGTTATTGCTTCTAAAATTTGGGGCTAGAATTAAACACATATACACACAACTACATACATCGATACACATAGATGCACATGTATACACATATGTATGTATGTATATTTATTTATGTAAATATGAAGGTACATAGATCTAGCTCTATAATTCCCTAGATTTTTAGAGATTTCTTTACTATGTCTAGTTAACTATAGATACCTCTATATATAGATATTCATATATGTATATATAGATAGATAGACAGATAGATAGATGACAGAGAGAGAGAGCGAAAGAGGGAGTGAGAGAGTGAGAGAGAGAGAGACAGAGACAGAGAGAGACAGAGAGAGATCTTTTATGAGGAACTTTCTTTTTCAATGCAGATCAGCACTTCTGAAACTTAAAGTCTTAGAAATTTGCCTGAGTCACTGAGAAGTTAAATCCTTGCCCAGAGTTACATAGCCAGTATGTGTTCAAATTATGATATAAACCAAGGTTTTCCTGACTCCAAGGCCAACTCCCTACCCTCTATGCCATACTGTACTTCCGTAAAAATCTATATCAATACTTATGTAGATATAAATACACAAACATATTTTATATAAACATATATCACATGTATTTAAAATGTCCATCTTTTCAAGGCCCCATTCCTGGACCTGGGCCTTTTCTGGGTACTTTGACTGCTTCTGTATATTTAGATGAGCCTGAGATTGGACCTTCAGACTCTCATGCTTCTTCTGCTTGGTGTGTTTCCCAAAACACAGGTGACTTAATAAAGATGCTGAGGTGGGTGTTTCTAGCCCCAGAGGTGACCTCTTGAATTTCAGAGTTGTACAGGAGGATTGTCCAACAGGAGCTGAACTCCAAAACAGTTTCTTGGAGGAGAAGTTGACCACTGCCAGGAGGATAAGCTCAGGCTTTTCTCTAGGTTGACAGATGATATGAATCTCCAGGGATAGCTCTGGACAACACAGAGCTGAAGTAAAGGTGAAATGCCTGTTCAGCAGTCTTCCAAATTGTTTCATGTTTTAATGTTTTAAGTATCCACCATCTGGGACAATATAACAAGAGCAGTAGCTTATAGTATCATGCTTTCAATATTTCTATAATATTTTAAATATTTGTCAATCAAGCTTTTGAGGCTATTTGTGTCATATGAATTTCTTTATAATGGAGGAAATAAAGTGTTGTTTCATACCTGACTTACTTTGTACGTTGAATACCATTCTTCAAGAGACCTTGTTAATAGTATTTGCTAAGACTCTAGACATAAGCCGTATGTGTGCTTTAAGAGATTTTTCCCAGGGTTATAAGATATGTCTACAATGAACAAAATAATTAAAAAAATAATCCTGACCTCTGGGTTATGGATTTTATAAATATATTTGTACACATATATTACACATTTGCAGCTGTGTATGTATGTAAATATAATCATATATATGTTATATAGACATTGTTATATCAACAATATTAATCAGGCTTTTGAAGCTATTTGTATCTTATGCATTTCTTTGGGATGGAGGAAATAAAGAGTTGTTGCATTCTGATATACTTTGTAAATTGAATACCTTTCTTGAAGGAAATCTGGTAATATTTTTTTGGCAAGACCCTAGATATAAGCCAAGCTTGTCTTTTAAGAGATTTTTCCCTGGGCTTCAGGGTATTTGCATAAAGAGCCTGATAATTTGAGAAAAATCCTGAATTACTCTCCTCCACCTCCACCATGGGTAACAGGTTTTACAAATACATTTATGTGCACATACTTATATGTATATATGCATGTATATATGTATTTTGTTGTTATTTAGTCATTTTCAGTCATGTCCAACTCTGTGACCCCTTTTGGATTTTTTTGTTTGTTTTTTGGCAAAGATATTAGAGAGGTTTTCCATTTCCTTTGCCAGCTCATCCTATAGATGAGGAAACTGAGGCAAACTGGGTTAACTGATTTGCCCAGGGTCATATAGCTAGTAAGTGTCTGAGGTCAGATTTCCTGCCTCCAGACCCAGCACCCTATCCACTACACCACCTAGCTGCCCATGCATGTGTGTGTATGTATATATGCATATATACAGATACACATACATACACATACAGGTATATATGCTTAATGTGTATAAAATATAATGATGTGTGTATGTATGTTTGTGTATTATATGTACAACTTGACAGTTAATTTAGGTAGAAATAAGACCTGCGTTAAATTTCAGTCCTGGCACAGCTTTATGAGCATGTCACTTACTGTACCTGAATGTCACCCTTTTTTTATAAAATGATAATAATAATACCTATAGTACATAGCTCATGAGATTGTTGTGACAATTGTTTTCATTTATATAAACCACTTTGTAAGCTTGTAAAAGTATATGTTTATTAGAATAATACAATTTTTATGATTAGTAAGTATAGATGCCCATACAAATACAAAGAAAAGACAAAAAGAGATTGATTGCAACTAATACTTTTTTAAAAAATTGTTCTATATTCACCAAGGACATGATTTACTTTATGATTTAGAAATTAAGGAAAGTTGCAGGGAGGACATATATTTTATAGATGTTTCTCTCTTTTTAGACCAGACTTGTGATTTTATAGGTCTACGAATTTACTTATGAGGAAACTTTTTGTCACTTTTTATTCCAAATATATATTGTCTTAGAATTTCTGGGCACTTTAAGGCAAAGTGACTTTCCCAGAGTCACATAGCCAATATGCATTAAAGCTAGGACTTGAGGAAAAAAATCATTCTATTACTCTTAGTGGACTTAGGGAGGAAAAAGGTAAACATGATAGAAGAATAAACTCATCTGTAAATGCTTTCTTGGAAATTGTTTTGTTTTGTTTATTTGTTTTCCCTCTAGAAAATGGAATTTCTTTTCCCTCTAGAAAAAGTGGAAGTAAGGGGAAACTTGGTGTAATGAATAGTATTTCAACTTTGGAATCAAGAAGGCTTGGCTTAAGTACTATCTTAGACATAAACTAGCTGGGCAAGTCTTTTAATCTCTTGTTTCCCATTAATCTAGGACTCTAAGTTGGCCATGTTAACAGTAAGATGATACATTAGTGACTTTATTCAGATCCTCTTTACTCTCTAATCTTCCTTTTTTTAAGTGAGGAGAATGATATGTTATGTGCAAGAAATAGAAAAACTTCAATTGAATCCATAGAATGTAGAAGACAGACCTCTAGCACTGTAAAATCCTTATGAATTTATACAAAAGACTAATTCTTGAAATGCTCACTCAGCACCCTTGCCTGACCAGCTTTCACATTTTCATATAAAAGACATAATTAGCTTATTAGGCATGTGTCAGAAGTCTGCTGAGAGTTTATCCAACCTGGTCTTCCTGTAGAGACTTTTCCAGAACACCACTGCATTTCTTTTCCCTCCAGCAACATGTGGCAGATACTAATTTTGTACAGCCATGTGAGGGAGAAAGAGACTGGGGCATGCATTGAAAATATTCTGCCTTCAAAAGTATTAAAAGACCTTCTAAACTCTAAAGATCCTCCTCAAAATGTGTTCCATATGCCTCAAAAAATGGCAGATTCTGATTCAAACCAACCATATGAGAGAAAGGATGAGATACAGGGGAAAATTTGGAGTTGGGTCAGCATATATTGGAATGAATCCAGTTTGGAACAGACCTGTTCCTCCTCCCACTCCACTTGTGAGACTAGAGTTGCACCAAAATAGTTGAAGCAAAATTTATTACAGGGACCAAATAGAGATTTAAAAAAAATGGGTATGGGGGGGAGGGGAAGTGAAGTTCCAAATAAATGAAATCAAATATAAGATTATCTTTCATAACTTTAAAAGACTAATTAATCAAATTGAATGAAGGACCATGGCAAAATGGATAAGAAAGCAAAAGCCTATAACAAGCTGTCTTTGAAAGAAATACATCTAAACACACACACACATATCTATATGTATATCTATATCTATATGTATCTATCTATCTATCTATCTATCTATCTATCTATCTATCTATCTATCTATCTATATATACATACATAGATCAAAATGAAAGGATGGAACATTTTCCTATGCATTGGGTGATTTTTTTTGAAGTAGGCATTGCAGTCATACTATCAGGCAAAACAAATTTTCTTTTTAAATCCACAAGAACAGAAGGAATAACAAGGACTTGTATCATGATGAAAGGAAAGTTAGAAAAATGTACCAATATCATACGTTCTGCTCTGGTTCTTCCTCTTCCTCTCTCTCTCTGGAACTTTGAACCCTGTCCCTTTGTTCTCAGTTTATGACTATGCCTCCAACATAATTCCTAGCTATCTCTACAGCATGTCTTATGCTCTCAGTCCATTCTTCTTGACTTCCTCCTCTCAGAACAGTGAACCTCAGCTCTAGGTTCCCCAAATCTGAAAGGTAAACTTTAATTCTTATGTTGGTGTACCCCAGGCATGCATGCGACTTTCCTGGTTTCTCCTCATATCACCTAAAACACATCCTTTCAAATATAATTTACTTCTTATGAATCTCCATTTGAATGCGCGCTGCTTGAGGATAAGGACTGTTGTGCTTGTTTTCACTTGTGTTCCCAATGTTTAGCACAGTGCCTGGCACACAGTATGAGCTTAATAAATAATTGCTCTGTCTGTCTGTCTATCTGTCTATCCATCTACCTATCTATCTACCTATCTTTTCATCTATCTAATCTGGCTATCAGCAATAAATGCACCAGAAAGCATACAAAGCAAATTAATAAAAGTCGACTAAATTGAAAACAAGATGTAAATAAAAACACAAGAATAGTAATTAAACTTCAATTATCCCCTTTCAAAGCTAGTCAAGTCTAACAGATAAACCAAAAAGAAAATCTAGAACTGTTCAAATTGTTGGAGACTTTAAAGGTAAAAGACAAGGCATTTTTTCAACCTGGATATCAAAAAAATTATTTTATTTTATACCACCAGATGGCATTGGTAATGACCAAGAACAAGACCACAAAGAAATTATAATACAAAAATGTTAAACATATGCTTTATAAAATATTATGTGATAAAATGCTAATTAATACAGTGAATATAAGAAAAAGACACAAACCTAAATGAAGACATGGAAGGGATGTTAATATGCTCATTTTACAGTTGGAAAAACTGAGGCAAACACAAAAGTAACTTTCTCTGGGTCTCACAGCTGAAAAATGTCTGAAGCCAGATTTGAACCCAAGTTTTCCTGACTCCAGGCCCAGTGCTCTCTCCAGTGCTTTACCTAGCTGCTTCCAAACAACCTTGAGATAGATGGCAGGGCTTTTGATTGACCATGGAGGCATTCAAGAGGATTTAGTCCTGGCTTTGTACATTGTTCTTCTCTCAGTCCTTTCATTTGCTCTGTTTGTAGTTAGACTTCTTAGCTCTTGATTCCATGAGTTAGTGAGAGAAAATGCTATAATGGGGGTGGTCTTGGTGTCTTCACCTATTCAAGGCCAAGTGGCTCCAACAAAAATTGGTCTTGGTTTTTGCCTCTTTATTTGTTCCTTCACATTCTAGGTGAAAATGAGCACCATCCCTGACTTTGTCGGTTTTGAAAGATCAGGGGAGCAAGCCACAGGAATAGAGAAGTTAGAGTTCAGTCCAGTATTGTGGCTAGCCCAGTATTTGTGCCCCAAGGGACAAGGAGAGATTTTGGGGTGTGAGCTTCTGCACCCAGACCAGTTAAAGCCAAAATGAGGCCTGATCTGGCAGTCATATTACATTTGGGCACAAACTTGACAAGACCAATGCTATGGAAGAACTTAGGCAAGTAGAGTCTATTCCTCAGAACCCCGGTGACCATGCAGAGGAAAGTATAGTTCTGAGGTACTGGGTAAAATGTTTGTAAATTTATTCTAGTAAATTTTCCTTTAGAGTTATGAAAGATAGCCTTATGTTTGATTTCTTTTATTTAGAACTTCACTTTACATCTCTGTGAAAACTAATTTATGTAAAGTAGTTAAAGGGATTGCCCCTGGCATTGAAGAACAGACACTGGGGTTAACCACAAGGTTAAGGGCAGTAGAGTCCAAATCCACATAGCCCTCAGGGGATGCTGAAAACCTGAGGGGCAGATATACACTTCATGGACCGGGGAGAATGGGCCAGAGTGCACGGGTTACATTTTATAAAGACTACAACCTCCGACAAAAGCCAGAGAATAACAAATAGTATTTTACAAATCTTCAACTAAAAGCCAGGGTAAAAGGAGTGATTTCTGCAGCATAAGCCATATTCCTATGCGTTACTTACATATTAGGGTTTTAGTCACCCAAACTGCCCTGTTGTATCACACGCATAGATAACTCTCCTCTGGGGCAAATTATAGCAGTAGTTTTCAGTGCATGAAGGCATGTAGGGTCCATCTTCTCAGAGCTTAGCCTCCCTTTTTAATGACTGTTTCAAGTAGCCAAAGGGATTTGGTAACTGGAAGGCAGGAGTCAGCAGAGATGAAAAAGTCTATACCATATACCAACAATAGGCAGACATTTTTTGGGAGGCAAAGATTCAGTGAAAGCAACCACTCCTAAACAATAATGCCTTTAGTAAACCTGGTCCAAATATTTTAACGTGTGTATGAGTTTTGATAAATAAAAAGTATGAGATGAGTTCATTTTGGTCCAGAAATACTTTGTCATCTTTCCCCCTCCTTTCCAACAATATCTAAAGCAGTCTAGAAGTTCCCAAAGGGCATGGACATGAAGTATTATAAATGATAGGTCTACAAAGTCATGAGTATAGGGTGCTTTATTGTTTTGGCTTTTTACAACTATGAATACGAATGACTATTGCCCACTTCAAGAAAGTGCAGTGTGTGGGGTGGGTGTGGGGGGAGGGGGGTAGTGGTACAATACACTTATTCCAGTAATCCTATCATTGAAAATATTTTTGAAAATCCGGTTGAAAATGTCTTCACAGACACTTTCTGAGTAATATAAGAGCATTAATCTGTATAGTAAAACCCTGTTTTTGGCCCCCAAGTTCTATTACTGAGATTCTTTGTCCACCTATTCTTTTCACTAGCAGATGTGCTGCTGTGAACACAAATAGAGGCTATATAAATCATATTGTCTTGTCCACAGATAGGCAGCCAGAAAAAATTATTGGAGTTTAGGGAAAAGAAGCTGGGGCAAAAGTCCTTCACGTGTAACAAAGTTGTTGACATTCATTTACCATTTATTACGCATAAACACCAATTACCAACCAGAGAATAAAACCCAGTAGGAGATACTAATTTATTCAGTTGATTTGTATATCTCAGACCACTCATTATAGTATAGAAAGAATGATTTGGCTCTTAACACCACTGATGTTTGATAGGCATTATATTTTCTGCTAGCATGGGACTCAAGGGATTTTCCCTAATTCACAGTGGTTCAGAGGAACCAATTGCTACTAACCCCTTTGTGTGAGTTCTGTATATTCCTGAAGTCCTGACTGCATAGGGCAACTCAAGGAGAGTCTGTCTAGTTCTTAAATGTACTTATAGAGGCAGGTACACTGATAAAGTCGGTTAGCATGTATTCATCTGTATAGCAAGAAAGTTATAATTGGTGATAACTTGCAGAGATTTCTATGAGAGAGGAACTGATGGGAAGCAGATAATTCTTCTAGGAAACAGATGTCTGATCTCATTGTCCTGTCTGCAATGAGGAAAATTCTGAACAAATTTTTTTTTATAATTAAATTAGCATATTTTATTCCAACTCACTTTTACATATTAAAAATAAATATACTGCTTGAAGTAGAGACTTACAGAATTTGAAAACACAAATTCAACAAGAATCTAATACATACCTACTATGCAAGGTGCCAGGTACTGGGATAACACATTTTTCTTTTTAGAATGACATTTTGCACTAAAAAAAATTGATGGGAAAAGGAGACAGCATGAACATAAATAAATATAATACAGGGTTAAGTTTGATGGGGAAAGAAGAGATCCAATAAAAGTGGATCCAGGAAAATTTGAAGAATGAAAGAATACTTTCAGCTTGGGGAGAAGGAGAGGGTCAGGGAAAGATTTATGGAGGAGGTGGCATCTGAATGAAGTGAAGAAGTAAAAGGATTCTGGAAGGCAGAGCTGATGAGGCACAGTTGACTAATTGCATCAAACTTTTGAGGAGAAAAAGATAACATATTAAGTTTAGGGAGCATAGCTGGATCATAGGGTATGAGCAGGAGAGTAATGTCAAATGAAGTTGGAAAGGGAGGTTGGAAACAAATTGTGAAGATTTTGAATACTAGGCTCAGAAGTTTGCATCTTACCCTAAAAGCAATTGGGAATCATTTAAGATTTCTGACAGGTGGAATGATATAATCACACCTGTATAATACAAATATTATTTTGTTGGCTATGTGAAAGATAGCTTGAAGAAGAAAGAGAGGGAAGCTATGGAATCTAGTAAGGAGATTATTAACATATCATAGACACAAATTAATTGAATGACTGAACAAGCATACTGGCCATATAAGTGAAGAATAAGGAACAGATGTGAGATGTGTTGTGAGGAGAATGAAAAAGAACAGGAAACAGATTAGATATACAGGGGGAGGGGTAAGGAAAAGAGAAAAAAAATGTTTTTTTAGAGCAGAGTTGTCAAACAGGTCTAGTAACACTCTCAAGTACAAATGAGATTAAAATGTAATTGGGAAATATTTAATAAAATAAATAAAATACAATAGAATATAGATAATGGTAATATATGGTTTTTAAAGTCAATTTGCGATGGCAAGGATCTTTCTGTATGATTTAGTGGGTCGTCTCTATTTGAATTTGACAACATTGCTTCAGTGAATTATCAGTTTAGGTCTACATCAATGAGATGGCAAGATAATTCAAAACAAAGACAAACTTTGCCAACTGGAGATCACAGGAATAGGTATATTTTAATGATAGTCGATAAAACCATTAATTGCTTAGATCAGGGGCGGGGAACCTATGACCTCGAGGTCACATAGGGCCCTTGGTGGCCCTTTGATGAAATCCAACAGTCAAAAGGCAGCACTTAAGAACTTACAGGGCTACATGTGGCCTAGAGGCCACAGGTTCCCCACTCCACTCCTTTCATATAGCAGGTATATAGTAAATGTCAATTGAATAAATTGTCTCTATTTCATACTAAATGTATTGATAAAGCTTATGAAAATCTTATAACTTGGGTTTTTAAGTTTATGACACCCAACAATTTCATTTAAAGGCCATATCATCTAAATATAGCAACATAGAATTCTTATAAACTGTACCATTTGTATCTCTACATTTGAGATCCAAAAAAATTGCTCTGGGAATACAAATGTTTAACACCTTAAATTCAGTGGATGCATTTAGGAAACAGTACCATTTGCTCAGCTTTTCATACAAGTTATTAAAACGATAAATCACCTTAATGGCAAATATTATATATGTACATGTACATGGAAATACACATGTGTATATATATATGTATGTATGTGTGTACACATACACATATATACACATGTATAGGTGTGTGTATTTATATTGGAGTAATTCTGCTCTTAAGAATTACTGTAAGTAATTAGATTGTCCAACTTACTGCGTAGAATTGGCACTTGTGTGGTTTCAGTGTAATTCCCACATGATACTGAGTTCAGCCACTGTGAATTGACCCATGCACATGGTAGATTGGGAAAGGACTGAGAAAAGAATAACACATGGGGAGGGTTAGAGTGGAAAGGTTGGTGTTATGATTGACAGCTGGAGAAATTACAGTGAAAGTCTTGTAAAAGAAACTGTGCTGGTCAATGGTGAGCAAATTGTTTACAGAATAGGAATCTTATCTCCAGAGAAATTTAAATAGGAATGAATATATTTATCTGCAATGTGCCTCCAAGAAATCGAAAATGCAGGAGGCTGTGGGGTTTTTACAGCTCACATCAAAAGACAAAGTGCTCAAGAAATTGCAAAGCAGTATTTAGTCCCATAAGGGAAACAAATTTTAAATGACCTTTATATTATCAACATTTTCACACAATATTTGTGACCCTTTCTGAGAAAATAATTTACCTGTTCATCAAATTACCCAAACAATTATAGAAACAGGTCATTGGTGTTCTTAATCTTTTAATTGACTCCCTTGGAAACTGTGTACTTCAAGGAGAAACATTATAAAGAAAAATAATGCATCAGCACACAAAGATTGAGTTCTTTAAAAACTCACTGTTTTTTTTTTCTTGGTACTTTCTCATTCTGACATCTAAAATTGCTTTTTCTCAAATCTGCCAACAAGTACAGATACAACATAGTTAAATGAGTTTCAAGGCATTTGAGGAGATGATAAAGTTTGGTTAGCAATAAGTTCTAACTTTAAGGAAGAATACAATTTAAAGTCCTTCATTCTATGATTCCACTTGGCATTCTCCCCTCACCCTTTGTATGTTAATCTATAAAGGTCACATTAAAATAGTGGATTTGGGGGCTTTCAAAAAACTCTAGTTTTTGAACATATGGCTTCAGGTAGCAAAGGGGAATATGGAAAGAGGTTCATTTGTTTATAATGTTTTACATAGGTTTAATATGAATTATCATAAGCTCTTATATGCAAGACACTTTAGAGAACATCTAATTCAACCTCCTAATTTTAGGAAACTTTTTAGGAAACTGAGGCTAAGATATTTTTTCTAGCCCATAAAGCTAATAAATACAAAACCTGACCTTATTTCTAGTGGTCTTTTCACTGCAACATTGCCTCTCAGACAAAAAGAAAAAAAGACTGCATATAGCTCTGAATTTAAGCGTGGTTTGAGCATAAATTTTTTTTGGGGGGGAGGGGAGAAAAAGGAAAATCTCTATCTTTCTATAAACCCAAGTCCTCTAATCTTAGTAATTCAGAGACATATTCTATCACCAAGAGGCATGCCTATATAATTTGTAGATAACAATAGGATTGAAGAATTTGCAATCTTTAATGTTTGAATCTACCCTCCTACATTTGCTGGAAGAAATCCAGATAGGAGGTTGTATGCAGGGTGGTTGCTATTCAAGCTATTTTTGTTTTATCTTTATTGTCTTCCTTACATTATGATACCAACTTAAAAGAACTGAAAACTGAGGAGCCAGTGCTTTGATTCAAGTCTGAATTAAACCAGTGTGAGAGTAGGACTGAAATTTCACCCATTGTATTCAAGTTGACATCAAAGTATTTTTATGTTGAAGAGAAAACTGAAGACATTTTAAAAAGCAAAAAATTCAGAGATTAGAAAAAGATACACATTTGATATCTTTGTGATTTATATTTTTTCATCCCAATATCACAAATTTTGTACAGGCTGAAAACCTGAATATGACTAGAAGAACTTTAAACATAGTCAGTCTAATTGCCACTGTGAGTTACTCAGAAGATTTAGGATATAGTGATAATTTTATAAATTTATGATAATTTTTATGAATTTATAAATTGTAATTTCAATGGGAAGTTAGGCACACTGATGAACAGTGGGTGGGCCTGTGAAGTGGTTCAAACATACTAGATATAAATTTGAAATCATACATGAAAAGTGACTAAATACACTTTAACTCAGATATAAATTTCATGAAAGTCAAAGACAGAAGGAAAGGTCTGAAATATTTATACCAGCACTTTTATTGTAGAAAATAAATGAAAACAAATATGTATTCACCAATTTGGAACCAGTTGGAAAATATTAAATAGATAGACAGACAGACAGATAGATAGGCAGAGGCACATAAATATGAAAACTATGTCCTAGGAAATAATGAATACGAGGAATTCAGTGAAAAATGGGAAGATAAACTAAGAAAGAATGAAGATAAGAACCACGAAAATAGTATACATAGCAAATTCAATAATTTAAATGAAAAAATCAGTAGAAAGTAACCAAACACTGTTTAATTGAAAAATCACCCAGTGTCTAAAAAAATAGATAATAAAATATACATCCCATTTCATGATGGAGGAGTAAGGGACTATTAAGATATACTATTTTATTTATTTACAGACATCACTGTATTGAATATTTTTTTCCAATTAGTTTTGTCAAAAAAGAGGGTTTGATGGGGAGGAAGATGAAATAAATGTGATATCAAGAAAGCCTATTTAAATGTGTGTGTGTGTGTGTGTGTGTAGTATTGCGTTATCTGAGGAAATAGTTTTGTGGAATGAAGGAAAAATCCCATTCCGTACCTCCACTCCAAGTCACTAATACTTCAGTCCATGACATCTCCTTTGACACTCATCAGAGGATAGTAGGCTTTGAAGCACCTGCCATTAACCACTTTGTTACATTTTTTTTTTTTACTCAATATCAATAGTGAAAGCCATAAAGTAAAAGTGTTAGGTAGCTTTTACTAGTATATTATGAACTGATACTATGTTATGTGTAGATATTTACTACAAAGCTATTGAACATTAGAACCTTAATATTCTTCTCCAGCAATGGGTCTTTGTGCTTAGCAACATGATGATTTATTCTTAATGACTCAAGCTTTCTGCTTAATAATGAAGTGGGCTTTAAGTAATCTGGCATGGAATGGTATCTATTATTGAAAAGGAAAAATTAAAGAAATTTTAAGTTGAGATATTAAAAATATACTCTTTTGCCTTGAGTATAGAGGGTTAGTATTGAAGGTTAAATTACTCTTCGCATCTTAGTGGGTTTTCTGGTGATGACAACTACATTTGAATATGTTATAAGAAATGAAATAAATCATTGAATGACTTCGAATCCCAAATCCTAAGCTCAAGAAATCTGCCTTGAGACTCAATTAATTTTGTTTTTACAATCAATAAGAGATTTTTTTTGCTGGAACATGTCTCTTTTGCTCTAGTTCTTTGACTCCATGAGTATTTTGCTATAACGAGGAACACTTGTCCCTCCCCTGCTCCACTGCAATTTTACTTTTCACTAGTTTTGACCATGTCTAGTCAAAACCAGTCATGAATGCCAGATTTTATTTCTTTGTATCTGATTGAGACTATATCTATACCAAGAGCGACCAATGGCAATGAAATCATCAATTCAGAAAAAATAAAACAAAGTAGCTTATGTTTGTATGGGCCTTTAAAAAATGTTTTTCTTAACGCCTGTAAAGTATATGGTCAATTTTATATTCTTTTTCCAAATTACGGAATCAAGATTGTGGAGTTTAAGTGGCTTTCTCATAATCCCAGAGCTAATAGAATTGGAACCCAGATCTTCTGATTCCCTAAACCCTGCTCTTTTAAATAAGATGTAATATAAAAGTATTAAGGATAGCATGTAATATTACACTGTCTTCATGGAAAAGTGATTGCTGTGGGAAATATGTGTAATAAAAAGCTCCATCGTAAGTGGGAATTTTGAAACATTAGGCCCCATACATAAAGTAGGTGTTCTTATTATTCCCAATCAACAAATGAAGAAAGCAATTCTAACAAGGGTTAAGTAACTTTCCCAGGGTCACACAGCTAGTGAGTATCTAAGACAAGATTCAAACTCAGCTCTTTTTGACTACAACACATTATCTACAGATACTACACCACCTACTGAATCACCTTATCTTGTGCTTTGCAGTTAGCATTCTTTCACATAAATCTTCTCTTATGATATCCAGAGTGAGGTACAGATAATGAAAATTGAGTTGTGACATTAAGGTACTCGCCCATGCAGAAACCCAGCTCAGTTTCTCTTGGTTCCTAGTCTAAGTCTCTTTCTATAGTAGTCTGGAATTTAATATCCTATGGCAATCCGAATCCCTGGCCTTCTAGAGATCACTGCTCTTTAGGTGAATTGTTGCTGTTGTTATTGTATTTTTTCCCTTAATGTCTCACTGAAACTCCGATGCATTTCAATTGTCAAGACTGTTTAATGAAAGGAAATATGATAACACAATAAAATGCTGATTTTGCTGCCAGGATGTTGAATGGATTGAATGACATTTGGAAAATCAGTGATAATCACCGGGTCATGCTACCTGTTGTAGATGTTTCTGTGAGTGGCCAAGGAGAAACTGTGATTTTGTGGCTCCATAGACTCTGTGAGCAGAGCAAAGTTACTTCTGAGTTCTGAGATTTGATGGCAGCAGCTGGGAAAGGGAATGACAAGGGTTTGCTGCAGGGGCATTTCAGATGAGCTGGCATGAGAGCTACTTTTTTTAGATCAGTAGCAAGGTTACCCATGCCTCAACTACAGCTGAGCAAGGCAGATGCTCCCAGCTAGAGCAGTGAAAACACATGAGAAAAATGAGCTAGAGCAAAGCACAAACTTTGTACCAGCAAAAATCTCCTTTGTCAATTGTTACAAACTTATGTGAAGTTGGAAATTTTGATTGAGTTCAAGATCGGAATAAGTATTTAAAAAAAATGCTTCACTCTACCTCCAATCTACTCCAAATGAGATTGGGGTAACTAAGACACCAGCCCAGTAAGACAAACATTTACTCTTATAGCTTCCAAGGAAAGGAGTCATCTTTTGAGTGCCCTAAATTTAATGAAGCTTATTTAATTTTAAAAAAATTAAAAAGGTATTAGGAAGAAACCCAGTCACTGAAGGGACTAGAGTACTCGGAAGGAAAATAGTGGGTATAGAGGAGGAACAAATATATAAAAACAAATATATAATGTATAAATTCATAAGTATAGGCACTGGACTATATAAAACAAATAGGATTATAAAGCAGAAAATATTATTTTTTATCATTCCACTATATATTATCATGATATAGTGGAAGGGTGCTTTATTTGCATTCAGAACACCTGAGTTTAAATCCTGATTCTGTTCCTTTCTTCTCACCTGTGTGGTTTTAGGCAAGCACCTTCATCTTTCTATATTAATTAACATGAATGTAAAGTGAAAGAGTTGACTGATGTCTGCTAATGCCCCTTCTGTCTCTAAGTAAACTCTCAAAGTGATCCTCCTAAAGTGCAAGTTTGACTATGTTATTCCTCCTACTCAATAACCTGCAGTGGCTCCCTATTACCTCCAGGATCAAATATAATATCCTCCGGCTTTTAAAGCCTTCCATAATCTGATCCCTTTCTATCTTTCCAGTTTTTTACATTTCATTATACCTCACATAACCTGCAACCCAGTGACTCTGCTGCTTCTTTGCTGTTCCCTTGCTCAGAATACCCCCTCTCTCCAAACTCTATCCATTTTCACTGGCTATTCTCCTCTATACTTTGAATGTTCTACATTGTTTTCACCTCCTGGATTCCTTCAAATTCCAGCTAAAAATCTCTTCGTTAAGTCATCTTTTACAATCCTCTCCCCCCACAATGCTAGTGCCATCCCTCTGAGATTACCTCCAGGTTGTCCTTTAGATTTTGTGTTTGCATACAGTCATTTGCATAGTGTCTGAGAAAAGTTTTGAAGTGATTATTTTTGCCTTTCTTTTTATTCTTATCATTTAGCACAGTGACTGCCATATAGAAGGCACTTTAAAATGTTTATTGACTTAAATAAATCTATGATTTGATTGTATCTCCTCATTTGGAATCATGCCCCTAATGTGGAAGCCCCCAGAGAGTTATTAATGCTTTTTTTTCACCTTTAAAGGGTTCTATAACTCAGAGGGTCCTAATGGGCACTGTCTTTCATAGACCCATGCCAACTGCTTCCTCTTAATGTTAAGTAACTATTTACTTGATTAGTTTTTTATAAGAACTTTATAAGAAGACTTTATAAGCAAGAGTTTCAGTAAAATATTCTCCCCAAACCTAGGTCTCACTCTTCTCATTCCCACAGGTGATCAGAGGTATAAAATTAAGTATAATGTTATTTATTCAGGTCACATACAGCAAACACATTGGGAAGAGGGAACCTCCCTACCCTTCACACTTCAAGTCCTTTACTCTTTTGGTGAAGACATCCATGCACCGCTGTTAGTGGTTTGTTCTCTTTTAAGCAGGCAGCCTAATGTGGCTCTAATGGTTCTGGACCACTATTGCGTCCAAAGGATGGTCAGTTCTTTAGTACATCCCCTCTGTTCTCTGGGGCAACTACGTGGCTCAGCGGATAGAGTGCTGGGCCTGGAGTCAAGAAGACCTGAGTTCAAATCTAACTTTACACACTTACTAGCTATGTGACCTTAGGCAAGTCACTTAATCTCTGTTTGCTTTAATCCATTGGAGGTGTAAATGGCAAACTACTCTAGTATCTTTGCCAAAAAAAGCCCATAGACAGTATGGTCCATGGCATAACAAAGAGTCAGACAGGACTGAACAACAACTATTAACATTCTCTTCTAGCTCAGCGATATCTGTGTCATTAGGTCTTGGCTTTGAAGACAATAAAAAGATTTTTTATGATTACACTAACCTTGAGTTATGCTTATGGTCACATGGACTGAAACTAGACGGATTATGTTTATACATACTTCAAAGATTGTTTCTCGGTGGACACATGCTACATTATGATCATAGGGCTTTGGGGTTGTTTGCTTTTTATCACATATTTACAATAAAGCTGGAAGCAAGAAATTTCAAAAGTCATCTAATCCAACCATTTAATTTTACACATGAGGAAACTGAGACCCAGGCAGTCAAGTGATCTCCGCCAGACCATATAGGTGATAAATAGCAGAACTAGGATTCAAATCCAGGTCTTCTATCTCAAAATCCAGTGCTCTTTCCAAAGCAGCACTTAGTAAGAAAACAGCAATGATAACAATATAAGCAATAATATTAATAATAATGATAAACCTAATTTTAGCCTTCTTGCTCCTTTGGGCATTGATTCTAAGTTGGCTGCCAAAACTGGATGTTAGGACATGAGATAGCCCAGCAGCCTGTACAAACTTGGCGTTTTACTCTTCTGATCTTTCCAGACTCACATGGTTGAAGTCACCAATCCCTTCACTGGAGATGGGGGGGGGAGAGGGGGCAGAAATCAAACCAAGAGGCAAAGGACTTTTACCCATTTTAAGGGGCTGCCTCCCAATCTCAAGAAAAGGCCCACGCCCAGATTCTCCCTTTACAACATCATTTCTCATTGAATATAACTAAGAAAAGAGTTAAATCAAGAGAAATCCTGGAGGAGAAAAAAATAAGGCTCTAGTCAGCTTCTTCCAGAATGCCTCCATAGCCAAAGAGCCTCCTTCTCTTCACTATGTAGTTTGCCAGCCAGAACCAGTTAAAGAATGTCTATGCCTATTGTACTGCCTTCAGGGTGCTTTCATCACAGGCCATCCATACTCTTTGAGAATCAGGCTCTCTAGCCACTCCTATGTCTCTTAAGAAGACATTGTCAGAGATATTCTATGAATCTGCCAGTCTATATTATACATATATGATTCCCAGAAGACCCTGGATTTCCTTTTAAGAATTACAGATAACTCTGATCGGTTCAATGAACCATGACAATTTCAAAGGTCTCTTAATGAAAATTGCTATTCACTTCCAGGGAG
Organism: Phalanger gymnotis; assembly: GCA_028646595.1. NCBI lineage: Eukaryota > Metazoa > Chordata > Mammalia > Diprotodontia > Phalangeridae > Phalanger > Phalanger gymnotis. The sequence continues at coordinate 272,926,796 of CM053622.1, read as the reverse complement.
AGAGAGAACTAATGAATTTTGAGTGCAGATTAAAGCAAACTTTCTTTCCTTTTCTTTGTATTTCTAGCTTTTTTTTTCTTTTGCAACATGACTAATATGAAAATGTTTTGCATGACTTCACATGTATAATGAAATATTGCTTGCCTTCTCAATGAGTGGGGGAGGGACTGGAGGGAGGGAATGAATTTGAAAGTCAAAATTAAAAATGACTTTAAAAATTTTTCAAAAGAACTATAGATATTTCAATATACTTGCAATATCACAGCATTTATAATAACTCATATTTAACTAGTACTTAAAAGGTCACAAAGTATTTCCATCAGAACAACCCTATATGGCAAATAGCGAACATCTCATTATTCTTATTTTTCAGACAAAAATAATTGTACTGGTAGAGATTAAATTGCCTACAATTAAGTCACTAGTGACAGCCTCTAAGAAAAAAGTGTTGACTAAAGACAAAGATAGTTCCTACCTGCTGGCATGGCTTACTCACTACTAAGAGAACTAGGACCAAATTGCACTTTCCTAGATGGCTCATGGGTATTTATTTGTTTCCTCTTGTCCAATTCCCTTCCACTATCCTCAAGAATTTTAATTATCATTTAATATTCTGATGCTTCCTGATACTTTTAGAGGAAGAAGAGAACGAAACTCATTACCTAATTGAGCCCTTACTGCTGCTTGCCAATCCTCTGCTCATCTCTTTTTAACTCCTTGGTACGAAATAATTCCTACAAATTTTCTTTTCCTTTGATATCACAATGCCTAACACTTCTAGTGAACTCAGTTTTTAAGTGTAGGTACAATTCACCTACTTTATGAAGGAGAGGAAATGCATTTGGCACGTGCTCTCACGTATAAGTTGATAAACATATTACTACAATATCTCAATGTATTACTGTAACACTTCCAAACCACAAACAGCAAACACAATTTTTTCCCCAGCAACAAGACCCAGAATCTAACTGATTATCACCCCCTTCTGGTTTCTTGATGCAACCGCACTTTGCTTTTTTCCTTGCCTTGATTCCTGGAAACAACTTAACAGACCTTGTTTACTTACCAAAAAAAAAAAAAAAAAAAAAAAAAAAGGAGGTTGGGGAGGTGGTGGTAGAATAGGTTTCTAATCACTTCATGAAAACATATATGGAGTTAAATTAAGAAAGATGCAGAATGTTTATATTGGTCTTATCTTTTCAAAGCCCTGTTTGGTACTTGTTTGGATCCTGAATGGCTCAGAGCGGATGTAAATAGCATTTGCTTCTGCTTTGGCCAGAAACACTGAGGGTCTTCCCCTCCCAGATTGTTATTTTTTTTTTCTAAGTAGGTAAAGAGACCATTCTCTGCCTCATTTCTTACCTAGCCTTAATTATGAATGGGCATTGCCTCAGTCAAACTAAGACCTGTTAAAGATCTTAGCTTACAAAGGCCTAGGTCTCCCACTGCATCCTGGGCCATCTTCAGTTGTCCTGATCGATATCTCACCACTGGACCCAGAGGGCTCCAGAGACTGGTGACTTTGCACAGTCCTCCCTCATTTAAATCCAATTCACTTGCATGGCGTCACCTCCCAGACCGATGTCATGGTCCTCTTTGATAATGAAGGACCAACAACAACAAAAACATCTGGGCAAAGGCTTAGAACTAGCTCTCAGCTTCTCCTCAATTATCTGACTCAAATCCTTCTTCCGTTTCTAGGCCCAAACCTAAAATTGACATTCTTTTTTTTTTTAAATCTCTATTAACAGGTCCTCCTGGCCATCACCCCCTCCATTTTTAGGAGGAAGCAAAATCCAAGTCCCGTCCTTCTTTTCCCACTCTGGATCTCTTTTGGTCCAAGGTAGAAAATACGAATGGTGACAATAAACCCCTAGAGACTTGGGAAAAGTTAATTTACAACTCAGAGAGACTTTAGGTTCCTAATTTCAGATTTCGCTGCAACAAAGCCCGAGGTATCACAGGAACTAGTTAAGGCATGCTCACGTTTCTATTTGTTTCAGATATAATTTCACTTTGTTTATATGAATCACAGTATCATATTTCTAGAATAAAAATTGATATTTATATAATACTTTAGAGTTTTAAAAAATTGTACACATCTCCTTTTAATTTCACAAGAGTCCTTTTAGATAGGCACCTCATTTCATAAATGGGAAGAAAAAATGAGGCCCATGAGAGGTCAAGTGACTTGCCTAAGGCCACACAGCTATGGTATATCAGAGGCAGGATTTGAACCCAGGGGTGCCTGGCTTCAAGGCCTATTTTCTCTCCACTACACCATAGTGCCTCTCAAGGGAAAAATCTGTCTTTTTGTCAATATAACACATACAGAGGCTAAATATGGCAACTATATAACAATTGTATAGCTTCCATAGTCCACATTTCATTTTCATAGTCCACATTTCCACATTTTCACCTCAAGGGTCCCTCCATGATCACAAGGCAAGAATCTGCTTCAAAACCTTCTAGTTCCTCTTCCCCTCTATGACAGACATTATGGTATCACAGAAAGAAACTAGACTTGAAGCAGAAAGATCCTGGTTTAAGTGTTGGCTTTGCTACTTACTAAAATTGGACAAGCATTTTACCTTTTATTCTCCCTGGAGGCAAGTGTTTGTAGATCCCAGTCCATTTCAGAGGCAGCCACAACCTGCTTCTAATCAATTTATGGACACGTGCTATGGGCATTATCCAGGTCCATCAAGAACAGAGGACTACACCTGGCAGCTCAGATATTTTGCAGCAAGAAAGTCCATGCTTCTCTTCTTCATTTATTATTGTGCATAGGCAAGATCACCCTTGTAAGCCTGCCCAGGTTCCCTGATACTGATAGATATTGAAGTTGTGGGGTGTCTCTTGCACTCTGAACAAAACCCAGCCCAAATTCAGTAATTCAAAAGAGAAACATTACATACTTCTGTCCTGCCACTGGAGATGTGGGGGTATGTAAGTACAGAATGTTGCATAAGCTGCCAATCTTTATGGCTGTGTCTATTGGTTTTACTTAAATGTTTTATTTTCTTTATTTCAAAGGAAAGCTCACTAAAAAGGGGAAAGGAAGGATCCATATATGTAAATGATTGTGTTGTGAAAACAAGAGAAAAGAAAACATGCCCTCAGCAATATTTAAATATACCGTGTGTGGAGGTTAGGACTTTCTGATAGGAGCAACATTCTAATGCCGCACGTCCATGAAAGTTACACGAATTGTTGTTATTGTTGCTGGTTTTAATTTTTCTTCCTTAAAAATCATCAAGCCATCATTAGGATTTGATTGGTTAATGAGACTCTTTATAACACATCTTAGTGGCCCAAATACAAAATAGTCATAAAAGAACTTCATTTTTCTGGTTGGTTTGGACAAAAGTGGATAATTCAGGAAGCTTTTTCAACTGAATCAGGCTGAGGCATCATTAATGCATGTCCTCATTTAATATCCTCTTGTTATGGCTAAGTAAATCTTCTTTTGCTAACTGTTGAATGACTTATCAGTGTCAAATTTTGTTTCAGGACTGAACACAAACTACCAAAGGAATTGTAAGACTAATCAGTAAGTGAAAGGTCTTTCCTGCCCATTGAATAGGCCTCAGGTGGGGCCAACAAAAGGTGGCCTGATTAGAGACAGGCCCACAGCCTTTCACTAACTAGGTATGAGGCCCCAAGCCCACACTCTCTTGCTAGTCAACTGACATGGGCATGAAGCCCTCAGAGCCCCAAGGGGAGTTGCTAAGACCAGAGCCAATGTTATGTGCACTGAGTTGTAGTCAATCAGATGCTGGCTAGACTGTATAAAAAGAGAGCCCAGAACTGAGAGCAGCAGAACTGAGAGCAGCAGAGCAGTGGAACTGAGACCAGCAGGATTTAGAAGCAGATATCAAGAGAACATTGAGGCAGCAAGAGCTATAGGAATTGGAATTAAGACCAAGGAGAAGGAGCAGGAACTCAGAGTCAGCAGAGCTACAGAAGAGAGAGCTGAGCAGAGAGTTAGGATTCATGAGTGATTGTTTAGAGGAAGGCCCTAGCAGGGGGGAATGTTACAGGATGACTTGGCCCCTTGCTATAACACTGTGTTATAATTTCCTTGTTGCTACATTGAGGTGGGCTTAGTGGCTTTGAAATATCAGTGCTACTATATGGAATTGTAATTACTGGTCCTGGGATTAGATTCTCTAGTGTCTAAATAAATGTTATACTTACTCTGCCTTCTGCTTAGAGAATTTCTCATTCTTTGCAATTCTGAAGCATTCAGGCATGTTCATGGTCATCCTTGAGGTCATGAATCTTGCCTTACTGACATAGGACTGGACTGAGTTAGGTCCAGCCCCAAATAAGATGTATAATGCAGATGTAAAACATTAGGGAGTTTCAGTAGGCAGATAAACTTAATGCCCTTCAAGAGTGAAATAGTTCTATAAAGCCCGGCTGAGACAGCCTTGTGACTCATACTGTTTGAATACTTTTTGTTGTGTCTTTTTTCTGGATCCTTCAGGGTCAGAGAGAGATGGCAATGCTGACCTGAAAAAAAGGAGGAAGGAGAGGAGAGGGGAGTGAAGGAGGGCTGTAAAGCTATCAGAGATATTTGTTAAATTCTGCAACTTTTTCAAAGTGTCACATATGCTGCTCAGTGAGCATCTTTTCATTGAGAAAATATAAGGAGGAGAGTGGGTAGGCTAAGATTCCTGATAATTCGCCCCAGATACCCTGCCAAGTTACAAAATCACTAAATTCTACCTGGCAGGTATCCCTGAGTTGGGGTATAGCCTCTGCAAGGGGGATGGATTTATGTTTCAATGGTTCTACCAGCAATGAAAGGTAATAATGCGAACTGGATTGACATTAGTTGTGGTAACCTTCTTCCTGCACCCTCCCTTTGAGGTCTCCTTCCTTTGCTAGAGGAAGCAGAGGTAGCTAGATGGTGCAGTGGATAGAGATCTGAGCACTAAATAAACTTGTTTCCATCTGTAAAATATTAAATTAAATTTAAAAATCTGGGCCTTGAGTCAAGAAGAATTGAATTTAAATCAGGTCTCAGATACTTCCCAGCTGCGTGACCCTGAGCAAGTCATATAACTTTTGTCTGCTTCAGTTTCTTCATATGTAAAACTGGGGTAATAGTATCACATATCTTACAGGGTTTTTGTGAGGATCAAATGAGATAATATTTATAAAGTGCTTAGCACAGCACCTGGCACTTAGTAGATGCTGATTTCCTTCTTTCCTACTACATACACACATTTAGTTTCTGAGACCCAGATTTCTTGAAAGTATTCAACTCCAAAAAGGCTGTAAGAAACTACCATATCAGTCAGAAAAGTGACAATTGAATGTAAAACAGAGGGTAAAGGACTGGAAATTCAAACTATACTGAAAGAGTCTATGGTTTACTTAAGCTTCTATAGAGATTAACATTTTTGTCTTTAATGTTCAATTTTCTTTTAGTATATCCCCTTCAGTCTACATGACTAAGAGTGATTTCTTTTTTGATGATACTGATTTGAGAAAATAAGAACTGGAAATCTGGGTGAGAATGGGTGATGAAATCATTTGACAAATTATCATTTGGGGGAAATTAACTCACTTTCTTAGATCTAAATTTGGATCCAGATTACTAGATACTTCCTAGAGATTAGAGTCTAGAGACTGGGAGGCTTTGAAGCTTAATTTGCCAGGGCTAATACCAGATTTATGCAATGATTTTACATTCAGAAAGATGTAATCCTCAGTATCACTTATTCCATGAATGGGACAATATTTTTTCTTATATCTAGTCTTTGAGTGTCTCATTGGCACTCAGTGCCAAAAAAAAATAGGGTTATGTCGTTTAGTTCATCTGAGGTTCCAGTATAATAACTTGAGAGCAGGTAGCCAGAGAATACAGATAGTGAATTACTCAGATTTCCTTGGGGTCAGAGAATTGAATCAAATAAGTCAAAGATCCCCAAGGTGGACCCTGAACCATCACGTTGGGAGGAAACAATTGTTAAATTTTCAGTATAAGCTTTTACATCAGAAATTAGCACATGCTACAAGTCATGTCTTGATTCATTGTTTTATTGATTGTTTAGAAATGAGAAATTTATACAGAAAATGTTAATGCAGATTATGTTATATATAGAAATATATATATATATATGTATATGTTATAATATAGAAAATGTTTATGCAGTATGTTGTGTCCTTTATCTTTTACCACAGAGTCAGTGGGTAAACAGTTACCAGCACAACCCTGCATGAAGAATCACTTCTTCTCTCCTTCTCATTCTCCCACTGTGACGCCTCTTCATTACCAAACATTCCTCTTGCCCACTAACATATCCATGGATAATAACATCAAAGGATCATAAATCTGGAATTAGAAGACATTCCAGAAGTGATCAAGTCCAATCCCCTCTTTTTATGGATGAAGAGTTGGACTTAGAAATGTTAAGTGACTTAGCATCTGAAACAACAATGTTGCTAGCAGGTGCTGTGTGGGTGAAAGACCAACAACAAGAGCACACAGGAGGGCTGCCAGCACAAGTCCTTTGATCTGCTTTTCTAGGGAAAGCAACCTTAAGGGGTTAGCAATCTTACTTTAATTAAACATACATATATCATTCGCTTAGTTCAGGGGAAAAAGTAAGCACCCTGAATTTCAGAGCAAATACAAACGGAAATTACAATCTGAAATTATATAAACAGTGCAAATAACACACAGAGATCAACAGACAGTCCTCTATCTGTCTGACCAAAGAATTATGTAGTTACCAGAGAGAGAAGCACCAACATCTGGATTTTCAAAGCTGGGGGCCTCCAGAGGCTATCCAGAGTCTTGTCTGGTCAAATCACAAGACACTCTTCCAGTGAGTGAGGGCCCCAAAACAAAATGCCAACCTCAGATCTTATATGGCTTTCTCAGGGTCAGAGAGTATCACAACCATGTGACTCAAACCTATGTGAACTAGGTTTTCCTGTCTCTTAAGCAGGTCAAAGACTCTTGGTTCAATCAAAGAAACAAAAGACAACAAAAAAGTCCACTTTGTTTGCCATTACATTTGAAAGGCAAGACTGATCAAACGTACTTGAGTACCTCAGCATTCTAAAAGAGAAAACAAAAAAGTCCCATCCTAATTACCATAACAGCATCATAGATCTGGAGCTGAAAGAGACAACAACCTTCTAATTTTACAACCTCTCTGGTATAGTTCCCAAGAAAACCCAAATGGAGTCACAAAGAGTTGAACGGGCCTGAAATGACTCAACAACAATTTTACATATTAGATAACTGAGGTCCAGGGAGATTCAATATCTTATATTAAGCTGCCCAGGTGGCCTGTGGTATCCCATATTAGGCCTTTCTGACCTTTTCGTAATACTCATGGTCTAATTCACCTATGGATCACAATCCTCAATAGCAAAAAAAAAAAGTAGAATAAGAAGAATGTAGCATCATACTTTGAGAGTTCATGAGCAAGGAAACATGGGAAGAGCTTTGAAGGGAAGATGAGGCTAATGGAAGAAAGAAATGAGGAACTAGTAGATTCTAGGCATAGGAGCTGTCTTGTGAAAGTTCATAGAGGTGGAGATGAGGCATACTATTTGGGAAATAGCCATCTCTTTCTACCAAACAAAACACAATGGAAAATGATAGGAGATAAAGTTAGAAAGGCAGAACAAGGCAGGTCTTTAATTTCACAAGCACTAGTGCTATGCTAAAATATAATATTACTTTGGGAACTACTGAGTTTTCCACTACTGTAGACCTTAAAATGCAGCCGCAAAGGCCAGTTGTAGGGAATTCTATAGAAGGGAATCTTTCTTCAGGAATATTTCTAATGGGATGATTTCTAAGGTTCCTCCTAGCTTTAAGATTCTAGAATTTTCTGATCACATATTGCTTTTTCCATTTCTAAATTCTGGGCACACAAGACTGAGTTTATGTAAATGGAAATGTCCATGTGAGAACTATGTGGGGTCAGAGTGCTATAAATGAAAATGCGTTTCAAGGCTTTTGGCCCCATGTAGGTTATAGCCTAGCAGTTGTAAGCTTGTGAAAGCAAACACTTTGAAATACAGGGAAGGAGATAAGAAGAGTATGAGCTCAGAGGTATAGTTTTATAGCATCTAAAGTCAGTCAGCTTGATGAAATGCTCTGAGTTTGCCATAGGCTACGTTACCTAATTTATTTTTCTATTTTTGCCCTATCTGTATTTTTTATACATCTGAAAAAATTGTACAAATATATAAAAAGTCAGGCAGAGATTTCACCTTTCTTCATATAAAATATATCATTTTAAAAGTAAACTTAGTTTTGACAAATTTATTTAAGGAATAGTCATGAATTTCACTAACACTTACTGTGTTGAAAAATATAAATTTATTATCCACTCTGAATATTAACTTGACTATCTTAAGAATTCCAGGAGGCAAATAATCCAAGATCTGCTTTTATTACCTGGCTTATTTTGGGCAAGTAATTTACTTGCTGTGCCATAGTTTCTTTATCTATAAGATGAAAGAATTGGATTAGATCTCTAAGTTGCCCCATAATGACCCTATGGTTTAAAAGGAGCCAGGAATCAAAACTCTGATAGCTATAATGAACAAACTAGTATTACGAAGTGTGAGATTTGATATTGACTGTAGTTAACAATTTCTATAATCATAATAATGAGGGTATTGTTAGTTGAAATGTTCATAATTCTTTCCAATTTAAAATGTGCTTTATATACTTTATTTTATTTGAATAAAGATCTATAAGGTCTCAGGTAAGTTATTTCATTGAGGTAGTATTTTCCCTGTTACTTTATCGGTAAAATTATTAAATTAACTAGACGATATTTAAGATTCCCTTATATTCTGTGATTCTGCGGGGTACGATAAGTGAATAAACCAAATTTTTGTGAATCAGAAGGTAAGTGAATTTGCATCAGTGCTTTTGAATTTTTTTATTATTATTATTCTTATTATTATTTTACTATTTCTTAGAGGCAGCTGGTGTCTACATGGGCAGAGCTTTGGACCTGGAGTCAGGAAAAATCTGAGTTTAGATCCAGCCTCAGATACTTCCTAGCTGTGTGACCCT
>CM053622.1:272870841-272907655 GCA_028646595.1 Phalanger gymnotis | reverse complement strand
CAGGACTTTGTTGTTCGAGCTGAGTGTCTGGCACTTCCCCTGGGGGAGCAAGAGTATGTCTGGGCTCCTGGTGTTGACCCCTGCTGGCTCTGCCCCTCTGGTACTCAGGTACTCCAACTACTCAGCCACTAAAGCCCCACTTCTGTCTCAGCGTTCTCTTCCCCCCCCCCAACCCTGGGGGATTCTCTGGGTGGGGAGGGGAGGGATTAGAGCCATTTACCTGGCCATTATGTCTCCTGGAAGTTCAAGAAATGTCCTTTGGGCTGCAAGCCTCAGGAGTTGGTGTCTCACGGACCGGTGGCATTGCGCTGCCTCTCGTGGCTTCCACAGAGTGCCGTCCTCTGTTGGGAGGCCTGGGGATCTGCACTGGTTTCAGGCGCCCGGCTTTCTCCCAGCCTGTCTCCCACGTGGGTTTTCCGGCCAGCTGCTTCTGATTTGGTCCCGTCTGGGGCAGCTCTGCACGCCGAGCACTCTCCTAGCCCACAGATTCGTTCCTTCAGCCTTTCAGATTCTCCCGGCTGGGAAATTTGCCCCACTCAGACTTCTTGCAATTTCTAACTCTCTCAAATCTGCTCAGATTCACTTTTTTTTATAGGAATCCAACAGAACTTGTGAGAGAGCTCTGGCAAGACACTGTTTTCATGCGGCCATCTTGTCTCTGCCCCTCGCTGTGGGGCTTTCTTGGTAATTTATACCAATGCTGATGATTTATTTGGGTTTATTTTATATTCTGAAACTTTGCTTAAGTTATTAATTGTTCCAACTATATGTTTAGTTGATTCTCTAGGGTTCTCTGAGTCATACCATCATACATCTGCAAAGAGTGAAATGTTAGTTGTATTTCCTCATTTCCTATTTTTATTCCTTCATCTTTTTCTTGTCTTATTGCTTGCTATTGCTAGCATTTCTGATAAAATATTGAATAATAATGGGAACAATATACATCCTTGCTTCACCCCTGATATTATTGGGAATGCTTCTAGTTTATCCCCAATAAAGATTGCTCTTGGTTTTAGATAAATATTACTTATCATTTGAAAAAAAGGCTCCATTGATTCCTATGCTTTGTAGTGTTTTTAATAGGAATGGATGGTGTATTCTGTCAAAAGCTTGTTTGGTATTGATCGACAAAATTGAATTCTTTTTTGTTTTTGTTATTGACATAGACAATCATGCTGATAGTTTACTTAATATTGAAAAAGCCCAGCATTCCTGGTATAAATCCTACCTAGTCATAGTGTACGATCTTTGTGATATATTGTTGTAATCTCCTTGATGATATTTTATTTTAAAATTCTGCAACATTATTAATTGGGGAAATTGAAATATAGTTTTCTCTTATTGTTTTTGCTTGCCCTAGTTTAGGTAACAGCATTATCTTTGTATCATAGAAGGAACTTGGTAGGACTCCTTTCCCCATTTCCTAAAAATAATTTATATAGTACCGGAATTAATTTTTCTTTACATGTTTGGTAAAATTCACTGTAGATCTATCTGGTCTTGGGGATTTTTTCTTAGGGAGCTCATTTGTGACTTGTTCGATCACTTTTTATAAGACAGGATTAAGTATTCCATTTCTTCTTTTAATTTTAAATACTCATTCATTTCACTTAGATTGATAGTTTTGTTGGTATGTAATTGAGAAAAATAGCTCCTAATAATTGCTTTAATTTTATCTTCATTGGTGATGGATTCATCCTTTTCATTTTTTGATACTTGTAATTTGGTTTTCTTTTTTTAAAAAAAATAAATCAATGGTTTATTTTATTGGCTTTCTAATAAACTAGTTCCCAATTTTATTTATTAGTTCAATGTTTTCTTTTTCAATTTTCGATTTCATTGATCTCTCCTTTGACTTTCAGGAATTCTATTTTGATGTTTAAGTGGGGAATTTGTTTTTTTTTTTTTTAGTTTTTTAAGTTAGTTGTAAAATTCATTGGTCTGCTCTTTCTATCTTTTACTGATGTATGCAGTAGGGATTATAAAATTCTTACTAAGTACTGCTTTGTTTGCATCCCTCAAAATGTACACTTTCTCATCATTGTCTTTAATGAGATTGTTGATTATTTCTATGATTTGTTCTTTGACTCACTCATTCTTTAGGAATAATTTATTTAATTGCTAATTAATTTTAATCTGTTCTTCCACAACCATTTATTGAATGTAATTTTTGTTGCATTATGATTTGAAAAGGGTGAATTTAATATTTCTGCTTTTCTGAATTCGTGATTTTTAATGCCTCAACGTATGATCAATTTGTTGAAATTCTCTTATACAGCTGAAAAAAGATACACTCCTTTACATTATCATTTAATTTTCTCCAGATAGCTGTCATATATAATATTTCTAAAAATCTTTTCATGCTTTTGTTTTCTTTCTTATTTATGTTATGCTTAAAATTATCTAGTTCTGAGAGGGCTAAAGTGAGGTCTCCAACTACTACAATTTTACTGTTTATTCCCTACTGTAACTCATTTAACTTCTCCTTTAAGAATTTGGATGCTGTACCATTTGTTGCATATATGTTTACTATTGATAGTACTTCATCATCTATGGTACCTTTTAGAAAAATGTAGTTTCTATGTTTATCTCTTTTAATTAGATACATTTTCTTGCTTTTACTTTCTCTGACAACAAGATTCCTACCAGTAAATGCCTTTTTTACTTCTACTGAAACACAATAAATTCCTATCCAGCCCCTTATTTTCATTCTGTATGTATCTTTCTGTTTCAGGTTTGTTTCTTGTAAACAACATATTGTTGGATTCCATCTTCTGCTCTATCATAAAAGCTCGTCCTTGTGTACCACTTCTACATGAGATAATTTTGCCAATTCTTCTTCTCCCTTCCCCCTTCTCCCAGGATTTTTTTCTTTTCTTCTCATCAATTTATTTTTGGAATCATCCCAACATAACTGACACACACATGAGTCCTCTTCTATGTGGACTCTTTTAATTGCCCAAATAATGATAAAATTCTTAAGAGTTACATGTATCATCTTATCATAAAGACATAGAAATGGTTTAACCTTACTGAATCCCTTATGATTTCTCTTTCATATTTACCTTTTTATATTTCTCTTGAGCCTTGGTTTTGAATGCCAAATATTCTTTTCAGCTCTGATCTTTTCATCAAGAATGCCTAAAAGCCCTCTTTTTCATTAAATTTAAATTTTGCCCCAATGGATTATACTAGATTTTGCTGGGTAAGTTATTCTTGGTTTTAATTCTAACTCCTTTGCTTTTTGAAATACTATATTTTGAGCCCTCTGCTCCTTTAACATGAAAGATGCTAAATCTTTCTTTTGAACTTCTCTAACATGTCTCCTTTTCAGGCATATTCCCTCTTTTCCTCCCAACCCTTTGCCGTTTTCTTTTGTGTGTGGTCTTCTCCCACTAGATTTTAAGGTCTTTGGGGAGTGAGTGCAGGGACTGTCTTTTTCCTACTGTATTTCCAGCATTTAGTGGTCATGTCTTGAACTTAGTGTTGGAGGGATCCAAGAATTTTAAGAGGTGATATGGCAGCATATTTTTATTTTGAGGGGGGGCCTTGCAAAGGCATAGAGAAGAAACATGGAGTATTATATGTAAGGATCAACAAAATTGGAGTATAGAGTGCTCAGAGGGTAGAAATTTATCAGAGAATGAGAAATAAAGAGTTTTAAGTAAAAAGTTTTAAGTTCGGAAAAGTTTGTAGCTGATAATAGATGCAACAGGTTTATAACAAGATAGAGTTTAATGACCGAGTGTGCGTGTGACATAGTCAGACCTAGGCTTTATTAAATCACTTTTTATGGTATCCTTAAAGCTTTTTTTAAGTTAGTATCTTTTATTTTTACAGAATAATAAAGGAGCTGACATTTTTATGTCATTTTAGGATTATTAAAGTTTTTTTACACATATTATTTCATTTAATCTCCACAACAATCCTATGTACAGGTGTCATTGTTCTCCACATTTACAGATGAGAAAACTGAGGATGAAAGAGGGTGGGTAACTGTCCAGGATCACACAATTTGTCAGTGTCAGCAGGAGGGTTTGAGCTCAGGGTTACCTGACTCCATGTTCTGCACTCTATCCACTGTGCCACCAACATGGATTTCTGTGGCTGAAAATTTTTTATCACCTAGTGAATATCCTTTCCCGATAAAAACCTATCTTTCATGATTGCTAAGTATCTTTCCCCTTAACCTTTCCTCTTTTCCAGCCAGTCTTCACTATTTCTTCTGAAGGCACCACCATACTTCCACAGTTTTGAGTTTATATTATCCTGGATTCCTCACTATCTCTCACCCCATTTACCTTCACATCTTTCACATATGACTCCTTCTATTCACTTACTATTGCTACCTTAGTTCAGGCCCTCATCACTTCTCAATTAAATTATTTTGACAGCCTCTAATTGGTCTCCTTGCCTCTAGTCTCAGCACCTCAGTCCATTCCACATACTACTGCCAAAGAAATTTTTCTTAAGCACAGATCTGTTCATGTTACTACATTGCTCATCCATCTCCAGTGACATTTTAGTGGTTCCAGAATACAATGTAAATACCTCTGTTTAGTTTATAAATCCATACAAATTCTGGTCTCCAAATACTTTTCCAGACACATTGTGCACCATTCACCCTCCTGCAATCTGAAATCCAGCCACACTGGACTTTTCTCTGTTTCTCCCATAACAATCCATCTTTTCTTTTTCCTTGGCTTTACACTGGCTATACTTCAAGCCTGGAATGAACTCTTTAGCTCCACTATGCAAAGTCTTTATCTTTTTTTAAGATGCAACTCAAATAGCACCTTTTGCAGGAAGCCTAATATTACCACCACTCCCTCCCTGAATTCCACCCTTGCGGTTGATTCATTCCTTCTTAGATTATCTTATATTTAACTACATTGAATGTACATTTGACAGCTTCATATTTATATAATATGTATTTTTGAATATGTAGAATTATTATGTAAGTTCTTGTTGACTAGGGATTGTTTTGTTCTACATATTAGTATCCCTACTGCCTGGCATAGTGCCCCTGGCAGCCTGACATATAGTAAGCGCTTAAATGCTTCTTGACAACAGTGTGCTAGCAAATGTTTAACAACTCAGTCTCAAAAAAAGTATGCATAACAGATTTTCAAGTTTAATCTGCAATACTTTTTCTCCATCACTTTCTGAAGGCTAAACAATTAACAGAACAATAAATCAAACCCCTTTTTGTAGCATTTGCCAATTTCTGAGGTATAAATGCTCACCATAAAAATTTAAGAATCAGCTCTCACCAACCAACCATACTCCTGCTTGTTGATTGATTGATTTTCTCCCTTTCCCAGAGAGTCACAAAGAATTAAAAAGAGAGGAAAAAGCAAATCTCAGCAAATAAATGAACACATTGACCAAGTCCATTGTTACATGCAGTGTTCCACACACAAAGTCTTCACTTTTGCAAAGGAATTGTGGTCAATTTTATATCTTCTTTGAGGCTCAGCTTGGTCACTGTAATCTTCCAAGATATAATTTTGCTTGACTTGTTTTTTTTTCTTTAGATTATATTATTATAATCATTGTATATATTATTTTCCTTATTCTTTATAGTTCTTGTATCAGTTCATGTTTTCCTATAGTCCAACCATGATCCTCTAATTCTATGATTCCTCATACTTCTTCGTACTGAAACTTTCTAGAGAAAGTGTCCAAATATGCATTATATATTCATCTTTCCACAGTCTATCAGTTCCAGTACAGTAACTCCACTTTGAAAGCTGACACAATCGTATAAGAAGCAAGGCTATTCAGCTGACCTTGCTGACAGTAAAGATAACTGCCCATTTTCTGGTAGAATTTTAGAAGCATAAAGGAGGTCTAGGCACTCAAAATTTCCTTCCTCAGTCACCTCTCTTCTCTGATTTTTAAAAGTTTCTTAATTAAGACTTCCTGTTACCTTGGTTCTATTTTCATGACAATGTTAATGAAACCCAGGGAATATTGGACCTGGGCTAGCCTTGCTATATTTCATTGTAAAAACTGCCTTGAGTCCCAGGTTACGCAAATATCCCTGGGAAGGACATTTAAGCTGCTACCAGTCCCTTAAAAAGGAGAGCGTATGAAGAGATCAGAGAATTAATTTTGAAGCTCTTGTAGATCTGGTTTTGTATGGGGCTTAGAGGTAGAGGAGAGAAAAGAAACCGTGAGGTTGTAGTGGGTGCCTGAAGGAGAGAAAAGGTTAAAGAATACCAGACTTGAAGATGAAGAAAAGATTTCCTACCTTCCAATTTTGCCTAGGGCTGGCCCTGTACATTATGACAAGTTACATTTGCTCTCTGTCCCCTTTGACTTCTTTTTTTGTGATGGCATCTATTCCTTTAATTTTTTTTCCTACTACATTTTGTGGCTTAACCCTCAACTTGCTATGCCTGGAGGGGAAAAGCCTAATTGCTACAGAGAGTTATTCAATAAAGTATAAATGGGTCCCATGAAAACGCTACTCAGTGACTTTAAAGAGAAGCTTAACGACCTGCTAACCTTCAAAGGTGGCTCAATGGTCCCCACAGGGGAAGATGTTCACACAGAGAGAGGCAGAGCTAGTGTATCTTTACTGGCTCCAGGCTGAAAAGAATTAGTACAAAGCAAGTGGCTTTTGAATGATGTTAGACTGCTGTCCCTGGGACGGCTTCCAGAGTGCAATGCGGTAACTCAGAAAATGCTGTCCTAGTACAAACAGTGGACTTTCACCTTCATTTAGGAGAGCCAGCCTGAAGTCTCTTTCCTACATCTCTGGAAGCTGTGTGGGTGAAAATGTGAAATCTCAAAAATAAACCATTAGGCAGAGGTGAATGTAATCTGATTTTATGTGTGTGTGTGTATATATATATATACACACACACATACATACATATATATATGTGTGTATATATATATGATATACATCCACACATATACGTATGTATATGTATATGTGTGTATGCGTATGTGTGTATACATACACACGTATATGTGCATACACGCAACTTATATGTATATACGTACACATGTTATATATGTGTATAAATACACATATACATATGTGAACACATATACACATATAAGTGTATGCACACATATGCATACCTATACACAGATACACACATATACATATATGTATACACACATATACAGGCACACATATGTATATATACACATATACATAGGTGTGTATACACATATTTTATATTATATTATTAATATTATATATTATGTTAGAATATAATTATAATATAGATATTATGTTAATTATGTTATAAATTATAGTAATTATATATAGTATTATTATATATACAATAATATATGTACTATAATATAATTATATAAAATATAGAATTATATATAATATGCTATAATAATTATATATAATCATCTATCTATATATGATATAGTATATAATTAATAATTATATTGTATATATATGCAATATATACTATATATAGTACATATACATTTACATATATACATATATGTGTGTATGCGTGTGTGTGTGTGTGTGTGTGTGTGTGTGTGTGTGTGTGTGTGTGTGTATGACTGAAGTAAGAGTCAGTTTCATAAACAGGAACAGCCAAGAAAAATGAAAAAGGTGCTGGATCTGGAAACAGAGGACCTGGGATCAATTACAACCCCTTATCCTTACTACCTGTGTTACTTTGGGAAAGTCACAAATCACTATTATGAAGAGGACTTGGGAAAAGATAAGTCTCTTGTACTTACTACCTGAACAGCCTTGGACAAATCATGGGCCTGCTTCCTTATTTGTAAAATGAAAGTACTGGACTAGATGACTTCCAAGGTCTATTTCTGCTCTAGATCCTGTGAACTAGGCAGAAAGTTCATGGAATTGAGTGGGCCAGAGATAAATGATGGTGATGAAAGTGGAAGCAAGGTCAAAAGCAAGAGTAGCAACAAAACCCCAGATACTGCTGGGATAGTTTGGCCTATGACAACTAATTGGTTGTTGAGCAAGAAAAGTACTATCTCAATTTGTCACATCCAGCTGGTGTTTTCATGTCCCACCATAGGCAGCTGGCTCCATCCTCCTGCTTCTTCACAAGTCCCTTCAGCTGGAGAATTCCTGCTGATCTCCTTGTTCTCCATGGCAACACATAGCATTGGACAATGTCTCTTATCAGTACAAGGTGAAATGGCAATCAGGCAATTATCTGACTAATTTCATGAGTGTACATAGTTCAAAAGGATAAATCAATACCTATAATATTTTTATTTTACATTTGTATCCATTGAACAAAATGCCAAGCATCTACTTTTTTCTGTGTGCTGTTATGCATAGGATAGTCAGTCATAAGGTACCTTTTTTTTAAATTAATGAAGTTGTCTCATTTATTTTTCTTTTTATTTCAGATATCAATTTTTACATATTCTTTCTTTTAGCCAATTCCTGTGACTATAAGGTAGTTGTCCCTCACTTAAGAAATGGGGCTTAACTCATGAAAAAGAATTCAATAAATACTATATACCTATATGTAAATACATGTATATTTAAATAGATACATGTATATGTCCGATAATATGTACACATGCATGCACATGTGTATATATGTGTGGGTATGTATGTATATATACAGAAAGAGAGAGAGAGAGAGAGAGAGAGAGAGAGAGAGAGAGAGAGAGAGAGAGAGAAACTCTGAGAAATAAAACAAAATTTAAAAAAGAGCTAACAGTGGTTATAAGCAAAAAGCTTTCTTTATTCCATTGTAGGGAGGAGACTCGAGACAGGTGCCAGGGCCTTCTCTAGTTAGAGATCTGCTTTAGTGAGGCCAAACCTTGATACATATAGCCTATACATGAGTCAGTAAATATAAAGCATATTCAAAGTAATAAGCAGTAATTTCAAGGTAAGAATTCAGGTAATGGGGAAAATATCAGGAAAGGATCTTATATATATAAGATAGGGTACCTGAATTGTGCTTTGAACCAATTGTAATTCCATGAGGTGACCATAAGATAGAGCCACATTTCAGATATGAATAACATCATTAAAACATATTTCTTTGACAAATTTGTTTAACATCACATTTTCAAATATATTCTTCCATGCTCACCACAGAGAGCCATCCCAACCAACAAGAATAATGATAATGATGTTGATGATAAAAAATGATAATGGGAATATTTTTAAAAATCAGTTTTAAAAAATTAACCATCACCCTCAAAATCACTTCACATCATTGGAAAAATCCTGATTTCATAGTCCTCCTACTTGAGCTAAGGAAAAAACAACGATTTTCTTGAGGGTGGAGGTAGGATAGGATGTCTATAAGCTAACCTTTGAGCTCAGAAAAGTTCATTCTCAGGAACTCTAGTCTCTTATGCCATTTGCTCAGAGAAAACAAAGGAAAAGTGTTCAGGACGTAGAAGTCTGAAATTCCTTATTTTGGCTTGACATTTGTTTTTCCTACAAATCATTTTTACTGTTCTGAGGTGAAGGGGAATAATGATGTCCCTAGCTGCCTTTTTCCATCTCTCCCTTTCAAGTCTGGAAGTCCACCAAAAGATGAAGTTGCGCAAAGAAGTGAACCATTCATAGCACATAAACAGACCATAAAGAGGGAGACTCCTCCAACAAAAATCCATCCTCTTGGATGAGACTCTAGACATTGGTCATCTTGCAAACAGCCTCAGTCACTAGGAACCAATCAGAAGAATTCCCTGCATCCTCTTAGCACAATTCTATGGTACACATCTACAACCATGGGGATGCAGTTTAGACAAACATCCGTATCTTACAATCTCATCAGGTTGTTACCGAAGATGAATATAAACTGTTTAAGAACTCCTTCCCCTACATAAATCTTACCTATCCTTCAAGGCTCAGCTCAATTTCTCATCTCTTCGGTAGGTGCTTCAGCAATAGCAATCATGCCTTTTTCTGACCTCCTCTGACAGTTACTTCTTGTAGCTAGTAAGTCAGTCAAGAAACATTTATTAACAGCTTACTATGTGCTAGGTACTATGCTAAATGTTGTTTGATGCTTTGTTCCCCCATATTCATAAATTGTATTGCTGATTCATATTATTTTGTGTATTTGCATGTGTTGTTTCCATAACTGGTTTGGAAATTCCTTCAGCGCAGGAAATATGTCATATTTCTTTTCGTTGTTACAGGGAACATATTGCTAAACCTAGAGTGGAATTAATAAATATTTGAGGAAAAGATTGAAATTCAGTTTGGTTTCTTGCTTCCAGCCTGAATTTAAGAATTGATGAAATTCTGTTAATATAACTAATCACTAAATGAATTGTCTCTACATGTCTATAAACATTGTTACTAGTATATATCGTCACTGTAGCAGTCCTGTTCTAGTGCTTTATCATGCTATAGTGGTAATTTAGGTTCTTGATATCTATGTCAATGACACGCAAGAGCTTTTGATTCTGCAAAAATTTGAGGATATGAGGAAACTGCTATCAATTATTAGAAGAGGAATTTTGTGACTAGATATAAGATAAGATAATATAGTCCAGTGGTGGAATGAGAAATAGATTAGAGTGTCAAATGAGTAGAATCCAGGGTTTTTTAAATTTGTTTTATTTTGGTTTTGGAAGCTCTACCACGTGGTAATGATGACCTCTACTTTGGGCTTTGGGTATGGCAATGATCACATAGAGGAAAGGTGAGAAGAGAGAATTGTTGATGAGATGATTGGATGGATGTGAGAGAAAGAGAAGAATTAGTGATAGCCTTAAGATTCTGAAAAAGGGATACAAAGTGAATAATGGTGGCATAGACAGAAATAGGGAGAAATATGGAGAAAGTTTAGAGAGAAAGATAAAGACCTTGGTGTTGGACATCATTCGTTTGAAGAACGTACTAATGAGTCTCAGAGAATAACTGTTAATTGAGATGACAGTGGGAAAGTACTGAGAAAAGAAAGAATCAGATGATGCTAAAAATGATTCCAAATTCATCTAAAATCAAAATGATTTCATTCTAACGTATAAACTTTGTCCAATGGAAAACAAACTGTTAACACTCCCAGAGGAAACAAACTACAAGTATTTTTTTGGTTTGGGGAGTGAGGCAATTAAGGTTAAATGACTTACCCAGGGTCACATAGCTAGTCAGTGTTAAGTATCTGAAGCTGGATTTGGACTCAGGTCTGCCTGATTCCAGGGCCAGTGCTCTATCCAGTGCACCAGCTAGCTACCCAAACTACATATATTTTGACGGGACTCCCATAAATAAAGGCAGACAATAAAAAGATATTATATCTAAATTAAAGAACAGCTCACAGATGCTTCTCAGAGACAAATACAAGAGTTGATGGAGTTTATTTGAGTCAAGACAATTAAAGCAGCAAAAAACATCACTTCATAAGAAACTTGAATTATCTTTCCTCTTTGAATTCATAAGGGCAAGAGGTAAAAAGACTATCATGAGGATTATTCCAACTTAAGGCATCATCCACTTGCGTGTTCGTCAAACTCAAAATAACCAACACCAAGATCATTATCTTTGTCTCTATCCCCACTCTAATTGCCTATTTCTATCTATGATACTCTCATTCACTGTCTCCCTTGTTCAGAACCTCTGGACTATCACTGACTCCTCTCTTTCCCTCATCCCTCATATCAAATCAATTATCAAGTCCCGTTGATTCCCACTCCACAAAAACTCTCATCTCACTCTCTCATCTCTCTATGGCATTTGTCAAAGTACAGCCTCCTGTCATCATTTGTTATGTATATTTTAATAGTTTCCTTTAAAAAAAGTTTTTTTTTAAATCTACTATCCTGTCTCTTTATTTTATCCTTCATATAACTACCAGGTAAATTATTATATACATAAATATGGCCACATTTTTCTTCTTCCAAAAAAATATCTTCAGTGACCCCCTGTTGCTTCTTCATTAAAAGACTTAATTAATTAAAAGGCCTTTTTTCTTAGCTATCACATTTTTCAAAACTTATCATTATACTACTTTTCCAGGCTTATGTCATTATTTCTCCCTATAGAAATAGCCATAATTGGAGAGATTTTTGTTTGTTATTTTTGTTTTTCCAGTTGTGGCACTGAACTTTTTTGAGGGTGGGGAGAAACATTTTGGGTAGAGAGATGGTAGATAAATCTTGTTGATTAGATGATAATAAAATTAAATAAATTCAAAACTAGTCAAATGACAAGACTCAAATATTTTTTGTGGATGATCTAACATCTGTCTTGTAGGAGTTCTCCAATTGAGTAACCCAGGGACGTGTGTTTGCCTGCTTGCTATTTAACAGCATTATCAACAACTTGGATTAAAATGTAAATGGCATACTCATCCAATTTTCAGATAACACAAATCTGAAAGGAATTGCTAACATAATGTATGGCAGACAGCCAGGCAGGCAACAAGAAGTTATTAAGCATTTACTATTTACTACAAATTATGCTAAGTACTGGGCATAAAAATACAAGGAAAAAGAAGGACAGCTCCTGCCCTCGAAAATAAAAGGGGAAAGTTTAGAATAGGAGGAAGAATGGGTACTTACCTGGGAGCATCATGGTGAAGTCCAGAGAAAGAAGCACAGACAGGAGGATGATGAGGCATAAGCCCACTGCCAAAATGGTGACCTAGGCAGGTGGCCAGCATGGTGGAAGGATGTTCCTGGGAAAGAATGTAGTCAAGTTCAGAGAGATTAAGAAAAATATTAAAGATGGGAACAAAGAATGGCCAGTCTAGGACCATACCCCAAATGGAGGCTGCTGAAGGAACTCAACAGTGGGAAGAGTCAATATCTAAAAGGATCTTGACAGATTAAACCATCAGACTGAATATATGTCATGCGAAAGTGGGATTAATTGGTTCTATTAATTGTCAGAGATCAGAACAATGCAACAGTTGCAAAGAGATAAATTTAGGCTTAGTTTCAGAACAAAAAGAAAAAAATCCCTAAGAATTATATCTACCCAAAAGTCTAAAGAGTTGCTTCAAGATTTACCAGGTTCTTCTTCTTTGGAGGTCTTCAAGCTTAAGCTGGATAACCTCTTGTTGGATTTTATAATGGGGATTCCTAAGATTTATGTGTTTGACAAATAGCCACTTTGGTCCCTTCTGTCAAATTCTGTGATTTTAATTAGGTATTTTTGTAGGTAATACTCCATATCTTTTTAATTGAGGTCTTGGTATGTGTAGTACACTGTGATTATTTTATTTTATTTTTCTTTCTCATGATTTCTCCTTCATTTTTTTCTAGAGATCTTTTTAAGTTCCTTCATGAGTAAGATTTGTCCCCATATAAGTGTGTTGGTAAACAAAATGGGTTCTTGGCACTCAGTTCAACCAAGTGCCCTTGAAGAGTTTGGATTTTGTTTTCTTTGATTAATTCAGTGTATTTCATTGAGTCTTACTAGGTGCTAAGCCCCAGGCCCTAACCCTTATTAGGTGCTAAGCCTATGTGGGTGTGAAGCCCCCAGGGTAGTAAGGGAAGGTGCTAACTCAATAGCCAATCATAGGAGCCTAAGTTCTGGTCATTCAGATGATGTTTGATGACTTCTGAAACGGTATAAGAAGAGAAGACAGAGCCATTTGTGCAGGGCTCTCAATCTTGGTGGCACTCCCTGATGCGGAGACTCCAAGCAGCTGTAGCTAAGAGCCCCCCAGCTCGTAAACCTGGATGTTGGGACTTTGTTAAACTCTGGTAACTACATATTGGGACTTGAATCAGACAAAGTCTGTCTATCGATGTTTGTACTTTGTTTGTATTTTGCTCTGAAGTTCAAGGTGCTGGCTTTTACCCCTGAACTAAGTGAGTGATATTTGTATGCTGGATTAAAGTAAACTTGTCAACCCCTTAATGTCGCTTTCCTTAGTAAAGCAGATCAAAAGAACCTAGCCTTTTGCAGCGTGCTGGTAGCGTGCTTGTTGTTGGGCTTGTGTTGGTCTTTCACCCCCCCACAACAGCTGCTAGCCGGATTGTTGAAACAATAAGTCACCTGAAAGGTGAGGATTTTAATATTTGACATGTCTATGAAGCTTTACATCACATCCAAAAGCTGTGTTAAATAGTAGATTTTTGACATCATGTTCACATACTGCACCCCTCAGTGTAATGAATGGTCAAATGCTACTACACATTTCTTTTGCCTTTGATAGAACTGAATGACCTTTTTCCCCCCTAATGGGAGAATTAACATTTATTTACATAAGACCTTGTCATTTGTCAGGGAAATATTTGTTAAAAATTACCATATGGTATAATTATGTCTTTAATTCCTTTTTAGTAATTAAGATAACTTATCTTTGCATATCATATTTTTTGTAGCATTCCTAAATAGCATTGTTGTTTAAAGAACATTAAATCTCAGAATACTAGGGTCATCAGGAATCTGAGGCCATTTCTTTCTTCCCAATTAAAAAAAAAAGTACCTTCTCCTATATTGTTCTAGACATAACCATCAGTTCTTTAAAAAATAAAATATTCTGCAGAAGATGGTGCATCTTGAACCAGAAGACTAAAGTGCCGATCCTGATTATGCTGTTACATAGCTTGATCAATTCAATGGATCTTTCCCCCCAACAGTAAAATAAGGAGTGTAGACTCAAACATTTTCGAAGATTATTTCCACATGTAAAAGCCCATGATTTGAGATATTCTTATGATATTGTCTATTTTCAAGCTTCTTGGTGAGATAGTTTATCTTAATAATCAAATCTAAATCCCACATATAACAGTTTAAGGGCAGCTCCTTTTCTTCTCTCTTCAGTGGACATAAAGACAAGCTTATTAACTTCTTAGAAGCATCTTATATTTGAAAAAAAGGCCTAACACTTTTTCACACTAAATGGTCCTACCCAGTATTTTTCTTAATGTCTTACTTTACAACCTATAATCATTCATGTTATTCTCCTCTGAAACCACTGAAATTCCCAACATTCTTCTTCACCTTTATATCCTAGAATTAAGCAAAGCCTTTTAGTAACATTTTTGAGCACAGCTCAGTGTACTTATTTAACATAGCTACTGAGCAGTTTTAATGCTCTTTCATGGTTGACTATTTTCCACTTCAACTCATGTTTTTTTTTCCTCCATTCCCCTCTGGCAACTCAAAATTGTCTTACAGATTAATTATGATATACTGTACTTCAGTAAAGCTCAAATACTAATATTGCATAGCTTTATTAAAATACATGATTTTCGGTATCTGTCACGTGAAACAAAATTGAAGAGGAAGAGATGAAAACATTATCTGAGAAGGAAATGTTTTAACATCTTATGACAACAGATATTTATGAAAAACAATAAAATTACATTCTTAGATACTAATATATATTGAATTATTTGTGTTTGCAGCATATATTTTAGTTGGGAAAATCACAACTCAGAAGTTTAATCATGAGTCTTCCACCCTTTGTGTAATTTTCCATCAGGGGAAACTCAATTATGTGATAGATTGTCTTGTAAAATATTTTGGATTACTCCTATAATCAATGTTTTATAATATTCTCTGAGGACAGTAATATAAGGTTCACAGCTCTGATTACATTGATTCTTTCACAATAAGCTATGGTTTTAATGCATTTTAAATCAGAACCTCTAGTTGTGTTTCTATTAGAAAGTGAAAACTGCCTTTTGTGGTTGTCTTTACAGCAAACCATAGTGTATTTTGCTAATGCCTTCCTGATTACAACCTGCTGCAGTTTTTTATAAGTTAGAAACAAAAATGTATATCCTATTTATAGAAATTATATTAAAGAAAAACATCCTCAGTATTTTAACCTTTTAAGGTAAAAAACATAATGACTTAAGTTTATCTTATACGAAACTCAGAATTTGGGACATATGTTTAGTATATGCTGTAATGTAGTGATAAATGAACACATTGACAATAGCTTTACAATGACCTTTGAATATAAATGAAGAAAAATGGGATTGGAATATATGAATTTTCACTAGCAAAAGAAATATTTAAACTTAAAGCCTTTCAAAAGAGAAAAATAAGTTTGTTTTAGTAATAATGATAAGGATAGAAAGTGTTCTATTAACCATGTCTGCTTTACTTTACAATATTAAATTATCCATTTATTGGGGGAAAGCTTTGGTTTTTTAAAATTTATTTCAGTGACTTTATTTTTCTTGATCTCTTCAATTTCAATTATTTATAACTTCAGGTTCCTCATTGTATTTATATTTAAAGAGACATCTATTTAAGCTGATCAATTACAGAAAGGTTACTGATCTCTTTTAGTAGACAGAGTGTTCTTACTGAGAGTTTCCTTCACCAATGAAATTGCAGTTCCAGGCCCTCCTTTCCACCACTTCCCCATGCTTTTCCTCCTGTCCAAAAAATGTTGCTAATATTACTTTTCATATTCATCAGTGATAAAATGATGATTTTCCAAAGTTGATTATAAAATGTATACTATCTCTCAGAATGTGAATAGATTTTGATTTTTGAGATCTGAGGAGCTAGGAATTGTCAGATTCTAGTCAGAGCCACAGTTCTTTGAGACATTATATATATACATATATATATATATATATACATATACATATATACAAAATACACACACACACACATATATATATATACACATATATATATTCTGCTTCAGACAGATGTCAAGTAAATTGACAAAATCTTCCTTGACATCAAATTTACATCCTGTTTTTCCTTAGTAAACAACATGGCTAAAACAAATATTAATTTATCCTATCTTTTAAAAAGTTCCTATTTTAATCCTTCACCACTTTTTTTAGCTCGCCAGTTCTAAATGCTACTGGCCACTGTGCCAATTGGTTTTTCCACTTTATTTGTTCCAAAGGTACCATGCTCATGGCTTTAAAAATACTCCTGCAGACTACTACAGGATTTGGTGAATCAAGTCCTACTGATTTATCAGTGTCATTCATGATTTGGCAGATTCCAACCTCATCATTTTTTTATACTTCACCCCTACAGCTTAAAGAATTTCAGTTTCCTGAGTCTGTTTCATACTGTAAAACTACTGTCTCTGATTTCTTCAGTCGTTCTCATTTTGCCCTTCTTTACTTACATTAATTCTCCTTTGAAGTGCACTGACTAAAACTGCATGAAGCAGCAGCCTAGATACAGACCACAGTGGTTCTCCGTGTAGGCAATATAACATAATATATTTAAAGGGATTTGTTTTTATAATATATTTTGCGATGACAGCCATCATTAATATTGGCTAGTTCAGTTTTAGCCAAACATCGAGCTGATTTGAATTCTGCCATCTCAGTAGATTTATTATGTGAAACAAAGAGCAGCCAGACCTGATCAAATGTATGCAGAAGAAATCTATGCTGTTGGAAACCCAATTGTAATGATAGTCAAGGACAAATTTTAAATGAATTAGACAGGAAAATATATTTGATAGTGAAAATATCTGAGAAAATAGAAAAGGTAAAAGATCATGCTTTTATCCACTCACCATAAAAGGAAGTCAGAGCATACCAATTATCATCTATTCATAATTTATCACATTTAATTGATCACTCGTAGCTTCCTTTCCTTTGAGGTTTATGAAATCCACATCCACCATACAATCAAAATCTTGGTAGCTGTTGTTGACAGATCTCTAGATCTCTCCCCTCCTTCCTCAACAAGTTTAGTATTTGGCTCACAAATTTTCTCTCTTCCCCTAGTCCTGCCTTCATATTAGGGAACTTCAACATACATATTGACTATCTCTCAAAACCCTAGCCACTCAGTTCCTGAATTTATTTGCTTTATATGACTGGCTCCTTGACCCCATCTCAGCCACAAATGAAGATTGTCATATCTTCAATCTTGCTATCACTCACAAATGCACCACCTCAATGTTTAAAAATTCCAAATTTTCCTTATCTAACCACAAACTATTGGCTTCCCATCTCTCCCTCTGCTTTTCCTTACCAAACCCTACTCTTTGTCCACCCAGCAACTTCTAGTCCCTTGACACGTTGGTCCTCTCCTAGGCAGATACTCCTGCACTAGACATTCTCTACTTTTCACCAACTGGACTCCCAGGTAAACCAGTTCAACTCTACTCTTGAGAAGAGTTGTCTAACAAGTCTCAGACCAAGACAATTCCCACTATCTGCCCCTTTAACCCCTTGTTTCAACAATCTGGCTAGCAGCTGTTGTGGGAGTGAAAGACCAACACAAGCCCAACAACAAGCGGCAAAAGCACAGGTTCTTTTGATCTGCTTTAGTAAGGAAAGCAACGTTAAGGGGTTGACAAGCTTACTTTAATTCAGCATACAAATATTCACTTAGTTCAGGGGAAAAAAAACCAGCACTCTGAACTTCAGAGCAAAATACAAAGTATAAACATCGAGAGACAGACCTTGTCTGATTCAAATCCCAATACATAGTTACCAGAGTTTAACAAAGTCCCAACATCCGGGTTTACCAGCTGGAGGACTTCTTAGCTACAGTTGCCCAGGAGTCTCCAAACGCCAACAAGAGTGAGAGCCCTAAACAAATTACAAACATCAACAGACAGACCCAATATAATTCATAGTTACCAACATCTAGGTTCAGCCTGAGAGCTCAGAACAAGGGCTGGCCCAGAGTCATGCGTGCCATCACTGCTGTGCGTAAGAGCTCCAATGAAGAGAAAGCCAACCCCTGGTTTTATATTTTTTTCAAGGTCAGGAGTGAGTCACACATGCGACTCACCCATGTGACCTAGAATCGTCACAAAGAGGCAACTTAAACCCATATGGTCTAAAAGCCTCTGCTGTTCCAGATACATCACTCAAACTCATGTGTAAACTAGGCCCTCCTCTGAGTTAGCCCCACCTTGGACCCCACCTTAGTTACCAATCTACACCCACATAGGTTTTACACCTAATAGGGGTTTGGGCCTGGGGCTTAGCACCTAGTAAGGCTCAATGAAATACACTGAATTACTCAAAGGACACAAAAGCCAAACTCTTCAAGGGCACTTGGTTGAACTAATTCAACTCCTCACTGTCTCTAATGCCCCACGTCCAAGCTGTTACCAAGACCTGCAGATTTCATCTTTGTAACATCTCTTGAATGTTCTGGCTTCTTTCTTATGACATTAGGAGCACTGTGTTATAGGCCCTCATTATCTCATGCCCAGAGTATTACGATAGTCTTTCTAAAGTCTCTTCTTATTCAAATTCATCCTCCATTGAGTCACAAAAATGTCTTTTGTAAAATGAAATCATATTCTGTTATCTCCCTAATCAATTAACAAGTGAATCCCTATCATTTCCAGGATCAAATAAAAAATCCTCTGGAGTTAAAAGCCCTTCACAGCCTAGCTCCCTCCTACCTTTCCAGTCTTCTTATACCTTACCCCACAACACATCCTCTTCAATTCAGTGACACTGGTCTCTTCTATTCTTCTTTTTATATACTGGCTATTACCGAAACCTCGATCTCACTAGATCACACAGCTGTCCTGGCAACGTTTTCCAGTACTGGTTGTACCTTCATTCTTCATTTTTCTTAAGTCTCTGGTTGAAGGGGAAAATTGGAATACTTGTTGTTCATCATTGCCACCTCCAGGTTCTCCCCCTACCCCTATCATTTAGTAAGCTCTCTTCCTTTGAAATTCATGCTATTCATATCTACCACCCAATCAAATCTGGTACCTGTTTTCTATGGAACCCCCAAGCCATTCCCATTCTTTCTTCAATTTGTTCATTATATGAGTCTGTTCTTTTTTCCCCTCTCCTCTCCTGCTCTTGCTCTCATGCCAGAAGACTTCAACGAACATGTTAACTCTCCCTCAAAAACCTTAACTACTCAGTTCCTCAACCTTACTCACATCCATGTGCTACTCCTGCACCCCACATCAGGCACATATGAAGATGGCTAAACCCATGATCTTGTTATATAACCCATAAATGTACCACCTCTATGCTCCAAAACTCTGAAATATCCTTATGAGATCATAATCTACTGGCTTTTTATCTCTCCTATGCCCTTCCCTTACAAAAGTTTACTCTTTGTCCACCCCATGACCTAAACCAATCCCTTGATCCTCAGTTCTTGCCTAAGACATCTCCCCTTCACTAACCAATATTTCCTGTTTTCCCCATGTTGATCCCTTAATGAACCAATTCATTTGTACACTGTCCTTTCTTGAATTGCTAACCCCCTTATCATATTAAAAATTATGTTGTCGAACTTCAGCTTGAGATTATTCTCACCATTCATCACCTTTACTCCTACAAATGTGCTGAGAGAGGTAGAGAAAATCACACAACTGCTCTAACTGCATCCACTACCAGTTT
This sequence comes from Phalanger gymnotis, assembly GCA_028646595.1. Lineage (NCBI taxonomy): Eukaryota > Metazoa > Chordata > Mammalia > Diprotodontia > Phalangeridae > Phalanger > Phalanger gymnotis. The sequence goes on along the minus strand of CM053622.1, from coordinate 272,887,417 downwards.
TTATTACATAACTTCAAATGTGCCCTCTCTGCTGCTGAGCAATCCTACTATATCTCTCTTATCAACTCCCTATCCCACTCTCCACGGCAGCTTTCAATCCTTTGCATTCCTCCTCAAGCCTCCCATGGCTTCCCTTTGTTTCATATTTTACATGAAAATTGAGGCTTTCACTACAAATTTCCTCTCCTCTTATTTTATTCATTTCTTATCACTCAGATATCTTCTGCCACTATGTCCTCCCTTCACTCCTGTCTCATATGATGAAGTAGCCTTACTCCTTACAAAAATAAACCCCTTTCCTTGGTCAAGTGATCTCTTTCCATACTGTCCCCTGCAATAGATTGCTCCTTCTGTCACCCACGCTCTATCCCTGATTTTTAATCTCTTTCTTTCTTATGTTTCATTCCCTATTGCCTACAACTATGTCTTTGTCTTCCTCATCCTCGAAATCCCTCACTTGTTCCACCCCGCTCAACTCTGTTTAATCTCTTCTGCTTTTTGTAGCTAACCTACTAAAAAGGTCAACTACAATAGTGCCACCACTTTTTCTTGTTTTGTGCTCTCCTCAACCCACTAAAATATCACTTCTGACCATATTGTTCAACAAAACTGCTTTCCAAAGTTATTAATGATCTCTTAGTTGCCAAATTCAATGCCCTTTATCCTCGTTTCCTTATCTTTTCTAAAGCCTGTGACACTCTTGATCACTCTTTCCTACTTGATACTCTATTTTCTCTAGGTGTCCATGATAATACTCTGTCCTGGTACCTTTCCCACCTACCTGATTATTCCTTATCTGTCTCTTTTGGTGGCTCCTCTTCCAGGTCATGCTCCCAGCCATAATTGTCCCTCAGAGTTCTGTGCTGGGCCTTCTTCTCTTCTCTTTCTATACTAATTCACTAAGTGATCTCCTCAGTTCTCATGGATTTAATTGTGATTTCTATGCTGATGATTCCCAGATCTACCTATCCTGCCCCCCAACTCCTGACCTCCAGTCGTGCATCTCCAACTGCTTTTCAGACATCTACCACTGGATAGATATGTAGTAAACATCTTAAGCTCAATATTCATGAGACAAAATTCATCATCTTCCTTTCTAAACGCTCACCCCTCATACCTTCTCAATACATTTAGAGAACAAAACCATCCTCCTAGTCTCTCAAGTTCACAACCTAGGAATCTTCCTATCTCTATCTCACTATATCTCACCTCTCGTAGCCCTATTCCATCATTTACAATCTATTGCCAAAGCCTCTTGATTTGATCTTTGTAGTATCTCTGCCAACAATCTATTGCAGACTCTCACCATCTCATACCTGAAATATTGAAATACCTTGCCTCAAATGTCCCCCCTCCCTTCTCCAATTTATGTTTCATTCAACTTTAAAAGTGATCTTACTAGAGGTCCAATCATGTCATTCCTCTATTCAATAAACTCTAGTTATTCTATTTCCTCTAGCATCAAATGCAAAATCCTTTGTTTGACACTCAAAGCCATTCATAATCTATCCACTCCTCACCTTTCCAGTCTTCTTACCTCTTACTCCCCACCACACATTCTTTGATCCAGCGATGCTGGCCTCCTGGATAGAGCATGAACAGGACACTCCATCTCTCGGTTAGAGGCATTTTCTCAGCTGCCCCCCATACCTAGAATGTTTACCCTCTTCTGCTTCATTTTCTAAACTCCTTGGTTCCTTTAAGTTCCAACTAAAATCCTTTGTATTACTAGAACTCTTCCTCTACCTCTTTAATTCTAGTGCCTTCTGTCTGTGCCCAAACAAACTGTTCCTGAGGTCTGTTTTCTTGGACATAGGTTCCTGGTCACCTTAGATTATAAAAAGTTCCAGTCTTGCTTCTCAGATATGGTAAGTATCCAAGAACACACAAATCACTATGCCCTGCCCTGATGACCTATTTGCTAGATGGGTTCCCATAAGGAGATGTGGGATTTTGAGACTTCCCAGGCTGAAGATCAGCGCCACTTTATTCTTGTGTATTTTTGTTGCACTAGGGCAAAGTTAACCTCCTTGTTAAAAGTGTCTCATTTTTCCCGAATTAGATCTGAAATAAGACAGTGCTGTTATTAGACCTGCCTCTCTTAGCCAAGAAATAGGAGAATGAGAAGAAAGTAGTGTCAGGAAAACCCAGAGAAGAGAGAATGTCTAGGGGAAGTGGTGTTGTTGGCATAAAAGGCTATAGAGAGGTCAAGAATTATAATTAAGAAAAGGCAATTAGATTTGGCAATTAAGAGACTAATAGGCAACTTTGGAGTAAACCATTGGAAACCAGACTACAATGGATTTAGAAGATAATGAGAGGAGAGGAAATAGATACACCAGTTGAAACTGCTTTCTCAAGGAGTTAAGCTATGAAAGGGAAAAGAAATGTATGATGATAGCTAGCAGGGTAGTAAGATCAAATAAGGCTTGCTTTTTATTATTTTCATTTTTTTAATTTTAGCAAGGCATGGGTATATTTCTAAGTAGCAGTGAAGCAGCCAGTAGATAGGTAGACAATGAAAATTAGTGACAGAGGTGGGATGACTAAGGGAACACTCTTCTGGAAAAAATAATATAGATTCTGATCAAAGATCTATGTAAAGGTTTTGTGTCAGCAAAGGAAAAATGCATTTTTTTGCATATGAGATGGGGGTTTATGAAAAGATTAGTAGGAGAGGAGAAAACAGAGCTATACATGAATAACTTTAAATTTTGATGAAATATGAGACAAGGTCCTCAGTTGAAAGGAGGAGATGCCACGCGAGGCTTGAGAAGGGAGAAAAATACTTTCAATGGATATTGTGATGACAGGGAAAGCAAATAGCCTAGGGAAATACAAAAGGATTGTCTTGCTGCGATGAAGGCGCATTTGAACTTTCATAGCATAAATTTATAGTGTAACCAGTTAATATGATTTTGTGATTTTCTCTATCTCAGTTGAACAGCATGTGAATAGATAAGAAGGTGGTAGATGATGAGAATAATCCAAGATTGTGAGTTGGCAAGGAATGATAAGTGATAAGATAAGGTAGTAAGGCATTTGAGTGAAGAATTGAACTTCTCACCAAGGGTTAGATCTAGAGAAGTGAGAAGAGTGTAGTCAATGCCAGTGCAATGCTGTAGGAAAAATCTGAAATGTATAAGGATTAAAGACCTTGATAATGTAAAAAACAAAATTAGGGGTCATAAGATAGAGGGGGAGAGAGGATTATGAGAAAATGAATAGGTAAAATGATTTGTAAGTTCATATACATGGAAATGGGGCAGCTAGGTGGTAGAGTGGATAGAGCACCAGCCCTGAACTCATCTGTATGAACTCAAATCAGGCCTCAGACACTTACTAGCTGTGTAACCCTGAGCAAGTCTCTTAACCCTGCTTGCCTCAGTTTCCTCATCTATAAAATAAGTTGGAGAAGGAAATGGCAAACCACTCCAGTATCTTTGATAAGAAGACCCCAAAAGGGGTTATGAAGAATTGAACAAGACTTAAGAAAAATGACTGAACATAAACAACATTATATGTGGAAATAGGACGCTTGTGGGCGATGGCAAGAATAAGAGTATGATAATCTCTGTGTGTAGCTGAGAAGGGATAGAGTAAGTCATGGGGTATAAATAGAACAGAAACTTGAAAATTAGTGTTTGAGCTATCTCTCTCTCTCTATATATATATTTATGTATATATATATAGTATGTATGTATGTGTGTATATATATAGATGTGTGTATGTATGTATATGTGCATACATAGACACATCTACATTCACACACACACACATACATATATATCGTTATATACATATACATGCACACACATATATATGTGTATACACACACATTCATCAGTTCTCTCTCTGGAGCAGCATTTTTCATCATGGGTGTCTTGGGATTGTCTAGCATCATTGTATTGAAGAAAATAGCAAATTCTTTCACATTCAATCTTCCTTAAAAAGTTGTTATTACTGTGTACAATGTTCTCTTGGTTCTATTTGCTTCGCTCCTGGACAATTTTTGCATTTATCACTAAATTTCAGTCTATTTGCTGACTCTAAACTCTGGATTTGAAGGAACAATTTGGGTATATTCTAAAGTTGGGTTTGGTAACTAGGTACTGGTCAAATAAGAGCTGATATCTTATGTACTATAAGAAAAGAATGATTTTTATATTTTATTTAAAATTTGACTATATTTTATAATATAAGGACATTTTTTAAAAAGGTAGTGACGTCAGATTTGGTCCTTGGGGCATAGTTTGACAACCCTCTTCTAAAAAGCAAACTCAATGTGCGTATTATATCCTCATTGCTAAGTTGGCCCTTTGTACCATCATCATTATGTTTCCAAGAATTCTTACTTCAGTCTCCCTTTTGTAATGAACAAGACTAAGGCAGAGCTGATCTATTTCTTTTTAATCTTCACAATTATCAATCAGCTAATTGGTCAAAAATTATCTTGAATCCTGGTGATTGAGCAATGTAAAGAATTGCCATACCACTTTATTTTTATTTAATATCTGTAGATGAGGCAACATTATAAAGTCACAAAAGATTAACATTTGGTCTGCCAACATTTTTAATATCAAATTCCAGAGTTGAACTATATAAAGGCAATAAAATCTAACAATGCGTAGACTGCTCAGATAATAAACAAAGCAATTTCTACAGTATCACTCCGAAGTGATTGCTTCAGTTTCTTTTACAGAAAAAACCTTTTAAGAAAGCAACACTGTTAATACTAGCATTTAATTAAGAGAATGTGCCATTCACTGGGTTAAATACTGTGGAGAGCAGGAACAAATAAAAATTCCTGTCCTCGAAGAACTTAAATTCTAATGGTGGATGGACAATATACATAAAGAGTTGGTGAAATATGCTAGCATGTTAAAGATAATAGTCACCTAAATTTAAACTCATAGTCCTGAATTATTCTCAAAAGTAGAATTTTAGTTGTGTTGTGTTTATAATCAACCTACATATTTATGTCGACTGTTCCAGGTACAGAGTACTTAAGGTGGGTTAGCTATTTTCTGCAGTGGGCAAATAATATCACCAAACTTGTGCCTTTCCATCACTAGCAGAGCTAACTTCTAGATCATCCAGTCTAGTATCTGACTACTCTGTGGAATTCTAAATTTTACTTGTTCAATTCCTGTTCAAAGAATAAATGGACCTTGAATGTTATTTCACCTAAGAGATAAGCACCAGTTCACTGATTCACTCTCAGTGGAACCAACTTGAAATAGCTACCATTATCCTATAGTCCTTTGAAGAACTAACCCCAGAGATAAGCTCAGAGCAAGTTTCAATTTATGTTGTTTTGCCAGTAGCCTGAACTCTGAAAATGAACCTAAATGCAGAAGTAAATAACATTGGCCCATACACAACGAGAGTTGAATGATGAAATTTCATTTTCCTGGAAGTTGACTGATACAATACAAACATTACTTCATCACTTTATCATCTCTGTCCATAGCTTATGTTATATTCCTAGAGTGACATGAATCACCAAAGTTCCCCATTTTTATTCTAGTCTTCAATAGTAGATTTAGCTGAAAAACGGACCCAGAGGCAGCACAGGAATTTCAGTTAAGGAGAACAATAAAACTACACTACATAATCACCTTTCCCTAAGGAAACACGAACTAAGCTGGCAGTCTTTGGTTTTGCTTAGGTAAAATTGACCAAAAGCCCACTCCTTTATTTTAAAAATTCAACTCTGAACTACTGATACATTTTAAATAATCATATGAATCTATCAGAATACTTTATTTTGTCTGGCTTGCAGACTATATCAAGGTACAAGGTAGGGAAATGTTCTATGATCTCATCTCTACTTTTACTTTGCATGTTTTCTGTACTGTTCTGGAAGCTGTATAAATTCTGTTATGTGAGAGTCCATGGGGGTAAAGAAGTGACAGATCTTTCAAGGATAACAATCTACTTGGTCTGACCATTGCTCACCAAGCTTAAGAAAACTAATTTATTATTTGTGGATTTTGAATGAGTTAAAGTGCAGCCTTGAAGGTTTTTCCCCCTTTTATGTATACATTTTAATGGGCCTATCTCTCCTCTGCTAAAATATACGCTACTTAAAGATAATTGTTTTATATTTATCTTTGCATTCCTTGCACTGAGCAAAGTGGCTGACACAAAGTAGGTACTTAAATAAGTGTCTTTAATATTTCTGTATCTCTCTCTCTTGGACTTACTGGTCTATATAGTGCTTATTAGTGTGGACAGCAGAGTAAAGATGGCTAAGTCTTAGGACCATACCACCCACAACCACTCACAAAAATGGCACAGAAATGGCATCAAGAAAGTCACAAGTCACAGAGATTCGAGACTCTAAAAGGGGTTGACAAGAAACACAAGAAGAAGCTGAAGAAGATGTAGGCCAACAACACTAACACTATCAAAGCCCAAGCAAAGTCCATCAAGGCCCAGAGCACCAATGCCTCCAAGGCCCAGCTCCTCATGTTTAAGATCCCCAAGGCCAATGCCCAATATGGTGGTCCCAACCTGGCCACCCATCATCCAGTGCCTATGGTCTACACCAAATGCCCAGGCTCCAGGATCACAAAGCCCCACTTTAAAGTCTCCAGAATCACTGATCCCCAGGCTGCCAAGTCCACTGACTCCAAGATCACCAAGTCAATGTCAGTAAGTCTGACCTCAAGGTCACCAAATCTAACACCAAGGTCACCAAGTCTGATCCTAAATCTGCCAAGTATGATCCCAAGCCAGAGAGTATGAAATCAAAGTCACCAAGTCTGATTCTAAAGTCATGAAGCCCAGTGATTCCAAGTCTGCTAAGCCTACTGACCCCAAGCCCACTGATCCAAAGAGCACTAAATCCAAAGATGCTGCAGCTAAAGCTACTAGTCCCAAGTCTTCAAAATAGATGCTTCAGTACAGAAGGACTTGTTTAAACCCTCAACCACCATTTTTGTCAGACAGGGTATGCTTATTCACTATTTTATACAAATAAAGGAAATGGTGGGTCATAAGGGAAAAAAAGGTGTGTTGACCAATTTATTTTAAAAGATGAGAGAAAAAAAATTTCACATTTACAAAGTATTAATGTAAATGTGATCCCCCTTCTCCCTAGGCTCTCTGTCTCTGGGCTAGCTTACTTACACCCTAGAAGGTCAGAGGTTCCTAGACTGCTTCTACTCACTCTCAGGGTGCCAGCGTTGACCTTGTTGTGGTGGCTGCTCTCTTACTACTGAATATGGTACTCCTGAGCACCCACTGGGGATTTGACTTAATGAATCAACAGAGACAAATTCCATTAATTCTTAACTACAAACATTTCTGAAATAGAAGCAGAATAATAATAATAATAATGATAATAATAATAATGAAACTACAATATGACTTACCATCCTTCAACTGACATATGCTCTCTCACCAATGTATACAGTGCCCATGGGTGGCAAGAGGGCACAAACTTATTGAACTACAGAAGAGAGGACCATGGATGAGGCACTTGTGTGCCAGGGACAATGCATAACTCTAGATTGCTGGTTTAGATATACTTTATCATCCTTGAGGAATAATCTGAACAATAATTCACTACTGGGAAGGGCTGCCTCTCCATTCACTGCCCCACTCAATGAGGTAATCTTCTGTGCTTCCAAGGTAGTTTTTCATTCATTCAGCAAAAGCGGAAACTAAATCTGGTATCTGCAGAACTTCCCTAGTCATTTTATGCCCTTTCAGCAAAAGCGGAAACTCTCAGATTGGGATCTTCACATTCATTCTAGGACTGCTCCCTTAGCTGAGCTCTAATAGATTTCAAAGTATCAGGGAGTCTGTATTTATCAAGTCAAACTTTCCTCCTCCAGTTGGATTTTTCCAAGCAACAAAGTTTAGGCTTTTTCCTCCAATCACTTCTTTCAAGCAGCAGGGGTCAGTTAAATCTCTGAGAAGAGTGAGCTCTCTTCTCAGATCTGCCCAGAAGTATCTCCTGAGATCAAATCTGCTCTGAGCTGAGCTCTGTTTTGGATTTTGTTCTTATGAGCTTGAGCATTCTATAAAACTAAAATTACTTTTTTCTGGTTCAAAGTGGTGGAACTTCAGGGAGATGAGCACTTTGATCAAATAATGATAAAGAAAAATTCACATTTCTGCTATCTGCACTCTAACTAGATTGTAAATATCTGTCCCATATTCAGCAACCAATTCTAGAGACTGTGGTTTCCTAGCTATTGACTTCATTGACTTGTTAGTCTTATGCATAGATGTGAGAAAACAGTAGACTTTGGCAGTTTGGAGGCTGAATGTCTTTTCTATTTGGGTTTCCTTTTTTACTATATTTTTTTTCCTAATTGACCCTTGTTTTTCTTACAGCTTTCCATTAGCAAAACTTTTTTTGAAAACAAATTTAATTTAATATATTATATTTTCTGAAATTACATGTAAAAAGTTTTCAACATGCATTTTACAACTGAGTTCCAAATTCTCTTTCTTATTTTCCACACCCCTCATTGTGAAGAACAACAATTTGATATAGATTATTAATGTGTTATGGTGTAAAACATATTACCATATTAGTCATGTTATAAAACAAAATATACACCAAAATGAAAACCCCCAAAAATGAAGAAGTTTTGAAAAGTATTCTTCCATTTGTATTCAAATTCTATCAGTTCTTATTCTGGGGATGGATAACATTTTTCATAAGTCCTTTAGAGTTATCTTGGGTCATTGTATTGCTTAGAATAGCTAAGTTCACAGTTGATCATGTTACAATATTGCTGTTACTGTGTACAATGTTGTCCTGGTTTTGCTCATTTCACTTTGCATCAGTTCATGTAAGTTTCTCCAAGTTTTTCTGAGAGCATCTAGCTCATCATTTCTTATATCAGAATAGCATTCCATCACAATCATATACCACACATTGTTCAGCCATTCCCCAATTGATGGGCATCCCCTCAACTTCCAATTCTTTGCTACTAGAAAAGAGCTGCTATACATATTTGGGCATAGTTCCAAATTGCTCTGAATAATGGTTGAATCAGTTCACAACTCCACCAACAGTACATTAGTAGTCAATTTTTCTACATCCCCCTCCAACATTTATCATTTTCTTTTTTTATCCTATTAGCCAGTCTAATAAATGTTAGGTAGTAGCTCAGTATTGTTTTTCTTTTTTGCCTTTTTTTGCGCTTCCCCGATTAATCATTATTTAGAGTGGTTTTTTTTTTCATATAGTTGTTGATAGCTTCGATGACTTCATCTGAAAACTGACTGTTCATATTTTTGATCATTTGTAAATTGGGAAATGGGTCTTATTTTTATAAAATTGACTCATTTCCCTAAATATTTGAGAGCTAAGAAATTCGCTTCATTTTTTTCATAGTTATGATTGCTAACTGTGTTTCCCTCCATCCAATTCTATCCCTGCCATTTATTTTATTCCCTCTCTCTCCTTTCAGTTTGTTCCTCCTCAAAAATGTTTTGCTTCTAACTATTGCCTCCCCCAATCCACTTTCCTCTCTATGACCACCCCACCCTTCTCTTTTCCCTTTCCCCTCCTACTTTCCCATAGGGTAAGATAGATTTCTATACTCAATTGAGTGTGTATGTTATTCCCTCTTTGAGCCAATTTCAATGAGAGTAAAGTTCAAGCATTCACGGCCACCTCCACCATCTTCCCCTTCATTGTAATAGCTTTGTCTTTCCTCTTTTATGTGAGATAATTTATCCCATTCTACCTCTACCTATCCCTTTATCCAAGTTTCTTTCCTCTTTTCACCCCTTAATTTTATTTTTTTTCTTCTTTTCACTCCTTAATTTTATTTTTTTAGGTATCATTCCATCATATTCAACTCATAGCTTTGTCTTCTGTCTATATACACTCCTTCTAACTGCCCTAATAATGAAAAAGTTCTTATGAGTTACAAATATTTTCTTCCCTTGTGGGAAAGTAAACAATTTAACCTTAATAAGTCCCTTATTATTTTCCTTTTCTGTGTACCTTTTTATGCTTCTCTTGAGTCTTGTATTTCAAAGTCAATTTTTTATCCAGTTCTGGTCTTTTCATCAGCAATGTTTGAAAGTCTTCTACTTCATTGAATACTCATTTTTCCCCCTGAAGCATTATATTCAATTTTTATGGGTAGATGATTCTTTGTTGTCATTCTAGCTCCTTTGTCTTCCAGAATATCATATTCTAAGCCTTCAAATTCTTTAATGTAGAAGCTGCTACATCTGGTGTTATCCTGACTGTTGCTCCACTGTACATGAATTGTTTCTTTCTGGCTGCTTGCTATATTTTCTCCTTAACCTGGATGCTCTAGAATTTGGCTATAACATTCCTGGGAGTTTTGCCTTTGTTGTCTTCTTTTGAGTGTATGTTTTGATCCTCTTTGTCTCCATAGCAACTTTTTATGGTCAGAATTTTTTTCTGTTGTTTGCTCATTTCCTCAGCTTATTTCTTGACTTTTAACTCTTTGCTAAAGAGAGGCTCTTGTTCCGTGGTGGAGGGCAAACTGTCCCAGGCTTCAACATTTTAAGCTATATTCAAGTATACTGCTACATACCTGTAAGCTTTTCATTTTTCCAAAGTGATATGATGCAAGGAGAGATGTGTTTACTGCTCTCCTGGCCTGTGCTCTGGTCTGTGAGTGACTACATGGACTATTTTCTGCTCCGGAACTGTGATGAGTGTTCCTGGTCCACTTAGACCAGAAGCTCTGTGGTGCTAGTGCTTATCCTTGCCCTGACACTGCTACCCAGGACTGCAACCCAGATCTGAGCATGGGCAAAGCAACAGAGTCCTGCTTCAACTGTGAGCAAAGATACCCCTGTAGTCTCCCTCTGACTAGTTGTTTGTCCCCATTACTTATTGCAGAGTGAGAGCTCTGGAAGCTGCCCTGGCAGCTACTTCTTCATTCATTCCTAAGGCCTGCTCCTGCTTTCCTGGTGCCCAGTCTGTGCTGGCACAGCCTGCATTGAACTGGGCTCCACACTCACTCCAATATGACAGATCTTTTTTGCCAAACTTTTAAGTTGTCTTGGACTGGAAAATTGTTTCATCTCGTCCTTTTGTGGGTTCTGGCACTCTAGGATTTGTTTTAGGGCATTATTTAAAAGTCTTTGGAAGGGTTTTGAGGACAGCTCAGGTGAGTCCCTGCCTTCTCTCCTCCTGCTTGGCTGTGACCTCAACCCTTAGCAAAGCTTTTCATGTCTGAATGGGACTTGCAATTACAAATACACTTCATTTTAATTCAACAAGAATTAGTTCTGTGTAATTGCTGGGGATGTAAGTACAAAAAAGAAATAATTCCTTTCTCAAGGACCTTAGATGCTATTAGGAAATGTGTATAATTTAAGATGTAAGTTCTCCTATCATGAGCCCCTCAGGTTGATATAAATAAGCTAAAGAAAATTCAATATGCCACACTACCAGGTTAATTTCTATAACTTCTCAAGGGGTTGCTCTTTGGTTGCTACATCCAAATGCTTAGTTATGAGTGGCAATTTAAAGCTAGTCTAGAATATCCGTATAGCTATATTTATAAGAAATATAAAACTTGAAAGACAACTCATTAAATTACAGAATATTCATTTGGAAAATTAAAGTAATTATGTGGCTATAGTCCAGAAAATATAACATAACATTTTAATATGGGAATAACCATTGTTTCCAATTGGAACATGACAACAGTGATTTCTACCCTGATATCTAACTACTTTTGCAATTTAAAATTCTGCCCTAGGTGCCATATTGGAAGGCATGAATCATCCTTTTACTGGATTGTGTGATATTGACTTTATGATTTTCAAGTGAGTAAAACTACAAAGGCTAGATTTATAAGGCACATGATAAACTTATTACAAATGTGGCTTGAGATCAGTTTGCAATGATAAGAACAATGGCTTTTACACAAGAAAAAGCATTCCTAATAAGATAATAGAATACCAAAATAGTCTTTCCCCCCATGATTTTGATAAATTATTCCAACACACATTTGGAAGAAGAAGAATATAGCACATTACAAATGGAAATTTTCACAATCAGAGGAAAGGGTGGGATGAAGGCAATGTATGAATGAAAAAGAAGTTGCACTGTTCATTCACAGAGACTGTGTTCCATTGATACCCTTATGGCGTCAAGGGAAAGTGAAGAAAGTCCATAACATAGTAGATGACTCTTCTCTACCTTGGCACACTTTTGGGTACAAAGGGTTACAAAGGATGAGCAAGAATGAAAGGGCTGTGATCTGCATCCCTGAAAAGAATACACACATTGATAAGATTGTATACCTACTTCAATATTGCACATATACGTTTGGGTCTAAAATATTATTATGTTGTTATAATAAATTATTAAAATAAAAACATATTATCCAATTATCTCAGTAAATGTTTGCCCCCTTAATTTCATTCCTTCTTTTGATCTTTCCTCCTTTATTATCTCTCTGTCCTAAACCACATTTCCTGAATGTGTGTATATGTGTGAGTGTGTGGGTCTGAGTTTGTGCATGTGTGTGTATGTGTGTGTGTGTGTGTGTATGTGCATGGGATAATTTTCATTCATATCCCAGAAAAACAATAAAAAACAACTGGAATAAAGTCTGTGAATGATCTATCCGAGCCTCTCTCAGCTAATGGGCAGTTAAACAGTTATCAGTCAATCATGACTTCTTTTCCAATATCAGGCTGGACTAGAATTGAACTGATGGCCCATTTGGTGAACAGATCTCTTCTCTGACTATCTAATCTCCTGTCCTGCCAATGACGATTACTTGTTTAATGATCATAGCTAAGCAAATAGAGAAGCTAATTTTATTTTGAACATTACACTTCAATTTTAGCCTCTGCTTCACTGTAAATTGAATTGTGATTTATTTGGTATTGGGGGCTGGGGAAAGTTGAGAGTACACACAGAAATGTACTATATATCACACATTATTGCTTACTTGTGATCTTCATTCAAATGTATCCATGCAATCTCCAAATTAAAGAAAAAATATTTATAGCCCTGATTTGTTGAAGTAATTTATAGCTTATCGTATATTTCATAGATCCATCCATTTTTTTCTACTCAATTAAGTTATTTTTACTAGATCTTTAATAAAATTGTTTTTCTAGGTCAACTATTTCAACATGGTTTTGCATGTTTTGTCTTTTGGGAATTAGATATCAGACTTATAGACCAACTAATAATGTTTGGAAAGTGCCTTAAACTGTGGGCATCAAGGAGTAGAGAGCACTCAATATTATTCAATTTTTTTATATTTAACATAGTATCTATTTTTCTTAAAGAAAATGGCTTTAAGAAACATGATTCTTTTTTAAACAAAATAAACAGTAGTAAATTGCGAATGTAATATTACCTTTTAAACATGCATTGAACTGATTTCCCTGAAATTATTTTTTAAATTAGGGGTAAAGGTAGAAAATGGTCCAGTGCACTGCCTCTCTATAATTACACTAATATATATGTGTGTGTGTGTGTGTGTGAGTGTGCACGCATGTGTGTATGTGTGTAATAGTGTGATTATATATTTGCATATATGGATAGTACATATATGGATACAACAGATTGTGATTGTATATTTAAATATATCACATGCAGATTGACATCTCTTGAGATACTTGCGAAAGTAAACAGCTGTCTTGCAATGCTCCCATGGTTTTAGGAAGCAGTGTTGACTTTATAAGACAAAGTGATTTCAAATGAGCTCTCCCTCTTCATGAACTTCTTGTAAATACAATTTATCAACTGGTCTTTTGTAACTTTTTGTTGCATGATAAATTGTGCATTCCAGATTTTCTTGAATGATATGTCAGTATAATGCAATTTCATTATTTATCTTTGATTTTAAGTTTGTAAAACCTTTCTGGAAACCCCAGTCAAAAAAGTAGAAGGACAAACCTGTTGAATCACAGGATATTAGATCTAGAGCTAGGAGGGATCTTAGAGGTCTACTCTAAAAGGTCCAACCTTCATTTTACCAATGAGGAAACTGAGGTTCAGACATATTGTGACTTACCCCAAAGCAGAAATATAGAAAGTAGAGGAACCAGGATTTTAACTTGAGTTCTGTGAATATAAGTTCATTGCTTTTTCTATTGAAGAAAGGTTTTCAACCTAATATTTAGTCAAACAAAATGGAAATGACATATATGTCATACTATTTCTCACATAAAGGAAACTTAGTTGAGAAAAAAAGGCAGCATAGATTTTTTTTTACAGTATTTTCTACCTATAGTTACTGTGAGGAGGATCTGAAATGGAAGAATTCTATTGCCCAGGGTGCCTGTTGCCTCTGCCTCTGCAAATAACAATATTATTTCTATTTTTCAGAGGAGCTCCACTGGTTTGGTCTTAGATTTTGATTCAAGCCTCAATTGAATGTTTTCTGCATTTGCATTTGACTTCTTTGCTCAGAAGGAGGCCCCTTGTTTAAACACAAAAATCTTTCCTTGGGTAGTACAGTTCATTTATATTTGACATAAGTTTCTTGAAGTGATTTATAAGGCAGCTCAAATGTATTAAGCCAATGTGGGAAGAAGCCAGTTTGTGCACATTGCTTATGCTGGCAAGAATTTCAATTTAATCATTGTCTGAATTACTTTAGAATCATCATTTCTTCTATGGAGGATTTTTGTGGAGAGGAGAGAATAGAAAAGGAATTAGATTTATATAATAAATCAGGTCAGTGTACACTTCAAATCTATCTTCCAAGTTATAATGAAATATCATTATCCTGAGAATCATACTTACATTTTCCTTATAGGCTGTGGCAATCTTGCTGTGTTTGAGCTGGGTCACCACCTTTGTACCATCATCCGGTTGCTAATTTCCCTAATGAATCCGCTGTTATTGTAAATTATTAAAAAGTTTTTCAAGTTTAAGTGGAGAAAAAAATAATATTAAAAAGGGAAATAGGAGGCTAACAGAGAGCAGGAGCCATTTAGGGAAATTAAAAGGGCCAAAGTTTGAGGAAAGACCTAATTCAAGAGATAGGCAAAAGGGAACCAAAAAGTACTTCCCTGCCTCCCTGCAATATATCCTCCCAACCCCTCCCCAGGCCAACCTTTGTTCATTCTATAGTTGGATTCAGAATATTATAGCTGAAGGGAAATTTAGGAGTTGAGTCACATGGGTTTGATTTGCATGGTTGAGACACTGTTTGACCCTGAAGAAGTGTATATAAATTCAGAGGTTAGCGTTTTGCCTTAGGGGGCACACTCATTGAAAGAGTGTTGCTGTTGAGACTCTGGGTAGCCGTTGAAACAGGCCCCTGCCCCTGGCTTTGAAAAATGCAGATGTTGGTGCTTCTCTGGCAACTATGTATTATGATTTGGCCTGTTTAGATTGTCTCTGTTTGTAATTTCTGTCTGTATTTGCCCTGAAGTTCAGAGCTGACTTATTCCCCTGAACTAAGTGAATGATATATGTATGTTTAATTGAAGTGAGATTGTTAACCCCTTAAAGTTGCTTTCCTTAAGAAAGCAGATCAAAGGACTTGTGCTGGCAGCCCTTCTGGGTGCCAGGCTTGTTGTTGGTCTTTCACCACCGCAAGAGCAGCTAGCAACATTGTTGTTACAAGGAGAGACTGGATGTGAGTTTCAAAAGAAACAAAGGGTTCTTAAAAGAGGCAGGTAAGGGAAGAGGAAGCATAGGGTAAACATGGGGAAAGGGCTTGTGAACAGAGGTAGAAAATACAGAGTTACATGTGAGGAGCGGGAAGACAGTTCAAATTTGAGTTTATATTTGGTCTTAAGGCCAGTAGGGAGCCATTCAAATTTGCTAACTACATGGATGACATTGTCAAACTTGTGTTTTAGGAATATCTCTTTAGAGGTTTATATGGAAGATGCTTTGGAGATGGTGAAACTTAAATCATGGAGATAATATGAGAAGTGTGCAACAGTATTGATGAAATGTGATAAGACCCCCAACTAGGATGGGTGGTAAGATATGAGTAAAGAGAAAAGGATGAATGAAGGAATGAATGAATGAATGAATGAATAACAAAGCATTTAAGTACTACTATGTTCTAAGCACTCTTCTGCACTTATATTCCAGTAGGGGAAGAAGAGTGTATCGTATAGAGTGGTAACCAGAGAAAGGAGTTATGGAGATTGTGATAGGAGGCAGGGAAGTTGATTGTTGCCTCCTTTTCAGCGGTATTGAATTGACTTCCCAGAGGAAGAGGTGAAAAGCAGGGAAGCGGGGCGGGGGGGGGGCAGAGTCAAGATGAAGGCTGGAAAGCAGGGACTAGTGTGAGCTCCCCACCAAGTCCCTCCAAAAACCTATAAAAATGGCTCTGAACCAATTCTAGAACTGCAGAACCCACAAAGTGGCAGAGGGAAACAGGGCTCCAGCCCAGGACAGCCTGGATGGTCTCTGGGTAAGGTCTATCCTGCACGGGGCTGGGAGCTGAAGGGAGTGGAGCTGAGCAGAGGAGAGGCCAGCCTGGGCAGCGCAGACCAAGGAGACCTGGACCTGGGCAGAGTATGCCCTAGCACCCTGAATCAGTGAGCTGCAGCAGTTACCAGACCTCTCAACTCACAAGCAGCAAAGACAACAGAGAAGGTTAGTGGGAAAAGCTGC
>CM053622.1:272848550-272870341 GCA_028646595.1 Phalanger gymnotis | reverse complement strand
AATACCATGATTAGTATATATGATCCTATAAAAAGAGTATCCAGAGCTCTAAAACTCAAAATTATCTGAGGTTATATAAGAAAGCAAATGAAAAGAAAAGAAAAAAATGTCTCTGTTCAGATATTTGTTTGACTAGGTACAACTCTGAGGTTCTGTGACCCCCAGTACAATACCATAAACATGGTAGGTGGCAGAGCTGTCAAAATCACCGGATTGAAATGTAATTGAGAAATGTTTAATAAAATAGATTAAAAATACCAACTAACATCTTTATTTGTGGTTTTCTAAATCAACATGAGAACTGTAGAATCCATTTCTATTTGAATTTGACTTAGCAGTGAATAGGGACTAGACCTGGTATTCCATGTTTGTAGGGAATTCCTGGATGAGGAAACTCCCTGTACCAATGAGGCTGGTACTTTTCTCTACAACTTTAGAAAGTTGCCTACAGTACTGAGAGATCAAGTGAGTTACCTGGCATTACATAGCCCAGTATGTATCAGAAGTGGGACTCCAAAACACGGTCATTTTAAAATGTTGAATAGAATTGCATTCAACTGAATAAGGTCTCAAACCTTCCCCAGTGTTACCTTGCTTATTATGTCTGACATCTTCCAGTCCAATTAGCTATTTGAGATTTTAAATGCAATCAAGTTTTAGTTTTAATGAAATGTAATATAAAATTATAGATATATATGTATATATATATATATATATATATAGATAGATCTGTCTATCTGTCTGTCTATGTATCTATCTGTCTATCTATCTATCTCTTAGCCTGTGGACCATACAACAAAGGGCAGTGACCTCATTTATTCTGTGGGGCAAAGTTTATTGATCCTTGGTCTAGGACATACAAACAACTTAAGAAGCACAAATTTTACTCTCATGTAAATCAAGTCACACACTTTATATATAATGGGTAAATTATTGGTACAGTTCCTGATTATTCAGTCAGTGTAATGGGTTTTAAACTTTTTTATGTCTTTCCTAGGTTTTTTTTTTACTTTTTTTATAGCATGCTAAAGAAAGATTCATTCCTCTTATAAAATCTTTGGGTCCCTTTCCTTCCTTCCTAATGACCAAATAAATATTAAGCTATTTCTGTGAACTCCTTTTGTCAATCACTGAAGAAAAAATATCCTTGTTAGTCTTGACTCTATATCCATTCCATATTCTCTGAACAAAATTACTCTATGCCCACAGAAAATTCCTGTACTTGTTACTCTGTTATTTGGGGTTATGTAGCACATTCCTCACTCTTCGTAGATTATGTCTTTCTACTTATACTACATGTTCGTGCTTTTAATTCTTTTCTATTAGACTCATCTAAATAATTTTATCTAAAAAATGTAACAATCACAGAGAGTACATTCACGTTCCTGTTTAGGACCATCACTCGCTGCCTCTCTTTGTTAGGGGATAATTTCTTCAGAACTCCTTCTCCAAGTTATTGGCTCCTCTCAGATGTATGATCATACAGCACTAATATTGGAAGAATGTAAGCCCCAGAGACTAAACTTTTGCATTTGAAGCATTGTGGACTCAGTTGAATAGCAATACAAAGGAAACTTGTGGACAAAAAGAGAAAGGAAACATAATACAGATTTTGGATGTGCAAATGACTAATTGAGATGGAATATGCTTCAGCATTTTGGGCAACACTTGGCATATAGTAGAAACTTAATGAATCCTTATTGACTGACTGACTTTAATTTTTCTGCTTCCAGGAAGGCAAGGACCTGCCAAAACAAAAATGTGATTTACTTTCATTTTTGGCCACATAGAATACTGATATCATTATTACTTGGAGGAAGGGTCTAAGTAAAAAGTGAAATTATTAAATTGGTAGGATGTTTTTATAACCTTACTTTATTTTCCAATAACCCATACTTGAGTGATTTTATTATCTGTTCAGAATAGGAATGCTGTAAAGAAAATCTTATAAAACAAAGATTTAATGAAAAAAATGAATAACTGGATAAAGGCATTCAGAGTAATAGAAAAAATTAAAGCCTAGTTTATTGGTTCCAACAATATTTATATGTATTAGATACAGAAATAAGTAGCATTATAAAAGAAGGCACTAAAAAAAAACTATGCAAACTTGTTAATGAGGTCACCAGAATGAAGATTGGACTATTTAGCCTTATCAAAAATTCAGAATACTAATGATATAACACATTCATAGCTTCATTCTGTGAATCTAGCATTTTCTTACCACATATATTATTAACCATATATTTTAACAGCAAAAATTCATATCCATTGGCAATAAAGTGGTGTTTTAATTTTCTCATGTCTTATATAATGCAGATTTGAAGAGAGGACTCTATATAAATAAGTATGTAAATATGTATTTTAAAGTTATATATTTGCTTATTTGCAACATTTTTTTTCATGTAAGGAGCTCCTGGGTGAAGAAAGTCTCACCACAAATACTGATTAGCACTTTCTTTTTAACTCATGCTTTTAAGAGGTTCCTTAGACCTCAGGGAGGTTACATGATTAGCCATTACATTGGAGGTAGGATTTGAAGCTAGGTCTTCTTGACTTTGAGGCCAGCTCTCTAGCCACTATAACTCTAGTTGTATTTCTAGTGGAATTCATTTGGGCCTCTTTTTGAGACTTTGCTTTTCTTTTACTGACTCATATGGAATTTCATTCACAGAACTCTATAAATTATTCTAGAATTATTTATAAATGATTCAATATGTGCCTTCATAGACACATGTTTTGTGTTCAACTAAATTGCTCCCTTTTTAAGATAAAGTTGATTGGAAGACAAGTATTCAGATTATGTGTATGTGTGTGTATAATGACAATTCAATGAATATTTATTGAGTACCTACCTTGGCAGACTGTAGATGTAAAGAAGAATAAAGAGCAGTGTGTACCCCTATAGGGTACACATTTCTCATACCATAATACACTTATAGGTATCCTTTTGAAATGTCCCAAAGTTGATTTTATACAATATGAAACTAAGTTGCAAAGTCATCATCATCATCATCATCATCATCATCATCATCATCATCATCATCATCATGTCAATCTTCATTTCTGTGTTCAGAGACTTTCCAGCTTAGTAAGACTTTTCCAGACTTGCCTGTCACTGGCTCAGGGGTCGCCTTGCCTCCTTGACAAGGCATCAGAGTTAGTATTTTCAGAAGAGAATGCTACCAAAGCGAAATAATTTAGCTTTATACAAAATATTTGAAGTGGATAATCTGTTCATAGGTAATTGTTTCATTTTTCTTAGAGCCAAGTTTCTTAAATAGGCAATGCATTGTCTTGTGCTTTCTAAGCTCAGGCAGATTATCTTTCAAAAAGGCATGGTTTTTCTCAGTATAAAGAAACAAGGTGTGTTCTTTAAAAAATGATCAAGGTACACAGGAAAATGACAAAATGACACTAAATGGGGAAAAAAACTGAATGTTAAACATTATTCTCAGTACTTCATCAAATCTTGCATCTCATTGGTCTGGTGACTTCCTTCTTCCTTGTAGATTCTAATATAAAAACATCCACTCATTTTTCCCTGTCCTCATATATAGCTTTCAATAAATTATATACAGGCAACTACTCTATTCAAGAAGCCTTTTTGTATATTTCTGTTGATTTCTGTTCAGTCATCAGTTTGTCCATATTCTTCACTATTGCTGCATGGTAAAACAGGACCACCTCCTGTTCTAGTCATTTATGTCTTTGAGGGTGGTTTTTATAGCTATCATCATTGGCAAGGTGCTGTAGCCTATTTACATCCCCAAATGTGCATTACTATACTGTTCTGTATTCAGAATCATACATATCCTGAGTTCTCACACATGATGAGAAAGGATTGTTTTCCTTGTGATTAATTTGATTCAAAACTATATTTTTTCATATTTATTATTTTCAAAAGACTTTCTTGGGCATTATTTCTGTTTTGTTTGTTTTTTATATTTTTTTGGAGGGGCAGGGCAATTGGGGTTAAATGACTTGCCCAAGGTCACACAGCTAGGAAGTGCGTCAAGTGTCTGAGCTGTATTTGAACTCAAGTCCTCTTGACTCTAGAGCTGGTGCTCTACTCACTGTGCCACCTAGCTGCCCCTTCTTTGGTCATTATTAAGAGATAACATGGCATAATTGATAGAGGGCGAGCCTTTGTAGTTAAGATCCTGAGCTTCAGTCCTTTCTCATGTATATATCTATACACATATATGTATGTATATGTGTTCCCATACTAATATATACACACATATACATATACACATATACACATCATACACACACACACACACACACACACACACACACACACAGTTCACACATTTGGGGATACAGAAGACTGCAAAGAACAGTCCCTGCTCTCAAGGAGCTACAGAGAGGTTGCAGGCTCAAACTGGTAGAAGAGATATATATGTCGAGACATCCCTAAAACAATGAAATTTCAAATTTAGAAACCCAAAATTGATCCCCAGTCATTGTGATTCCTCTGAGGTCATAGGGTTCTGTTTCATAGATATAGTATGTGACCATGAGAATATTGCTAGTAAAAAGATGGGCTTCCCAACTATAACTTCTCAAATATTACCAACCTGATTTCCTAGCTCATTGTAAGTGCCTCTCCAAAGTATATGTACTGATGGACTAAGTCAGTAGGCTACTCATCTAGGGATATTTCGTAATCTAGGTATTCTCCATTCTCCATCTGTTGGGGTTTATTATTATTTTCTTTCCCCCACTGTGGATGCCTAGGCCTCCTTTTAGTGATCATAGATCTTTCTCAGTAGCCTTCTTTTAATTGGACTTTGTGCAGGTCAGCCTCCATGACAGTGTGGACATGTTTGGTTAGTAGATACTTCCTTCTTTTGTGTTTTCTTGATGCTAAGATACTAAAGAGCTTTAAAAGAAAAAAAACACCTTAAAGCACTTTCTCAGATGATCTTTTATAAACAATAAAATGTAACCATGTAAAATGAAAATATATCTTAAGGCTTTGGAATTATTATTTTTGTATCTAGGGGAAAACTCCAAGAATATACAGTTTTAAGGGAGCTTAATTTAAAATATTGAATTCGACAATATTATGTGTTCTTACATATAATGAAAAAAAATGTGTTTTCCTTGTGACCATTTTCATTTAGCATCATATTTCCAATTATCTTACTGCTTTCTAAGATCCATTTAAAAGAATTACGTCTATGGCAATAATTTAAGGCTACTATATAATTTTTTTCTCAAGATTTCATCAAGAAGAATTCAATTATTGAATCAAAAGCTCCCATTAGAGCCAAAAGATAGGTCTGTGTTGCTGGTGCTCATGAATTAATCAAAGTATCATTTCCTTCTACACAATCACATGGGATGGCAGAACTTTTACCATTTTCTTTTTCTAGTTAATGTAAAAGTATGAGAGATTCACTTTCTTCAATTTTGACCATAAAGTTGAATATAAATTATTTTTATGAAATAATTAAATTCGTAAAGCTTTAAATAAATGATTCTTAATACATCAGTATACTCATAAAAACAATAATTGTCAGTTAAATTTCCTCATTTCTGTCTTCATTATCAGTGTCACACCGAGTATTTTTCATGTTTGAACTTTAAGAATAGAAAATAAACTTGGCAAAGGACTAGATTTTTTGAAATTCACAAAATACTTAAATCTGCATCTAC
Source organism: Phalanger gymnotis (assembly GCA_028646595.1). Classification (NCBI taxonomy): domain Eukaryota; kingdom Metazoa; phylum Chordata; class Mammalia; order Diprotodontia; family Phalangeridae; genus Phalanger; species Phalanger gymnotis. Next base: position 272,864,674 of record CM053622.1, on the reverse strand, counting down.
CATTTACCTTGCTTTTTTTTTTTTTACTGTCTTTGTTGCTGTTGTCTTGTTATTCAAACTATCTTGAAATATTTAATTATGAAAGCTAAACCAACATCTCTTTTAAATGAAATGTATTTGGTGCTATGGAAGTTTTAAATCTTCCTGTTTTGGCTCTAAATATGGCCTTTTTCCAATCTTCAAAGCTGGGCATGGCCACCATATCTGATTATTGGCACTTTGAGCATAGGGAAAAAAAAAGAACAGGGCATTTAAAAGTGAGAGGTAATGAAACATAACATATTGAGGACTGACTTTGTTATCATGAGAATCTGGACCTAGGATTTGCCTCTGGTACATAAAAGATGTGAGATTCTAGACCAGCAATTTTATCTTTCATTGTTCACCCAGGAACTGTGGTCCTTAAATCCTTGTGTTGTTAGTTCACTACCATGAATCACTGAGAGGATATCAGTATTTCTGATATTTTTTCTTCCTTTTCTGGCCAGTGACTACGAAGCCCCTACTCCTGCATTAAAACATGACAGTTCTTCTCCCTGTGCTGTAGTGAATAAAAAATCAAACTTGTTGTTAGGAAGCCCTGGGTTCAAACCTTGCCTTGGACACTCAAGAACTCCATGACTTACAATAGCATCTTTCTCATGGAGTTGGGCGGATCAAATGACATCACGTACGTAAAGCATTTTATAAACCTTAAAGTGCTAAGACATGCTTCTTCTTCTTGTTATTTTTCTCTCCTCTGTTGTGCCTAATGTTACTTGAAATAACATTGAATTGGTTATTGGGCATTTCTTATCATTTTGAACTTCTTTCATATAGTTGGTCAGTAACTTAGAATTTTTTAATGCTTAATATGTTCCAAACACTGCGCTAAGAGTGAGGGATACAAAGAAGTTCAAGAAATAACTAGTCCCAAAAGTACTCATTTTCTGTGACTTACTTTTCCATCCCACCTCAGTTCCATGCAGCCATATATAATCTTGATTTTTCCTTCAGCTGGGAAAAAAAATGAGGCTGGTGACTTTTCACAGCCCTCCCTCATTTAAATCCAATTCACGAGTGAAGCTGGTAACTTTGCACAGCCCTGCCTCACTTAAATTCCAATTCACTTTCATGTTATGGCATAGCCTTTCTGATGTCATGAGAACAAAGGACAAACAACAAAAACCATTTACATGTTCGTAAGCTCTGAAATTCCTTTCTCTGATTGTAATCTGTTGTCCTTCCATCTCTCCCTTTGTCTTGTGACTCCAAACCCTATTCTTGATTACCACCATGACCTCCAATCCTTGACTCCTCAGATTGTTCTCATCATCATTCCCTACACTAGTTACATTATCTCCCCTTTCACATCTTGACCCCTTGATAAACCAGTTCAACTCAACCCTGTCCTCTTCTCTTGAGTTCTTTGACTCTTCATGTAGCAGATCTTGTCCTTCCAAACCCCAGATTATTTCTACTATTATTCCTATTCATGGTGCTGAATGAAGCTGGAAAATCATGAAACCATGTTAAATGGGTCTACTGCAACTTTATGATACACAATCTCAACAGAGTTTTCATTATGGTAAGACAATCCTTTTATAGCTCCCTAATCAATTCACTATCTCATTCACTACAGTTGATTTTCCAAACCTTTTCATCTCTCCTCAAGCCTCTCACAGCATCTCCTCCCCCTTTTCTCTCTTTTGACAACTTAGCCTCATATTTCACTGATTTTTTTAAAAGTTGAAGCCATTTTCAAAGAGCTCCTTATAGATAGACCTTAGAACATAGATAGATTTAATTTTACTGATGAGGTCTCAGTTTCTAACATCACAACTTAAACCCTTAATCTTACAGCATGGGACTACTTTGACATTAATAAATATAAACTACCTATAGTTGCTTTTAATGTCGTTTTGAAGACAATTTAATTTTTCTTAAGGGCATAAAATATTAAAGATATATTTCTTGCTACATATTGCCTTTAGAATTAAGTAGGAAATAGTTTATAGTAGTTAAATTTTCAAAAAACCTAAATAGATATCAGTTATTTTATTATCTATATGAGCACATGAGCCTCCGAAGAAGCAGATCAGAAACTCTTGCAATCTGGAAATTTTTGGAATATCAACAAGCAAAACAATATTTCTCCAAACAGCATAAGAGTACAATTATCTTTCAGCTAAGACTTCAAAGTTGCTTCTTTGGGTTCTCTCAAGCAAAGGCATTAACTGCCTCTAGTCCAATGGAAACTGTCTGAGATTCTCTTAGCCACAGATTACAAGAGCACTAAATTTAGAGTCAGAAGACCTGAGTTTCAGTTTAGTTCTCTTACTCACTGTGTAACCTTTGCCAAGTAATGTAATTTTTTGTGCCTCAATTTTATAATTCATAAAATGAAGGCATTTGACTAGATGAATTCTAAGAACCGTTCCTGAAATAAATCCAATATTATATGAATGTTTAATTGGTGAACAGAGCTTTCTTTAAAAGTAGGAGTGAGGTAAACAGTTGTATACTTCCTGAGAATGAGATACAATCTATGAACTAATTTTTGTATATTATGGTTCCAACATCTTTTCCCCTACCAATCAATGTACCAAACTATACAAAGCCAATGTTATATTCTACTATGACCACGCCAAGTTGTTTGAATCCCCTGATGAGATGATTTTAAGTGACAAAATTCTCCTATTAAAGGGGTCCTCATTACTTTTTAGAACATTTTCAAAGACTAGAGAAAGGGAGCATAAGATGCCACTAGTGAAAGTAAAGCTCAGTTGTATAAAACTCTGAATGCAGTGACAGTTCTGTGTATGCAGGAAGTCATGTCACTGATTCATGATCTGTGATCCAAGTTACATCAGAAAGTGGGACCCAGAATTTCACCTCTGTGGTGATATTGCAGTGGAATCCTTGTGAAATCTAATGATGCATTTATACTGACTACATCAATTACATTTTATGAGACTACAATGGTTCAGAGCTGAGAGATGCTGTAGGTTAATTGTGTCAATGTCTCTGGCTTAGAAATATAATTAATATAGCCCTCTGATTTCCCTGAGGGCAAAGATATTCTTGGACACACAAATGAAATGCTGTGACTGATTTTCTAAGTGAGAAGTAAATTTTATAAACATTAAAGGACCTATGAGCAGAATTATAATTAGTTTTTGGAAAATACACCTTTTTAAGCTGGAAAGGGGATGGAAATAATGTTGAGGGGATAGTCCAATCTAATGCATAACAATAGAATTTTGAATTGGGAAAGAAAAGAGAAGAGTGGAAGACAATTCATGTGGAGGAGCTTCAGGGAAAATTTTTGCTTCAATGTAATTTTAAAAAGACTACTAGGCTGGAGCAATTTCAATTCACTTGAGGAGTGGCATAAAGTTGAGAACTTGTGACAATTTTTATGGTTCATATGTTAATTTCTTAAAACATTGCTCTCACTAGATCACCTGCTTTCCAAGGACAAACTTAGATAAAAATAGACAATATCATACCTGGTCAGCTTTCAATTTGGAGATGAATTCTTCAGCCATGACAACTCAGGAAAAAAAGAAAAATGCAAAATGGCCCTGGGTCCTGTGGGATCTCCTTTACTTCTACATTGGTGGTGACAGAGTGACATAAAAAAGAACAGAGAGTGCTTAGAATCAGAGAGTTCTAAGATCATTTACAAAGTATTAAATTAGTCATTGTTACTCTATGTGTGAGATCCTTGTCCAAAAACCAGTGAGTAGACTTAATAATAGAAGAATTAAATCATGTCAGTCAATGTTCTCATTATAACAAAACCAGTAAAACAAAGGAAGTTTGTTCTAAATGGAAGAATGACTTATAAATAAAGGAGCTGGCTTCATTCTGTGTGCAAGGGAACAAGAAAAAAGATATTCCATGGATATTTGCTCATATTTTGTTTAAGTCCTTACCACAAATATTTGCAAGAAAGCTATGATTAAAATAATAGACTTCAATTATCAGGTACTTCAATGCTGAAGTAGGAATAGGATAGAAAGGAAAATAAATATATTGAAAATATGGTTCAAATGAAAGGAATATGATGTGTCAAAGGTTTGTAGACTACACAGACAGCTCAATCTATAGCTTTTGGGTTTTCCCCCAAGAAAAGAACTGAGAGGTGCTAGGAATCATTAACACCAAATAACATAAAAAAATTGTGAAATTGATTATATTTTAAAAGAAAGGAAGCAAGTCACAGGATATTAACAGGAAATTTTCAGATGAAGAAATCAAACTTATAATCATATAACATGCTCTGTTACTATTTATTAGAGAAACACAAATTAAAATGACTTTGAGGTGCCACCTCACACCTATAGCTAATATGACAGAAAAGGAAAATGACAAATGTTTGGAGAGGATGTAAAAAATTGGGACACTAATGTCCTTTTGGAGTTGTGAATTGAACTAACCATTCTGGAGAACATTTGGAACTGTGCCCAAAGGGCTATAAAACTGTAAATGCCCTTATAATAACAATTTAGATTTGAAGATCTTTCCCACCCATTAATAGGCCATGTGACCTGCTTACATCACAGGAAACCTAAGTCACATGTGTTGGGAAGAGCTTGCAGAGAGGAAAAAGAAGTTGTATTACAGGAAATGCTGACAGAGCTGCTATGGCCATTATGACAGTTAGAACTGAGGTAAAGAGAGCTAATCTATGATAGCTGAGCAGATTGTGGTGGTTGTCAGTGAGTGAGTTTTTGGGAAGGCCCTAGCAGGGGGTTGCAGATATTTGGGGGTGAGGCTCCATGCTGTAATATTATGTTTTAAGTTCCCTGTTGTTATGATAAAGTGGGCACACTGGTTCTGGGAAGTGGTGGCTTGGTTATGCGATCTGGTTATCTGGTGTTGAATAAATGTTTTACTTCTACCTTCCCATGTTTTGCAATTCAGAACTACACAGGTATATTCATGATTATTGTCAAAGTTATGTTTATTGCCTTACTGATACAACCCTTTGGTTCACTAATAGGTCTACCAGGTTGGTATGCCAAAGAAATCAAAGAAAAAGAAAAAGGGCCAATATGTACAAAAATATTTTTTTAGCATCTCTTTTTGTTGTGGCAAAAAATTGGAAACCAAAGGGATGCCTATCAATTGGGGAGTGATGGAAGAAATTGAGGTATATGATTGTGATAGAATACTATTGGACTATATGAAGTGATGAGTAGGGGGTTTCAGAAAAACCTGGGAAGACTTACATGGAGTGATGCCAAATGAAGTGATCAGAATCAGAAGAACAATGAGCATACTAACAGCAATATTGCATGATGATCAACTGTGAATGATTTAGCTATTCTCGGCAATACAGTTATTCAAGAAAATTATAAAGAATTTATAATAAACCTTTCCACCTCCACAGAAAGAGCTGATGGCATCTGAATACAGATTGAAATATAATTTTTTTTCACTTTCATTATTTTTCTTCCTTTTTTGCAACATGGCTAATATGGAAATACATTTTACATGATTTCACATGTGCAACTTTTTAAAAAAATCATAGCTTTATTCCATGTATCTATCAATACAAAAAACTGTCTGGTGGTGCATAAAATTTCTCTTACAATCACAAAATATTGACTTAAAAGTGCCTCTCCAGGGAAAAAAGGCCCTCTATTTGTATGTCATCCTTCAACTTTATCTTTTTTAAAAAAATACAATAGCAATTTGATGAGTCAGGCAGCTGTGTGTCCAATCTGCATCTCTCACCTCTTTATTGAAAGATAGAGAGAATAGGTGATGATGAAAACGTTTACTAGTTTCCATTCTGCCTATAATGTATTATAAAAGTGTTAGTCTGAAAACATTTAGGTAAGGAAAAAAGAGTAAACAGAAGAAAAAAAAAACAAACCAAAACAAACCAAAAAAAAAATCCTAACAACAACCCACCATTTTTTCTTAAAAAATCCAAGCTTATAGTATGGGTATTCATCAGTCAGTGCACAATAAGTGAGTGAGGATTCACAATGGCCACTTACTTTCTCTTCTAATTGACAAATGCTTTTTTAAAATCAGTGGGAACAGGTGGTTTTAAAAACTCCCTTGGAATGTTATTTTTGTTGCTGAAGTTTTTGTTGTTCAGTGATCCCATTTGGGCTTTCCTTGGCAAAGACACTGGAATGGTTTGCTATTTCCTTCTTCATATCATTTTGAAGATGAGGAAAGTGAGGCAAACAGGGTTACATGGCTTACCCAGGATGACACAGCTAGTAAATTTCTGAGGCCAGATGAAATTAGCATTAGCAGATATAGCATTCTATCTACTCTGACACCTCACTGCTTTGAAGTTATAATAAATGACTGAAGTGTTATGCCACATGAAATTCTAAACAGTTAACACAATGCAGCTTTATAGAAGGTTATTTTCTATCTTTGATATTTGAGAGGAATTGAGATATTATTCTCACTATCCAAATCCTTTGATAAATTTAAAAGTGGCAATAGTCATTATGAATCAATTTTAGCTCCTTTTCCTGGCTTTTTACAGTAGATTCTTAGGTATAATTCTCAATCATGGAAGCATAGCAATGACAAACATCTAAACAAAAATGCTTATTTTTTTGGTCTGCTTTAAAATATGGTCAACATACAATTTATTTATGATCAATACAATAGTAATTTTGTGCTGAGAATTACAAACTATAGACTCTATGTGCTTTACTTCACAGAAAATCTAATAATAGTTGAAAAATAATAAATTTCATATATTTTGCATTCCACATATGAATAACCTATATCAAATAGCATGCTTTCTCAAAGGGCAGAAGGAGCAGGGGAGAGGCCAAAATTTTGGATCATAAAATTTTACAAAAATTAATGTTAAAATTTGTTATTGCATGTAATTTTAAAAATATATACATTTTCAAAAATAAACAAAATACACTTCTTTAAAATATAGTAATTTGTTGTTAAAATGAAACTACTACAAATGGAATGACAAATAACTTGACAAAAATAAAGTAATTTTTTTTGAAAATTTTAAGTAAGAGTAGTCAGAATTCCAGTTTAATAAGTAATGTTTGCTCATTTTATGTCATGTAGTCATAGCTACCATGTACAATATTTTTTTTAAATCACTTTCAAACCTAAGTAAACTGCATATTCTGTGAATGCAAGCTTTATAAACAAAAAAATTTACCCACAGTATTTAGTTGAGAAAAGCTGTTCATTCACCTCTTGGCTTGAAAAAACATTTTCCAGAATTCACTCTCAATGACTAACAAAACCTTCTAACTATTACATGTAGCTGGTATTTTACTTTCCCCTTCTATTTCTTCCAGTCCTGCTTGGCTCATAAGGTCAGTTATATTTTTTGTTTTTTTCCAGATCATTGATGTGACTGTTCATGTCATCAATTCAGGCTATTATCTCATCTGACATGTTCTGAAACTTGTCTTGAGTTTGCTGGAGAAGGGCCTGAACCACAAAGGTCTGGTCCCATACAGTTTTGAGGTCTATCTCCACTGTCTCTTTGGAGTCTGCTAAAGTTGCCAGAGTGCCAGGTCCTGACTTCAGTCAGCTTCCCAATTCATCTCTATGGCACTTTCCACATGTACAGTCGATATCACATTTTTTGCCTTCACAGTTGTGGCGCAGGGGTGGAAGGGAAGAACAGAATTAAGGACTCAATTTTTTAATGAATGTTAAATGTGTATATATACATGCATACATACATACACACATACATATATGTGGATGTATACATGTATGTATGTATATGAAAGAGAAAGGAAAGGAAACAGATCATTATCAGTATGGAAGTAATTCTTGAATTATCTTTTTGGTTATCATAAGACCACAAATTTCTTAGAGCAATAGTATAAATTATTAAAAAATAGAGGAAATGATAAAATGAGCAAAAAATATAAAATACGATTAAAATAACTCTCTGCTGACCTATTCAACTTATTTTATAATGATAAGTGGATGGAGGAAAGGATTTTGATTGGAGAGATTCCCTGAAGTAATTTAACTGGTAAAAATAAATTTCTATATAAAGGAGACATAAAGATCTGGGAAACCACTTTACTCAGCAAATACTCAATTTCCTTGTCAAGTGAAAAGATGAAGATGGCAGCTAACACAAAAAAAATTAGACCACACACTAATTTATAATATCTTATCAAAGACAATTGTGGGAGATTACATTCAGCATGAATTTATAAAACAGAAAGAAGTGATTGTGAGAAAAAAGCTTAACAGAAATTTGGCTAGACATCCAGGGAACCAATGTCGTCTTAGTGTCATTTAAAGATGATACTGAAAGGAGGATAATGCTTACCTCAATAGACAGATTGATTTGTAGTATGACCAAACTTGATTGATCACAACCCACCCATGTTGACCTGTTCTGTGGCTCTAGACCACGTCCTCTCAAAAGTTAATGGGACAAGAACCAAATAGCATACTGGAAGCTTTGCTCACTTTTTCCTGACATCATAAGGTTTCCAATAGGACACTCAAACTATACTGCTGTCCTCCCTTGTCCTTCATGCTTGGCCAGCTCATCTTCTTTTCCTGTCATCTATTTAAACATGATGTCTTTTACTCCTGTGCATCTTCAATGTTCCTCATTCATTATGTATATTCCCTTCTGGATATACATCCATCCTGTGCCTCCCCATTATCCTCTGTGCTGTATTCATTTTTAGTTCTTTGGATGATTTTTGATGTTTTATAACCATACAACCACAGTTACACATAGGTGTTGAAAAGATAATTCTGTTTTTCAGGAACATTTCAGGCTAATAAAGGAGCTTTTTAATTTCCTAAAAAGAACCTAACCTGTTTTTTCTCCTCTTAATTAATTCTGGACTAACTTGGCTATTTGTGCTGTCCATCACAGATCATTATCTCAATGGAAAAGCACTATAGGCTGTCCATTCAAATGCATGTTAACATATAGACAATCAATATTACTTATCCAGGATTGAATTGTGCTGATTCTATGAAATATATTTTCTTATTATCATGGATTTATGTAAACTTTTAAAATTAGTTTTAATATATATTCTCACAATTGAATAATTTATTTAAAATTAATGAGTGTCCTCCTTCGAAGTTTATTCTAGAGGATTTATGAAATTAAGTACAATTTAAAATAAGGTAATTAAAGGTTAAAAAAAGAGGTTAAAACAGTCTCAAAATCATTTGATCTTTCTCATCTACATCAATATCAGTGTCACTAAATTGTTTCAAATCAAAACAAAAATCTCAGAAATGTCTTTTCTTTCTGCACAGCCTTTATATATGTGGACCAAAGAAAGTATGGCCTACCCAGGTGGGAATGCTGTGGATTATAGTTTTCTTGGATTGTGTGATGTGTGAGCTTTAATTACTTGAAATCAGAATAGAGCTTTTCCATTGAACCAGGTTATCAGAGTCCAACTCACATTGGAAAAAATCATAATTTGATTATCCCCTTGTCTTTTTTATTAATTAATTAATTTTTAGTTTTCTCTTTCTTAATTTATTTTTAGTTTTCAACATTCATTTCCAGAAGATTTTGAATTACAAATTTTCTCTCCATCTCTACCTTTCTCCCTAACCCATGATGGCATGTATTGTGATTGCCCCTTTCCCCAATCTGCTCTCCCTTCTATCACCCCCCTCCCCCCTTACTTTCTTGTATGGCTAGATAGATTTCTATACTTCATTGCCTGTATATCTTATTTCCCAGCTGTATGTAAAAACAAGTTTTTAACATTTGTTTTTAGAACTTTGAGTTACAAATTCTCTCCTTTCTTCTCTCCCCACCCACCCTCCTTGTATCATTATGCAAAACACTTCCATAATAGTCATGCTGTGAAAGAATAACTGTATTTCCCTCCATCCTATCCTTTCCCTCTTTATTCAATTTTCTCCTTTGACCCTGTCGCTTTTCAAAAGTGTTTGCTTTTGACTACCTCCTCTCCCAATCTGCCCTCCCTTCTATCATATTCCCTTCTTATCCTTTTCCCCCCACCTACTTTCCTGCAGGGTAAGATACCCAATTAAGTTATTCCCTCCTTAAGCCAAATCTGAAGAGAGCAAGGTTCACTCACTCCCTTTCACCTACCCCTTCTTCACTTCCATTATAAAAGCTTTTTCTTGCCACTTTTATGTGAGATAATTTACCCCATTCTATCTCTCTCTTTCTCCTTCTTCCAACATATTCCTCTCTCACCTCTTGTTTTTATTTTTTTAGATATCATCCTTTCATATTCAACTCACCCTATGCCCACTGTATATATATATATATATATATATATATATGTATAGGTATATTCCTTTCAACTACCCTGATACTGAAAAAGGTCTCACAAGTTACAAGTATCATCTTTCCATGTTGAAATGTAAATAGGATGCATTTAATATTTCTGCCTTTGTGCATTCGACTGTGAGGTTTTTATGCCTTAAGGTATGGTCAATTTTTGTGTAGCTACCATGTATCACTGAGAAAACAGCTATGTTTCTTTGTGTACCCATTCAAGTTTCTCCAGAGGTCAACCATATCTACCTTTCCTAAAATTCTATTCATCTTCTTATCTTCTTTCTTCTTTATTTTGTGGTTAGATTTACCTAGTTCTGAGATTGGGAGTTTGAGGTCCCCCACTAGTATAGTTCTGCTCTCTATTTCTCCTGTAATTCCCTTAACTTCTCTAAGAATTTGGATGCTATACCACTTGGTGCATATTACTTCATTGTTTATTGTAACTTTTAGGAGGATGTAGTTTCCTTCCTTATCTCTTTTAATTAGATCTATTTTTGCTTTTCTTTTATCTGAGACCAGGATCGCTACTGCTGCTTTTATTTTGCTTCAGATGAAGCATAATATGTTCTGACATAGCATTTTAATTTTGCTTTGTGTTTATCCCTCTGCTTCAAATGTGTTTCTTATAAACAACGTATTGTAGGATTATAGTTTTTAGTCCACTCTGATATTGCCTTCTGTTTTATGGGATAGTTCATCCCATTCATATTCACAGTTATGATTACTATTTGTGTCTTTCTCTCCATCCTATTTCCCCCCTCTTTATGCTTTTCTCTCTCCTTTTTTGTTTTCCCTCCTCACTAGAGTTTTGCTTTTGATCAATGTCTCCCACAGTCTGCCATCCCTTCTATCAGCCTCTTCCCTTTTCTTTCCCCTTTCCAGTCCTACTTCCTATAGGGTAAATTAGGTTTCTATACCTAACTAAATATGTTATTCCCTCTTTGAGCCAAATGTGATGAGAGTAGGGTTTAAACAATGCTTGTGTCCTTCCCGTCTTTCCTTCTACTGTAATACGTATTTGATCCTCTTCACTCAAAGTAATTTACCCGTTTCTGCCTCCTTCTTTCCTCTTCTTTCAGTAAAATCCTTTTTCACCATTTAATTAGACTTTTTATCATCACATCAAAATCAACTTATACCCTCACCCTCTACCTATGTATATCTCTTCTAAATGTCATAATACAGATGCAGTTCTCAAGAGTTATAAGTTATAATCTTTCCTTGTAGGGATGTAAACAGTTTGCCCTTATTAATAACACATTGTTGTTTTTTCTGGTTGACCTTTTTATGCCTTTCTTTAATCTTGTGTTTGAAGATCAAATTTTCTGTTGCTCTCTGGTCTGTTCATCAGGAAGTTTTGGGAGGCCCCTATTTCATTGAATGTCCATCTCTTCCCCTGGAATATTATGCTCAGTTTTGCTAGGTTGTAATCCTTGGTTGTAATCCAAGCTCCTCTGCCTTATGGAATATCATATTCCAAGCCCTCCAGTCTTTTAATGTTGAAGCTGCAATGTCCTGCATAATCCTCACTGTTTCCATTGCATTTTAATTTTTTTCTGGCTGCTTACAATATTTTCTCTTTGACTTGATAATTTTGGAATTTAGCTGTGATGTTCCTTGGCACTTCAATTTGGGATCTCTTCCCGGAGGTGATTGGTGTATTCTTTCAATGAGTATTTTACTCTCTGGTTCTTGGATCTCAGAGTAGTTTTCCTTGGTGATTTCTTGAAAGATGTTGTTCAGGCTCTTTTTTTCATCACGGTTTTCAGGTAGATCAGTATCTCTCCTGGCTCTATTTTCCAGGTCAATTGTTTTTCCAATGAAGTAGTTTACATTTTTCTTCTCCACCCCGTCTCCCTGCTGTTTCATTTTATTTGACTGATTTTTGATGTCCCATAGAGTCATTAAAATGCAATTGCCCAGTTCTCATTTTTAACAAATTGTTTTATTCAATTAAATTTTGTACCTCCTTTTCCACTTGTCCCATTTTATTTTTTAAGGAGTTCTTCTCTTCAGTGAGTTTTCGTCCCTCTGTTTCCACTTGGGCAATTTTACTTTTTAAGGACTTGTTTTTGACACTCAAGTTTTGCACTTTTATTTCAAGCTATTGACTCTGTGTTGCATACCTCTCATAATTTTCTGCTACCTCTCTTATTTCCTTTTAAAATACTTCTTGAACTCTTCTAAGAAAGCTTCTGGAGCTTGAGATCAGTTTATATTCCCCTTTGACATTTTAGATGTGGGTATATTGACAATGTTGTGCTCTTCTGAATTTGTGCCTTGATCTTCCCTGTCCCCATAATAAGAATCTATGGTAATTGTCTGTTTCTCCTTTTTTGCTCATGGTGCCTGCCTATTTCCTGGCTTTTAAAGTTGAACTCTCCTGCTGGAGCACAGGGGTCACTGATTCAAGCTTCCTGTGCTGGAGGCTTAGGACCTGGTCACTGGCTTTGTGTGCTGGGGCCTCAGGTGCTGGCAGCTGGAAGTTGCAGGGATATGGTAGCTTGCCTGGTGCTGAGCTGGAGTCAACAACACTGAATCTCTTGATCTGTGTGCAGGGGGGTTTGTTCTGGCCCCTGGAGGATCCCTGCTCGCCAGAGCTACTTTGAAGCACTGGAAGACTTGGCTGCCAGAGGACACCTGCCTGCCTGGAGCTATGCCTCCAGGAGCTGTGCTGAAGCAGGTTGTGGTTTTCCTAAGCTGGAGTCTACCAGCTCTTCTGCCTGTGTCAAGGAACTTGGGGGTCCTGGAGTTGGCACTTGCCTGCTCCACCACCCTGGGGCTCAGGATCTTTCACTGGTTTGCTGAGGTGTGGCTTGCTGGGATGCCTTCTATCCTGTACTGCTCTTCCTCCACCAGAGCAAGTGGGACCTTTCCTGTTAGTCCTCCAAGCTTCCTGGGCTATAACACTGCTGCACCTTGTCTTTCTTCTGGCTCAGCTATTCCAGGGTTTTTCCTGGGGCAAAATTTTCTGGGATTCCAGAGGTCAATAAAGGAGAATAAGAGTGACTTACTTTTTAGTCCACCATCTTGGCACCCAGAAGTCTGATTATCCCCTTGTCTTAAACTTTTCTGCAAAAAAATTGAACAGATACTAATGATGATGATACATTTTTGGGCTTGGGTAAAGTCATGCAGAGAGACATCATGGTGTAGTGGATGGACAGCTAGAGGCTATGTCAGAAAACCCTGGGTTCAAGTGCTACCTTTGATACCTATCATCTAAATGACTAAGACCAAAACTCTCATTTCTTTTTTTTTTTTGAGGTGGGAAGGCAGAGCAATTGGGGTTAAGCGACTTGCCCAAGGTCACATAGCTAGTAAGTGTGTCAAGTGTCTGAGGCCAGATTTGAACTCAAGTCCTCCTGACTCCAGGGCCATTGCTCTACTCACTGCACCACTTGGCTGCCCCCAAAGTCTCATTTCTTAAAGCAACATTCTATGACTATAAGCTGCAGAATAATTGTATCTGCATTAATAGACTATCCAATTGGCCTGGACCAGATGAAGGTTCAGAGAAGATAGGATTTATATCAGTGCTTAATATAGAAGAAGATTTTAAAATGTCAAAGTAAGATACTTGAGGAAAATAGTCTCTTCTTTTGTATATACCAGGTATTCACCAAGTCTCAGCATGAAATGGAAAAAAATGCAAAGAAAATAACAATTTGTTTTATCTTCTGAAATTTAATTAGGCCTCAATCTTAAGTATTTTAAATTTTTGCAAAACTTTTAGCTTGTAATATTGTTACAGAAGGGAACTCTCTTCATATGTTAATAGTGAAGGACATAAATAATTAGAAATGTAATTAAAATTAATGCTTACCTGGAAGCATTTATCAAAGATGTGTTGATTTGATTTTACTGAAAATGTAATTATAAGAAATGATTGTTAGCAAGAGAAAACCATATTTTCAGAAACTGATGATTCATACCTTAAAACGAAATATCAGGGTAGAAAGTATATAAGGATAGTTTGGTGTTACTTTAAACACAGTAATATATTTCTTTAGATCATGGGGCAATACCCTCAAATGAGTCAACTATAACTGATTAAAACCTTGTACTTCCTTAGTCTTAGAATTTGGTAAGATGGGAATTAATAAATTATCAATTCCAGTTCATTCCTGAACAGTATTCTGGGCAAATGGTCTGTTACCCTCCAACTGAATGAATAAATGAAAAAGAAATGAAAGTTTATCTGCTGAGTGTGGGGAATACCAATGAAAAAAGTAGAAGCTTGAAGTGATAGGGCATTTATTATCTCATGTGGCCCTGAAATCCATTTTTGGATGGCTTAATTTGATAGAATATTGTTCTTAATATTGTCCCCAAACAGGCTTTCCTGTAGCATTTGTGTGTATGTATGTATGATATATACATATATACATACATGTGTGTATGTCTATGTGTGTATGTACATGTATGTGTATATGTATATATCCAGCGACTATGACTGTCAGAGAAAAATACTATGGAGGAAGTTCTGATCTTGGTTCACGGCTGAAGAAAGGAATCATGACCAGAAGATTGTGAATCAGGAGACTCACAGTTATGTAAATCCAATTGGGTTGAGCTGAATAAGGAGAACTAATTTTAACATTGTCTCCCCTTCATTCTATTATAGTCTGTAACCCAAAGATCCTAAGCATACCACATACACACACACACACACACACACACACACACACACACACACACACACACCTCATTCCTTTATTCCTGTCTATAAGTTGTGGATGTAAATAGTAAAGACATTTTTCCCCATGCTCCCCTAAGACCAAGAAGGGCAGGGAGCAAGAGATTTAAGAGGTGATCTCGGCAGAGTCAAGATGGTGGCTGGAAAGCAGGGACTAGCATGAGCTCCCTGCCAAGTCCCTCCAAAAGCCTATAAAAATGTCTCTGAACCAATTCTAGAACTGCAGAACCCACAAAATAGCAGAGGGAAGCAGGGCTCCAGTCCAGGACAGCCTGGATGGTCTCTGGGTAAGGTCTGTCCTGCAGGGAGCTGGGAGCAGAGCAGAGCAGAGTGGGGCAGATCCCAGCGTGGGTGGCATGGACCAACAAGACCAGGAGCCAGGCAGAGCAGAATCAGTGCACCCTGAATCAGTGAGCTGTAGCAGTTACTAGACTTTTCAACCCACAAACACCAAAGACAACAGAGAAGGTTAGTGGGAAAAGCTGCTGGAGACAGGGTCATAGAGTTTGTGGTTCAGTCACCACCTCAAGGACAGCAGAGGTGGCGCAGCTACAGAACTACATTACAGTTGCTTCTGTCCCCAGGCCCACCTGGTGGGAGGAATTAAGTAGTGGATCAGAGCAGGAATGCAGAGCCTGCTGAAGATCAAAGTCCAGTTCAGGTTGGGGGTTCTTGGGGAAGGAGGAGTGCTGGTGTGGAAGAGCTGGCTCATCCCCCCAAGCATGGAACATAGAACTCTTTACTCTCTAAGCAGTCATACCCCACTGAAAAACTCAAGGGTCAAGTAAGTTGGCTGGGAACATGGCCAGGCAGAGAAAACACACCCAGATTTACTCTCAGACTCTGGAATCTTTCTTTGGTGACAAAGAAGACCAAAGCATAGAGCCAGAAGAAATCGACAAAGTCAAAGAGCCTACAACAAAAGCCTCCAAGAAAAACATGAACTGGTCTCAGGCCATGGAAGAACTCAAAAAGGATTTGGAAAAGCAATTTAGAGAAGTAGAGGAATAATTGGGAAGAGAAATGAGAAGGATGTGAGAAAACCATGAAAAACAAGTCAATGACTTGCTAAAGGATACCCCCAAAATACTGAAAAATATACTGAAAAAAACAACACCTTAAAAAATAGACTAACTCAAATAGCAAAAGAGCTCC
>CM053622.1:272804751-272820157 GCA_028646595.1 Phalanger gymnotis | reverse complement strand
AAGAAAGAAAGAAAGAAAGAAAGAAAGAAAGAAAGAAAGAAAGAAAGAAAGAAAGAAAGAAAGAAAGAAAGAAAGAAAGGAAGGAAGAAAAGGAAAGAAAGAAAGAAAGAAAGAAAGAAAGAAAGAAAGAAAGAAAGAAAGGGAGAGAGGAAGGAATGAAGGAAGGGAGGAAGGAAGGAATTAAGGAATTAAGGAAGGAAGGAAGGAAGGAAGGAAGGAAGGAAGGAAGGAAGGGTGAGAGGGTAGAAGGAAGAGAGAAAGGAAGGAAAGAAGGAAGGGAGGGAATAAGAGAGAGGGAAAAATAGAAAAAGAAAGAAAAAGAAAGGGAGAAAGAGAAGAGAAATGAAAGAAAGAAAGGGAGAAAGAAAGAAGAAAGAAAGGAAAGGGAAAGAAAAGAAGAAAGAAAGAAGGGAGGGAGGCAGGGAGCAAGCAAGGAAGGAATGAAGGAAGGAACGAAGGAAGGAAAGAAGGAGGGAGAAAACAATAGAGAGTTCATAGAGCTAAAAGTGACCTTACAGGCCATCTTCATTTACCCCTCATTTCACACACGAGGACATTGGAGCCTACATATACATGTGACTTTTCCACCAAATCATGGAGGGCAAGAGAACAAGCTTGGATTATTAATGACCTTTACCTACTACAAATACTGTACTGATAAGGCTATTGATTTTTTTTTACAGAGATTACTATATATTACTACTAGTGTATATTATATTTTGTTTTATTAGTGCCACCCCTGTTCCCTAACTTTTAGTTACCAAAAATAGGTAGTAGGCAAGCAGCCTTTCAGTGGGAAGAAAAATGAAGGGAATTTGCATTGATTGTAACAAGAGTTACATCAATAGCTTTCAGGGTTTTTAAATTAACAGTCAAATTAAAATGTTCAGTCAATATAGGTTTGATTTTTATACAAACAATGAATAATCGATTCCACCTTATTTTTCATACCCCACTTTGATGTAATACTAATACAATTAGTTGAAGAAATTCCATTAAACTGGTTTTCATCCACAGCTTACAAAAATATGAGAAAAGGCCTAATTTAATGTCATATTTTGCCTCATAAGATGACAATAATTTCAAAAGCAGATATTTATTTACTCAATAAAATTATTTCAAGAATTTTTAAAAAGAGGTAAGAAAAGGATAAAGGATCCAGTGATGTGCTGAGATGCCCACTGCCTCTGTGCTGAATTCAGTAGCACACAAAAACATCATAGTCAATTTTAATCACAATGACTGTGTCAAGTCAACAGGAGAATCAAGTAAATTGAAGGGTTGCAGCTTTATAAGCAAAAACATTTAGACAACTGTCCCCACTGACCATGTGTTTAGCGTTATATGGACCATGCCTCTTTATCAACATAAGGAAGAATTTAATAGAATGATATCTATCAATGCATTGGCCACAGGTAAACCATATGGAACAAACTATTTGGGCTAGTCAAAGGAATAGATTCATTCTAATTCCAACTATTTATATATACAATAATCTACTTGAAGACATGTTACTGATGGACATTAATATGGTTAGCCAATCAGATGATTATAATTGCATAGTAGTTTGTTTTTTATGAATTTTCTTTTTAGTCATAATTTATCAATGCTAGAGGACAGACAAATTTGACTTTTATTTCATATTATTTCATATTTACCTCCAGGAAATAGTAGGAAAGAAGGAGCAAGTTGTCATTCATATAAAATGAGCATTAATGATCTCATCTGTGTTTCACATAAGGAATCACATATTTTTCTTTCTTTTTCCTCTTCCTAAGACTCCATCTGGTGTTTTGGAAGTAAAAGAAAAAGGCCACGTTGCATGAATAGTATAAGATTATTATAATTATCATGAGGATTTGCTTTGGAAATAGAATAATTTTTGCAATGCTGTTTTGCTGGTAACATTGTTGAACAAATCTTCAGCTATTGCTCTGAATTCTCATTAACAGTGTTATGTTTTTTAAAATGATCTGACACTAAAAAAGGGTCAGACATTCCTCCCTAAAATTTGTCACTCTCCCCTCCCCCAACTTGTGAACAGATAAAGTCATGTCAGTAAAATTTATCAAATACTTGTTATGTGCTTAACTGTATTAGGTGCAAAGGACAAAATTAGAAGTAAAAAGAAAGACACTCCTTGCCCTCGAGAACGTGGTATCCTAAAGGGCAAGAAAAAGCCTAAAAGGAAGCTGATAGGTGACAAGGAAGTGGTGGAAACAACGTATCTGTGCAGAGACATGGTGGTGATAGAAGTTAAGGTTTGAGTGGGGCCTGGATGAGAATGAAGGAGTAAACATAGTTTACCTGGTATTCCTTTGTTGAAATGACAGTTCTGGGAAGAAACAACTAATCAGAGGATAGGGGTGAAGGAATGAAAGGAATCTCCTAAGGTGAGAAGAATGCAGAGCAGGATAGAATCTTTTAAGATGAGAACATGATGGCAAAAGCAGCTGTTCAGCCTAGAAGGCTTTTGGAGCATGGTGAAAAAAGAAGTTGAAAGAGTCAGAACTCAGAATTAGTGTCATAGAGACCAAGGTGTGAGGCAGATGTGAATTTGGATATATCACTTAACCTGTCTCAGCATCAGTTTCTTCATCAAAAAAGTTTTTACAAAAGGAGGGGGGAGGGAGAGAGAGAAAGATATAGTAATATCACTCATGTCACAAAGTTGTTGTATCTGAAAACCTAAAGCTCTACATAAACATGATATTTTATTCCAAAAACTCTTTGGGAAGTTGTTTATTTAAAATTCAAAACACAAAATCTAAAGGTGAGGAAATTAAAAAAAATACAAGGTGATTAGGTTTTCAGATAATCTCAGAAGCAATTGTTCAGCCCAACATGTACTGATTGACTGACTGAAAAGCAGGTAGTAATAACAGTCTTATTTCAACTGCTGGAAATAATAATTATAGTTCTGAATTATATGGGAAAGTCCAAGATCCAACTATGTATGCCAGCAGTAAATTTCAACAAATCAGTGGCTTTGGAGTAGGGAATGGGATAGCAGGGTATGGATAACATCCTTGGGCAATACTTTTTTTCATCAGCATTGGTAATTTATTAAATCTCTACCTATTCCTATGTATAGTATTGTCCCTTTAAAATCTGAATGATTTGGCTACTGAAATGGTCAGAAAAATATACTTTTGTGTTAAAAGAAAATCAATTTGGAAAGAGTATATGATAATGACCCTTTCCTAAATAAAGCATTATGTCATTGTAAATGTTAAAAACATAAATTTAAAAAAAGTATTTATTTGATCAAAACTCCTACAATCCACAAATAAAGAAATTGCTTTGAGATAGAATGTGAGCACCTTGGTTGCCAAACAAAGCAAAACTAGTCTTTTCCATAAAAAGAAAGACTTAACCTCATAAAGTATTTGACATGATGGCCCTTTTGTTTCTGAACAATTTTTATGACTAGATTTTATGCCTCATCTTAAAGTGCATCACTAAACACACTTTGAAATTCTTCTATAAATCAATTTTTAAAAATAAAGATTTAAATCATAAGATGTGACTTCCCTTTCAATACCTAGAAAGGAGTCTTTAGATAATATCTAATCCCAAACCAAGAGAGATTAAATGACTTGCATTGATGATGAAGCTGTGGCTAAATCCAGGTCTATTGAAATTTCTAGAATACCTTAGTGGTATTATGTACTTGGTGCACTTAGGAATTATTAATGTGAAGATATACTAAATTAAAATAGAGTAACACCCAAAGGACAGAATCCAAAAAATAAAATGAAATTCCCTTTTAACTTTCCAAAGTCTAAACACAATTTTCTAAATTTAGTTACTTATAGCACACTTAATCTAAATAAGAGATTTTTTAGAAAAAAAAATAATCATTAGTATTGTTTGCCTTAGTAATTGATGTGAAATTTTAATAACATAAGTTTGAATACAAATTAGAATTTATACAGTACATTCCAATGCTTACTAAAATATGCATATAAAATGATTTGCCTTCATTATATATTACACTGTAGAGAATTAAATAGTAGGAATAGTATTTATGTTTATATTAATCAATTTAATTATTTTAAAGATGAAATTATAAAATTCCAAATTTGGGATATTTTCTCAGGGAAAATAAATATCTTGAGAAATTTTTATAATTATTCTTCAGTTGCCTACTTCTGAGAGGTGAATATCCAAATATAAATTAAAAAGTGGCCCACTGATCCTACTGCTTGACCAGCTGTCATGACCTTGATACCAGGAAACAACTCCTGTGTAGAAGAGAGTAGCCATTTTCACCAGCTATCTACCATCCGCCACTCAGGCCAAGCAAGTCAACCTGGCTAAACCAGCAGGGCACACTATGGGAAAGACAAGAGGTTGCATATGTTAGTCAAGTAAACCATCACAACTACTTTGACCACCATCTCCCCTCAGACCCTGAGGGAGACATCCCTGGACCCTGAACCCAAGAGCACTGGAAATAGTAATTATTCTAACTCAGTACAAGCAGCCATCATCCTAGGAAGCAATCCCTCTGGAAATGCAACTTGGGAACAATTCCTACAGGTGTTACAGCCACATCTATTGAAGACCCAGAAAAGAAGGTTCTGGTTACCAAAGTCCTTGTGACTATCAGATGATTCAACAACAGAAACAGGATTTTTATCAATGGAAAGGACATTAAAGAAGAAGCATGATCATCTGATTGTTTTTAATTTTTATTTTTTGGAGGGGGGAAGGCAGGGCAATTGGTGTTAAGTGACTTGCACAAGGTTACACAGCTAGTGTGTCAAGTGTCTGAGGCTGGATTTGAACCCAGATCCTCCTGACTCCAAGGCTGGTGCTCTACTCATTGTGCCACCTAGATGCACTGACCATCTGTTTTGTTGCTGCACACTAAGGAATATGGTACTTTACCATCTGACTTACAGTGCAAACCTTTTCTGTGTATTCTTTCTGCTATTAGAATGTTATCTCCTTGAGAGCAGGAACTGTCTCACTTTTCTATTTGTACCCCCAACATTTAGCATAATGCTTTTCAGATAGTAAGCATTTAATATATCCTTCCTTCCTCCCTCCCTCCCTTCCTCCCTTCCTCCCTTCCTTCCTTCCTTCCTTCCTTCCTTCCTTCCTTCCTTCCTTCCTTCCTTCCTTCTTTTTTTCCTTCCTCTCTTCTTTCTATCTAGCGTGTGTGAGAGAGATGAAGCCTTTCAAACTTATCATTTGCTTTTTGTGTCTCTTGCTGGTTTGAAAGGGAAAAACAGAAAAAGGAAAGACAGGCGTTTCACATGATTTGCTGTTGGATCAGTAGTTGACAGCTGCTGGAAAGAAGTGGAATCTTGGTGAGTGCATAGCTGGTTGGGCTTACCTGCTTTGTCCAGAAAAAGTCCTTTCAATGAACTTTGCAGTTTTCTGGTTGAAGGACCCATTTTTCTAGTATAATAGTGCAACACCTTCTTGATGCCCTTTCTAGAGTGATTTTAAATTAAAAGATTTTTTTCAATGCTTCACAATTTTCAGAATAGACGATGAGGATTTGCTCAGCAGGACAATGTTGAGGAGCACTTGAAGAGAGGTTAGAAGATAAAAAGCCTTTGAATGTTTCGGAGGTCTCTGATTGAACCAAATATATCAAAAATACCACTACAAAATTATGGATTTTCCTAAGTACAATGTTTCTCCAATCATGTTTCCATGCCAGGTTTCTGTAAGGATGATTGTATATTATTGAAATTGTAACTCGTATTTATGTGTCGACAATATTGCATTGCTTATTTTTGCATTTGCTTGAATTGAATATCAGTGATGTGTAGATTGCTGTGGCTTTTACCTTATTATTAAGGAAAAAGTTTTGTTTTAAGATCTAATATTAATCTCATTGTTAGGAACTACATTTGTATAAATAGCACCTCACAAGTGAGGCCTTAAGAAGTATAGAGTTAAGTGGCGGAGCACACAATAGGATTATTCCTAGAAAAGAATGAGAGTTTGAGTGTAATTACATGGTACTAGTCCTTTTGGGGGAAGTAAGATCTACTCTATAGGTGACAGCTTAGATTGAATGAGCCAGCCTACAGAGAGAGGAGGAAGAAGAGTTACAGGTACAGGGTCAGAGTTTATACCAAACTAGGCATTTGGCACTTGTAGTCACATAATGTACATAAAAGAACTCTCTGTCTCTCTGTCTCTCTCTCTGTCTCTCTCTCTCTTCCTCCTTCTCTCTCTCTGTGTCTCTCTGTCTCTGTCTCTCTTTAAAAAAAGTCAATCACTCTGCAGGTGTTCAAAACTATGGACTAAAGAAAGGGCAGTTGTCTGCTCCCACCCCCTTCCCCCGCCCCGGGAGTAGGGGTTTTAATCATATGCTTCCTTTATTTCCATTTGAGTTTTACCATTTACTAGTCAGAGGGTATCTGCATAAGCATTTTATATGCCTTTTCACTTGTCAGATCACAACGGAAGCCGTGTTATGTTGTTTTTCTTTGCAACTGGTTTATGCATAGATAGTGGAATAAAGGACCATAATCTAATAGTCCTTGTCAATAAATCAGTGACAATTGGAGGAAACATTAGGATTTGTATTCCCCACTGTTTTGACAATTCACTGAGTGACAGAATGAAAAGAATTCTCTTTAGGTTTGTACTTCAGAGAATAGGCTGAGATTTAAACATTTTCTCCATCAATTAAAAGAATGTTGTCTATTAACCAATAAGGCAAATTATAAAACATTACCAGGTATCAAGGGAATTTTATTGAAAAATTTGTAGCAGGTGATTTAATGGGTGCTAATATTTAAAATTTTAATACTGACTTTCATTGTTATTAAAGTCACTGTAGTCAATTTGTCTTTACCCTTTGGAACACAGAGAAGTTACAGTATAGTTATGAAATACTGCTAATGTTGCTTGGAATGGCATATGCCTCAATGGTTTTGTTGTATGTATATGTTTTTGTATTTATTCTCTTGTTTTAGTTTTATTTGCCTATGTTTCCCTAAATAGTGGGACAGTGTTGTCATCTTCCTCGACACTCCATAAATCTCACAAAAAATTTCTACATTCGAGGTGTCTCAAACAGGAGTTTGTTTCTTTTTTTTAAAGTGTTAATCATCTTTATTTCATTTGGTTCTTATTTAGAAAAAAGTGGCATTCCCATAATGTGCCAATTATAAAGAAAACTTAAAGTGAGGATGATGAAGAGGAATATTTTTTCTCTTAAAAGAAAAACAGGGAATCACATCATGGCCGTCTAAATGATGAACACTAATAACAACAAAACTATTTTATATTTTTCACAGAATTGACCAGTTGCCTTGGTGTCTGGTAGACACAGCCTGAGGCCACATCTGTCTGCAGCTAGACATGAACAGTAGGGCAACAAATCTCTCTGGATAATTCACTTAAAACCAGGTTATAGGTCTATCTGGGTCTCTGCACAGTCAATTTGACTTTGGAGCATCTGGATGGTAGACGGCCTGCTGTAAACGGTTCTGACCAGCTCCTACTGGCTATAGTTTATTTCTTTCAGGAACTTAAAAAAACAAGATAAATTAATCTGTAATGGACAAGGAAGTGAACGTTTTATTGCTTCTGCTTGCATAATTGGTATTGCAGTCACTGATGCATATGTCTCATTTTCTCATGCTAGAAACTGAATAAAATTGCTGGAAATATGTAATGATGGAGAATCCTTGTCAATACTCATGCTCTTATATTTTGGATCTGCTTGTGTTTATACAATCTCAAATATCAGATACTTTATGATGAACTCCTGAGATAACTTCATGTTTTATATTTCTCTTGCATAGCTAGCTGCCAAGATTAAAGAGGAAATACATAATCAAGTTAACACTATGGATAATCTGTATCTTGAATGATATTTAGCTATTGTTATACCAGGGCATTAATGTCATTTCCAGTAGTCAGGTAAGGAAGCATGATTGTGCTGGGACTTTTTTTTTTCTTTTGGTGAGGCAATAAATGTTAATTGACTTGCCCAGAGTCACACAGCTAATAAGTGTCAAATGTCTGAAATTGGATTTGAACTCGAGTCTTTCTGACTCCAGGGACATTTCTCTAGACACTGCACCATCTAGCTTCCCTAGGCTGGGATTTCTGGGTCAAACAAAAAACACTTGTCTGAGTAGCAGAAGTAAGCCCAGAAAGTCAGTGGGTCTTCTGCTAACTCCTCTTCAGCAAAGAGGAAGCTTCGGGGAGAAGAATCAGGTCATTAACATAATTGTTAAGGTGGAGGAGGGAAGGGTTTGATGGAACCACCAGTCTGACAGTCAATGCAGCTGAAACTTCAAAGCCATTTTTGACTGTTCACTCTTCCTCTCCTAATTCGTAGACTTAATTTCTAGACTTGTTGATTCTGCTACCATAATACAGCTCTCTTCCCTCAGCATGTGCAAAGCACCATGCTATTCTGTGGGATGTACAAAAGCCCTTTTGTAGTCTCCTTTCCACTGAGTGACACCAGCCTAGTATCAAAACTTATCACCTAACAACAGGAATACATTAAGAGATTTACATTCAGTCTTCTGTCCTCTACGCTTTCCCCTGGATAACCCATCCTTAATGCTAGTACCAGAATACTATTTCTTAAAATAAAATAAATATAGAATTTAGTCATTTCACTGGTCTTCTCAGATTTGCTCTCGTAATTTGTTAAATTCCTTTCCCAACTCATATTCTACCAGTGCCATGAAGCCTTTCTTGACTTCCTGTGTTTGATGGCCACTATCCCTGAGGTTTCTAGCCTTTCCTGATCCCCTGAAATTCCGGTGCCTGGCACCCTTAAATCACACACACACACACACACACACACACACACACACACGCACACACACACACACACCATACACAATACACACACACATACACACAATTATATAAACACAATATGCTCATAAACATAAAAGCATGTGTGTGTATACATATTATACATAGATATATATTTATGTATATATGGAATATATATGCTACAGTGTATAGCACACACATATAAGTGCATTTAAATGAATATATGTATATAAATATCTTAATGAATATATGTATGTGTTAATATATATGCATATATTTATTTACATGCATGCTTGCATGCATTTATACATGTATGCTATCTATAGAATGTAGACTCTAAATTTCTTGAGGCCAGAGAGTGATATCTTTTTGTTATTGTATCCTCAGTGCCCAGAACAATGCCAAGAGCATTGTAGGCACCATGTAAATGCTTCTTGAGTGATTATCCCTGATGTGTGTTATTGTAACCTCTGTTTGCATCTTTTCTTACTACTAGAGTTTAAGCTCCGTGAAGGTAAGACCTGTGTATTATCCAAATTTTTTAAACTACCTCACTGTCTAAAACATGACTTTGTAAACAGTAGTACCTTAATCAATGTTTCTGAAATGAGTTTTAAATTTTCTTCTTCCTCTTCTGGGTTCTCATCATACTGGAATTTCCCTAGTCAGGGGACTTTAAGGCTGGACTTCCATGCTGGTCACTTGAACTCACGCTGGCTTCCTTGGTTTGATCTCTTCCAATGTCTGTGGCTTTCTAGAGTTTTTGTTTGTTTGTTTGTTTTTGTTTTGTTTTCAGAACTGGCAAGAATGAAATATCGTGGTGACTTTTTTTCTTTTGATTTTTTGTTTACTATTACTTGATCTGGTCCTGATTTTGGATCACTGCTAGTGTGGAAGTGAGAAAGCTATGCTCTTCTATCACCTTTCTTGTGCTGCCATCTTAAACAGGAGTCTTTTTTAAATTTCTTTCTTTTTTCTCTGTCTCTCTTCCCTACCTTCCTCCCTTCTTCTCCTACCTTCCTCCTTTTCTCCCTCCTTCACTTTCCTTCCTTCCTTCTTTCCCTCTCAAGTCATAATTCCTGTCTTTCTATGAGTCTATAAGTCCAGTCTTTCTATCACTCTGTCCATCTTTGTTTCTGTCAGTCTTTCTGATTTGTCCCAATCACTTCTTCTTTTTGAAACCCTCTTCTCCCTAATCAAAGAAATGAATGGTTTGAGATCCTCCCTGGACAATCTTTTTCAACTCATCATTTTGTCAAGTTATAAACTTCAAATCTCTAAAAAAAATTCACATGCAAATGAGCTGATGGATTATATAATGCTAGTTTATCTGTCTCTAAACAGGTCCTCTCAGTATATTTATCTGAAGGGCCATTCTCTGTCAGATCCTTGGTATCTTCTTGATGTCTCTTCACTCTTTTATCTGAGAAAGTGTTCCTTTGGAGGGGAATTGCATCAGTTTTCCTTGCACAAATATTCTTTTTCTTTCCTTTTCAGCAACCAAATTGTTCATATACAAAAGGGGCAGTAACATCATCAATACAATTATCAGATTTGATTATTCCTTCAATGGGGAAAAGAGTACCAGGCCCATTTTAAGTAAAATGCAAAGAAACAAACAGGAAACATTTTTGGAGGGTGGAGATTTTATAATCAGATGAAACCATACAAGTCTTACAGTCTCATCCAGAAATCTTCTGACAATGGTGTTAATATGACCTCGAATGATCAGTAAAAATTACCTTTGCCCCCATCTTTATACCATTCTTTTTTGTATTGTCGTGCATATGACATTGATTTCTTCATAGGAGCAGATACAAGTTCTCTTTTGCCAGTCTTATCACTGTCCTTCCAACTTCCAGAAATCTAAAATGCAGTATAGAGGAATACATCCATGGCTCCATAGGACCTGGAAAAGTGTCTGCTTATCTTC
This sequence comes from Phalanger gymnotis, assembly GCA_028646595.1. Taxonomy (NCBI): domain Eukaryota; kingdom Metazoa; phylum Chordata; class Mammalia; order Diprotodontia; family Phalangeridae; genus Phalanger; species Phalanger gymnotis. The sequence continues at coordinate 272,809,443 of CM053622.1, read as the reverse complement.
TAGGGACTAATCTTAAGCTATTTTGTAGCCAAAAATTTTTAAGCAATAATGTTTTTTTCTTCACTTTTTTACAAAATTCACTTTCCTTTCTACTTTGGTGCAATTGATCCTATTTCATTGTGCTGTTAAAGGATCCTTCAAATGGTTTACTTTCCAACACCAACAACATATAATATTGTACATTGACATATGCACTAAAAGAGTAACAAGTTTTGCACATTTCCTTGATAAAAATATCCATTCTTAAAAATCACAGAACTAAAAATGCCACCAAACCAAACAGCAAAAAACAAAAATGAATGGCATGGAGTCCAATACTCACTTGACCTAGAAATGATTAACAATGAAGAAAAACAGCTAAATCTGGTTTCATATGTTCAAGGTCAGACATTCTATATCTGCCTAATGTCAGTATAAGGACACATGCATGACCATTGAGCTCACAAAATAAAAAGATATAAAATTATTGCTTGTCCTAAAGAATTATTCACTATTATTTTAAATGCAGGAAATTCTTTTTTCCAGTCAACTCTGACCATGAGACCTGAGAGCTCCTGACCTCTCACATGTAGAAAGTTGCTGCCAAGGCTTTAAATGACGAGTTCTGTGATAGAAACCCATCATGATTGCTCAGAGAAAGATCCTCAAAGCAGTGGTGGTAGCCCAAGATCTAGGTTCAGACTTGTCGCAGACAGCACATGTACTTATTGGTATATTCAATCAACTGGTATAGCAGCTAGAAGAGGGAGGAGAGGAATGCCTGCTTGGCACAAGAATTCCAATGAGCCCCTACACAGAGTCTTCACTTGCTTGGCAAACAGAAAGAGTGAGAGTACCAGAAGGCTGACTCCCTCATACCTTTTATGCTGTACTGTGTGGGCCACTTATCCTGAGTCAGTGGCCAATAATCTTGAGATTCTGAAATTTATATAAATCATCCCAAAGACATTTGTGGCTGAGCACATATGTTCCCAAGAGAGACCAAGGAAGTTCATCTCAGTTCCTTAAATGCTCTTTTCGTTATGCTCTACTCTCAGTACATAAAGATGTTATTATTGATATTGTTCCACCTCTTTTCCCTTAGATACATAGGCATGACTGAAAAGACAAGCATTTTTTTTGGCAAAGTATGAATATATATCTCTGAATACCCTTACACCACTGTGCCTCTCAGCGATTTTGGTCACCATTTAAGCACACAGCCATTCCGCATGGTTCTTACCAGCCTAATGGTGTCCCTCTAAAGCAAGAGTTCTTGACCTTTTTTGTCAGTTTCATGAAACCTCTGGACCCCTCTTCAGAATAATATTTATTATCAACATTAATACTGTTTTAACCTTCCACATAGCAACTTTTCCAATTGTGGTTTTGATATATCACAGATTGGAATAAGAAATTAAATGGGAATTTTTTGAGAGTTTTGTGGAAGCCACAGATGATGCATGAAGGCCAGCAGACAACAGAAAAAAAGTTTAGAAATTCAGAAATGCATAATATATAATGTATAAATACATATGTGTATATATGTATGTGTGTATGTGTGTGTATATATATATGTATATGTATATATATATATAGTGCCGCATATCAACCAAAATTTTCCAATAAGATATTGTAAATGCCCCATAAAAGAAAAATAAAAATTCAGACTTCTTCTCTGACATGAAGAGAGAGGCAAAAAAATTTTATGTGGATTTTCCAGATACTGAAGGTACTGTGCCCCTAACCCCCAAGATGTGGAAGAAATAACTGTAATTTAAGGCAATGTTAAATTTAAGTTAGAGGTTAGTGAAATATATATATATATATATATATTCACATATATATGTATGTATATATCTCCTACTCCCTCTTTTCTCTATCTCATTCTATGTATGTGTATATGTATATTTCCTATCAAAGTTCACATGATCATGCCATCATACTCTGATCTCTCAGCATTCTAATGTTTATTACGTGATGATTCAGTCCTAGAAGTTGTACCTGCTTTAATGTCTCTGTTTAGCATGCCTTTATCACAATTCTATTAATTGGTAAGTGAGTGAAGCTTAAAGGGAAATAGGCAATCAGGTAAATATTTCTTTAGTGCTAGAAAAACAAGTATTCATGAGGTGGGATTTTTAGCTGGCACATTAAAGTGAAGTGGTTGAGATGTTTTGAGGCACCGTATGCAGAACTAATTTTGATTCTGGTCACATTTATCAAGAAATCATTTAATCCTGAAGTACCTTTCCAAGGCATGCTGTGGACAAGGCCCTATGCTCAGAGCTAAAGTCAGCATCTATTATTGAAAAAGACAGCTGTTGACAGGATCATTGTGGAGCATAAAGGCATCCTAAACTCAGTTAATCACTAGCTGTTTTGTTCCATTATCCGTTGGTGAAATAAACAGGTGTAAATCTTTTCCTCAGGTTTAGCAGTAGATCCTCTTTTATAGTCAGGAAAGCTCTTCTCTCCTCTCCAACAATTGTTGAACATAAGCTTGACTTCCTGGCAGTCTCTTTTATTTTGTCCTCTGTTATAATGATTATATAATGATGCCTTCTGGGGTGGTACTGGATCACTTCAACTCCTTTTCTCTTCCTCCATATACCAGATACAATAAGATGTTCTCTGAGGATTAGGGACAGGGCCTGGGTCTCCAGGGAAATCCTGTCATTGAAACAACCTCTACCAATAAAGATCAGCGCCTTCTTTGTAGCTCTTCATTTTAGAGATTTACCTAGGGCAATGAGAGCTCACATGATTTCCACAAAGTTACAGAGCCTATATGTGTGCGTACTGTGTGAAGGTAGGGGGGTGGCACAGTGGAAAGAGAATTGGACTTTGAATCAGGAAGACTAGTATTACTGAGTTCTAATCAGGACTCAAACAATTACTAGCTGGGTGACCCTGGGCAAGTCACTTAACCTTGTCCTTTCTCATCATCTCCTGCTAAAATGTTCTCAGTTTTTCAGTCAATGAACAAGACACATTCTCAGGTGTTTTGACAGAACTGTCTCTACATATGGGGTTTGCTGCTTTGTGGGCAATGTTTCCTGTCAATGAAGGTTTTTAAGTGACAGGTAAATGAAAATTTATTGAGGATATTGAGTCGGGCTTTTGATAAGTCTGGGCTTGCTGAATCCATCTAATATCCCTTCCAACTCTGAAATTCTATACTTCCATGATTCTATATTGAATGACTGGGCAGAAGGCTTAATTAAGACATTCTTTGTGACTGAAGAAGGGCAACACTATGATCGACTGGAAAAAGTTATTAAGAGGCAGATTTTGCTTCAATAAAATACAGGATTTCCTAATAGCCACATAAATCATGTTTTTAAAGAAAAAACTTGACTAAAAACTTCAATAGCATGGGCTATTTGTTAGTAAGGTCTCTGTCATGAAGAATGTTTAAGTAGGGTTTGGATCACTGCATTTTAGTAATATTGTAGAAAGCCTTGGGAATGGAATTTAATCAGATGAGGTCCTTTTCAAATAAATGATCGGTTTGTGTCCTAAGTAACTTAATCTTTGGACATGCAATCAAACATTTAGGGGGAGGGGCGAGGAAGGAATTCATGTATGCTAATCTTCATTCATTTGGCATTTCTAAGTCAATATTAAAGCAATTCTAGATATTCTGATCTTAAAGTCTTTCAATGGAATTCACTAGTTAGAGGAAAGACATGGAGATGGTTTTTTTGGAAAGAATATTAGCATTTCAAACAGTTTGTATACTATTCAGAATAAAGGTACAGCTTTTCTTTGGGTAGGAGAGGGAGACTGGAGAGGAAGGGAAAGAAGTCACATTTTCCATTTTTATTTTATGAGCTCCACATCAGTTAAACATGATAGGAAGTATATGTGGAGAACAACATACTGTGGGAGTGCACTAGCTCCACAAACTATCTAAGACACCCATAACTTCCACTTCCTATATTGGCCAAAAGCCAGGAACGTGGCTCACTATAGGGGATTTAATAAATTATTAGGATGTTTAGAGAGTAAAACCAGTTAGTGGCATTATTATTAAAAGTAGATCGATTTCTCAGTTCTAGGTTGGTGTAAGAATACCTTAATTAAGGTCAGCTATCTTTTCCCACCTTAAGAGTCTATATTTCTGTTTCAAATCATTCAGTATCATATTCTGTACTGTACACCAATATTTCCCAAGGAAAATTTGCTTCCATTTATTTTCTTTTTTTAATTTTTTATTATTTAATATATTTAGTTTTCAGCTTTGATTTTCACAGGAGTTTAAATTACAAATTTTCTCCCCATTTCTACCCTCCCCCCCACTCCAAGATGGTGTATACACTGGTTGTTCTGTTCCCCAGTCAGCCCACCCCTCTGTCACCCCACTCCCCTCCCATCCCCTTTTCCCTTTCTTTCTTGTAGGGCAAGATAAATGTCTATGCCCCATTGCCTGTGTATCTTATTTTCTAGTTGCATGCAAAAACGTTTTTGTTTTTGAACATCTATTTTTTAAAACTTTGAGTTCGAAATTCTCTCCCCTCTTCCCTTCCCAAACACCCTTCCTAAGAATTCAAGCAATTCAACATGGGCCACATGTGTATCATTATGTGTATCCCTTCCACTACACTCATGTTGTGAAAGACTAACTATATTTTGCTTCTTCCTAACCTATTCCTCTTCATTGAATTTTCTCCCTTGACTCTGCCCCATTTTGAAAGTGTTTGTTTTTGA
>CM053622.1:272786088-272804251 GCA_028646595.1 Phalanger gymnotis | reverse complement strand
ATCTTACCAGCTGGTGCAGTTTCATGGTCCTTGACACTCTTGGAGCACTGATCTTGTACGTAAATCTTGGTCTCTTTCACCCCTGCAATGCCTTGTCTTATCCTCCCTAGCACAGTACCTGGAGTATTGTATGCACTTAATAAATGGTTACTGATTGATTGCTCACTACTGGACCTCCCTCAGGCATTACAATTTTTTGGGCTGTCTCCATTCCACATGCATATATGCCCCTAAAAGTCTCTAGGATCTGTTCTTCCTCTTCTTTTGCTGTGCTTTACTCAATATCCTTCCTGATACTGGCAAACACAGAGTTGTTAATTCAGCTACTATCATGATCAGCACTTCACATAGTGTTTGACACTTAGTAGGCACTTAATAAAATCTTCTTAACTGATTAAGCTAAAAAGTGTAGCTCATAATAATGGGATCATCACCTTATCCAGTTATTCGTTATTCTGTAAGCAAAATCTTCAGAGTAGGACAAATGACTGATTAAAAACATCTTAGCTTCAATTAAATGGAAAGAATAGAAGATGATAATAAACCCAGTTAAAATGAAATGAGACATTCATTAGTGAGCTGATAGAAGTTTCAGCTCAGGACAGTGTTCAGGATGATGATCATAAATGAATGTCATTAAGTCTTGCCTAATTAGTCTAATTAAGCAACTTCAATTCTCACTGTGGAAGGCATTATATCAATAGAGTCTCCTTTATGCAGTGAAATGTTTTACATTTGGGATAGATGAAGTATTTTGAGAGTAGTCATTAATATCTCTCTTTTTGTGCTTTTACTCCCAAATATTATTGCTGATTTCACGTAGCATCCATGCCACAATTATGCATAACCTGAGATATGATGGAGCAAACAATTAGAAGTTGTATTGGAGCTTTTCCATTCCATTTGAAAACAAAATAGGAACTACGAATTGAATTTTGTAGCCTATACATATATATATATATATACATATACATATATATACCTATGTACATATATCAGTATACGTATATATATATATATATATATACATATATACACACAGACCTCCCAAAGTAGATTCAAGGCAATATAATTAGATGACTCAAAATGGTACAGGGCAATGCAACAAAAATTCACAAAATTAGTACTAGGCCTCAAGTCAGAAGACTGAGGTTCTAATACTGGATGCAACAGTAACTTGTTTGGAGACTTTGGTAAGTCAGTTCATCTCTTTGGTCTTCAGTTTTTTTTAATGTGTGAAATACAGAAAGGGGTCAATGTAGGTTGTCTTTGAAGTCTTTTCTAGTAGTCTGTGATTCTGTAAGGATAATGGTTATGGGTGACCTTGTGAAAAATAGTCACCCATCCAAATTTTAAATTTTATAAGTTGTTTTCACATACATTCAATAACTTGATTCCTAATCCTGTTTTAACAGAGGAAAGTCTGACGCACAGATGTTTCAGAGGTGTGCTGGATCCAGCTGGAAGAAGCTCACAAGAGCTCACTGTTGAATTTTCAGCATGAGTGTTTATGACTTGGAAAATGGCAAATGCTACAAATCAGAGCTTGATTTATTGTTTTGTTGATTATCTATACTTAAAATAGTGGTGCTAAAGAAAATGTTAATAATGAAAGCTAAGATTGTGTGTGCTGAATATATTTTTTCTTGGAAAGCTAGTTTAGACGTTTATCAACCCAATCTTTCCCAGAGGGTTAAGTACCTTTACACATGGACATATATCAGATAAGGTGAGGTCAGCTAATTATGTGGAAGGAAAGTACCTTTGGAGTGTCAAGAGGACCCACATTCAAATCTTAACTCTGCTACTTAATACTTATGTGACCTTTGGTAAGACACTTATCACCCCTGATATTTAGTTTTTCATCTACAAAATTAGGGATTTAGACTATATGGCTTCTACTCTATTTGGCCTTCTAGTGATATATCTATGATCTTCTGACCCTCTGGTAAGAAAGAAATCCAGGATTTGAATGCATCTCTTGTGAATTCTAATGCATTTTTTTCTGGTCCATTAAACCAGCCTCTCTCTATTGTTAAGCACATGAATCTAGGTGATGTAGGCAGATTAATAATTATATATAGATAACTATAGAAGCAGTCATTCAATATGAGAAGTGGGTCATTTAAAACTGAGTAAAAAATCATTCAGAATAAAATAGATTGAGAGTAATAAGCAGGAAAAGATCAAGAGTAACAAGGGAAGGTCATCATATATTGCAGTCAGCCGTAAGACTAATCAGCAACATCATTAAATATTGAAGATTCAAAATAAAGATCTAAAAATAATGCTACACGGACAGACGTGGAACACCTCCTCTGAGCTATATTCACCTCTCCAACTCAGACTCAAAAGTCAAATCTCCCAGGAGAAATATTTTTCATCAAGTTTAGTAATTCTCTATTTTCTCTATTCTGGTGTCTCTCTAGGAGTTGACTGGCTAGCTTAATGATGTCATCTTGATTTGGCTAACGCCATTTATTTTTCAACCTCAGTTTATTTTTCTAATAGTTCATGCTTCTAAATGGAATAGAGTTATCTCTTCTTTATATGAAGTTCTTAGATGTGGCTGATCAACAATTTTGAACAAGTTGCCCCTATTTAGTTAATGCCTACTCTGCCCAGCTCCAGTTTGTTTAGAGTTTTCTCAGACAGGGTCTTTCTCTTGTTCAAGAAGGCAAAGAGAATACAGAGAGAAAATGGGTTGGCCCCCATCTCTTTTCCCGGGGAGTCTTACCTCTTTGGTACTGATTACTGTCATGGGACCTTATCTTTGGTTAAAGGTTTCTGTAGACATGAAAAACACAAACCATACCCCCACACAGAGAGATAAAATTATAACTCTACTTACTAGCTGTGCAACGTTGGGAATGATATTTTAATTATCTAAAGCTCATTTTCCTTACCTGTCAAATGAGATAATAATAGGTCTGCTGCCTACTCAACAAAGCTGTTTTGAGGAGCAAATAAAATAGTTTACATGGAAGAGCATTGACAATTGCAAAGTTTATAAAAGTAAGATTTTTAAATATTAATCACTTATGTCAAATTGCACATGGGAGACATTTAATGCATTTATTTAATTGGTTCAAGGGTAAGAGTAATGCCTTTTCCTACGTGAATCTTTCCTAAATCTTCACAGGAAGAAAGTATCTAACCCTTCCCTGAACTTACATTCTATTTTGTACTTCTTCCATAGATTTTTTTATTTGTATATGTAGACATCTCTGAAATTCGGAAAAAGGTCTCTTTCATATATCTTTACACCAATCTCTGCTCCTCACACAGTCTGTTCATAGTAGATGTTTAGTAAATTCATATCAAATAAGTTAATGAGAAATTCTCAGTAAATTGGTCATAGGATCTAAACTAGAAGTGACTTTAGAATTCTAATTAAAACACTTATTTTCCAAATGATGAAACTCTAATTTGGAGACAAGTGATTTTCTCAGCTATGTTAGGAAGAACATTGTAAGTTACAGAGTCAGAATTTGAACTCAGGCCTTCTGATGCTAGCCAGTGTCCTTCCATATTCTATGAAGAGTTTTTAGAAATTATTAATTAGTTCAATAGAAAGTCTCTTGTCTTTGGAGCATTAGAAAATATTTTACCTCATCTTCCTTTCTGTATTTTTAGGCTCCTATTCCATATCCTCACAAGAGAGGAGAGAAAATCACCTACCCCTTCTCCACTTAGAATTGCTGAATTTGAGCCTGCATTTGCTTGATCCTGCCTGATGCTTCTGAGAGACAAAGCCAATACTGACATGTAGCCCACATGACATGGCCTCTTAAGATAATACTTATGAGGCACAACAATTCCAAATAACGAACTCACAAAGAAATACTTTGCTTTCACATAGAGGACAGAGCAGATTTCTAAATGAAGGGGCAAGATAATCTTTTCTTTCACATTATATTTCTGTTGCCAGTGTGGAAACAGCCTTTGTGTTTTCAAGCAACATGAAGAGGTAAGAAATCAGCAGCTTGTTTACTTTTTTGATAGTATTTCTTCCACAGTAACATTGATTGCTTACTTTATAGTAATGATGTCTAATTTGTTTTTGTTTTTGCTTTTCATTTCACAGGTAATTTTGCTTTAAAGGTGACCTCAGACCTTATTGAATCATTGAATATAGTCTGAAATTGCTACTGTTTTTCTCAGAAACCGGCAATAAATGATTTACAAATCTGTCCTAAGAATGAGGTTTCACAAAACTTTCTTTTTCATTTTCAATGTCTTCTATGCTTTTTTTAAAAAGGACATTAACATTTCATGGCAACAGAGTTATTTTGATCACAGGAAGGAGCATTTTCTACAAGTTACTAGAGAATTAAACGCATGGCAACCATTAAAATACCAAGATATTGAAGTTTGTTGTTGAAATTTTCTTTTCATATTTTTCATCCTTTTGACTCAATTGTTTCATTTACAATATGAGAAGAGCTGAGTCATTCTAACGTTCAAGAAGGACCATGCTGTTATGCATTCTAGATTCTAAATTCCTAATTTTGCATCAGTAAATAATACTTATATGTTTTGCAAGAAAAAATCAATCATATGCCGCTACCATAAGGACACATGACTGTACTTTGAGACTGTTTTAATAACTCCTTTGTTCCTTCTTCTCTTATTCCTCAAACTATTGCAGTCTGGGTTCTAAATTCATTACTACAAAGTTACAATGATCTCTAAATAGGTAATGACTCTTTCCCTCTGAAACCTTCCTTCTTCTTGACTTCTCTATAGCATTGGCCCTTTTCACTATATACTCTTCCTGAATACTTTCTTCTCTCTGTGTTTTATTGGGACTAGTCTCTCACGGTTCTTCTCCTATCTATCTGCCTGCTCAGTCTCTGTTCTTTGTTGTGCCATTAGCCATACTCAACACCTTAACTTTGGGCATAGCTCAAGGCTCTTTCCTGGGCCCTCTCGCTTTTGTTGGTCTGATCAGTCTTAAATTTTGAATTTTCATCATTAGTTGTGTGACTCACCTACATAATTAGCTGTGTTTGGGTCTATTCTAACCCTGAGCATTTGCTTCTTGGCCCACTTCAAAGATGCAAGATGCTCCAGGACCATCCTGTTTGCTGTACTTATAATATACCTTAGAGTCTGGAGGATGGTTCTAGAGAATTAAAAATTAAAACAGACATTTAGGCCAGAAATAGGGAAAAATAATAAGGATATTACTATCACTACTGGGTACTATGCTATGAACATAAAGAAAAAAATGAAGTAGTCCCAGGCCCTGAGGAACTTTCATTCAGTTAGAAGAGATAATTGGTATATATAAAATATACTCAAAAGAAATATAAAGTAATTTGGGTGAGAACAGCACTAGCAGCTGAGAGGGATACTCTTTGTCCCTTTTGATTTTTCGTGAGTTCAGGAAAACCTTAGCAGGGAAGTTTCTCAGAAATCTAACCAGGGCCACTAAGAGCAATGAGCTAATCTTAGCATGGTTGTTAAGTGTTTACTAGGACACAGGCACTGCGTTGTGTCCAGAGGATACAAACAAAGCCAAAACAGTCCCTGCTTTCAAGGAGATCAGAGTCCAATGTGAAAACTAACATATAAATCATTAGTTCCACACAAAATGTATACAGAGTAGAAGGAAGATAATCTCAGAAGAGAAGACATTAGGATCCTCAGGAATAAGGGAAGACCTGCTGTAGGAGGAACTTAACTTAGATCTTCAAAGAAATCAGGTAAATCAAAGAGGCAAAGGCAAGGGGGAAGAACTCGAGGCAATGAAAGTGAGAGTTGGAATGCTATGTTTAAGCAATGGCAAGTAGGCCAGTGCAGTTAGATCAAAAAATATGAGATGGAGAGAAAACTATATGGAAAGATGTGAAGGGACAGATTCTAAAAAGCTTTAAATGCCAAGCATAGGACTTTATATTTAGTTCTGAGAGTAATGGTTAGCCAATGTAGTTCACTTACTGACATAAGCAGACATGCACTTTAGGAAATCCGTGTCACAAGCTCAGTTGAAAATGGATTGGCATGGGGAAGACCTTGTAGCAGCAAAGCTCTGACTCTGTGAGAACCAAGAAAAAGTCAGACATGAAATTAGTCACATTTTCCTCAACTTCCCTAATGCTCTAAAAGCATAAGGTGTAGCTCTGGAATAGGAGGTAACAGATAACCTTTCTTCTAGAACCCAAGAAAATCTAGGAAAAATCTCTAAACACTTCAAAGATGGCAGTTTCTTATACAAAAGGGCAAAATTTTTGACAAACACATTTGGAGCTGCTACTTGCACTGCCCTGAACTAAAGGAGATGCTACTACCACCCCATTTAGAATGCCGACTTGGAGAACCACAGAATATTCTTTGTCTTTCTCTGACTATAAGTAATCGCCTTTAATAAATCTAATGTGGATTCATGAATGATGTATGGGAATTTTCTCTCTTTTCTATACTTTGTAATCATTCATTTTTTGAGAGACTGCTAAATGTATGAGTTGAAATGGGTGGGAATAACAGATCAAATACCCTTTTATCAAAGATTGTAGAGCTCACACACACAACTCTTATTGAAATTGCTGTAGCTATTGCTCCTAATTTATTTTCCTTAGACTCTTTCCAGAAGACAGAAACTTTTTTCTTCAAAATCCACATTTCCAAAATTATACAAACACTTAACCATACATATAAATACATGTGTATACATACAGATATATGGAATCAATATGCTCCCTGTCATCCCACTTTGAAAACACAGAGTTATCATTTTCTGCTTACTCTTCCTCATTCTGTTGTTGGTGTTCATCCTTCATTTTCAGAGAAGACTAATGAAATCATGAGGGTGATGTCTTGACTTGAGCATGACTTGGATTCAAGTGAGGCAGAACTTCCTGAAACCATCATCTTAACTCTCTCCTGTCAAGAAAAAAGCCAAGATGACTGGAGAGGGCCCAAGATGAAGCAAATTACTTTGGCCTTTCTAAATTAAGGTGTTTCCCAAGTCTCATTTTGTCTGAAGCCATGCCCATGCAATGACAAAAACTAGGTACAAGTTGAGACAACAGATGGCTCAATTTATCCTCAAAAACATATCAGTCTGGGAAGGGAAAACTCTCAGAGTTTTTGGCCAAAATGGAAGATAATTTCTATTTATACTCATTCTAAGTCATCAAGATCTAAACAATAAGCCATTGAGACCTGGGTTGAAGCTATTATTGGCTTACCAATGATAGCCAAAATAATTTAGATTTAAAGGCATAGACAATTAGTTCCTCTTTAAAACATTTTTAAGACTGTCTTTTCTGACCTATATTTCAAGAAATCAAAAGTGAAAATGGTTTATGACAAAAAGTAAATTATTCCAGCATTTTGAAAAAAATAATAAAAATGAAGAAGAAGCAGAAAAGGAGGAGGAGGAGGATTATGATGATGATGATTACTTGGGACCCCTGTGCTAGCACAGGATGAAGGACCAGAAGCTGTTTAGCAACTCCATTGGCTAGATTCATTTCTTGGTCACAGTTCAAGGTCAGAGTGGATCACTTCCAGTTCCAAGGGAGCAGGGCCCCTGAAGAACAGCATCACTTACAGTCCCAAATGTTCAAGGACCTTGAGGAGCAAGATCAGTTACATTCCCAAAGGATCAGAGACCTTTCCTGAATAAGCACCAGAGCTCAGACCAGAAGAGTATTAATCACACCAGGGAAAAATGGAATACTGGGGGAAATTGTAGTGAAACAAAACACATTAATAAAAAACTTATTTAAAAAGAACAGATTTGCTGTTGTAACTGGTAACCTTTAGAGAGTCACTGCTTGCTCAACTGAACAATGAGAATGATAACATTCATACAAAAGTGCTTCATTGACCAACTATATCTTGGTTCATTTTGTTACTGTTATCCGATAGTTGCAAAGGGGAGGTTACTAGGACACTGGTTCATTCTCCAAGCCCATATATTCACTTTGAAATCTTAGATGATTATGTGGAGGTGACATACTTCTTTGAAAACTCTCTCTAGGCCCTTGGGACCAGCTTAAGATCAAAATACATATCCTAGAATTCCTAGAGGCTGCAGCAATTCCACTCATCTAATGGTAGTACTTGCCTTCACCCCTAGAGCAATAGTATACTCTTGAAACAACTAGAAAGACACAATTTCCAGGTATTTCACTTTTACAGTACATAAATATGGTATATTAGTCTATAATACAGCACACCGATGCAGTAATTAGGACTATTAAATATGTATACATTGTATTTAAATAGATCATATTTAAATAAATATGCAATGTTTAAATATGTTTAATATTTAAATATGTGTGTGCAATATTTAAATGTATTATTGATTTTTTTTGTCCTTTTTGTTGGTATTTTCAATGACTTTCTCTTTTCTGCAGAACTATCCTCTGTAACAAATAAACTGTCACATTTATAGACTGAAAGTAGGAATGTAGGATAACAACTAGATTGTGAACTGGCTGACAAAAATCAATACACTGACCACACTTACAAAATATGTCTCATTTCACTAGATATTCATGATTTAACCATGCATTAAATCACAGCACTTTAACCCCTCTAAACCTCATTTTCTTCATCTATAAAATGAAGGCAAGGAAAAAATTCAGAAGCATAAAGCATTATATAAATGTTAGATATTTGTATCAGGTGGTGCTATCAAACATAAGAGGGAATGTATAGACCTGAAACATATTCAATAAACATTTATTAAGTACCTACTATGTATCAGGCACTGTGCTAAGATGAAGAATAAGGATAATAATAAATCCAATGAAGTTTATCATAAACAATATTGGGTGTTATTTTACTGTAGTCTTAGAAATGAGTTTCATTTAGTGTGGTAGTTCACACTGGTGAGACCTTCTGCTTGGAAGCTAAGGTTAGTAGATTACTTGGGTTCAGGAATTCTGAGCTGCAGTAAGGCTAAAACCTATCAGATATCAGCATTAAATCTGATCGTAATGACATTGGGCCTGCAAACGGCTGATGAATTTCCTTCCTGGGCAAGATAGGAGGACCCAATCTCAAAAAAAGAAGGGAGGGAGAGAAGGAAGGAGAGAGGTAAAGAAGAAAGAAGAGAGGGAGAGGAGGAACGAAGGAAAAAGGAGGCAAAGAAGGAGGGAGGGACAAAATAAATAAAAGGGAAAAGGAAGGAAATGGGAAGAAGGGAGATAAGGAGAGAGGTAGGAGGGGACCAAAGAGTGAGGAGCAAAAGAGAAGTCAGGGGACAAATGAAGAAAGGAAGGGAGGAGGAAGAGAAAATAGCAAGAGAGGAAGAAGAGAGGAAAGAATGGAAGGGAGGAAGGAAGGAAAAGAAAGAACAAAGGAAGGAAAGGACTGACAAAGGCAGGAATGTAGGAAGGATGAGGGGAAAGAAAGGAAGGGAGAGAGAAAATGGATGTAAGAAGGAAGAGAGAGAAAGTGGGAGAGAGGGAGGAAGAATCAAATGAAATAGGGAAGGAAGGAAGGAGGGAGGGGGCAGGGAGGGGGGAAGGGAGCAGGAGGTAGGGAGGAAGGAAGGAAGGAAAGAAGGAAGGAAGGAAGGAAGGAAGGAAGGAAGGAAGGAAGGAAGGAAGGAAGGAAGGAAGGAAGGAAGGAAGGAAGGAAGGAAGGAAAAGAGAGACAAGAGGGAGGAAGGAAAGGATCAAGGAGAGGAATGAAGGGAGGGATGAAGTAAAGGGAGGAAGGAAGGAAAAGAAGGAAAGGAGGAATGAAGAAATGAAGGAAAGAAAACAGAGGGAGGAAGAAGGAAGGAAGGAAGGGATCAAGGAAGGGAAGGAAGGGGGGAGGAAGTGGGAAAGAATAGAGGTGGGAGGGAAGAAAGGAAGGAAATGAATATCAGTTTATTGTGGGTTCGTAATTATATTACAACTTTTGTGCCTTGATAGCATATGAACTTACAACATTTTTTTTCAGTATGGACAGAATTGTCTAATCTAAATGGAATCATTCATATACAGAATTCGAGAAAATATGTAGATCTTAAGTTTCATGTAATCTTCTTTAGGGCAAGGCCTGTTTTGTTTTTGGCTTTGCAAACCCAGCCCCTAGCAGAGTGTCTTGTCAATATAAAGCTATTAATAATTGCTAATTGAATGGAATGGAATCTGTGATAAATTGATTAATTTGCACATAATAAGAGTTATCAGGGGCATCTATTAATCTTCTGGACTTGAACAGTTTCTGTCATTCATGGGAATGGACCAATATTTAGACACAGATTGAAGTTCTTTGTACTTTGGTATTAAAAAAAAAAAAGAGAGACCTTCAATTTCATGATGATGGGAGGTATGGGGGCAGCATCAAAGATGATGGATTACCAAACCTGGAAGAAGTGCCTCCTAAGTAGTCTATGAGATTTGGAGAAAGGCTCCTCCTCTGTCTCTCCCTCTCTTTGGAATGTTTTGGGTGGGGTTCATCTTTCTCTTGGACTTCTGGCAAACATAGTGCTAGAGAAACATCCTTGGCAATAAGAATATGAAGTCGCCTAGGTGAGTCTGAGAAAGTAATTGAATTATCAGAGGTTATTTCATTTCCTTTGTATTTCTGTCCCTGAGCTCTGCTCAGGTGACCTAACAACAAACCCAAGAATCTGATAATTTCAACTTTTTTTGCTACCTTGTAATTCCAAGAATTCTTGGATTTCTGAACCACTGTCCTCTGAAAATCAGTAGATGCTGTCTGCAATTACATTGCTTTTCTGAAAGGTAACAAAAACCAAGAGGCCACTGCAGATGAAAGGACAAAGACAGCCCAAGATTTGCTCTGCCTACCAGAATATGGAATTTGGTGAATTTCTCAAGCAAAATAGATCAAGGTTGAATTTGCTATATATGGCCTGCATTCCTATAAATTTGTTTTGAACACTTGCACTAGTATAAGTTGCAGGGCTTTGTTTTGTTTTTTTTCATGTCTTAAGTAATGAATGATTTTGTGTTTTCTGTTTTTTAAGCACTTCCTTATGGGTGAAGGAGATATTCTTCCAATATTTGATATTTATTTTATACGTGGTATCATTACTAGAAGGAACTTTGTTAGTATTTTTAAAGGAGACCCTAGATATGAAACATGATCAACCTTTGTGTTAGAAATATTTCCTAACTGTGGATGAGTGGCAAGATGTGAAATAACGAGTCACACAGTATTAACAATATATTACTCTCCTCTTTTTGGAATAGTGCCCTGAATCTTTAACCTGAATGCACTTGACTTCAAATGTCTAGAGGTCCTAATGGGAGACCCCACAACCTCCACTAGGGCAAGGGTGACATACACACGAGGAAAAGAAAGTTCAGAAAAGTCAAGCTGCTTTTCCATGATCATCTTATGTGCTAGAATATTTTAACACTAGCGTCATTTCTAAATTATATAGTATTGGGTTTTCAAAATTTAAGTATGTAATAAAACATTGCAAAATAGATACTTGTACCAAGCATTTAGAATGCAGTAGAAATATAAGTATATCCAGTCTAAATTTAATAATGGAATAAAAAATGTTAACGTTGTAATCAGAATGTAATGTCAGGAGATAAAACAGTAATCTTTACTCTGGGAGAAATATTGGCTCTTAAGAACTAGTTATGAATTCCAGAAGTGAGTAATTAGCTTAAAATTCTAAATCATGGGATTATGTAATTTATCAGGCAGTGAGGCAAAATCAATAGTGACTGACTCCCTAATGCACACATTTGTAATAAAAAATATAAAATAAGGGAACAAAAACAGTACATATAGGGAGGATACAAATCCACATATGGTAAAAAGACTTTTTTATGATAATACTATCTCTACATGCACCAATGAAACTATTTAACAGCCATAGACAATTCACTTGGTATATTGAGGTAAAGTGATCAAATCCCTTAGAGAGGTGGACATCAACAGAGATGTATCTGGAAGCCAAATAAGTGTTTTGTTCTGATGCTCAACTTTAAAAATGTCCTTCTTACAGAGTGCTTACTAAGATCTTTATTGTCAAAGTGATTAAATGATTTTAAACATATAACAAAAAATGTCTCAGAAAAAACTTGACCTGTCATTTTTTTCTATTTTAACTATTTTTAAAAGTTCTCATTTCATCTCTTCCAGAAATTCTAATTGAATTTATGTCCAAGCTGTGTTTTTATTTGAAGCTTTGCTTGTAGATATATGGCAGTCATTTTCCTTATCTGAGTTTGTGTGTTGAAGGTCCTTGTCACCATGATACCTTTTAATGGTGTGATTATTTTATTTATTTTCTCATTCTTTCAACTTATTTCTTGACTTCAGACAATGTATGGGCTTGGCTCTGTCTGATGCTGTAGGGAAGGTCGTAGTTCTGTTCTCTTGGAGCATTGAATGTTGAGTTATTCTCAGCTCTCAGGGAAAGATAAGGCAGGGAACTACAAGTTTTCAGTGCTACCAAAGATCTGATCCTGGGAAAAATTTGCTCATTGTTCTTCTGGCCTGAGCTCTGCAAGTTCCTCACCTGATTTTGGGTCTGAGCAAGAGTAGATGGCTGCTGGACTCAGTCATCATCAGCCAAGAAAGATTTGGGAGTCTTGCCCTGACTATTCCCCTTCTGGCTTCAGAATGTGATAGAAGCTGAAATTGAGACCTAATTCTGCTATTGCCACTTGCTTCTGAAGCTCTTCCTCTCTTGGAACACCAACAAAGGTCCTGAGACTGCTCCTTACCAGGGAAGCTCACTCCTAGGCACAGATACACTTTTCACCTTTCCCTAAATATATTATCTGGAACTGGGTGGTGCTCAACTCAGCTGCTGGTTGGGATTTGCTCACGGTTCAGTGTAGTAATATGGATCTGAGAGTACAGTATATGCTTCTAGAACCTCCCTTTGCCTTTGTGCACAGTATCTCCATGTACTACAGTCCCTAGCCTGCTCCTGATCAGAATCCATCACCACTGTCTGCATGCTCTTATGTCTGTCACCCTTTATGCATCTAGATTAGAAAAAAAATGACTGGCTGTGACATATGTTTGTGAGTATGTATGTATATATAATATATACGTTTCTGTGTGTGCATGTATGTATATGTATACATAAACACACATGTGTTTAACTGATGGGGTGTGTGTGTATATATATGTATATATAAATATCTATATATCTACACACAGATATATGTATATGTATATAGATAGATAGATAGATATAGATATAGATATATAGATATGCATCCTGAATGAAAAATAGCAAATGGGTCTGATTAGGAATGTTCTCTCTCTCATCTCATATTGATTCCTTATTCTCATCCACATCTGGCTTTAAGATGTAATATATTTCTGCTGAGACCCCACTCTGATTACACACTGCCATCTAGACCTTTTCTATCATACATAGCTCATGGCTCTCTGCCTCCCACTGGGTGAAAGACTTTGGTTCTGCAGGGTCAAAACTCTTTATTGTCTTATAATAATTGGATGTGTGTGTAAGCTTTTTTTTTTTACTTTCTTTCTATGATAGAGTAATGAATTATGTGCTTCTACTAGCTTCCTGAGTACCAGTTTCTGCTAAGTACTTGAATCCAGGTCTCTTCTCTAACCAGTGCCATGAGACCAAATACAACAATGACTTTGGAGGATTAATCAGAGTGAGATGAATACATCACTGGTAAAAGTAATCCTACTTTTAATCTTGTTAACAAGTAACTTTGTCAACCATAATGGAATATATTCCCCTTAGAAAAGGAGAGGAGTAAAGTGAAAATTTTAATAGTGAAAAAGATATTACAAAAAAAGAAACAAATAAAAATAAATATCAACCTAAGAAGTAAATCATTTAAGAATATCAATTTAGCATAACATCATATTATAAAAATATTTGTAATTAACTGTGAAAAATATCTATATAATATTTACATTAAAATCTTTGTTTTGTTGTGATTCTGAAGGATATATCATCCAGTATCAGCAAACTTTGAAATTTATTTTGATTCTTTTAATTTCAAATTTAATTTTCTAGAAAAGACAAGTTGCAATTTGTAGTCAAATCAAAGCCTTATGTTTTATGGCTATTCTCCAGCTTTTCCCCATTAGGAAAAGCATTAGAAAGTACTTTTAGAAAATGAGTAATTTTCAACTTTCAATTGGAAAGATTACAGTTGCAATGTTTATAGGCAAAAGAGAAATGACTCTGTCTGTTTGGTACGTAGGGCACTGTCAACCTCATTGCACAGCATCTGTCAACCACTATGGAATCTTGGTGGCCAGCATGGGGTGATGCTTGAAACTCATACTTCCCTCAGGAAAGGAGAAGTTCAAGGTGAAAATGTTAACAGTGAAAAATATGTTTTGTAAAAATTAAAAAAAAAACAAATAAAGAACTAAACATTAACTCAATAAATGATCTAAGAATACTAACACTTCATAACAACAAAAAAAAAAACTCCATAATTATTTATTCTTTGCTTTGTTGTTTTTCTTAGGGATATTTTTTCCATACTTAAGCACACTTGAAGGATTATTTCCCATTTCTCAAATTTTTTGTCTGAATATCACATGGCATTTTTAAAACAGCAGGCCTATGTTTCTAATTCCCACTCCATAGCGAGTACCCAGATGACCTTGGCCAAATCATTTCTCCATTACTTTGCACGGAGCCTGCCATGTTACCTGGTATTTAATAAGTGATTGTTGATTGATTGAACTCTCTGGGTGGGTCTATAAATTTGTAAAATGAGCGTTGGGCTCTAAAAATCCCTTCTAGCTTTTAATCCATAAAATCCATGAAAATCCATGAAATCGCTTTAATTATTTGCTTAATTTAGTCAACTATAATTGTGCCTCAACGAAAAGTTAAACCACTCATTGGCTCAGATGTGAGAGGGACAAACCAAAAAGTTCTTTCTACTTGTCTTAAGAATCAATATTAAACAGAATCATTCGAATTAGTCAGAGTAAACTTTGTTCCCGAGTCAGATTTCTCTTGTGAGCAAAACAAAATACTTCGCTTTCTGTCTAGGGGGTAATTGGGGGATGATTTGGCACATGACAAATGTTGAAGATTAATGTATAAAATTAGAGACATTGGAAGGATAGATTTTTTTTAATTGCTTCCTCTAATATTATGTGTCTACTTAGTATTGGATGAATTTCATTTAAGTTGCTATATCTCCTCTTTACATGCCTCAGTATGTAGGCAATGTCTAAGTCTCTCTTATTCCATGTTGTACCAGGGTAGTATAGTGATTGTGTTCTGATGCTTGTTTCCTAACAACTGTGAAATTATAGGTATATTCCTTAACCACTTCAAACTTCAATTTCCTCCTCTGTAAAATAGGGATAACATTTACTTTAGAACTAATCTCTCATGGGGTTGTTGTGGGAATCAAATTAATTAATGTACAAAAAAGTGTGTAGGTTTACTACCTCCAACTGAACACAAAAGATCCAAACTTCTTAACTGAATCAATCAGTAGTTTGAATTAGATGTTAATAAGGGACAGATATATTGAATCAATCAATCTTCCTGCAGGAATACAGGGAGTGTACGGATATGAGTTGAAGAGTTGGCCAGATTGACCAAACCTTGTGCAGATGTGCTTACTATATAGCATTAGCCAAGTGTTGGGAATGGAATACCTTGTGGCAGTAGAGGACAGAAGAGATCTTCTTTAATAAAAAGAAGACCTTGCAAATTTTCTAAGGTATGGAGATTTAAGAATTCCTGTTGGTGTTGTTAAGAATACTCATGGAATGTGAAAGGCCAACCAGATTATATGAATCAGCAGCTGAAGGAAGCATTAAATGGAAGTTAGATAAAATGAAATAAGGCAGCATCACGACACCATAAGGAGCCCAGCATAAATCTGTATGATACCTAAGAGGAAATTTTTGGGGACTCCACAAACAGGAGTTAAAGGACTTTCAGAAACCAAGTCTTGTGAGTTATCCCTTTGCCATCTGTTCTTTTTAAGTTTGAACCCACTTTCACATGAACTTTATGTATACCTAATGAGAATGAACTCCTGTTTTGGAGACTGCTTTATACCAACTCTAATTGTACAACCTAGGTAAATACTTTTCTATAAGCTGATTAAATAGGGCTGGACAATTGACACATATTTATATTCTATGGGGAAAACAGCTGTTGAGGCTTTTGAATGCTAGTAAAAAGTTTACCCCTAGAACCTTGATGATAGAAGTAGTAACAGCCTGTTGAGGGCTTAACTCAAAGCAGACAATGCTTGTGCGAGTTGATATGGAGAGCCCCTGTATCACATAAGTGTAGTGCTTGGCCAAGTTTGTCTCTATGTAAACATCATTTATTATTATTATTACTATTATTATTGCTATCATTATTCATTATTTATATGTCTATAATTGCATTTTTCCCATTTATTCTCCTTTTTGTATCAACTTCTTCACATTTCACTCTATTTTAAAGCTACAGTAAGTAGTAGAACATTGCAGAATGTCTAAATGAGCTTTATAATTTTTTTCCAATCTGCCTCATTATCCAAACAAAAAAAAACTAATTGAATGAGCAAATGGGGGGGAGGTATTCAAATTATACTATGAAATTGAAAGAACAAACCATATTTGGTAATCAATACTTATATATTTGATAGATGCCACAAATAGGAAATAAACTTGTTCTACAATAGATTAGAGGAAGAATAGTTGATTTTGATTTTCTTTGAGAAATTTCATAGTGGTTTTAATATCTCCAAGCTTCTTCCTGGAACAAAGACCTGGTTTTCAGACTAATATTCTTTTTTTGATATAAGTAAAACATGTAATAACCAATTATCTAAATATTTGAAACATTTTAACAAAGGGAAATTTGAAGGCTCATAGTATGCATGTGGGAGGGGGAGGTTGGAATACAGTTCAATCTACCAGTGATAAAGGGTTGCTTACAAGAAATGATGTTAAAGATTTTCAGCAAAGGATAGGTTGATCACATAGTAAGAGTATCCTAAGTGCTCCACTGTTTCTGACCTAATGTGAGGAGATCTAGAGAAAGCCTATTATATCTACATCCTCTGAGGCATTTATGGGAAGGTATTAAGGAAAAAAAAAATTAATGGAGTGAGAAGATGTGGGTGTTATAATTCATATTCATGATATTCATATTCATGATATTAGAGGGTCATAGATTCAGAGAGAAAAGGAAATATATAAGTCAACTAATCTAACCCTTTCATGAAGAAATTGAAGCCCAAAGAATGCAATTTCAAAAAAGAATATTATTGTTTACCTTCAGTATTTGACTTTTCCATGAATGGTTCATTTTAATTTCTTGAAGTATTGACTGATTTTATCTCCCTTCTCTCCAAGGGACAATCGAATGTCTTCTACAGAACCACAATTCCAAAGCATTGGCTCTGTGGCACTCAGCTTTCCTTATAGAGCATCTTTTTACAACTACACATACCTATGGAAAAACCATACCTGTGACTGTATGGACCTTTGTTGGCAGGGTGATACCTGCTTTTCAATATGCTGTCCAGATTTGCCATAGTTTTCCTTCAATTGCCAAATGCAATGATCTTTGAACCCAAGACTATAATATATGACACTGCTTTCATTTCTTCTACATCTATTTACCAGGAAGTTATGAGACCAGTTGCTGAGATTTTTGTGGGGTGTGTGTGTGTGTGTGTATGTGTGTGTGTGAGTGTGTGTGTGTTAAGCTTCATTCTATCTTTTATATTCTCCTCTTTCACCCTCATCAAGAGGCTCTGTTCATCACTTTCTGTCATCAAAGGGTCATCATTTATATATCTGAGATTATTGATATTTGTTCTGGCAACTTTAGTTCTGGCTTTTAATTCACTCAGCCTGGAATTTTGCATAATGTAATCTGCATATAAGTTAAATGAATAAGGTGACAACATACAGCCTTTTTGTACTCCTTTTCAGATCTTAAATCAATCAGTTGTTCCACTTTCAATTCTAACTGTTGTCTCCTGACCCGCCTACAGGTTTCTCAACAGACAAGTAAGATGATCTAGTACTCCCATGTAGTAGGAAGGCCGAATTTATGATCTCAAATATAATCATGTATATGTTTGAATGGTCCAAAATAGCAAGGTATGAGAGATTCTCTAAGGAGAAAACAACAAGAAATTTATTTAGGCCCCACCGCAGCAAAAACTTGAACCAGCCTCCCCATTCCAACATCTTGACAAAAAGACTCCAGGCCCAGAAAGCCCATCTC
>CM053622.1:272769807-272785588 GCA_028646595.1 Phalanger gymnotis | reverse complement strand
ATATATATATATTTTTTAATCTCACATGTTTGGGAATGTATCTCTTCACAGCCTCTATCATAAAGTTATTACTTATTTCAAAAAAATAAAGAAGATAGAGGAAAAGGACAATAGTTTGGTAAAAAGAACTAACACATTAACTGTTATTGAGTACATAAATATGTATGTGTATTTCTATACATGTACATATACATATATAAATCTACATATATACATTTACATGTACATAAATATACATACATATATACATAGGTATGTTATATATTTTCTAAACCCGTATTTCTTCACCTCTCCAAGAAAAAAAGAGATTCATCTCTGTGTCCAAACTTCGTTATCATCATTACACAACGTTCAATTACCGTTTTTTGTTCTTTACAGTTACATTGATGTAATCATCTTATATGAATCTTTTCTTGTTCTACTTATTTTGTTCTTCATTAGTTCATATAAGCCTTTTTATGGAATCGTAAAATTACTTTGTTCATATCCAACAATTTGTTTAAATTTTCTCCCACCAAAGGGATCCTACTTAATTTTCTGAACTCATTTACTGTAAAAAGAGCTCTTCTTTAAATTTTGGTTTTTCTCTCTTTGAACATTTCAAGATATACATAACAGAGGGATGTCAGTGTCAAAAAGTTTAGAAGACATTTTAGTGAATATTCTTAGCACAAATAGAAATTATTTTCCAGAACAGTTAAAGTAATGCATAGTTCAAACATATTAATGTGCCAATCTTTCCACAGTCACTCTCAGGTTTGTTTGTAGAGAAATAAATGCTTGTTGATTGAATATAAATGAAATGGAAATGATACTGAAGAAAACAAAGATGGGAAAAGCATTTGTACTGAATGCACAGATGAGCTCTTTACTATAGATGACATAATTTTAAGGCATTGAAGAACAGGTTCTCGAAGTTTCTGAATGAAGGGATAAAATGTGTGGAAAATTAGTATCCTCAAAGGCAGCTAAAAAGAACATTAATAATTACAGACATGAATAATTTTGATCTATATAAGATGTTTATGAGACTAAATCTACAAAGGGATGTTAGGAATAATTGTTATAGGTATTAGAAAGAAAAAGTCAGAATTCCGGAATCCAAAATGGCAAAGTTAGACATAAGTTGCTTTCACTGTCCCTTACTGACCTCTAAAAGCCAAGAAAATATCACTCCTCAAATAACCTTGGAACAGTTGAGCCAGCAAAAAGATGGGGTGCAGCAGTCTTGTAGCCCGGGAAGCTTGGGGCATTAACAGGAAAGGCCCCTCTTGATCTGGGGGAGGCAGAGCCGTCCAGGATGGTAAGTGTCTCAGCAAACCAGGGAAAGTTCCTAAGCCCCAAGGTGGTAGAGCAGGTAAGCACTAACACCAGGTCCCCCAAGTGCCTCAGCACAGAAAGGGGAAGTGATAGACATCAGCTTGGAAAACCATCATGTGTGCTGGTAGGCAGGTGTCCCCCAGCAGCCTAATCTCCTGATGCTTCAGCACAATTCCAGGAAGCACAGCTCCAGCAGGCACAACTGCATCAGACATCCTCTAGCAGCTAAACCTCCCAGTACTTTAAAGAAGCTTGGGTGACCGGGCATACTCCAGGGACAACATTCTCCACCCTCACCCTGAGAGTTCCACTGTTGCTGATCCCACCTAATGCCAGGTAAGCTGCCAGACCCCTACAGCTTCCAGCTGCTAGCACCTGAGGCCAGAGCACATAAAGTCAGTGACCATATCTTTGTCTCCCAGAACAAGAAGCTTGGATTAGTGCCCTATATGCTCCAGAAGAAGAGTTCAACTTTGAAAGTCAGGAAATAAGCAAACACCATGAACAAAAAGCAGAAACAGAAAATGACCATAGACCCAGAGGTCACAAGGGTTGTGATGCCTTCTGGCTCGCAGAAGTGTATATATACTCTGAGTGGCTGTTTTGCTTTGGGGGCTCACTTATGAAAAGGACCTTTTGATTTTCCAGTCAAAATTTTGAGTAGCTGTATGTTCAGACCTCCTGACTGCTCAGATGTAAAGGCTCTCTTGATTCATTGGTGTATACAAAATGTATAACAATATTGCTTTGATTCAGGCAGTCAGAGGCCTGTCTGTTGGTCTTTACTCTAATTTCTCTGCTTGTATTTTCTGTGATGTTCAGGGAGCAGACTTTTCCCCTGAACTAGTGAATCTAATTAAAAACAGATTGTTGACCCCTTCAAAAGCTATTTTTCCTTTAAAAACATATTAAAGGATCTGTGTTAGCAGGTCATCCTGAGTATGCCAGGGTGCTTGCCTTTACAGAAGCAGGAGGGGAATAGGGAAAGAAAAAGGATGGGGTGGATAGAAGGGAGGGAAGAAGTAGTAAGGGGAAAAGGGGAAGAAAGGGAGGGGTCTGATAGAAGGGAGGGCAGACTAAGAATGGTGGTGGTCAAAAGCAAAACTCTAGTGAGGAAAAAGGGGAAAGGTGGGAGAAAAACATAAATGGGGTAAAGGTGGGGAAATAGAATGGAGAAAAAGACACATAGTAATCATAACTGTGAATGTGAATGGGATTAACTCTCCCATAAAATGAAAGCAGATAGCCGAGTGGATTAAAAAAATATAATGCTACAATATGTTGTTTACAAGAAACACATTTGAAGCAGAGGGATACACACAGAGTAAAGGTAAAAGGCTGGAGCAGAATATATTATACTTCAGCTAAAGGAAGAAAAAAAAAACAACAGGATTAGCAATCCTAATATCAGACAAAGCAAAAGCAAAAAAATATATCTAATTAAAAGAGACAAAGAAGGAAACCACTTCCTGCTAAAAGGTACCATAGACAATGAAGTAATATCATTACTAAACATATCTACACCAAGTAGTATAGTATCCATATTCCTAGAGGAGAGGTTAAGAGTTACAGGTAGAAAGTGAAAACAAATTATACTACTGGGGAACCTCAACCTCCCTCTCTCAGAAGTAGATAAACCTAATTCCAAAATAAACAAGAAAGAAGTTAAGGAGATGAATACAATTTTAGAAAAGTTGAATATGGTTGACCCTTGGAAAAAAATGAATGGGATAGAAAAGAATATACCTTTTTTTCTTAGTATTCCACAGCGCCTACACAAAAACTGACCATGTATTAGGGCAGGGCTATCCAACCTTAGGTTTATTGAAACAATAGACAATATATTTTGATTTGCCATTTTAGTGAGAGCTCTGTGGTAGCTTGCCTTCTTTTACTAAAGCACTTATGTAAACTTCTATGCTTGTAGGCAGGCCACATAAATCACACTGTGGGCTGTATGTGTCCTGCAGTTTGCTTTTTGGAAAGCCCTATATTAGGACATAAAAACATCACAATCCAAAGCAGAAAGTCAGAAATATTAAATGCATCATTCTCCAATAATGATGCAATAAAAAGTATATGTAATTAAGGGCCTTGGGAAGATAGACTAAAAATCATTTGGAAACTCAATAATCTAATCCTAAAGAATGAGTGGGTCAAATAAATCATAGAAACAATCAATAGATTCATAAAAGAGAATGACAATGAGAAAACTTACCAAATCTTATGGGGAAGTTTTCTATCTCTCAATGATCACAGGAATAAAATAGAGAAAGAAAAGATCAGTGAATGATCATGCAAGCAAAAAAGATAGAAAAAGAAAAAAAAATCCCCAATTAAATACCAAATTAGAAATTCTGGAAACTAAATGAGAGATTAATAAAATTGAAATGAAATAAGCTATTGAACTAATATAATGAAGAGCTAGTTTTATGGGAGGAGTGGGAGAAAGAACAATAAAGTAGATAAACTTTTGGTTACTTTGATTTGAAAGAAGAAAACCAAATTACCAGCACCAAAAACGAAAAGGGTGAATTCACCACAAATGAAGAGGAAATCAAAACAATAATTAGGAGCTATTTACCCAACTGTATGCCAATAAATTTGGCGATCTTACTGAAATGGATGACTAATTACAAAATAATATAAATTGCCCAGATAACAGAAGGTGAAATAAAATACTTTAATAACTGCATTTCAGAAAAATAAATTGAAGAAGCCATCAATGAACTCCCTAAGAAAAAGCCTCCAGGGCCAGATGGATTTGCAACTGAATTATATCAAACATTTAAGGAAAAATTAATTTCAATACTATATAAACTATTTGGGAAAATATGCAAAGAAGGAGTCTTGCCAAATTCTTTTTGTGATACAAATATGATGCCGACATGTAAACTAGGAAGAACTAAAACAGAAAAAGAAAATTATATGCCAATCTCCTTAGTGAATACAGATGCAAAATTTTTAAATAAAATACTAGCAAAGAGATTACAGAAATTTTAGAGTGAAGATAATACAGTATCACAAGATGGGATTTATGCCAGGAATACAGGGCTGGTTCAATATTAGGAAAACTATCAGAAAACTATCGATATTAGAAAACTATTGACCATAATAACAATAAAACTAACAGAAATCATATGATTATCTCAAGAAATGCAGAAAATGCATTTGACAAAATACAACACTCATTCCTATTAAAAATACTAGATAGCATATGAATAAATGGTGTCTTTAAAATGATGGGTAGCATCTATCTAAAACAATCAGTGAGCATTAAATGTAGTGGGGATAAACTAGATGTATTTCAAATAGGATCAGGGTGAAACAAGGCAGTTTCATCATTATCACCACTGTTATTCATTATTGTACTGGAAATGTTAACTTTAGTAATGAGAAGAAAAAGAAATTGAAGGAATTAGAATAGGCAAAGAAGGGGAAAAAGTTATCACACTTTGAAGATGACATGATGGTATACTTAGAGAATACTAGAGAATCAAGTAAAAATATAGCAAATTTGCAAGATATAAAATAAACCCAAATGAATCATCAGCAGGTCAATATGTTAATAACAAAGCCCAACAGCAAGAGATAGAAAGAGAAATTCCTTTGAAAGTTACTGCAGACCTTATAAAATATTTGGGAGTACACCTGCCAAAACAAACCCAGGAAATATATGAACACAATTACAAAACACTATTCTTACAAACAAAGACAGATCTAAATAACTGTAAAAATATCAGTTGCTCATGGGTGGGCCAAGCTAATAAAATAAAAATGACAATTCTACCTAAACTAATTTACTTTTTCAATGTCACACTAATCAAACTACCAAAAATATCTTATAGAATAGGAAAAAAAAACCAATAACAAAATTCCTCTGCAAGAACAAAAGGTCCACAATAGCAGGGGAACTAATGAAAAGACACACAAGGGAAGGTGGCCTAGTCATACCAGATCTTAAATTTTATTAAAATGCAGCAAGCATCAAAACTACTTGGCACTGGCTAAGAAATTGAGTCATAGATCAGTGGAATAGGTTATGTACTCAAAACACAATAGTCAGTGACTATAGTAATCTATTTACAATTTGATAAATCCAAAGACTCCAGCTTCTGGGATTAGAACTTACTATTTAACAAAAACTGTGGGGAAAACTGAAAACTAGAAATTAAGCATAGACCATACCAAGATAACTTCAAAATGGGTGTATGATTTATATATAAATAGTGACACTGTAAGTAAGCTAGGAGAGCAAGGAATAGCTCACCTGTCAGGTGTATTGAGTGGAAGAATTTGTGACCAAACAAGAAATAGAGAACATTATGAAGTGCAAAATGGATGATTTTGATTACATTAAATTGAGAAATCTTTGCACAAACAATAGTAATGCAACCAAGATTATAAGGGAAGTAGAAATTTGGCAAATATTTTTTATAGCTAGTGTTTCTGATAAAGGCCGCATTTCTAAAATGTATAGAGAACTGAGTCATATTTATAAGAATACAAGTCATTCCCCAAATGATAAATGGTCAAAAGATATGAACAGGAAGTTTTCTGATGAAGAAATTAAAGCTGTCTGTAGTCATATCAAAAAAAATGTTCTAAATAACTACTGATTAGAGAAATGCAAATCAAAATGACTCTGAGGTACCACTCCACACCTGTCAGACTGGCTAACATGTTAAAAAAGGAAAATGATAAATGTTGGAGATGTGAGAAAATTGGAACAATATCACAGTAGTGGAGTTGTGAACTGACCCATCCATTCTGGAAAGCAATTTGGAACTATGAATGAAGGGTTATAAAACTTTGTGTACAATTTGATTCAGCAATACCACTACTAGATGTGTTTCCCAAAGAGATCATAAAAATGGGAAAAGGACCCATAGGTACAAAAATATTTATTAGCAGGTCTTTTGTGGTGGCAAAGAACTGAAAATTGAAAGGATGTCCATCAATGGGGAATGGCTGAACAAGTTGTGGTATATGAATGTAATGGAATACTATCATACTATAAAAAGTGATGAGCAGGCAGACTTCAGAAAAACCTGGGAAGTCTTATATGAACTGATGCTGAGTGAAATGAGCAGAACCAGGAGGACATTGTACACAGTAACAGCCACATTGTGTGATGATTGACTTTGATGGACTTAGCTCTTCTCAGCAATGCAAGGATCTAAGATAATTCCAAAAGACTCATGATGGAAAATGCTATTCTCATCCAGAGAAAGAACTTTAGAGGCCAAATGAACATGGAAGCATACTATTTGCTCACTTTTTCTTTTGTTGTTTTTTTTCTTTCTTCTTTCTTGTGGTCTTCTAATTGGTTCTAATTCTTCTTTACATCATGACTAACATGAAAATATGTTTAATATGAATGTATAAATAGAATGGTATTAAATAGAATGGAAAATCAGAAATTCTTTTGTGACGATATAACTTAGAACATGATTGTTGGAAAATTGTATAGAGTATCACATACTACTGTGCTTATTAAACAATATAAACAATAATTAACCAATTATCCCCTTAAAAAGATTCTGTGTAATAAAATATTTGAGAATATTTTTATAGGTTTCTTATACACTTTTCAGAATTATACTTTCTTGAAAAATGTTTACAACAGAGACCACTTTTTAATGATCCATTCATTATTAATATTATAATATGCAACTAATAATATTAATGATTATTATTAATATTAAGGCAAATAACAATAGCTAGTTTTTATATATCACTTAGTATATGACAGGTACTATGCTAAATGCTTTATAGTTATAACATTATTTGGTCTTTGCCACAAACCTGGGAGTTAGGCCTTATTATTATCCCCATTTTACAGATGAAGAAATTGAGACAAACTGGGATTAAGTGACTTGCCAAGGTTTTCACAGTACTAAGTAGCCTAACTTAGTTATGAACTCAGGTCTTCCTTACTCTATATATTCCTTACTCCAGCGCTTTAGCCATTGTATGCCCTAGCTTCTCCTTGGATATAGGGTATTAAGATAGTGAAGAATCATAGATAATACACAGGTTGTGAGCTTCAGTGACTGGGATGATCATGGTACCTTTGAACATTAAAAGGGAAGTTATGGAAGGGGAAGGGTTTTCAGTAAAATATAATAAGCTAAGTTTTGGACATTTTTAGTTTAAGATTTCTAGGAGACATCCAGTTGGAGATTTCTATTTGGCTGTTGGACATGTGAGTCTGAAGGTCATGAAAATTTAAAGCTGGTTAAGTTGATTTTAGAATCTTCAGCAAAGAGATGATAATTTAATTCATGGAGATTGTTGGGATTTTTAAGTGAAATAGTACAGAGGAATATGAGAAGAGGGCCTAGGACAGAACCCTGGGAGATTCTCAAATTTGCTGGGCATTACCAAGACAATAATGTGACAAAGGAGATTGAGAATGAACAGTTGACAGGTAGGAGATGAATCAATAGAGAATAATGTCATAAAAACGTAGAACCAATAGAATATCAAACAAAAGGTCATCATCAACAGTCAAATGCTATAGAGAGGACAAGAAGGAAGAGGACTGAAAAAATCTATGTGATTTAAAAATTATAAGATCATTGATAATTTTGAACAGGACAGTTTCATTTGAATGATGAGGTCAGGAGCCAGAATGTAAAAAGCTAAAAAAAAAAGAATGAGAGGAAAGGAAGTAGAGGAGCCTATTGTAGATGACTTTCTCAAGGAATTTAGACGCCAAGAGGGAGAAGAGATATAGGATGATTCTTACATAGGATGGCTGGATCAAGTCATGGTTTTTTTGAGAATGAAAGAAACATGGCCATATCTGTAGGTATTCTGGAAGCAGATAGTAGAGAAGGAGAGGTTGATGATAAGTGAAAGGATGAGGATGATGAGGAGGGGTGGGTGTAGCAATCTTCTGGACAAGATGTAATTGAATATAATCTCTTGTACATAAAAATGGAGAGGTGTTTTAAACTGTAAAAGACTATGGACAAACAGTATTACTGTTACCCATGTCACAATATCATGGTAGTAAATCCATTGAGTGTTTTGAGTGTATTAATTGAGGAGTTCCAGTGTCCACATATTCAATAAGATTGTCCAAGTTTATACTACATTACTACTTTTCCTGAAAAAAAAAGATGAATGTGTTATAGCTTTAGAATTTTCAAAGTCTGTTATGTTAAGACTTCTGTCAAATTCTTCCATGCTGTTAGTCACAGCTTCCTACACACTACCCTCTGTGGAAATTTGACAAACATTCAACCAGTGAGACAACTGAGAACAGAATCCCTACCATCTCAACCTTCTCAAAATTGATTTTAAATTAGGTTGCACACCATGCTGCTTCTATCAACATCCATAGAGCAAGAAAAAACTCATTTTTCAGCATTTGGATATGTAATTTGTTCACTTCATGTGACTTTTCTCAAGTATTCTCACATACCTTCTGCGCTTTCTCTCTCTCTCTCTCTCTCTCTCTCTCTCTCTCTCTCTCTCTCTCTCTCGACACACGGACACATACAAGCACACATGCACACACGTACACATGCACACATACACACATACATTTTGTAAAGCATTTTACATATTATCTCACTTGATATATCAAAAATGTTCTCTTATTGTCTTGATTTGACAAATGAGAAAACTGCAGGTGAAAGATATAATGAAAAGTAGACTGTGATATGACATAGGAGTGAATATCTTTAAATAAGTGTCTACACATCATTTCATGAGAGGCAGCATTGCATAGTGAATAGAGTTCTGGAACTAGAGCCATGATGACTTGGGTTCAAGTTCTACCCCTTGACCATGTAGGATTCTGGACATTTCAGAATTTCTCAGTGCTAGAGATAATTCTCTAAGACTTTATGTTATAGCACAGTTGCTTATCTTCACTAGTAAGAGGGGATTTCCTTACTGGGAGCCTCTTCACTAAGAAATCACAAGTCTTTGCCATTAATCATAATAATAGTGATAATAATAATGATACTCTTTCATACACCATGGTATAGAAGAAAGAGTACTGGCCTTGAAACTTAGGAAATTTTATTTCAAACCATGGCACTACCCCTGGCTAGCTGTAGCAACTTGGACAATTTAATTAACCAAGAGAAACTTATGCTTGAGTCAGAGAAATGCTAAATGCTATAGACATTTATACAAGGAAACAATCATTTTGAAACATGTTATGCAAAGTTATTGACTCTCCCTATCTCACTTTCTCTTTGTCTAAGTCTAAATAGGGTCCAATATGCACTAAAATTATAAAATGCTGGAGGTGGAATGAATTTCATTGACTGAAGACAATTCTTTTATTTATTTTAGGCATGAAAGATTGAGATTTGGTAGGGACTTTAGGGATCATCTAGGCCAACTCTGTTCTCACACACAAATTCTGCAGAGGTAAAGTGATTTATTCAGTCTACTACAATAACTATTGACCAAATTTGGAGTAAACTCAGAGCATCTTCAGGCAAAATCCATTCTTTCCACCACACACAAGTGAATAATGCTCTGCTTAAACCAAGGAGACATTCCAGATTTTCTAGGAAAACCTGAATTTCAAATAAACAGTATATTTTAGTGAGGATTTTTAAACTACTTTTTAGACTTTGACCTTTGATTCTGGGCTCAGAAATTAGGCCATAGTTTCACTCTTTAGTTGGTAATGTTATACTGAGACTATAGTAGATTCTACTTGTGAAATAAGAATATGGATGCTCCATAACTCTTCCTTCTGCTTGAGAGGTTAAAGATATCTCGTCATATATGTTTATACTTCAAGAAGGTCCTTGCTCTGGGCACATGTGATATGCTTTACTTCTGTTAACAATCGAGCGCAGTGTCTTTTATACCCCTCACAATGTTAGGAATATCTAAATATCTATGTTTCATTTTAAGCATATTGGGAGTGAATGAAAAGGGTCCTAGGGTTCCCAGTGCTTTTCCTTCTTGGGTTTACTAGGTAATCAGTACTACTCCGAAATGAGGTCTTCAGGTTGTCAAAATGATAATAAAGGGAGTGAGGAAAGGATATATCCTAGTACTTATTTTTTATAGAATGATAAATCCAAATATCTCCAACAACATAACCCAGTGAGACTTAAAGATATAATGAGCTATTGTGGGAAAGTTTCAGCAAAAGAACTTCGAAAGATGGGAAGGTGGTATGTAAAATATGTTTTACACCATAAATTTGAAATTATTGAAAATATTTTAACTCCTTAAATTAGTTTGTGTGAAGATACCAGTTTAAAATAAGAATGTCATTGCATTTCACATTCTTATTTTAATCTTCCTGCCAAAATATTCTAAAAATGCAAAATTAATTTTGCGACAATTGTGAATAATTATTTTAGAAATCTAACTATCCTTTTATATTTTATTGTCAAATGAGAGTCAGTGTGTCATAGAGTATAGAGAAGCATCATTGGTGTTGTGGAAACATAGGTTCAAGTCCATCCGTATACTAGCTTTGTGACTCTGGGTCAATCACTTAACTCCTCAGTACCCTAAGAGTATATATTATGCATCTTTCTGCATGAAAATTTGGACTCAGAAACTTATTAGCTGTGTGACCCTCGACAAGTCACTAAACTCTGTTTGCATCAATTTCCTAATCTGTAAAATAAGCTAGAGAAGGAAATGAGAAACTACTTCATTATCTTTGCCAAGAAAACAACAAATGGAATCACAAAGAGTCAGAGACAACTGAAATGACTGAATAACAATAACAATTTCATTGCAGAAAGGTGACATGACCAACTCATGCTCATGCTAGAATCCAGGATTCTTTCAAATTCTCATCAATTGAGTACTTCAATCACTATAAGCACTGATATTAAAAGTCTCTTGGCTGTTATAAGATTAGGCCTAATGTTCTTGAGGTCATCACAATAATCTCCTCTTTAAATTAGACTGTAAGCTTATAGAATATACTCATGGAAAATATTAGCAAAAACAGTTTTTATAGGCTAGTATATCTGTGTGCCCCAATTATATTTTGTTTACCATCAGGTTTTTTTTTCTCCATGATAATAAAACATTAAAATGATATTTTACCTCGACCCCAAATAGGCAACTCAGGTAGTTTCAGGGGAGCCACCCAAAATGAGAGCATAAGAACCCCCTTCCCTGAAGAGCACTTTCTCTGAAGGGGTTCCTGCAGGCATACCTTCTTCCTGCCAAATGCATGCTTGTCTCTGTGATCCCCAGCATGATGTTACCCTTTCATGAGTTATGCTCATGTCCATATATATCCCCAAGTTGTATGTCAGGTCCCCTTTTACCACCTCTCATCTTCCCCCTCTTTTCTGTTGCTTGTAATAAAGCTTTCCATTGACCTGAGTCCTACAGTTGCACATGTTACTTTCAGCACTTGAACTCATTAAAAGGTTATTTTCACAGATGTCTCTGGCTGGCCTACATGCTTTTCTTTAGACATGGACTGAGTATTTGGACAAGGACTTAATCTATTGACAGTCATACCTACTCTGTGTGAATAGGACATTGTGAGGCCAGCTATATAGATCAAGTGTCAATAGGGGAATCCTATGAACTCCCAGGAAGGACTCATGCCAGAGAGCTGTCATAAAACATTGGCATATTTCCACAGTCTAAGAGTTGCTTCAAATATATTCTTTTTTGGCAGAAGGCAGGGGGAAATCTTTAAAAACTGCAGAAAAATTACTTGGATAAATGTTTGTAGTCAAATCATCAGCAAGATGAAAAAGAAAGGAAGCCAAAGCTTCAATCATATTTTCAGGTTCAAGAAGCTGAGAATAGCATGCTAAAAAACAAATCTCACTCATATGGAACATCATCTCTTCTCCCTTTACCTATCTATGTGCTAGCTGTCTTTTAACACCCAGTTACAAGGCCACATTCTTTTTAAGGTCTTTCTAATTATTAGCTCTACTTCTGAATGCATAATCAGAATTCTATTAAAGTTTCTGATCTAATTAAAATGTTTTACCCAATCAGAACTGGGAAACTGGAAGCAATTTAACTATGTTTTCCACTAATTTGAGTAGATAGGAAACCAAAATGTAATGTAACAATGACACACTAATACCTTCTTTTGAAAGTTCAATAATGCAAATACATAGTAAGAAATCTAATCCTAGGGTATTTGTGGTGTTTTATGTGTTACTATTATTTTTATTCTGGCATTCAAGATTTTGTTTTATTCAATTTTCCTTTTTTTCATGATAGACTAGTGCATGACCAGAGAATATTACAAAACCTGCAAGTAAAATTAAGCTCCAGATAGAAAGGAGGAAAAATGGATTTGGAAGTAATATTTGTTTTAAACTCAAATATGTAATATAAAGAAATAGAAGTGGAAAGACATGAAGAAGAGGTACATTTATGGTTTGACAGTGATTGCCAGAGCTGGAAGGAACATTTTTATGTTGTGATCAAATTGGGCAAATTGTTCCTCTAGGATTAGCTTTGAAGAAATGGGAAACACTTTGCTCATAAGCTGAGTGCCTTATGGTAGAAGTCTTCAATTAAAAGAAAATCAGGATAGTTTTATGCTATTTTCATAATGAATATTTTATGAAAACTTGGATCTTTCTATGGATATCTGCTTAGTGATTATTATCTAAATGGAAGTAAAATAAAATATATGTTTTTTTAAAGTGACTAAATATATCAGAAACAAAAACATATTATATCCATTGTCTCAGCCTTTGTATCTAGAGGCAAATCATCAGCTATGATCCTCATAGATTTCTGTCTTAATGGTTTTTAGTTGCCTCTAGTATTTTTCACACATAGTTCATTCTGTTAGATTATTATATGGCATTTTGGTCCTCTAGTAGAATTAAATTAGTTTGTCTTCATATATCTTTCAACCATTGTATCAGTTCTATTCTTGATTTCCCTTCCCCTGTGAAATAGAAAGTTGTTTTCAATAAAAAGTTTGGAACATGAAACTTGATAGGGCAGGGCCCATATCCTCCTTCTTATATGCTGGAATTGTTTAAAAACCAAAGGCAATCTGAAATATGACTCTGTTTTCTTTTTTCCATTTTCCGTTATAGGATGAAAGATCCTACTGATTTCTGGAAGAAATATTAGCACAGTTCAGGCTTTCATTTTCCATCAGAATCTTACTACTCCTGGCCAATATCATCTTTAGATTTGTCATCACCTTTAAGGGAAGAAAGGATCTGAACTTTAAAAAAAACATAATGAGAAGCATTAAAGGACATTGCTTTTCTCCTGTAATATTAGAAGATATTAATCTTTGTATTTTTACTATAAACTTGTTATCACTTCTAAGCAATTTATTATTTCATCAAATAAGAATCAGACTCTGATAGGAGCAACTGAAAATTTAAAAACTAATAATAATAACGAAGATGGGGAAACATAAGGTTTGAAAAGCTTTTGGGGGGTGGGAGTTGAAGATAATCTAAGTATTGTGGAATGCTTTGCGTCCTTATCATAGCTTTTAATACATATATATATATACATATATATATATATTCACATATATATACACATACATACACACACAGGCACACACACACGTATATATGATGTGGAGGAGAGTCTATATGTTCCAAGGATGGGCAATGAAGACAGGACTTATACGTTTCCTTCGTCCTATCCATATTAA
Source organism: Phalanger gymnotis (assembly GCA_028646595.1). Taxonomy (NCBI): domain Eukaryota; kingdom Metazoa; phylum Chordata; class Mammalia; order Diprotodontia; family Phalangeridae; genus Phalanger; species Phalanger gymnotis. The sequence continues at coordinate 272,771,643 of CM053622.1, read as the reverse complement.
GTTCTACACTGTTCATATGTCATTAACAACCTAACTCTAATTCTATTTTATCTCCAAAAACTTAAGCTCCACTTCTGAAGACTCTTACCCTGAGTCTTACTTCTGAAGACTTCTTACCAGGCCAATCTTCCATTTGGAACATAACATATATTCTATCATTATTTAACTTCTCATGTCTCAATGTCTGAAATATTCAATTATATAACAAATACTCCTTAAGGGAAGAGGTCCAATCTATCACTTTTATATGCATTATAGTGCTTAATATAGTGACTTACTGGCATAGTATACTACTTTGCTACTACTTTATATATTGTATAATTAATAGAGGATTAAAAAACAGACAGATGGATTGACAGACTCCAATTTTGTTAGCAAATTTCTACTTTAATGCATCATGCAAGGTTATGGAGATGACCCCGGATTAAGAAAGGTTATGCCATTTAGAGGGCAAGCTGAGGCAGGTTCTATCAACCTGGCAATGCTTCCATAAGAGTTCAACAGTGCATAGAGGATGTTTCATCAAAGTACCAGACTCATTAAAACTCATCCCTATTGGATCAGTAGTGTTGACTATTTGGGCTACAACTTATGAGACTGTTCTCTAAAGTGCAAAGGGGTTGTGATTTGCATTGGTAAGGATAGTGGCTATTTAGTTGTTTTCAGACATGTCCACCTCTTTGTGATACCATTTGGGGTTTTCTTAGCAATGAAACTGGAGTGATTTGCCATTTACTTCTCCACCTCATTTTGCAGATGAGGAAACTGAGGCAAAAAAGGTAAAGTGACCTGCCTAGGGTCACACAGCTAGTCAGTGTGCGAGGCCAGATTTGAATTCAGGAAGATCAGTTTTCTTGACTCCAAGCCCCACATTTTATCTGCTGTGCCAACTAGCTACCCCTAGGGATAGTGATTCCTTGAAGGATAAGGCCTAATTAAATGTGACATAATGATTTATGTTCAGCAAAAGATATGCACCATTTTAAAGAAGTATATCTCATACAAAGCTAAAACAGAAGAGGAATGATTGATAGTGAAGTTCTGCAGATGTACTTGTTGACAATGAACATTGTGTTGAATTTATCCATTCCTGTAATGATACTATAGGGACTTTTCAGGCAGACTTGTGATCACTCAAAAGGGCAATTAATCCAGCCATCTACTCTGGAGAAAAAAAAAAAGATGAAAATTTATGGCACTGTGATTATGTCTCACAATTGGGAAGGTTGCCTATTCAGTTAGCTCATTAATACATAGGACTTAAACAGATACTGCATGGAGACAGTGCAGTGGTTTCAGAACTGAATAGAAGGAAAAGATTAAGTTGAATCTGGGATTTTTCATTGCACTTTCATAGACCCCAAGTAGTATGCTGTCTCCACCTCCCCCCCCCCCAAAATAACTTTATAAGGACAATGTTCTCCTACAAATATTAAAGAGATACTCATGGAAAATCAGTCAATTAAACATTTCATCCACAAGCATTTCAGTTGACTACTAGTTGCCAGGTAATTAAACAGTTCCTTCCCCCAAGGAGCTTACATTCTATTGGGAAGACAACATGTATATACTAAGCATATACACAATAAAAGCAACAGAACAGTGCTCAGAGATACATTGGGATTCACAACATCATAAAATAATCAAAACAAGGTTCCCAATATGATGTCACACCTTGTGCAAAAAGCCTTTCCCAGTTGTCCTTAATCTTGGTGCCTCTCCTACAATTTATCTTTTATCTAGTGTAAATTAGATACAATGTCCACTTTAATTTTTCTTTTTTTTTAATTTATTTTTTAATATGTTTGGTTTTCAGCATTGATTTTCACGGGTGTT
>CM053622.1:272748285-272769307 GCA_028646595.1 Phalanger gymnotis | reverse complement strand
GAATCATCTACCCAGCAAAACCGAGTATCATGCTCCAAGACAAAATATGGACTTTCAAGCTTTCTCAGTGAAAAGACCAGAGCTGAATAGAAAATTTGACTTTCACACACAAGAATCAAGAGAAGCATGAAAAGGTAAACAAGAAAGAGAAATCATAAGGGACTAACTAAAGTTGAACTTTGTTTACATTTGTTTACATTCGTACGTGGAAAGATGATGTGTATGATTCATGACACCTCAATATCATAGTAGCTGAAAGGAATATGCATATATATGTTTATGCATATATATATATATACATATGTGTGTCTATGTATGTATATATGTAGGTGTATATATATGTGTGTGTGTGTGTATGTATGTGTGTGTGTAGATAGAGGGCACAGGGTGAGTTGAATATGAAGGGTCAATAACTAAAAAATTAAAATCAAATTAAGGGATAAGAAAGGAATATATTGAGAGAGGGAGATAGGGAGAGAAAGAATGGGGGAAATTATTTCGCATAAAAGTGGCAAGAAAAAGCAGTTCTATAGGAAGGGAAGAGGGGGCAGGTGAAGAGGAATGAGTAAATCTTGCTCTCATCAGACTTGACCTGAGGAGGGAATATCATACACACTTAATTTCAGTATCTTACTCCACAGGAAAGAAGGAGGAAGAAGGTAAAAATGGGGGGGGATGATAGAAGGGACAGCAGACAGGGGGAGGAGGTAATCAAAAACAAACACTTTCAGAAAGGGATAGGGTCAAGGGATAAAATTGGATAAAGGGGGATTGGTTAAGAAGGAGCAAAATATAGTTAGTTTTTCACAACATGAGTATGGTGGAAAGGTTTTACATAGTGATACATATGTGGCCTATGTTGAATTGCTTGCCTTCTTAGGGAGGGTGGGCGGGGAGGGAAGAGGGGAGAGAATTTGGAACTCATAGTTTTAAAAACAGATGTTCAAAAACAAAAAAAAAAATAATTGCATGCAACTAGGAAATAAGATACACTGTACACAGGCAATGGAGCGTAGAAATTTATCTTCCCCTACAAGACGAGAAGGGAAAGGGGCGTGGGAGGGGAGCAGGGTGATAGATGGGAGGGCTGACTGGGGAACGGGGCAAGCAGAATATAAGCCGTCTTGGAGTGGAGGGGATAGTAGAAATGGGGAGAAAATTTGTAATTCAAACTCTTGTGAAAATCAATGCTGAAAACTAAATATACTAAATAAACTAAAAAAAAATAATAATTCAAAGTGGACTTCTAATGGCAGAGCCAAGATAGCTGAGTAAAAAAAGCAGTTAACTGAGCTCTCCTAACATTCCTCTACAAACAACTTAAAAAAAACCCTCAAATTAAATTCTGGATTTGCAGAGCGAACAAAAGGTGAAAGTGAGGCATTCTTTCAGCCTAAGACAATTTAGGAGGTTGGAAAAAGGGATCTGTAACACTCTAGTGGAGGGCCCAGAGATCAAGGTGGATGAAACACCAGTGGTGGTACTAGGTGATGGCAACAAATGCAGCAGCAGCTTTGGGAGCTCTCAAAGCAGAGACAGTAAGAAGACCTGGCAACTGATCAGAAAATGATTATAGGGGATAGCACTGGAGGAATATTTCTAATGGCTATATTCACTTCTGGGTAATGGTTCAAGGGTAAAAAGGAATGTTTTTGGTCAAAGGGGAGCATAACCCCTGAGGGAAAACATCATTTTTGTCACAAGAGATCAAGGACTTGAGGAACAGCAGCACATTTAGTCACAAGAGACTAAGGACTCTAAGGAACAGCATCAGTTTCAATCCCAAGGAATCAAAGACCTTTTCTGGGTAAGAACAAGAGGGCAGACAAGGTGAGCAGTGACTGCACCTCTCTTCAGATCATACCAGTTCAAAATCACCCAAAATATCCCAAACTCCAGAATTAGCATTGAAAACAGCACAAAAAATGCCTAAAGTTTTAGACAGTACACACCACCCCATGCCCCCCTCATCATGATGGTAACAGAGATTAATGTTAAGATAAAGTTCAAAATCAAGAAATATGGTAGAAAAATCAGTAAGAAACATCAGCAAAAATAAAAAAAAAACTGGCCATAAAATATACTATGATTACAGGGGAGATCAAGATACAGATTCAGAAGACAATGAAATCAAAACAACTACAAGCAAAGCTTCAAAGGGAGATGAGAGTGAATGTGTGTGTGTGTGCGTGTGTGTGTGTGTGTGTGTGTATATGTGTATGTGAATTGAAGATAAGCCCAAAAAGAATTCTTGGAAAAGGTAAAACATAATTTTCAAATTAAAAAAAGAACAATAGAAGAAAATTAATTATGGAAATGAATCAGTGGAAGAAAATTATGAAAAAAAATGCAGCCATACAAACACCAGCTTGGTAAAAGACATACCAAAACCAATGATGAAAATATCTCCATACAATGAGAATTGGCCAAATAGAAAAATAGGTAAAAACACAATTCACTCAATAAATTAATTCCTTAAAATTTAGAATTGAACAAGTTGAAGCTAATGATTAGATGAGACACCAAGAAGCAAGCAAAAAAAAAAAAAACATAGGCAGAAGTATGAAAACCAGAAGAAAATGTGAAATATTTCATCAGAAAGATAAGCAACCTAGAAAATTTATCAAGAGATATTTTTTTTTTAATTTGGAGTACCTTAATCAAAGAAAGAGCCTCATCATAAATTTTCAAGAAATTATAAAGCAAATTTCCCCATGTCCTAGAATTAGAGGACAAAACAGAAATTGAAAGAATCTATCATTCACCACCTGAATGAGATCACAAAATGAAAACTCCTAGGATTATAGCCCAATGCCATAGCTCCCAGGTAAAAGATAAAATACTTCAAGCAGTCAGAAAGAAACCATGCAAGTACCATGGAGGCCCTGCCTAGATCAAATAAGATTTGGCAGCCGCCACATTAATGGAGGGTTGGGAATATGAAATTGCAGTAGGCAAAAGAACTGGGATCACACAGACATACACATACACATACATGTTTGTATGTGAATACGTACACACACATGATTAGTAATGGAAATTTATCTTTCCTAACAGGGCATTAAGAGAAAAGTATAATAGGAAGCAAGGGTAATAAAAGAAGGGAGCAGACAAAAGAAATCAGTGCTCAGATGTAAGGCAAACGTACAGGAAGAGGAACAAGATGAGAGAGAGAGAGAGAGAGAGAGAGAGAGAGAGAGAGAGAGAGAGAGAGAGAGAGATAAATAGAAGAAAATAGGATGGAGGGAAATGCACAGTTAGTAGTTATAACTATAAATTTCAATGAGACAAACATATCAATGAAATGGAAGCAGATAGCAGAATGGATTAGAAACCAGAATACCACAATCTGTTCCTTACAAGAAACAAACTAGAAACAGAGAGGCACACAGAGTGAAAATAAGGGACTGGGACAAAATCAATTTTGTCTAAAGGACAAATCTAAAGGATTTGAGTCATAAGGGGAGATGTGAAAAACTTAATAAATCTATTTAAAAGAGAAAGTAATGATCCTTTAAATTCAGACAATAAGCATTCATTTAACTTGTACTATGAACCAGATATTGTGCTTATTGTTAAGAATAGCATACAAGTAATAAGAATTTACCTTCAACAAGTTTACATTCTAATCGGGAAACACAATTTATAAAAAAAAAGCTAAAGCGGGGTGGGAATAGGGGACAGACAAAGGTACTATCTTTGGAAATGGTAGAGAAAATCTGGAGAATGAGACATAAGTAACCTGTGTATTTTCCTTAAAGAGAATTTCTGGGAGAGGCTATTCGATAAGAGGGAGACATTGCAGAAGCAGTGTCTACTTCCATTGTGTGAATTCCAGGGCTCAAGTGAGCTTAAGGACTAGGAGCTGGTACATGGTTGAGGAAGTCCAGAGTGCAGACTGGAAAGAAATGAGGCATTGCTGATAATTTGCAGGGCCAGCATTTAACTTTATTCTTTTATGTGACCCAAATCATTATTTAAATAGACAATCTTCATTTTGGGGACAGTTATCTTCCGTTCTCTCTAGAGATACTATTTTTATTGTTTTAAAAAATGGTTATCAGTTTATAAACTCCTAATGGACAGAGAACATGCCATTTTTAATTTTTGTATCCTTTGCATAGAGTAAATAGATACTTAATAAATGTCTGTATTTAATCATTTAAAGGTTATTCAAACATATCAGAAATAAAAAGTTCATGAATAATTATTGCAATGCAATTTTTCAATGAAGATTAAAAAATATACATGTATTTTTGTAGAAAATACCTAGATGTAACATGTATCATGAAATAAATGAACAATACTAATAACCTATTGCAAATTATGTGGTGTCTTCTCTCTTGTCCATCAGCATGTTCCTGTCATCTATCACAGTTTTTTACATTTTCCTCACATACTAAGTTTCTAAATATTTAGTTCTATTGCAACAAGACTTACTACCAATATTTAGTCAAATTACTATACAACATTGATCTTTAAGTACAAAATGCTCATTTTATCCTGTGGTAAATTCTTGTGCTAAAAAACAATTAATGATAATCATTAGTAGTAGTTATTAATCAATGCATATTCAACAGGAAAAAAAATTTAACCAGTCTTTTGAGGACACAAACAGCACTAAATGCATTATAGAATATTTGGTTTTCCAAATGATTTGACCTAGACATGTGGATTGTCTCCTGATATTAAATATTGATGAATGGGAAATGACAAAATAAAAACAGAAGTGATAATGAAGATGAGAAGGCTAAGACATTTTAAAAACCATGTGGTTCGTCATAAATCATGGCTCCATGACACACTTTATAAACATATTTTCCTATAATATATAAAGACTCAGTAGGTAAGGTTTTAAATGTTATACAGAAGATATAATGCAAGAATTCACAGTACCCCTTGAATATTTTTGCTGCCTAAAGGAGGGTAGGTGCCAATTCTGTCAGCCAGTAAATACTTATTGAGCATCCACTTTGTGTGGGGCAATTTATCTTAGGAGAATATTACAAAAGCAAAATTAGGAAATTTTGATCCTACACTGGAAATGTTTACAGCCTAATACAGTCATCATTTCATGACACCTTTTCTTATCTTTAGTCATTCATTCTTTCATTGAATAAGTGTTTATTGAGATGGAACAGCCCCAATAAGTCCTGCACAACTTTTAACCAGTCGCCTGCGTATGGCTCTCAGGTCACTTGTAGCAAGTCAAAGGATTTCAGGTGGTCCTCAAAAAATGTAGAGGAAAACATCCTTTGTATGTAGAGGAAATTCTTCGGCCACTGCAAATGGCCAGAGAGCCATAGTGCCACAGCTTGCGAAGGCCTGCTTTAAATGGTAGTTACTAAAACCTTTAAATAGTTTTGTAATTAAAGATTCAGGGAGAGAAAAGTGAATTACAAAGGACATGATGAGATAACATTCCATTGTTTGAGTAGACTTCCAAAATATTTTACCTAGGGCAAAATTCACTTTATCATCATGAGTCTACAAATAAATGAAGCCATCATACTCTTACACATCTTACTCATTAATATTTTTTATGTTCACATATTTATTTGGAGATATAATTGAACTATAAACTGCCAATGAACTAGGCAGAATAACACCATACATTATAATTAAATAATACCTTTCATATACATATAAATTGACATCATAATGCAAATTGGAAGTCAAATGATTACTAAATGGCTAGTCTAAATCTAAAAAGAATAAAAATAAGACATTCAGACACAGAGACATAGAGAGACATAAAGACAAAGAGAGACAGAGACAGAAAAGGAGAATAAAAATATACACAAAAACAGCTAGATGAAAGAAAAAATAATAATCTATGTAGGTGTTGAAGACAAAAGAGTATGTGCTTGAGAGACAAACTCCAGAAAGTCCTTTGGAAAGCTTCTTCATATTTCATATGGAGTCCCTTTCTATTCTTGACTGGTGAAGGAAAAGTTCAGTCTGTAAACAACACCCTGTAAAATTGCCTGACTATATTCCAAGGCAGTGAAAAGTTATGTAGCACCAGTAATGTTAACAAAAAAGCATAGTGGGACAATATGACCATGAGCTAGCTATTTATTGACCAAGAAGTTTGTTGATTTTTCTTCTGTCACTGTTTGAACATCTTCACTGGCAAATTGATGTCTTTTTTCAACACATGATTCACCACCCTCAAGATACTGGGGTTTTGCTTTCTTGGAATATATAAGTATGTGTATATGTATATGTATACGCATATGTATATGTATATGTATATGTGTATGTATATGTATATGTACACACGTACATACATATTGTGTATATATATATACACATACACATGCACACACACGTATGCATGTATATGTCTACATGTGTATATGCATGTATACACACATACACACACATATATGTATATTTATAAACAATAGGAGGAAATGTTGAATTCTGAGGCTGTTTTTGAGAGTGAGATCTTTGGGAAGTCATCAATTATAACACAAATAGGTGCAGGCTTTGTTATGTGTATGTTTTAAAAAATATGTAAACTATATCACTCAACTAAGAAAAACTATTAGCTCTATTTCCCACTGTCACTCTAAGGAACAAGACATTGAGTAAAGTACTATTTTGAATCCTCTTAATTGACTATTTTCATATAAATTATTGTATTATTTCATCTTTATATCCCCAGTTGCAAACATGATACTTTGCACATAGTAGATGTTAGACAAATATTTGTTAAACTGAATTAAATGGAAGAGCTAAGAACATGTGTTAGTACTATTATATTTTATCTCGTGTAAAGTAACTGATGCTCCAAGAAAATTTTAGTGTACATTTGAATACTTAATAAATAGTGTATGTGTATATATGTACATGTGTACATATATACACACATATATTTATCATATATGTCTCCTCCAATATATCACAGCATATATGTATACATGTATGTATGTATATAATGCATATATGTGTGTGTATGTAAATGTATATGTGTGTATATGTGCAGTCTTAGAGAGTTTCCTAGGGAATTGAAAAGTAAATGAACTGTCCAGTATCACAAAGTCAATACCAGGTAGAACTTGAACCCAGGCTTATTGGTTCTGAAGGTAACTTTTTAGTCACTGTGCCACACTGCTGCCTTATTGGTTGGATTGCATCAGTTGGATATTTTTAGATGCCTACTACCCTTCAAACTCCTGAACAAGTTAAAGATATTCATGAATATGAAATGAATCCAAATATTTACATAATTCAAATATTGTTATGATTCTTGGAACAAATATTGATGGATGGTGTTTCAATTCTACTGAATATTTTATTTGGTTTTGTACATGTTTTTCTTCCTGCTTTGTAATATTGGTATTATCCTCAACTCCTTACTATCACTCTCCCCACACAACCAATCAGTTACCAGTTCTTATTTTTTTCTCCACATTTCTCACTTCTGTCCAGTCTCACTACTCAATCAGGCAAGATTCTGGTTCAGGTCCTCATCACATCTTCCCTAAATTGTTGAAATAGCTACATAAATGTTTCTTCTCACTCAAGTCTCTTTTCTATCCAACCTATCCTCTACACAGCTGTCAAAATGATTTCCCTTAATTTCAGGTCTGACCATGTCTCTTCTCTATTCAATAAACACAAGTGATTTCCAGTTGCCCAGAGAATAAAATATAAACTCCTCTGTTTGGCTTTGAAAGTCCTTTTCTACTTCTTTTCCAATCGTATTATACATTGTTTCCACCACTCCCTCTATGGTAAAGCCAGACCATTTTTTTTTCCTCACGCATATACCTTATATCCCAGCTCTATGTCTTTGCAATTATTATCCCTCATGAATGGACCACAATTCCTCATCATCGTCACTTCATGGAATCCCTGTTTTCTTTGAGTCTGAACTCAAGCACCACCTTCTACATGTAGTCTTTTTCTAATATCGCCAACAAGTAGCAAGTACCCTTGAAGGATGGCTTGGTGATATAAAGATACTACGCTTGACTCCCTTGCCTTCACATGCACCCCCCAAGAACAGCTAAATTTTTTGAGGCAAAAATAGATTAGTGATTAGCAAGAGAATGGATTTCTGTAATGAAATTTTTACAGACCAGCTGTATTCTTAACTAAGCTCAGAAGACAGAGCCCCATGGCTTAAGCAATTACAGGAACAATGCTAAATATGTATAAGAAGGATCAATAAGAAAATTATACAGAATCACTATTAATCAATTCATTTCCAAGTCTAATTCAGGTACTAGTTCCTATGAAAAGCTTTTCTGGATCCACCTAGATACTAGTGCACTTGATTTCTACAGATATTATTTACTTACTTAAAAAAATGTATCCCCCACCTAGCGGGTGTTGTACTATATGTACTAGCACCTACTACAATGTAAGCTCCACCACGTTTTATATGTAGTAGTCATTAAATAAAAGTTTGCTGAATTGAATTGTAAAGCAGTAAAACGGTAAGTAATCCAACAAAGACAAAATTCAAAAGATAGAGGCCAGCAAAGAGACCTAAAGTTCAAAGTGTCTATGCAAAAATGAACAAAGTATTGGTAACAAAAAAGTGAACAAGACACCCTAAAGCACTGAGCCTTATGGCTACATAGGTAGGAAATTTCCAGAGTGGAATTTAAATTCAAGGTGTCCTGAATGCAAGTTCAACACCTGAGTCACTATTTTATGCTAGAATAGAAAGATCTATGGAATAACTCAAATTAAATGTATTGTAAGGGCAATGGAAAGACATAAGGGATTAGAATATTCTGAATAATTTTTTACCAACATTGACTTTCTCAGAAATTACATAAAATATATCATTAATACATGTATAACTGAAAAAAACAAGGTTTCTTATGAAACTTTTATGGAAGAGTTAAGGAAGATATGTATAAGCTGAATGAGAAGTTGTGGAAAGGTGGCAATCTGCTGGAGAGAAGGACTTATCTCTACACACAAGATTCAAAATACATTCGATTAAAATAAAAATCAAATCAAACCCATCTGCTTATCTGAGTATGTGGAAATCATTTTACAAGGTGCAGAAGGAGATATGAATGTGAATGAGATTCATCCCTTGTCCTTAAAGGGCTTTCAGCCAAACAGAAGATCATCAACAACAACACAGAAAATTGTACATATATAAGTATATATAGAATAAGTAAGAAATAAATATTTAGAGAAAGAAGTGTTCATTTCTAAATCTGCCACTCTTGGAGAATAAGCAGCTGCTTACACTTCAGAAGGTCCAGGACCCTTCTCTTTGAGAAAATACCCAGCTCCATTGCATATCTCCAATTACGCTATAGTCATTCCTTTCTATTTCTTTTTCTCTCTATGTGAAATGCTTTCATCTTTCTGCATCCTAATATAGGTCAGCTTTTCTCTGTGTATTTTTCTTTCTTTTTTTTCCAAATTAGAATTCTTCTCCTCCAGTTTACAGAATATGTCCTTCTCCCCAGTAACCAGAGAATGGAGGAGCACTTCTGGGGCTTCTTTGAAGAGCTTCAGAAGAACTTCAATGAAGGAAATAAGCCTGCCTTTTGATGATAGATAATCATCACTCAGACATAGCAGAAATGCAGACATTGCATCTTCAAAACAGTTCACTATAAATATTCTCTGCTCTCGTCATGGTGCAATAATGCTTGACTACATTTCTAACTAGAGTGTAGAGCAGCAATGCTTCCTAGGAATTACACTGTTTAGAGCAATTGTTCTCAAAGTGTGGTCCTGAACCTCCAAGTGACCTCAATCACCTTTCAAGGGGTCTATGAGGTCAAAACTATTTTCATAATATTACTAAGATTGTTTGTTTATTTGGCCTTTCCACTCTTATTCCTTTATTTATATGATTTCAGATTCAGCATTGCAACTAACTTTTAAGAAACTATCATTTGTTGAGTTTTGTTGTAGCATGAAAGAATATCCACAAAAGGTTGTTAATATTCTAATTTTTCTAACTATATATCTGCATACATCAACCAAAACAACATAACACACAGTATGAATGCAGAGGTAGATATAAGAATCTATCTATGTTCTATTAAGCCAAATATTTAAAATAATTGCAAAAATTAAAACTATATCATTTTCTCACTATTTTTATCGGTTTTTTCATAAACTTGTTTGTGTTAACATGTAATGAGGTTACTGTTGCTTTTTGATAAGAATGTTTTTTAAAAAAATATGTATTGTTTTAATGTCTAATAGAATAAGAAATGATAGATTTAGGCTATATTAACAACAGCTCTTTGAGATCTTCAATCAACGATGCCATGGTCAGTGATAAAATCCTGGATGGAGAATGGTGATGACTCCTTCAATAATTTCCTCAGAAAGACAAGTACTGGCATGTATGTGCCCAAAGCAATTGTTGCAGATTTGGACAGTACTATCATAGAAAAGATTAGAATTGTTATATACAGCCTGCTGACCCACCGTAATCAGCTGATATCATGTGAGGAGAATGTCACCAATAACTATGCCGTGAGTTATTATATTATTGAATAGGAGATCATTGACTTTAAACAGGAACACATCTAAAGAATTCTCAAAGCAGTGCAAAGAACTTCCTGGTAATTTGTAAATATGGCACTCCATGACAGATGCTTAGGCTTTACCCTCCCTCTGTTAATGGAAAGGATATTTGTTAAGCATTGCAAGAATTTCAAGTGTGAGGTTGTCATCTACCTAGCAATCTAAGGATTTATAGCTAGAGAAGAATTCTACAGCTCCATCTTGATCACCTTCACAATAGGAGAGCAGAGCACTCAAGCTACACATTTATAACAGACAATAAGGCCATTTATGACATTTGCCACCAGAATTTGGACTTCTGATGCCCCACTTAGAACAACCTAAACCAGTTCCTTGTTTCTTCCATCACAACCTTTCTAGATTGCCTGAATATGGGCCTCACAGAATTCCAGAGTAAGTTGGTTCCTTATCCCCACATCCACTTCCACCAGTCACCTAATTGCTTCTAGTATCCTCTGAGAAGGGCTATCATGTGCAATTCTCAATAGCTGAGATAGCCTACTTTAAATTATCCAATCATACAGTGAAATGTGACCCACGTCATGGCAAATACATGATATGATGCATTCTGTGCAGTGATATAGTACTGAAGTTTGTAAATGCTACCATTGTCTCAATCAAGACCAATTAAAGCACTCAGTTTATTGACTAATGTCTTACTGACTTCAAGCTTGATCTCAATTTTCAGTCTTCAGCTGTGATGCCTGGAAGGGAGCTTGGCAAAATACAACAGGTAGTGCAAGCTAGTTAATGCACAGCAGTCATTCATTGTCAAAAGCTGGGCCCATGTTGATCATAAGATTCATCTCATGTCTGCCATGCTGGCATTTATATGCTCCTATAGGGTGAAGCTCCGAAGGAAAAATTCTCTGAAGCTGAAGGGGATTTCAACACCATGGATGAAGACTGAGAAAGTAGGCATAAACTATGGGGAGGATGAAGATGAATGTCAGGAATTCCAGAAGGAACCCAACAACCAAGGTCATTTGGCCTGTCCATCGTTGATACCATTTCATTCCCATCACCTCAGTTAAACCCTTTCACTTGCAAGGAAAAAGGGAGAGATCTTCATACTTTGCTGTCATTTTAATTAGTAGATGCAATGGAAGCTTACTATTCACTTATAACTTAGCAGCAGGATAAAACGTGTAGTTAACTAACATACTCAAGTGTTGGTGATAACAATATAAGAGAGGACTATTATCAGTATTAGAGAGTTAAAAGATATTTTAATGATATCCATGGGAAGAATTATTGGTTCTCTTTTTTGAATGATCCTTACAAAGGTTGACTGTCTTGTGGAAATCAAACCCCACAATGTAGCATCTTTTTCCTCAATCTTTTTTATTACACAGAACATTTGACATGATTTTAGTGTCACGATATGTGTGTGTTAAAGCTGAAGAAGTGCAAATCTTTTCTGTTTTACTCTCAATAAAGAAAGGCATTACTGTGATTCTTACAGTGCTCACTTTCCACACATTAACAAGAAGTTGTAAAATGAGCTTCTTGACAAAAAAAATCACTTTGACAATACCTTTAGCCGTCTGGCATCATTATTTGCTAATGAGCTTGTTTGCGAATGTTTGCAACCTCCTTATGTGACAAGGTGACATTTTATTATGTAGAATAGATCTCTGTTACTGAGTTAAGTCTAATGTGTGAAAAATGCTAATGAATTGTGGAGACATTTTATATGTTCTAAATTCAAGAATTATATAAGCAGCTACCATTCTAAGAATTTTACCCATGTTTGGGAAGAGATATACAAGTCCAAGTAGGGGTATAACTATAGCAATAGCTAATATCTGTAGGTTCATAGGAGGTCACACTTTGAATTTTCCCAACGTGATCCTAACAACAACCTCTTTGGTAAGATGGCCCATTATTTTTTAGTTAAATAGGATTAAATTATTTACTTAAGTCCAAATAGCTTATATGTGGCAAAGTAAAGATTAATACCTAGGACTTCTGATGCCAAATCCAGAATCCATTCTACTATCCCCCACTTTCTTCCCTGTGGGTTTCTCCATCATTCTCCATGAATTGAAAGTAGTATATACATAGTGATGACTTTGTATTCAACTAAAAATCTTTCCCCTAAATTCTAGGGATCCTACCAATCACTTGATGGACATTTCTACCTGGGTATGACATTAGTATGTCAAATTCAACATGTGAAAAATAAAACTTATATTTTCTCCAAATCCCATGCCTCCTCAAAGTTTTCCCATTGCAAATATTTCCTTGTTAAATTAATTTCCATAAACTGTCAATACCAATCTCCTTCCTACATAAGGGGAGAAAATGCTTTTCCATGGTACCACGTCCCCTGTTTGGTTTTCTTCCTCTAGCACCAGACTCCTACCTCTGGGGAAGAGCAAATAAGCTACCTAACAGCTTCCACTCTGCTCTCTAAAATGTCTGCTCTATAAGTAACAAACTTTCTTTCATCTTAAAGCTTTTCCTTTATGACTTCTTCCATGTTATTTCATATCCCAAATGAGATTTGGCTCCCTCCTGATAGCACCTGGCCTTCCTTTCCAGCTCTGACTGCATTTCCACTTATTGTCCAGACTCACTTGTCTAGGGGAAGAAGTTGTAAAACTCTTTGGTCCTCATATCTTTCTGCACATTCTTCCTCTACAACCAACACCCACTAATCTCTCTATCTCTGGGGTTCACTCAATCTATATTTATTCATCACCCAATTAAAATTCTAGTAGCTGTTTTCTGTCAATATCCAATGTTCTCCTCAATGCATTTAGTGCTCAGTTCTGTTGAATGCCATCACTCCTATACTAGCTACATTTGTTCCCATTCTCTATCTGGAGTGGAGAATGGGGTGAAAAGAATAGGCATTTACATGATGCCTATTATGTGCCAAACACCGTGTTAAATATAGTATCTCATTTATTCCTCACAACAGCCTTGCCCAGTAAGTGCTACTTTTTCCATTTTACTGTTGAGGAAACTGAGGTAAAAAGAGATTCAGTTACTTGCATAGAGTCATATAGTACCTGAGGCTATATTATAACTGAAACTTTACTGGCTCCAGGCCCAGTGTTCTGTCACCAGATGCCTCCATCTAGACCACTTGCTGCTTGTTCCATTTGACCAAAGGCAGCTGAGGGAGATGAATAATAAATATTATGTCAATAAAAAGCCTTCAATTTTAATTTTTTTTTGTAAAATATGATGTAAAGTTTTCAGCTGAATGGATGTGGATAGGAAATGTCACATGAGGTTTAAGGAGTGATGAAAAGGATTTAAAGACCTATTGTGAATGAGTGGGATAATGAGTTAATTAGGAATGTTTAAAGCATTGCCTTGCCATAGCAAGGCACAGTGGCTGTGTAGATGGCTATAGATGGCACAGTTAAGGCTATGTAGCATAAATGTGTATTATATCAAGTTACCACAATTTTGTGATTTTCTTTAACTTTTTAAAGTGGAGTGTGTAGGAATGAAGGCAATAAATTATAGGAATGATCCAAAACTCTAGCAAAGCAGGAAAATATCAGCAATATGATAAGACTGCAAAAGACTTAAGCCATGAAGCACTAAAACGACAGAAAGTAGCATATAACAATACTTTCAGACAATCTGAGCAGTTTGCATACAAATTCATATTGGAACATCAGAACTAAAAGGAATAGAGTTGACAACTACAGTAGATGTGAATGAAGGTGATTACTTGAGTTAAGACATAGGATAGTGTCCTTAAAAGTATGTAAAACACAGGCAGAAAAATCTCATCAGGCAGTTCCCTACTCCTAATACTTGGCCAAAGCTCAACAGATTTTTTAAATGTTCCATTTAATTTAAGCTAACTGTGGTATAGGTAATAGAGTACATTTTTATTTCAACTGTTTGGTTAGCTTGAATAGCATGCTGGTTCCTCCTATAGGATAATGGCAAATGTTTATTCATAATTTAAACTGCCACATAAAACTGACAGCTAACAATGATTGCTGAATCATTATAGCAGAGAAAGCTACTGCATGAATAAGATTTATGAGTCACATTTATGTTCAGTAATGTTTTATTTTGAAGGAGAAATCACTTTTAAGTGACAGAGACGTCACTGGCAGTGATTATAAGACACTGACCCAGGATTAAAATTAGTCTTGCCAGTTACTTGTGTAAACCAAATATCTTCATTGGTTGAATGAATTTTTCAGTTCTCAACTAGTTGTACTACAATCATGTTAACAAAATCCCAGGCTGTCAAAATTAGTCAATGTAGTGAAAAAGAATAAAAGAAAATCAAATTGGTTGTTTGGCATCCTATAAAGACACATCCCTAGTGTGTTCTTTGGTAAACAACTGAGAAGCAAAGAAAAACAAATCATCTGTCCTCCTAAGTTTGAGTTCAAGAAGAAAATCCATTCTTGAGAGAATAGAAGAATTCTTTTCACATCTTCACACTTTTAAAAACATTTGAATTAGAACTCCATGTCTAGCTTATTCAAACTGATTTCTTTCAATAGTCATACACAGTCTTAGAAGAGTAACAGTTTCCTGTATTTGTCTGACATATGTCTGTCAACTAAAAGGGTCATAGATTTTTCAGTAGCTATTAATCTGAGGATAAAATGAAGTCTAGAGATCTCAGAAACCTAAAGAATGTGCTCATTTTAAAGTATTTTGGCTAAGGCTACTGGAGTCAAAAAACGGTAAAGGGTTGCAAGGACCATTGCTATAAGAATATGATTTTTATGGCTTATCACATGTTGTTGCTTAATTGCTCACATCTTGAAACTAAATGAAAATATATTTTTAATTAGCAAGAAAAATCAATTTATTGTGAAATGCAACAATATATGCTTTCTTATCATCATTTTAAACAAAAAAAATATTTCAGTGACTATCACATCATTTCTTTTTAAAAAATATTTTTTCTAATTTGTCTAATATTCAAAAATGATACTTAATATGATTTTTATTACTTTTCTTGGCCACAAAATATTAATATCTGATTTTTGTGATAAAGTCATCATTCTAAAAATTAGGAATGTTTTCTCTTCAACTGGACAAAAACAAAACATCTTCTGAGTATTTGGCTAATCACTGTGAAAAATGCAAGTATTAAGTAAGAAAAATCCCTTCCCCCATGGAGCTTACAATTTGGTAGAATATCCTAAGATCGTGGCCTTCAGGCCTTCAGGCCTTCAGACCTGACTCACATATTTTACAGTTCAGGAAACTGAGAGCCAGGGATTTTAAGTGACTTGACAATGATTTCACAAGTAGTGAGTAGGATTTGAATCTAGGATCTATTAACTACATAACCAATTATTTATGCACTCTACAGGAATGCAATTTGGTAGAAACTGGTCATACAATTTCATGACAGAGAACTGTAGTCTTAATTGGAATATTTAAAAAACTTAACTACAAAGACTAATTTCTTTATAGTTTGTCTCTTTTCCCCCAGTTTATTATTTTTATTATAGTACTTCACAGTCATTTTAGATATGAAAATTATTCAGTAATTTTTTTGTAAATTGTCACCTATGCTAAATTTCCCTGTATTTCTTCAATGGATTGTTTTTCAGGGTTATGAGGTTTGTGTTGCAATTGTACATTTATCCAGAAGATGGAGCAATTGTTTCCTGTCTAACATTTTCTAAGATGCCAATTCAAAAGGTCACTGAGTAAAAAAAGTAATTTTAATTTTTTTAATGATTGTGACAACTAAAAGATAAAATCAAGTAAAATATGTTACGTAATATATTCTTTTAAAATTACATTCGGAGCAAAGGATACACAAAGCCTTATTCTAATTTCTAATCATGGTGAAGAAGCCAGCCTGGAGGTTTAAAGGCTCTGCCAGAGTGGCACAAGTAATGTTATGTTATATAAGGCTAGAAAGGCTTCAGGCAAGACCATAACAGCAGACTTGCCTACTCCATCAGGACCAGTCTACCTAAGTAAAGGGAAACTTGTCACCCTTCTTTTTCTGATGTATTGTCTACTTGGCATTGCAATCTGTAGCAATGGCAATCACATATCGTGAATATTTTTTTTAAATAAAGGAAACATAACCTTGTACAAGTCATATAACATTTATGGGGGTCTAAAATGAGAGGGGATGATGGATATGAATTCTAAGGTCCCATCCAGCTCTGAATCCAGTGCATTCCTTTTCATTAAGATGGTTTCCATAGGTTAAAAAAATAGAAATCTTAAAGTACTATGAATGGCTTTATTACTCAAAAGGTATTACATGGAATATACTATCTGCTTTAGGAATGATTGTGGAAAGGAAAAAAATGTGAAGTAGACATTTTTTTCTCTTACAATTTATCTTGGGCATTCATCCCTCTCTCACTGTATACCCCATTGAGAGTTACCCTCTGAAGATAGTACCACAGATGCTAAAATGATCTTTCTACATTGCTCCAACTTACTTCTTCCTTTCTCCCTACCCTCATAAATACACCATCATTACTACTCAGTGCAGTGTTCTTACTTAAATAGCATGGAGAAGAACAATGTAAAGAAACAGTCACACTTGCTATGTTTGTGACTTAAGGTCATACTCCTTTCGAAAATTTGACATTTTAAAATGGTAATATTTGATAACTTAAAGGAGTAATTGTCCAATGCTACAATTTTAGGCACAGTGCTAGATGCTATTGTTTTTTGTCCTGCATTCTAAAAGAGGACCAAGACATCAGGGAGATGATGCAATGGCATGCAGGTGAATTGGATTTAAGTGAGGGAAGGCTGTGCAAAGTCACCAGCCTCATTTTCTCCTCTAGAATCATCCAGGTCCAGTGGCAAGATAAAGATCAGAACAACTAGAGATACCTCTGTATGCAATCACACACTTTGGCTTTTTTAAGCTAAGGTCTTTAACAGGTCTCAGTTTGCCTGAGTCAACATTCATTTAGTGATTAAGGCTAGATGAAAAATGTGCCAGATAACAGCCTCTTTTATCTAGTCAAAAAAAATCAATCATGCAGGGGAAGACCCTCTCCCCACTCTGGCCAAAATAGGAACAAAGACTATTTACATTCACTCTGAGCCAATCAGGGCCCAAACAATGACCAAGTGGGTCTTGGCCCAGGACCTATTGTTGGTCAATCATTGAAAGTCAGAGTGATTTGGGTTTAAGGAATAGCCTTCAAGGTTGGTTTCTTCACTTCTGAAGCAGTAGCAAGTGGGCAACTATTTCAAATATTTAAAATGTAGTCCTATATTTTTGACCTCACAGCCAATTAATAAGAAATTTGTAGGAAAATAAAAATAAATCATATGTACATTTGGCAAGGCTGACAAAAATACTTTCCTGTTAATAACTATGTCAAGTACATATGACAGATGTTATTACATACACTTTGTTCAGAAGATAAGAACATTTCTTACCATTTCACTGAATCACAGACAGTTAGAGTTGGAAGTGTTATAAATATACTCATATTGTCCAGGAATAAATAATACTCATTGGGAAGCCAGGACTGTTTTAATTATATTTTACATTTATTTATTCTGAATAAATGGGTACATCCCCTGAGGAGAGTAAGGGGAGTACAAGGTGCCCAATTAGAATCTCCCACCAGACTCTTCCTTGGCCAGATGGAACCCCCTGACTTCATGCTCTTTTCAAATGTCTCATTTAAGCATGCATACAAGCCTCTAAACTTTCACCAGACCAGAAGCCTGGTTTCTGCTGTATCACAGCTCTCATTAGAATGAACTGGTTCTCATCAGTCACCTGACTTACATTTTGCTAAAGCAGAATGGGAGGGGGGTGGAGGGATACTTTCAACTCTGTGAAAATAAAATGACTTCCATTATTTTTCATAGAAGGCATCTAAGAGACTGTCTAATCTAAACTGGAGCAGAGTTAGAATCCTATCTATAAGATATCGATAAAAAAGTGATTCAGACTTCTCTCAAAAACCTCCAAGAAGAGTGACTCAGAACATTTTGAGGAAGGTCATTTAACTTCTGAATAACTACTACATTTTTTCCTTAGATCAATCTATTATATCTCTTCGCATATTCCACTCATTGCTCCCAGATCTGTATTCTGAATCCAGTAAAGTTATAATGTTCATTCTTCCCCACAGTGCTCAATATCCTCCTCTGTGTAATCTGCTATAGTTCAATAGTTAGGATAAAGGAACATAGAGTCAAGTATCAAGTGAAAAAATGTAGTGGGAACTGAAGGCAATTTTTACTAAGAAACTTGACACTTGAAAACTCAGCTTGAATCTAAAGTTATTTTGAGAGCTAGACTGGTAGTGGGTATGTATCTTTTTCTTGTGATTTTCTTCTTATAACACTAGACTTCTCCAAATGGAAGAGCCTGATGTCATAGAAAACAACAACAATAAACATAACAACAACAATTAAATTGTGAGTCATAGGCCTTCTGTGAGAATCCTTTTCTCCTTCTTACTACTTTGAGGAAGTAACAAGTTTTGGCCTCAGCTTTTCATCTGCAAAGTGAAGAGATTAAAATGGATTTCTAAGGTCTTTTCCAGGAATGATCTTCATTAATTTGTATAACCCTTTGGTGTTCTTTTATGATTAATGTTTGTTATTTCATATTAACTTACATTATAAAAAGTATGAAGTAATTTGGAAGATGTAATAATTAGAAAATGGAAATATGAGGGTCACCAATAACTAATGTCTGTGGATTTGTTTTAATATTGATGTATTTTATTACTGGCAATCCTGAGAAACAAAGCATTAGATTTTTAACTCTACTGCCTTGGAAGCCATTTGTGACTTAGGTAAAATAAGGGTTTAGTGGAAGACCAATTAAGTAAAGAAAAAAAAACACAGAATACATGACCTAAAGGTAGTCTATTGCTTTTCTGTGTTCATCTTCCACGTTCCCACTGCTTGATCCAAATCCCAAGACTTAACTTGGGAGCTGGGTTTGAAATGAAGCTCCTTGTTCCTTAGAATATGAAAAGACCATTAAAAATAATGAAACAATTCACAAATAGGAGTAGCATATGCTTGTACTATAAAATATATATGTACACATGCATATATCCAAATAAATCTTTGAATCAGTTGAATTAAGTATAAATATTTCATATGCAAACTACAGTTTTATCATGCAAATGATAACATGAATTGAATTCTCAGACCAGGTAAGTCTCACAGATAGATCCAGGAGCTGAGAAGTCACTCATAACAACAAGGATTTATTCTCCTTCCACCCAGACAGGATTTAGGGAGTATCTTTTTAATATATTAACTTAAAGGAACTAAAACAAATGTGATTAGTGGCTTCTCTTGTGCATTCTGGTAGATAAATCAATTAACTAAATAAAATTCTCCATTCATTGAGATGAGAAGGTAATGGGAAATGGGTTCTCTTGTCCTCCACTATTGAGCAGCTTTAAGAAATGAGCCTAATCCAGTATGTACAAAAATATTTACAGGAGCTCTTTTTGTGTTGGAAAAGAATTGGAAATCAAGGGGATGTCCATCAATTGGGGAATAGCTAAACAAATTGTGGTATGAGATTGTAATGGAACACGATTGTGCTATAAGACATGAGGAACAGATGAACTTCATTATAACCTGGACAATCTTATATGAACTAATGTTGAGTGAGGGTAGCAGAAGCAGGAGAACATTTTACACAATCACAGACACATGGTATCTATAAGGATCAACGTTGAAAGACTTGGCTCTTCTCATCAATGAAAGGTTCAAAGACAGCTCCAAGAGACCCATGATAGAAAAAGCTATGCATATCCAGAGAAAGAATTACAGAGTCTGAATGCAGATTGAGACAAATTATTTGCTCCTTTTTTTTTCCTTCTTTTTTGATTTGATTTCTTCTTTCTCATGATTCATTGCATTGGGTATAATTCTTCTTCACTACTGGACTCTTATGTAAATAAGTTCAATGGCCAAAAGAACTTGTAGAACTTATAGCAGATTACATGCAATCTTGCTGGGGGCAGGGAGGAGGAGGAAGAGAGGGAGGGAGAGAAAATTTGGAATTCAAAAACTTGTGGAACTAAGTGTTATAAACTAAAAATACAAAAGAAAAAATTAAAAAAATTAATCTCAAAAAAAAAAAGAATTGAGCTTACTTTATTGGAGTAATCACTTATCCAGAGAGATTCTAGAACTATTACAAGAGAATTCTTCAGTGAGCTTGGTTGTCATCCAAGGTCCAAAGTCTGCTGCTTCCAAGTATGCTGCATTGTTGGCACAGTATGTTATGCAGTAGAAGTTCAATCTTGACACACCAGAGGACAGACAGCTAAAACAGAAGGGGAAAAAAAAAAACTAGATTAAGAAGCAAACAAATAAAAACCTCCAAAACATAGAGTTTGGAAGGAATCACTTACAGGAATTTGATGGAGACTTAATTTTGTTCATTTTTTTCTAATCCTTTTTTTTAAATTTATTTTTAATATGTTTGGTTTTCAGCATTGATTTTCACAGGTGTTTGAATTACAAATTTTCTCCCCATTCCCCCCCCCCACTCCAAGATGGC
>CM053622.1:272720753-272747785 GCA_028646595.1 Phalanger gymnotis | reverse complement strand
GATGCGCATGTAGCCTATGTTGAATTGCTTACCTTCTTAGGGAGGGTGTGCAGGGAGGGAAGAGGGGAGAGAATTTGGAACTCAAAGTTTTAAAAACAGACATTCAAAAACAAAAAAAAAATGTTTTTGCACTCAACTAGGAAATAAGATACACAGGTAATGGGGCATAGAAATTTATCTTGCCCTACAAGAGAAGAAGGGAAAGGGGGATTGGAGGGGAAGAGGAGTGACAGAAGGGAGGGCTGACAGGGGAATGGGGCAACCAGAATATGCACCATCTTGGAGTGGGCAGGAGGGTAGAAATGGGGAGAAAATTTGTAATTCAAACTCTTGCGAAAATCAATGCTGAAAAGTAAATGTATTAAATAAATTTAAAAAATCCAGTAATCAGTTCAATAATTTACATTATCATTCCCATAAAATGATCATTGAATCTCTGCAATTATCCATTTCCCTTTATTTCTATCAAAATACTTCATTTTTATATTTATATGTTGTATTTATCTCTATATGTAAAATCCTGGATATTTTATTAATTTTGTAGTTTCTTAGTAGTTTTATATTACAATTTCTTCCAAGTTTTTGTTAGAACTGCATAGAAATTTTAGTGATCTTTTTAGTTTTAATTTCTATCTTTCTACCTTTTTGGAGATACTAATTATTTCAATCAGTTTCTTCACTGATATGAATATATGTATTTTGCCATCTACATTTTTTCCTTTCCTACCAATGTTCAAATACTTTATCTTGTTGACTTGTCTTGTTTCTATGACTAACATTTTTAGAATTATGTCAGCTTATAGTGGGAAACATCTTTGCTTTAACCCTGTTTACAACTGGAAAGTTTTTAATATTTTCTACTACAATGCTATCTCTTGATTAAATTTATGCTAATGATAATTTTAAAAGAAGGCCTTCAAATGTATTCATTTTAATCACTTTATCACAAGTTAATGTTGTATCACATCCAAAACTTGTTTTAAATCTTTGGAAAAATAATGTTTTATTACATTTTTGTTTGTGTGGTTGATTAAGCTGGTCTTTTCATAATTATGAACCATTCTAGCACTGAAGTTTTCTATCACAAATAATACTAGCTCTTGGATTTAATTATGTACTTCAATCATATGAAAATAGAGACCTTCTTCCTAAGATTTTTTTAAAATAAATTAATTGACTATTATATCAATTAATTTTCTACATTCTTTGAAAATATGTTTTTTATCTTTGTTGTTATGATTGGTTTTTTAATTGTTTTCCTAATGTTGAACTTTCAAAAGAATGATTCTCTAAAGGTGAAATTTCAGTGAGCAGAGGATTAAAAAGAACTTGTTTTATTTGTTTTTCTCTAAGGAGAGTTACAAGTACTTGATCTTCCTATTTTGCTATCAACTAGAATGCTGCCTAATTTTCTTACACAAGCCTTGCTCAGAAGAATTCTCATTTAATTCTTGATTATTTGTTAAGAAAGCTATGTGATTCATGTGTAATGAAGTTTTTCCATCTATAATATTTTCCCTTCATGAAATTCATAGTCACTGCTAATTCTTAAATAGATTTCTACATTTTTTTCCATAATTTGATAGTCTGAAGTTTCAATCAGTTTGTTCTTTTTCTTTCCATTTCATTGTTTTATATATTGCATATATTGCTTTGTTGGTTTTGTGTACTTCATTTTGCATGCATCAGTTAATGTATTTCTAAGATTCTCTGGGACAGGTAGATGGCACAGTGGATAGAGGGCAGGCCCTGGAGTCAAGAAGATCTGAGTTCGAATCCAACCTCAGACACTTTACTATCTATGTGATACTGGGCAGTCATTTAACCTTGTTTGCCTCAGTTCCTCATCTCTAAAATTATCTGGAGAATGACATGGTAAACCATTCTAGTATCCTTGCCAAAAAAATGGGTTCACAGAGAGTGGGATGCTACTGAAATGAGTCAACAGCTATATCCAGTATATTCATTATTTTGTACAACATAATACTGTTTTATAACATTTTGAGGCTAGAACTTCCTTAGCAATCTCTCATTGAGGAACATCTACTTTCCAGTTCTTTGCTATGACTAAAAATAATTTTGCTATTAATATTTTGGTGTTTATGAGATTTTTTCCACATTGGCTTTGATGCCCAAAATCTTCATCTCTGCTCTGGCTGTACTCTCCTCCCTTACTAACTTTTACCTCCTGGTGAACTAGATAAATTCATCATTCACCTGTACTCTTGAATCCATTATTCCCTTGTCTTATTGTCAATCATACTTTGGATTACTCCCACATCTTTTTATTCCCATGCACATGCTGCTAAATAGAAAAGGAGGAAATCAGGAAACCTTGGTTAATGAACTGACTATATATGTACAATAGTTAATCTCAAGGGTGCCCTTAATATGGCAAAGAAATCCTGTTCTTCATGCCAAGTTGTTTCAATATCCTACCCAACACAGTAGCTTTTATATACCTTCCCTTCATTCCTTCAGCATCCCTAGATAATTTTTCTCTCCACTGAGGAACTTAATTCATGCTTCAGAGGGAAAAAAATTGTGGCCATTTCCTGAGACAGTACCATGTTTTAAACCAACCCTCACTTCCTCTTATGGCTGTAGTTCTTATGAGTTTTGGTATAAGGGGCATATCACACATTTTTTTTTCTGCAGAATAAAGTCCCTGTGTCAGCCATATGACTAAGAATTTGAGTCACTCCATCTGTGTCCTGAGACCATAATTACAATTATTTAGTGATGATTCATGAGGATTTAAGATTGTCAAGGATCCCTTTCGGATTTTTTTCCTTTGTAAATTCATCTGTATTTTTTCCCATTCGGTATCTATTTTTGGGGGGGAGGTTAGAGAATTAAAGTGTTGTGGAGAAACTAGCTAATATATAATGGTCAGATGAATGTTAACTGCCATCAATATTTATCTTAACATGCTTCTGAGTGAAATTTTAATCTCCATTGCCATGCTATGGTGATGATAAGAGAGACTAACAGCACTAATCTGGATTCAACAGACTTGTCATAATTTTGACTGAGTCATAATTTTGGTGCTTGCAAAATGTGTGACTCTAGGAAATATAATTAACCTCTATGACCATAATATGTAAATTTGGAAAAATAAATATAAATACAGGAAATATATATACTTATATATAAGAAATGTAAATATGCTTAACCTCTATGACCATCATATGTAAATTTGGAAAAATAAAACATCCAGTACCTATGTCACAGAGTGAGAAAATGATTTACTCTGTGTCCTTAATACTCCATCTACTATCCTTACATTCTGCTTCGAATTTTTAAGGTTAATCTCCCTATTTCCCTGGTGATTTTATTTTTGAAATTATGTCATTATAGATATGTGAAAAATTAAAGGCTGAATTGATATATAGATTATTTTAAAGATATCTAGATTTAACTATATCCATGTTAATCCAGAGGGTATAACTAGTAGCAATCATTAGAAATTTCAAAAAGCATAATTTTGGCTTTATATAAGAAAAAAAACCTTTCTAACAATTTGAACTGTGTTGTCCTGTGATCAGTCTCTTACTGCTATCTATGTGAGATTCCATTTCCACACCTTTTGACTAAGAAACTTTGTCATATTTAGGAATTGTGCAATAACTAGAAACTTTGTTATGATGCTTTGGAATTAGTGTTACTTATGGACTTTTGCACCAATTTAGTAAAGCTTTCTGAAGAAGGTTAGAAATGCATACGAGCCACATAGGGCTCACTTTGTGAATGTTCCTTAAGCAATGTGAGAATGTTATTTTGTTATTTGATTAATGTCATGCTCATTGCTGGCCTAAAGTTTGTTGCAATTAATGATGATGATGATGATAAGAAGAAGAATGTTTTGTGGTTTAGTTTGTAAATGCCATCAAAGAAACATAAAGATTAGGGATGGTACTTTAACATTGTGCTAAGATTGCTCTTGTAGGAGAATGGACAGAAAGCTGGTTCCTGCAAGAAAAGAAGAAGAAGAAGATGCTGTGCTGAGAGGATCTTCTAGAGATGCTTACATGTTTATTTCTTTTTTGACTCTATGCATCGGTATTCTCAAAGGTGACTGCCCCCTTTGATTTGTCAATGTGGTGGGTGCTCCCTCCCATGTTTACTAACAAGGAAAAAATGCAGGTGTACCTATATTGGTGAGATCTTTGCACAAAAAAGGGGGGGGGGGATTATGTGGAATATTGAAATACCTGCGTGCTGTAGGCATATCCCTTCTTGTACCTCTCCCTCTTTCTTCCACTTCCCTGCCTTGTCTACACAGAATCAGGTTATCCAAGTGCGTGCTCTCCAGGACCTTACACAACTGTCTCCTTAGGATTCAAGACACAAGCCCATAAAGATAGAGCATTAGAACACTAGAGAACTTAACCAACAGTTAAAGTGTGATTACTGCTGCCCCTCCTATTGTGTCACTCCCAAAACCAGTTATGCTACCAAATGGGGCTGGGATAAGATGAAAAACCAGTTAAATGGGCTCTGGCATGCCAATGTGTCCTTAGATATCATGGACCTCTATGAGCTTGCCACTTCCATCAGTGGGACTAGTCACCAGGACCTGTCCCCCGATAAAGTTTCTATAGATTTCCTTAATTTCTTCCTTCACCCCTGGTCTCCTTGGGGATGGCTCGAGCATACATTGATCAGTGTTGCCTTAGGCATTAGTTGCATAGTCCTTCTTTTGGGCCTGCTCCCTTGCCTTCTGCATCAGCTCCTGAGGGCGATAACATCTTCCTTTATGGCTCTAAAGCATGATATCTGTAGACTACATAATGAGCACTCACCTCCTCTGGGAGATGCCGAGTTGCAAAACAAAAAAAGGGAGAATTATAAGGGGTTGGTGCCAACTTTGGGGCTCTTGGGACCTTAGCACTTGGCCTGTTTCCTGGGTAAACCAGACAGGCTTAGTAGGTGTGGAACAGCAGGCATCCGGAGGGAGGGCTTCCGCCCTTGGGAAGCCCCTGTAGTCTACCTACACATGCAAGCAGAGCCTGTCCACGACGGACACAGAAGCCCAGAAGGAGGGACCCAGCTGGCCATTACCTAATGCCCTCGAACCGTTGTCTAACGCAGTGCTTTCTTACTTTACTTACTGGACCATCTTTGATACTTTACGGGGACATCCTGCCTTGTGTCTCACGTAGCTCATATAGCTCTGATACCATCTTGCAACATGCCCGAGCATTCCTATGCCCTCGTATATACCGTAGTACAACATTTCGCCTCATTCCCATATCCCTACAGATACTGCTTTGCAACATTCCTGCTCTTTCCCATACCCTTGGAGATACTATAGTGCGCCATACATTGCAACAATCCAGATCCTACCCATGCCCATACCGATACCCACACTGAAACAAAGTGCAACAGTATACCCGTACTGCAACATTGCTATCATGTCCCACTGCAACATTTCTGTTCCTTCCCATGCTGTCACCCTCATACCCATTGGCCACTTGCTTATGCTCATATAGTGCAAACCTTATAAAAATGGATGATTTCTCCCAATAAATTGGAGTTCCTTCCATCTTAACTCCCGCCTCATTCACTGAGTCCCGAGATTGTGGTCCTTGCTAGTCAAGGACCCCCAAATATTAAGCAATAAACCTGTCAGCAAACATTTATTAGGAACAACCTCTCACCAGCCATGATGCTAGGCAATGGCAATTAAATAAATAAACAAATGAATGAGTGAATGAATAAATAAATAATGAATTAACAGCCCTTGCTTAGAAGGTCTTATTATTTTTCAAAGGAGGCAATATATACATAGACAAGTACATTTAAATTATATACAATATAAATTTAAGGTATGTGTGTGTGTGTGTCTATATGTGTGTGTATGTGTGTGAAAAAGACACTAGTAGCTGCAGACCAGCATATCTAAATGGGTTCGGTATATACTGAGTTAAAGAAGGGACATATTAAGTTCTCAGGGATGCTGAAGAAAGCAAGGTTCCCACCATAAGAGGAAAATTATTGTAGTGTAAGTGGACTAGGTTACTTCTATGTCATGACTGATTAGAAGAAACATTGGATATGCAGTTAGAGAATCGGTAATTAAATCTCAAATCTGCTAACTCATTACTAGTATGACCTGGAGCGAGATGTAAAACACTTTGTAACTCAGTTTCCTGCTGTGTAAAATTAGTGGGTGGCACTAAATCATTGCCAAATTTTCTTCCATCTTTAAATCCTTTGATCTGGATGGCTTTGAGATTCTAAGTAAACTATATTAGCTGCATTTGAATACCATTTGAATTATCCGACTAAAATAAAAAAATCATGAATTTTGAACTTTTCAAAATTTAATACTACCTTCTTACTATGTTATGTTTTCTACTCAGGCTTTTAAAAGAACAGGGAGATTATTGTTTCTTAAATATTCAATGAAAATGCTAATACCACTGCCAATCCTACTTGTTTAGCTGGAAAGGGCAAACATGATTTGCATTCACTGGAGCACCTTAATAACTAATTAAAATATGCTCCTCATGGCTAGACTTTAGACATCTTTACATTTTAACTCAACAGTAAAATATTGTTAGTCACTCTCTTGTGAGAAACTTGGTGCTGATTTATTGACATTATGAGAGTATTTTACAATCTAAAGCCTAATCAACTTTAACTACAGATTTTGTATTCAGCACAGCTTAAAACTTTTAACAGTTTGCAGCATGCATTTCATTTGTCATGTATTTTTCTTCATTTAAATTGTAGCTTTGATTTTGTATTAGTCCATTTCCCCCCAGAGTACCAAAGATTAAAAAAAGGAATTTTAATCTAATAGAAATCAGAAGAAAATTCATAAGTGGACTTACAAATTCATTGAGAAAATGAATAAGGTATATTTAGTGAATTAGTTTGACAATACCACCTTGGAGCAAACCAAGGTAGTGGAGAAAAAGAAGGGAGTCACTTAAGCTCTTCCAAATTTTCTTGTAAGATACATTAATAATAACCTAAAAATAAATTCTGGAACAGGAGAAACCACAAAAGAATGGAGTGAAACAATTTAACAGCACAAAACTACTTAGAACGTTGACAGGAAAGGTCTGTCACATCAGGATGACAGTGAAATACGGTCCAGTACATTCAACTCCCAATATACCAGCAGCAAGTCAAGCCATAATAAGCCAGCAATGGTCCTTGGGTACAAATGAATTGGGAGCAGTAGCTTCCAGAGTTCTCAGTGCACACACAACTGGTCAGAAGGAGATTAACAGGGTCTGTTTTCTAGCACTGGCTGCAGGATTCCGCTGCATTGCCCATACATGGATCTGGTGTGCAGTCCCAGTTTGAAGAAGAGCACACCACTGCTTAGTCAGGAAAGCATGGATCCTGATCTCAGTTCCAGGGAAGAAAAGTGTGCTTATTCCTGCTCACAGATGAGCAAAGTATTAACAACAGCTCTTATTAGATGATACAATTGGATGAACTGAAAATTTAAAGATATTTAGAACTACCTGAAAAGAGATGAAGAAAAAACTTGAAATTTGGGAAAGTGCACCCCTCTACCTCAGGCATGGAGGTCAATTTTAACATAAAACAAACATCTAGAGATAGGCTGAAAAAAATCAGTGACAAGAACAAAAAAAAAATATGAGCATGTAAAGTTACTATGGTGTCAGGGAAGTTTAAAATCCAAACTCAGACGACAATAAAGTTAAAATTGCTACGTCCAAAGCCTCAAAGAAAAATGTGAATTGATTTCAGGCCCCAAAAACCAATTCCTAGAAGAGCTCAAAAAAGATTTGCAAAATCAAATAAGAGAATTAAAGAGAAAAGTGGAGAAAGAAATGAGGATAATTTAAGAAAATCATGAAAAAAAGAGTCAATGGCTTAGTGAAAGAGGAACCAAAAGCAGTGAAAAAAGAATACCTCAAAAACTGAATAGGACAAATGATAGAAGAGTCACAAAAAATTCACTGAAGAGAGCTCTTTAAAAAGCATAATTTCCCACACGGAAAAAAGATATACAAAAATTCACTTAAAAAAAGAACTTAAAAAGTAGAACTGGCCATATGGAAAAGGATGTAAAAAAGTTCATTGAAGTAAACAATTTGTTAAAAATAAAAGTTAGACTAATGGAAGCTAATGACTCTATAAGACATCAAGAAAAAATAAAACAAAATCAAAAGAATGGGGGGAAAAGAGAAAAAGTGAAATATATCATTGGAAATACCCTTGACCTGGGAAATAGTTTGGAGAGAGAAAAATTAAAAATTATTGGAATTTGTGAAATCCATGACCAGAAAAAGGGCTTATACATATTTTTTTTCAAGGAATTAAGAAGAAAACCTGTCTGATATTCTAGAACCGGAGTGTAAGACAGAAATTGAAAGAATCCATCAATAACCTCCTAAAACAGATCCAAAAATGAAAACTCCCAGGTATATTAGAAACACATTTTAGACACCCCAGGCAAAGGAGAAAGTATTTCAAGCAGTCAGAAAGAAACATTTCAAATATAATGGAGCCACAGTCAGAACAATACAAGATTTAGCAGCTTCGATATTAAAGGATCTGAGGGCTGAGATTCTAATGTCCTGGAGGGTAAAGGAGCTAGGAGTACAATCAAGAATCATCTACCCAGCAAGACAGTATAATCATTTAGGGGAAAATTTGGCTATTTAATTAAATATAGGATTTTCAAGCATTTCCAATTTTTGAAAAATAGAGTTGAATCAAAATTTGACTTTTAAATACAACACTCAAGAGAAACATAAAAAGGTAATCAAGAAAGAGAAATCATAAGAGATTCAATAAAGTTAAATTGTTTCAATTCCTACATGGGAAGATTATACTAGTAATTTCTTGGAACTTTTTCATTATTGCAGTCATTAGAAGGAGTTTACATTGATAGCATAATTATGAGCTGAATATGAGGATGATACCAAAAAATAAAAATAATGGATCAGAAAGAGTAATGCACTGAGATAAGGCAGAAGGGAGAGGTAGAATGGAATAAGTTATCTCACATAAAAGAAGCATGATAGAGCTTTTACAGCAGTAGGGAAAATGGAGGAGATGAAGCAGGGAGTGCTTGAATAGTATTTTCATCAGATTTGGCTCAAAGAGCAAATATCATTCACAGTCATTAGGATATAGACCTCTATTTTACCCTACACAAAATAGGATGGAAAGGGGATAATGCAAGGTGTGGGGGGTGCTGATAGAAAGGAGGATTAATCTGGGAAGGTAATATTCAGAACAAAATATTTTCAATTCTGGACGGGGTGAAAGGAGAGAGTACGTAGAATAAGCAGTTGTGTTGGTAAGCAAAATGGCCTTTGTTTTGTTTGAGTGGCTCAGTGTGTTTCATTAAGCCTTGCTGGGTGCTACGCCCCAGGCCTAGAACCCTGTTGGATGTGGGGCCTATGTGTGTGTGGATTGATGACTGAGGTGGGGCCCAAGGTGGGACTGGCTGAGGGGAGGTGTTAACTATTAGGTGTTGACCAAATCTATGTGGTTGTGAGCCTCCCAGGGTTCTAAGGGAAGGGGCCAACTCAAGAACCAATAAGCTCTGGTCATTCAGATGACACTTGATGATGTCAAAGGCTCTATGGGAGGAAAGAAGACAGCTTGAAGATTGATTTTCTGTTGGAGCCAGAGACAGCTGCTGCTGAGGCTGAAGATAAGGCCAAAGCCGAAGCAGGAGCTGCGGAAGCAGAGCCGACCCGGAAGCAGAGCCGACCCACGTGTGGACCAAGGAGTGCCGAGCAAGGACTTGAGGCCAGTGGGTAATCTTCTTACCGGAGAGGGGAAGCATGAATATGATTTGGTTTAATACCATCATGTTTTTTCTGTGGCCTCCTGGTTACTGTTGTGAGGTGGACTTACTGGTCCTGGAAGCTTTTGATCAAAATATCAAAATGGGGAGGCTGGTTTGTGGGTCTGTTACTTTGGAGCCTGAATAAGTGCTTTAATTCTTCTGCCTTCTACTTAGAGAATTCCCTATATCCTGCGGTTCTGAACCATTCAGACATATATATGATTCTCTTTGAAATCATAAATTCTGCCTTCATAATACATCAGTGTGGAAAGGAGGGAGGGAAATATACAATTAGTAATTATAACTGAAAACAATCTATAGCAAGTTTATCTGATTTTATTCCACATCTGAACTTTGTTCCACAACAACAAAATGTTAAGAAAAACTATTCTAAATCATTATTGATTAGAGAAATGCCTAAAACATCTGTGAGGTGTCACCCCACACCGATCAGATTGGTTAATATGAAAGAAATGGAAAATGCCAAATGTTGGAGTGGATGTGGAAAAACTGAGACATTAATGCACTGTTGCTTGAGATGTGAACTGATTTATTCATTCTGGAGAGCAATTTGGAACCATGCCTAAAGGCTTATAAAACTGTGAACAACCTTTGACTCAGCAATACCACTACTACACCTGTATCCCAAAGAGATTTTAAAGAAAAATGGAAAAGGGCCTATCTGTACAAAAAATATTTGGAGCAGCCTTTTTGTTTGGTGTTAAGGAATTGGGAATTGAGGAAATATCTGTCAATTGGGGGATAGCTGAGCAAGTTATGGTATAAGATTTTGATGAAATACACTTGTGCTGTAAGAAATGACGAGCAAGATGATCTCAGAAAAAAAAAAACCTGGAAAGACTTACATGATGTGATGCAAAGTGAAATGAGCAGAAGCAAGAGAAAATTATACACAGTAACAGCAATACTGTACAATGATCAGCTGTGAATGACTTAGCTATTTTCAGTCATACAATGATCCAAGAGAATTCCAAAGGATTCATGATGACAAATGCTATTCACCTCCAGAAGAAGATCTGATGGAGTCTAAATGCAGATCAAAGCATAATGTTTTTACTTTTTATTTTATTCATTTATAATCTGTTTTATTTCATGAAATGACTAATATGAAAATGTTCTGCATGACTGCATATGTGTAATATACATAAAATTGCTTGTCTTCTTAAGGAGGGAAAAGGGAGAAAGAAAATTTGAAACTCAAAATTATAAAAATGTTAAAAGTTGTTTTTACATTTAATTAGAAAAATAATTATAAAAATAAAATGAAAAAAATGATTAACAACACCCGATTAACAATTTAGAATTTAAATCTTGTTGTAATGTATAATTTTTCTATTTATTGAATGGTGCTGATCTCTGGATTCAGGAAATATAAAATTACAATTAATCTAGTGAGCAAAAGGAAGTGTGTGGTCAGAATATGAAAATAAGCTCCAATATTATGTAGGATGACTGGTGTGAGAATTTTTAAGACCTATTTTCCATTGTCAAAAGCATGAATGCCTGTAAAAGGAAGTGCATTTTGAGTGAGAATCAACATGTAGACAAAATAAGCAGTACATTCGTGTTTACAAGCTATTAAATACTTGAGATGAAACTTTCTAGTATTCATTGAGGGAATTATAAGAAATCTTAGGGTGGTAGGGTTCCATCTTTGGATAAGGAATACTTCCATGATAAATTTTGAATCAATTCAAGTTTTTATCAGTTATATATAGTTGAGCATATGAATATAATGTTAACTGTTGGCCAAACTCAGTTTTATAAATGCAGTGTTTGGATTGCTGGACTGAGATTCAGCAGGGGCCTTGGAAACAAAGTGCTCAGGGTAATACAAAAGCATTTACATGTTCAGTCATTCTTATTCATCTATTTCCTAACATATCTGGGATATTTGTAAGCTTCCTAGAATCTTCTCACTATAAGTTTCTTCTGACCCTCTGACATGATAAGTTCTTTGTTCTCTATGTATTGTCAAAACAACTGAACAGAGACTTTATTAAGATTAGGCAGTTTTTACTCCATTGTTTACTTTCCATAAAGAACTTTATTCCACAACAACAAAATGTTATTAGTAAATTATTTTTTTTCACAATCTCTTCTAATTCCCTTAAAGCTTATAAGATTTGGGTTAGCTAGGTATCACAGTGAATAGAGTGCCAGATGTGAATCATGAAGATGTAAGGCCAAATCTCTACTTCAGACACTAGCTTTGTGACCCAGAGGAAATGATTTAGCCTCTGTTTGCCTCAATTTCTTTATCTGTAAAATAGTGATAGCAATACTATCTACATGCCTATGTTATTATAAGGACAAAATGAGATAGTATCTATAAAGTGCTTGTCAGACTTTGAAGTATTATATAGATGCTAAATAAATAATAAAAACAATAATAATGATGACAGTGACAGTAAAACCAATTTTGTCTAAAAGGAAATGTGCTTTTTTTTGAAAACTAAAAACATATAGAATAGTATACACAATATAAGAAGTCCTAGGATTTAGACCTAGCGTCATCTTTA
This sequence comes from Phalanger gymnotis, assembly GCA_028646595.1. Classification (NCBI taxonomy): domain Eukaryota; kingdom Metazoa; phylum Chordata; class Mammalia; order Diprotodontia; family Phalangeridae; genus Phalanger; species Phalanger gymnotis. Next base: position 272,735,446 of record CM053622.1, on the reverse strand, counting down.
CTAAGAACTCAGACAAGTCATCTGATGTAAAGAAAACTTCCTAGCCATTAAAATGATCCAAAAATGAAGAGGGCTGCCTTGGAATTTAGGAGCATCATTCTTCCTGGAGGTCATCAATCAACAATGGCTAATTGAATATACTTGTGATATAGAGGAAATTCTTATTCAATTGCAATATTGGAATATATGGTCTTTGAGTCCATCAAAATGAAATTTTGATATTTTGTGATTTTACAAACTATGCCAAAGATTCTCCATATTTAAATGGATGATGAAACCTTTGTTTTCCTCTCATATATAAAATCATTGTGAGAATTAGTCAAATACATCATTTAACTACCACAGTTCTTGGTGCAGCATTTGATTCAAATGTTTAAAGGCAAGGGGCAGCTAGGTGGCGCAATGAGTGGAGCACTGGCCCTGGAGTCAGGAGGACCTGAGTTCAAATCTGGCCTCAGACACTTGCCACATGTACTAGCTGTGTGACCTTGGGCAAGTCACTTAACCCCAATTGCACTGCTAAAAAAATGTTAAATGCAATGAGTGAATAATAAATGTCAGTATTCATCAAGTGACATTTATTATACCTGTACTGAGAATTTTTGGGGAAAAGAGTCATTTACTTTGATATTAGAGTATTTCTGTATCACTTCAGAGTTCAAAAGTTATTTATATACAATATATAATTTAATCTTCCCAACAATTCTGTGATTTAGGAGCTAGCCTGCTTTACATATAGTCACACTTTACAGATGAAGCAATAGAGGCTGACTGAGACTCATAGAATTAGTCTATATCTGCGCAAAATTTGAAGTCAAGTCTCCTTGGTTCCACTCCAAGACTCTATTCATCATGCTACCAAGGCATTATAAATATCCTTACCAAAAGTATAATTATTTGTTGTTTTTTGTTATTGAGATGATTTAAAACAAACTGTTTTCTACAAAGTTAGAGATGATCTCTTAATCACCAAATCTAATGGCCTTTTCTAAAACCTCAACCTTCTTATGCACTCTTAAGTCTTTGACTCTTTTAATCACCCTCTTCTTCTTGGCATATCTTCTCTGTAGATTTTCATGATGTTAAATATACCTTCCCTGACTGACCAATCTTTCTCAATTTCCTTTTCTGGATTTTAACAGTAGCTATCTTCCCAAGCTCATTCCTGAACAGAATTTCTTTACTCACTAGTATTTCATTTGAAGACTTCAACAGCTCCCTTGGATTCAATTATATGTGTCCTGATCATTCTCAGATCTACTTAGCTAGGCCTAACTTTTCTCCTAATCTCCAGTCTCACATCTCTCACTATCTATTAGGAATAATCAACTAGATATCCCACATACATCTTAAACTCAATACATTCAAAACAAAACTTATTATCTTTTTTTCAAGCCCTTCCCCTTCCTAAATGTCTTATTATTGAAGAGGGTACCACTATCCTCCAATCAGCAAGCCTTGCAAACTAGATATAAAATCCTTAACTCCTTGTCTCTCTCACCTTTCATATCTAAAAGCTTCTAAACATTGTCTATTCTATATTCATGTCGCTCTTGTACACCCTTTTTTCTCCTCTGAAATTGCTATTACCCTAGTGCAGATCTTTATCACTTCATGCCTATGTGATTGCCAGTCTTCTGTTTTCTTTCTCTTCCTCAAGTGTCTCTGCATTCATCTCCACCTTCAATTAGCATTCGAATTGATCGTCCTAAAGAATGGACTGCTCACATCAATCTCCCTATCTAATAAAGGGTTCCAGATTACAATTAGGATTATATTTCATCTGTTTGGCTTTCAAATACTCTAATTGTGGGACCCTTTCCTATTTTTCCAGACTTCTTTCACTTTACCCATCACCAGGCATTCTTTGATTCAGTGACATCCAGTGATGTTACTTGAAGAAGATACTTCAGGTTGTAACTCCTGAGATTTTTTTACTGGCTACCCCCAAAGTCTAGAATTATCTCCCTCTTTATCTCTATCTCTTCCTGACTTCCTTCAAGTCTCAGCTAAAATTCCAACTTTCAAAGAAACCTTTCCACATGTCCCTTAATATACTTTCTCTCTGAGATTTTCTATATTTTATCCTCCATATAAGTAGTTTGAACATAATTATTTACACCTCTGTCTCTCTCTTTCTCTCTCTCTCTCTTTCTCTGTCTGTCTGTCTCTGGCTCTCTCTCTGTCTCTCTGTGTCTGTCTGTCTGTCTGTCTGTCTCTCTCTCTCTCTCTCTCTCTCTCTCTCTCTCTTTCTCTCTCTGTTTCTCTCGTTTGTCTCTGGTTTTTCTGTCTCTGATTGTCTCTCTGACTCTGTCTCTAATTCACGGTTCTTAAGAAAGTGCCTGGTATGTAATAGGTCTTTAATAAATGTTTGTTTACTTCCTTTGCTTTTCTGTTTCCAGGACAACTTGCTTAAGGGTTTGGTACCCTCAAGTAAAGCCCAATGCCTTAAATCCTCTTTTGTATAAATTCTGTAAAATTGTAAATCTGAGATGACTAAACATAAGTATATTTCTGCTATGCATTTTCCTTCTTCATCCTCCAAATAGAATTTAAGGGTCCAATTTAAAGACAGCCCTGGATATATTTTTTTCATACACAATTACAATGCTATGCAAATATACAAATCTATCTAAATCTTTTCTTCATTGGAAATATAATTAATACTAAACTTTCCAAATTCATCCACACACAGGTCACCAAAGAAGAATTAATATAATTTTTTTTTCTCAACCAAATACAAATGCCCAAATGCCAGACTTAGAAGCTTTAAATCTATATTTCTTCAACCCAAACTATCCTGCCCTCAGGCTCCCCATAAAAGCATTCCTGAGTTCTAGCATTCTCAGAAAGAAAAATACCCAGACAACTAATAGTGTGCAAAACAATAAATTTATTGCAAGGATATGCCAAGTAATTCAAGAGGAAATCAATCATTTCTTAGTTTCCGCTAGCCCTGAAGTCTTACCACAGGAGTTTATATAAATTACCTCAGACATGAGCATAGATAGAGGAGTCCCTGATTGACAGTCTTGTGCATACTCACTGTCCAAACTCCTATACCTTTCCACCCCACAGCCCAACCTTAGAAATATGATGAGATCAAAGTCCAGGTGGAAAGTAGATCACAGACAGCACACATACCTCTCCTACTGGGCAAACTGCCCTGCTTTGTTGCTAGGAGGTTTTATACCTGGGGATACAGGAAAAGAAAAGTCCCAGAAAATGTCTATGTGCCAAGGACTCGAGCTGTGTTGATGACCGGAAAGGTAAGGGAATTAATATAATGAGGAATCATGGAACAAATATAAGAAGGACCCTAAGATTTGCTGATATTTGAGAAGTAGAAATGATTATTTTTTAAAAACTATTGGAGGCCTCCAGATCCTAGGACCAAGGAGAGTTGCCTCTCACTTAAGGGTTTATGAATATTATGAAGTACTAATTAAAATCCTTCAAACAGGCTAATGATTTGCTAACAACAATTTAATTTGATAAATATTTACTAAATGATTATTATATAACAAGGCTGTATTCTAAGTGTCTGCAATACAAAAATAAGTAAGCAGTATGTCATTTTGGTGCTTATATTCTACAAATATGATAAAAATGAATACAAATAATTAAATACAAAATATATTCAAGGAAATACAAAATCATTTTGAGTAAGAGAAGATTCTGTTTACTTGAAGAAGGGAGCACTTGAAAAGTACTCTAAAGGAAGCTAGGGGTTTTATATGACAGAAGTGTTCAGGGCACATTCCAGACATAGAGTGCATGTGCAAAATTTGGAGATGACAGGTCAAGTACAAGGAGCAGATAGCCAAACAGTATGAGTAGAATGGGAGCACATTGAGAAAGATGGAAGAAAGGAAGTAAACAAGCATTTATCAAATTCTTACTATGTGCCTGGACCTATGCTAAGTCCTTTACAATATTATCTTATTTTATCCTCACTACAACTCTGATTGTAAATGCTAATATTACCTCTATTTTACAGTTGAGGAAACTGAGGAAGATAGCAGTTAAGTGACTTGCTCAGGGTTATATACCTCGTAAGCGTTTAAGGCTGGATTTTAAACTCCAGGCAGAATATTTTATCCAATGTACCATCTTGATATCTCAAGGCAAAGGATGTAACATGGAACAAGGCTGGAAAGGTAGGTTGGAGAAATATTATGAAGAGTTTTAAATGGGATAAAACAGGAAATATTGTCTTTTATTCTTGAAGTAATAGGGATACTGGAGGTTTTTATTTTTGTTGCTTTTGAGGATGAGCTTTTTAGAATTATATCTTTTGTAACAATGAAATATAGATTGGAGAGGGAGAGATCCAAGGCATGGAAAATAATTATCAGGGTATAGCCTAACAAAGAGATGATCATGATCTAAATTAGAGTGATGGCTATGTGATTCAAGGTAAAGGGGAAGATGCAAGAAATGGTCTAGAAGTTGAATTGACAAGCTTTGGCAAGTGATTGAACATGGAAGGAAATGAATAATAGAGAATATGGCATTACTTATGAATCTAGATAACTAGAAGAATGGTGGTGCCCTTGCTAGAAATAGAAAATTTAGGAAGAGGTGTGGGCAGGTTTGGGTAGAAAAAAAATAAATGAATCATATGTAGAGTTTGAACTACGTATGGGACATCTGGTTGGAAATATCCAATAGGCAGTCAGTATGACAAGAGAGAGAGAGAGAGAGAGAGAGAGAGAGAGACAGAGAGACAGAGAGACAGAGAGACAGAGAGACAGAGAGACAGAGAGACAGAGAGAGGCAGAGACACAGAGACACACACACAGAGAAAGGACAAATGAACTTGAGCTGATAAGTCCATATGGAAAGAGGAGTATAAAGAGAGAAGAGAAGGAAGCCTAGGGGGAAAAAAAAACCTTGGGCATACTCAAGTTAGGAGGTAGGATTTAGATGACTTATAGCATTGGAAAAAATAGTTAAGCAGGTAGGCAGAGGATCAAGAAAGAGCTGCACTGCAGAAATACAGAGAGAAGAGAATTGGAGAAGTTGATTAACAGTGCCAAATGCTGGAGAGAAGTTCCACAAAAAAGAATAAAAAGGATTAGGATCGAGAAAAGGACATTTTTTGATGGGTAGTCAATGTCTTTGGACAGAAATACTTCAGTTGAGTCATGAATCGGTATTAGAGTAGATTTAAGTTGAGGTGAAAGGTACCTCAAAGCCATCCAGTCCAACCCTTTTATTTATGAAAAAAATGGCACTGAATGGCTCAACAATCCCCTAATACCTGCTGTCTGGGAGGCTGAAGCTGGTGGATCTTTTGAGCTTGGAAGTTTTGATCTATGGTGGGGTAAGGGAATCAGGTGTTCTCACTAAGTTTGGCATTAACATGGTGAAGCATACAAGGTAGGGTTAAGAGGCAGAGTTCCACCAAGATAACTGAGTGGAGAATAAGTTCAATTTAGAGTTCTAGACAAAACTCCAGTGTTGAACAGTAGTGAGATTGGGCTATGATATGGCCTTATTTTCTGCCAAGGTAAGATATAAGGAACCGAGTTGACTTTTTTCTGAAGTTTCAAGGAAGGAAAGTAATTTGCTGAGCTCATGCAGGTTATCAATGTCAGAGGCAAAATTTGATGCAAGTTTTCTCCCTGTCAAGTCAGATCTTTTTTCTGCTCTAATATACTGTCTCAGATTGGAAGCCAGATTGCAAAGGTTTGAAGAGTGAATCAGAGTAGAGGCAATGAATATATAAAGCTTTTTCTAGGAGTAATGCTTTAGAAGTGAGCATCTATGTCTTGAAGGGAAGGGAGGGTTATGTGAAGGTCTTTTAAGGATTGCAATTGACTTAGGCATATTTGTAGGTATTGGGGATAGTGTGAAAAGAAACATACAGATGGCAATTATATGAATAGAGGGAATGATTGGGAAGGAGAAATTCAAGAGTATAATAGAGATGTCCTTAATGAGACTAAGAGCTCCTATTTCATCAGAGACTGATGAGTCAATGAATCAATAGTAAGAGAGCCATGTAACACTACTACGGTTTGCTTGATTGTACACTACTGGAACAGTACTCACTAAGACGGCTCCTATGCTCTCTCAGAAATGGTGTTTAATTTTGTAACTGAGTTAAATAGGGGAACATCAATGAGAAAAAGATAGTCACATGAAACATGTGACTTTTTTGTTTTTTGCTATATTGTCCACTTTGGTAATCTTTTTCCCCTAAGATGGTATTTTAAATTGATTTATTGCTTTTGAAAATAGCCCAAAGAAAGTTTCATTTCATAGAATCAATGGCATAGAACAATCCACAGATAAATTGTAATATTTTAAAAGAAGTATATCATATTATTTTTGAGAGAATTAACCTCATGGTCATTTTTAAAAATCTATTAAAGGTGTGATTATTTAAATAATTTCTTTCCTTCTGGCCAAATGTAAGAAATGAGATTACACCCCAAGTTCCTGTTTTTGCATACTCTTCATAAAGTCCATTTTGCATACTCTTCATAAAGTTAATTTGGATTTGCATGCTTAACTAAAACTTGTAACAAAATATGACATTAAAATGAGAAGGTAGAAATTAAATGAAACTTTAAAGTGAAAAATAACAGCCCCCGTTGAGGATCACTTGGCACTGGTAACCTACTTGACCACTATGATCAATCCTTTAGCAATAAGGAATATCATAAACTTAGAACTTCTCTCTTCAAAATAAGTTGTGCATTTAAGCATTTTGTAAAATCTTCTCACATTGTTCTATTCCCTATATCTCTACCTAATTGTATATTACCATTTTTTTGTCCAACTTAAATACCAGTTTCACTGTAAATAACAAAAGGAAAGAAATTGTTTAAAAATCACCTTAAATAGATTCCAAAAAATGCCCATGAGGGGTTAACTTAAGTGTGTATGAAATGAACTGAAGATATCATGTGCCAGTATATATATATATGTGTGTGTGTGTGCATATACATACATATACGTATACATCTGTATATATATATATGTATACATATATATATGTATATATATATTTAAGAGAGAGAATCTTGCAAGTTAGAGACAATGGTTCCTTCCCAATCTTTTTAATATTACCTTGAGCTCTAAGTCAAACAATATATTGTGGAATATTTTAGAGGAATCACTAAGAATAAATTAGTTGAAATAAGAACTTATATAAAGGAATTACCAAAACAAGAAGATGGAAAAAACGAAAAACCTGAAGTGATCAACAATCTTCACTTATTGTATACTCCTGACAATTCTACCTAATAAGGAACTGGATGACAAAAGCAATGACAATGTATCAAATGATTTTGAAAAATAGATTGGCACACAAACTTTTATTTAAAAAATATATAGATATAGATACAGATATAGATATAGATATATAGAGAGACATAGATATAGATGATATAAAGATATAGATATAGATGTAGATATGATTCTTACTCTGTCCATTGCCTGTAATGACTTCTGGAATGGTTTTCAATTCAAATTGGTGGTTGCTTCTCCACAGAGAAATGACTACCATAGATTCAAGGTATTCTGTAGGTCAATACTCCAAAATAAAATATGTGTATGTGTATAAAACTGATAAGCCCCAATTAATGTATTTAAATTTATTCTAGTTGGCCAGATGAAAATTAAAGTCATTTTATGAAATGGTATATAGCATGAAGAGTTATAATAAAACATCCTCCTATAAATTTAGGGCTCACTCTCTCACAAATCTTATAGTAGTAGTCGGAAGGGTGGACACACATAGAGAGTGAACATGTAGAGAGTTTCTCATATAAGGAATACAAGGCAATTTGTAACTCTTGCAATGCAGTACCTAATATCCTTTCTTTCATTATGGTATCCTCATGCTGATGCCCTTGGGTGTTAGCATACAATAAAATCTATCCTGGGGCTGAAATATCGTTCAAAGCAATCAGGTCCCTCAGCTGGACTTCTTGGCCTTGTACCCTTCCTCAGATCAGCTCCTGACTCCCACTGCTATTTCTATAATCACAGAGCTCTTCCTTTCTCAACTGATTGACTGACGTATTAGCTAGTTTGCTTTTTAAAGACTAGCAGGCATGTGCTTCAGCCAGCCAATGGTTACCTAACTTCATAATTCCATCTAGTATAACTGAAGAAAGAACAAAGAAATACAATGTATATTCTTGACGCTGTAGGTAAGATAGTTGGTGCTCCAACAAACTAGAACCACAACCAGAACCAAAACCTTTGAACTAAAACTACAACTGAAACCCAAAATTATAAATTGAGTTCATCAGTAAGGGAGCCCCACCCACAATGGCAGAGACTCCTCAAGGAGCTAAAGAACAAATATAGGTTATATAAATTTCAATTTAGGCAAGAAGTAAATTAAATGCGATACCATAGGACTGGACAGGTCTATAGCAGGTAGAGCTTACAGAGTAGGAATAGGGGATCTGGTATCATTTGATTGGACAGGGCTGTTGCTAAGGTTAGTAACAGGAAAAGTTTTCTACAGGTTAGCTATCTCGTGTAATCTCGGTCTAACAGATAGGAGGGTTGTACTTTCAGCAGAAAGGAAGGCCACAAATAGGGTCAGGGTTGCAATACAACAGAGTCAGGGACAAGATAGAGAAACTGCAGACAAAATGCTTTAACTTACTCAGCTATCTACAACATTTAGTGACTAGGTCACTACATGCACACACAGATATACATGCACAGTCACACACACACATACACACACATATGTATGTGTATATACAGTAAAGTATTCTCAGCACTCAGATTGAACATCTGATATCTGAACCAGGATATCCAAATGGATTTTGCTTTATACCCTTACAATTGCATAAATCCAGCTACTAGATAAATTATGACTAATTAGAGACACTGGAAAACACAAGTCTTTGCTGCAAACGTCCGGAACAAGAACATTCCCCCATATTTGAAAAAGAGGATAAGACAATCTCAGCAGCTCTATTAAACAATATACATAGCAGTTAGTGGCATAGAAAGAATCACTGGAGAAAATCTGGAGCTATTTTGAATCATTCCTAAGGATTGTCATGCACTAATAGTGCAACAAAAGTTACTCATTAATACTATGGAAGGATTATGGAAAGACATTATAAAATTGCATTAGTATGTGGCTGATGTACATAATAGAAAACTTGATTGCCATCACACATACACACACACACACAGAAATATATAGAATGGAATTTGGAAAATAATTTCCTACCCCCTCCATGAACGATACTTGCTCTCCACCTGCCTCTGTTTGGAAGTAAAAGTCACCTTATCATGACCTTGGATTCCGATTGGTGAGCATTCCCCTTATAGAGCCCAAACTTAGGCTCACAAAGCCATACCGTGGCTATCTCAATGCTGCTCTAGTATGTGTCTTCCCTATTTCCTCCAATTTTATAGCTCTAGGTTGGAGAATAGCAATCAAGACAAGAATATTCTTCATGGAAAATACATGTCAATCACTTGTTCTGTCCTTTGATTCTTCATTCACTCTGACTTCCAGAATCAAAGCACTCCTACCTAGCTACCACTTGCCTATTTGTGTTTTATTTTCCTCAAAATATATGCTTCTTAAATGCAGAAACAGTATTGCAAAGTGTTTTTATTTGCATTCTCAGCAATTAGTCCAATGCTTGGATAATATAATCAGCAATTAAGAGCAAAAGTTAAAATATTAAGGCAATATCAAGTCATCAAAGAAAATAAAAAGACAATCTGACTTAACATCAATCACAACTGAAACATCAAAAGATAGAGAGAAACCCTAAAGAAGGAAATCCCCAAGGAAGAGGGAAATTTGTGGTCATCTACATGATCACAATAACTCCAAAATAATAAAAGTTCAACTAAGTTGAGAAAAGAGAAAAAGGAATCTTACACATTATTAATAGGATAAATGATGAAATGACAAAAGATTAATCTTAAGCGTACTGATTGAAACTCTAATTACTCTGCAAAACTAGAAAGTACTGAGGCTAGATCAGATCCATAATTATTGGCTCACAAGGCTTCATAACTATAGAAAGTTTTTTTTTTCTCCAAAATACTTTAACATCTTACCAGATCTAAGCCTGAATTTGGAAGGGAAATTGAACCAAAGTCAATACCTTATTCTACTTTAGTAAGTCATGATGAGTAAATGAGCATCTAGGAGAAATCTATTTATTTCCAGATCCTTACTGATATCCTGGAACCAAAGCTCTATGGGAAGAGCAAGTTTAAAGTAATTAAGACCTGGGTGGTACAGTGGATAGAGTGCTGGGTCTGGAGTAAAGAAGACTCATCTTCCTGAGTGGAAATCTGGCCTCAGATACTTAGTAGCTGTGTCACTCTGGGCAAGTTACTCAACCCTGTTTACTTCAGTTTTTTCATTGGTAAAATGATCTGGAGAAGGAAATGACAAACCACCTCAATGTCTTTCACAAGAAAACCTAAAATAGCGTCACAAAGATTTGAACATGACTGCAAAACATCAGGTTTAGAACACACTTTTTGAATTGTAAAATGAATCATAACAGATGTAGAAAATACCTATTCCAATCCATGAAAGACAGATTTCACAACAGGAAGGGAACTAGATAAAGACGGATACTTTTTGTCAAAAGGGAGACAATTAACTTTCAAAGAACATGTTATCCCTAGGCTAAAATGTACAGAAAAAAATTTTGGAAATAGTACGTATTACTTTATTTTTTTATAACTTCACATTGAACTTATTTACATGCTAGTCAAGTTGTGAAGAAGAATTATGACCAATGGAATGAATCATGAGAAAGAAGAAACAGAACCAAAAAAAAAAAAAAACCCAAAACAAAAACAAAGGAGAAAAAAAAAGGAAAAAAAAAGGTGAGTATAAAGTGTGCCTCAACCTGCATTCATACTTCATAGTTACTTCTCTGGATGTAGGTAGCATTCTCCATCGTGAGTCCTTTGGAGTTGTCTTTGCACCTTGTGTCACTGAGAAGAGCAAAGTCTATCAGGGTTAGTCCTCACAGAATCCATATATCTGTGGTTGTGTATAATGTTCTCCTGGTTCTGTTCCGCTCACTCAGCATTATATTTTGTAGGTTTTTTCAGGTTGTTATGAAGTCTGTATCATCCCCATTTCTTATAGCACAATAGGATTCCTTTACCTTCATATACCACAACTTGTTCAGCCATTCCACAATTGATGGGTATCCCCTTGATTTCCAATTCTTAGCTACTACAAAAAGAGCCACTATAAATATTTTTTTACATATGGGTCCTTTTCCCACTTCTGTGATCTTTTTGGGATACAACCGAGAAGTGGTATTGCTGGGTCAAGGGTATGAACGTTTTTATGACCCTTTGGGCATAGTTACAAATTGCTCTACAGAATGGCCGAGTCAGTTCACAACTCCACCAGCAATGTAACAATGTTCCAATTTTCCCACATCCTCTCCAATATTTATCATTTTCCTGTTTTGTCATTTGAGCCAAATGGACAGGAGAGATGTGATACCTAAGAGATATTTTGATTTGCATTTCTCTAATCAATAGTGATTTCAAGCATTTTTTTCATATGCCTATAGATATATTTAATTTCTCCCTCTGGAATCAAAATTATCCTTTTGCATTTTGTAATGCTCTCTATCTCTTCTTGTGTCATGAATTCTTTTCTTTCACATAAATCTGATAGGTAAACTATTTCTTGCTCTCACCAATTTCTTTTGTATAAGACTTTATTTCTAAATCATGAACCCATTTTGACTTTATTTTGGTATATGGTGTAAGATATTGGTCTACACCCAGTTTCCGCCCTATCATTTTCCAATTTTCTGAGAAGTTTTTGTGAAATAAGGAATTCTTAGCCCAGAAGCTGGATTCTTTGGGTTTATCAAAGACTAGATTGCTAGTCATTGACTTCTCCGACTTCTATAACTAACCTATTCTTCTGATCCACCACTCTGCTTCTTAGCCTGTACCAAGTAGTTTTGATGACTGCTGCTTTATAATACAGTTTAATATCTGTTATGGCTAAGCTACCTTCCCTAGCATTTCTTTTCATTAATACCCTAGATATTCTAGACCTCTTGTTCTTCCAGATGAATTTTATTATTATTTTATTCAGCTCTGTAAAATAATTTTTGGTCGTTTGATTGGTTTGGCACTGAATAAGTAAATAAATTTAGGTTAAATTGTCATTTTTATTATATTAGCGAGGCCTAACCACGAACAACTGATATTTTTCCATTTATGTAGATATGCCTTTATCTGTGTGAAAACTGTTTCATAATTATGTTTATATAGTCCCTGGGTTTGTCTTGTAAGGTAGACTCCCAAATATTTTATAGTATCTACAGTAAATTTAGTGGAATTTCTCTTTCTATCTCTTGCTGTTGGGCTTTGTTTGTAATGAATAGGAATGCTGAGGATTCATGTGGGTTTATTTTATATCCTGCAACTTTGGCAAAGTTGTTTATTAGTTCAAGTAGTTTTTTTACATGATTCTCTAGGATTCTCTAAGTATATCTTTGTATCATCTGCAAAAAGCGATAATGTAGTTTCTTGACTATTCTAATTTCTTCAATTTATTTGTCTTCTCTTATTGCTAAAGCTAACATTTCTAGCACCAAACTGAATAAAAGAGGTGATACTGGACATCCTTGTTTCACCCCTGATCTTATTGGGAATGCATCTGGCTTATTTCTATTACAGATAATGCTTGTTGATGCTTTTAGGTAGATGTGATTTATAATTTTAAGGAAGGCTCCATTTATTCCTATGCTTTCTAGTGTTTTTAATAGGAACGGGTGTTGTAATTTGTTAAAGGCTTTTTCTGCATCTACTGAGATCATATGGTTTCTGCTAGTTTTGTTGCTGATATGATCAATTATGCAGATAGTTTTCTTAATGCTGAACCAGCCTTGCATTCCTGGAATAAATGTTACCTGTTCATAGTGTATTATTCTCACAATAAGTTGCTTCAATCTTTCTGCTAATATTTTATTTAAAATTTTTGCATCAATATTTGTTAGGGAAATTGGTCTATAATTTTCTTTCTCTGTTTTGACTATACATGTCTTGGCTATTAGTACCATATTTGTGTCATAAAATGAATTTGGTAGGACTCCTTCTTCACCTACTTTCCCAAAGAGTCTATAAAGTATAGGAATTCATTGTTCTTTAAATGTTTGATAAAATTCACATGTAAAGCCATCTGGCCCTGGAGGTTTTTTCCTAGGGAGGTCATTGATGGCTTTATTAATTTCTTTTTCTGAGATGGAGTTTTTAGAAATTTTACTTGCTCTTCTGTTAACCTGGGCAATTTATGTTTTCGTAGATATTCATCCATATCTCTAAGGTTGTCAAGTTTATGGGCATACAATTAGGAAAAATAATTGCTAATTATTGTTTTGATTTCCTCTTGACAGGTGAATTAACACTTTTCATTTTTGATACTGGTAATTTTATTTTCTTCTTTTTTTTAAATCAAATTCACCAAAGGTTTGTCATTTTTTTCATTTATTCATAAAACCAGCTCCTTGTTTTATTTATTAATACAATAGTTTCCTTTATTTCAATTTTATTAATCTCTCCTTTGATTTTCAGTATTTCTAATTTGGTATTTAATTGGGGATTTTCAATTTCTTCTTTTTTCTAGCTTTTTCAGTTGCATGACGAATTCATTGATCTCCTTTTTCTCTATTTTATTCATGTAAGCATTTAGAGATATGAAACTTCCCCTAAGAACTGCTTTTGCTGCCTCCCGTAAGTTTTGGCATGTTGTCTCATTATTTTTATTCTCTTGAATGAAGTTAATTGTTTCTCCAATTTCTTTTTTAGCCCACTCATTCTTTAGAGTTAGATTATTTAGTTTCTAATTAATTTAGCGTATTTTTCAATGGTTCCTTATTACAAATAATTTTTATTGCATAGTGATATGAAAAATATGTTTTGACTACTTCTGTCTTTTTGCACTGGATTGTGAGGTTTTTATGCCCTAGTACAAGGTCGGTTTTTGAGTATGTGCCATGTACCACTGAGATGAAAGTATATTCCTTTTTACCCCCATTCAGTTTTTTCCAGAGGTCTATCATATCTGCCTTTTCTAAAATTCTGTTCACCTCTTTAATTTCTTTCTTATTTATTTTGAGGATAGATTTATCAAGTTCAAAGAGGAGGAGGCTGAGATCTCCCATTACTATAGTTTTGCTGTCTATGTAACTTCCTTAACCTCTCCTCTAAGTATTTGCATGCCATACCACTTAGTGCATATATGTTAAACGATGATATTGCGGGGGCAGAGCCAAGATGGTGACTGGAAAGCAGTAACTGGTGTGAGCTCCCCACCAAGTCCCTCAAAAACCTATTAAAAATGGCTCTGAACCAATTCTAGAACTGCAGAACCCACAAAGAGGCAGAGGGAAACAGGGCTCCAGCACAGGACAGCCTGGATGGCCTCTGTGTAAGGTCTGTCCCACACAGAGCTCCCAGCTCCCAGCTGAGGGGAGCAGAGCTGAGCCCAGCAGAGCCCAGCGCATGTGGCTCGGGCCGACCAGACCGTGGACCGACGAGACCAGGAGCCAAGCGGAGAGTGCCCTAGCGTGCTGAATTACGGAGCTGTGGCATGTACCAGACCTCACAACCCACACACAGCAAAGACAACACAGAAGGTTAGTGGGAAAAGCTGTGGGACAGGACAGAGTTTGCAGTTTAGCTAC